>CM035236.1:33760755-34400526 GCA_020226215.1 Sindora glabra | reverse complement strand
TGTTATTAATATAAATTAAATTAGATGTACACAATTTTAATTAAATATTTGAAAATAGGCAGTGAAATTGTGTATGAAAAATAATAAAATAAACTAATATTTATAATATTATTATTCTTATTTAAAATATTTATGAAAAGTTACATAATTTAATAAATGGAGAAATTACGTTAACTATGAGTATTAATTTTAAAGTGTTACTTATTTTGATGAAAAATATTTTTTATATAATATAGTTATATAAAATGTTAAAATAGGAGAAAAATATTTTATCTAGTTCATGTTAACTATGAATAATTTGAAAAAGTTGATTTATTTATTTTTAAAAAATTGCTTTTCATTACAATTATAACTTTTGTGTCATTTATTTTTATAATACAAGCTATATAAATAATATATTATTTATTTATTAATATATATATATGTAGATGATATTTATTTAAAAATATATGTTTCAAAAAACAAATAAGGAAAAACATCAGAATTTTAAAATTTTAAAATTAAATGAAGTAGAAAAATATTTTGCATTTTCTCTATTTTTAATTATGAATGCTAAATGCAAACACTCATCCCTTATGAAGTGAGTAACTGCATTTTGGCCCCCATTAAATTGTGAGCTATCGACTTCTTTCATTAAAAAACGACACTTCCACCTTGAAAAAGAGAAAAAGAAAAGCAACTCCCAACAACCGTATTAGCGGCACTTCGTTTATCTTGTATGACTAAAGGTGTATTCAAAAGCTAATGTCTCTATAGTTGTAGAAGTTTTATAGGTTGTAATGCAATGGCGCATTAAATGAAATGACACAAAGTAAAATCACGTCTCTGGTTCTCCACGCATGCGTGTCTCTAAGCATTCAAAAGTAAATCGAAGATAGAGAAAGTTAAATTTTGAACGGATCGAAAATTTCCACAAAAAAAAATTGGCCTGGAAATCGACAACTATGAGTGTATTTGGATATTTTTAATTTTTTTTTTTAAAAGTTATTCTTAAAAATTAATTTTTATTTTTAAAAAATTATTTTTATATTGAAAAAAATAATGAATAGAAAGTGATTGATATTGTAAATGAAAAATATTTTATTTAATTATAAAATTAATAGTTAGAATAAAAAAATAAGTTTAGAAAATAACTAAGGAGCCATTTGCTTCAACTAGAGAAAGGAAAAGGAATCACCAATGGAAAATAGGGGGAAAAGGAAGAAAAATTCCATGATCACCCTTTTTTTTAGTTCAAACAAGAAAAGAATGAAGTACTTCTAATTTATTTTACTGACAATTATTATGTTAGAAATAATTTACTTATATATTATTATTAAAATATTATAATTACTTATAATTATATTAAAATAATTATTATAATTATTATCTTATTATTTTTATTTTATTTATTGATATTATAATTTTTATAATTATTTAATATTAATTGTTAATACTTATTAATATTATTTCAATAATATTAATTATTATTTATCTAATTATTATTTTTAATAGCTATTATATTTATTATATGGTTATTAATATTTATTAATCAAAGATGATAAATTTAAAACTCAGAATGAGGGAATCAGATTCCCTAAATAATTAGAAGGGGAAATCGTCATTCTCTCATTCCAAGTAATCCCATTAAAAAAATAAGAATGGATTTTATTATAATGAAACAAAAATAAATGAATGAAATTACACCCTTTTCTTTTCCTTTCCGTTATCCAAACCAAATGGTTACCAAAAGTTGCCTCATTTTTTATTTTTAAGTTATATATTAAATAATAATTTTTAAAAATGATTCTGAAAATAAGTTGTTAAAAATTTTTCTATTTTTAAAAATAAAAAATAATTTTTTTAAAATAGAAAACAAACAAACCCCATATCACCAGCAAATTTTAACATTAAATATTCAAGTAGAAATTAACAAAAAAATTAGATACTAAATTATTTCTATGTATTTATTTTTAAAAATGTTTTATATAATAATAGAGTCTCTTCCTGCCTTGACTTAAGGGTTTCTTTTGGTTGGGATTTTTTAACTTAAGTGAAAAAATTTCCCGCCTACTGCATTTTAATTTCCATTTTTTCTTGTAAATATTTTAGCCACCCTTATTAATTTATTTCTAGCTTTTCCCTTGAACAAGTTAATTTAAAATTTATGTATAATTTTAATAATTGATGCAAAAATTTATATATATTATTTCTAGCTTTGCCCTTCAACTTTAATGTGATTAAATTATGCCCCTTCATTTTAAAAATTTAGATATCATTTTCTTGAATGGCACAAAAATTAATATTAACACTCATAATTAACTCAATTTTCATTTTTTAATAAACATTTTAAATAAGAATCAGAATATTAGGGTCTGTTTGAATTCTATTTTTAAGAATAGTTTCTTTTTTTATAAAAAAACCAAAAAAATTATTTGTAAACATATTCTCATATTTTGTTTTTAAAATTGTACTTAGAATTCCTGTTTTAAAACAAAATAAATAAATAAATAAATTATCTTTATATGTTTTTTTAATTTCTTCTTTTATTCATGATGAGAATTTTGTACTTAAATAAAATTTTTACTTATTTGCTAAACTGAATATTATTATTATTTTCTTTAATTTAAAATTAAGCTTCTAAAAATATTCAAAAATATTTTTTAAAAAATAGAATTAAAATATATCCAAACACCCTCTTATGGTATATTGGTTTATTTTATCATCTTTTTTACATGATTTTATGTTATATAATTAATATAAATTAAATTAAATGTATAAAATTTTGATTAAATACTTGTGAATAAGCAGCAAAATTATGTATGAAAAAAATAAAATAAACATATATTTTATAATATTGTGATTCTCAATTAAAATATTGATATAAAATTACATAATTTGATAAAATAAAGAATTAAGTCAATTATGAGTGTTAATTTTAAGGGTTCATTTGTTTCAATGAAAAATATGTTTTATAAAATATAATTATAAAATTTTAAAATAAAAAATATTTTATTTATTCAATGCCATTTACGAAGAATTTGAGAAAAAAATTTTCTTTATTTTAAAAATGAATTTACTTTTCCTCATTACTATATCATTTAGTATTTTAATACAAGCTATAAAAGTAGTATATTACTCAATTACTAATATATATGTAAATAATACTTTCCTTGCAAAAAATATTTTCTAAAAACTAAATGGAGCCTAAATTTTGTATAACTTAAGAAAACAACATCTGAAATTTCAAAATTAAGAAAATAAAATCTAATCACTCTCATGATAAAAATTATGAATACTTAATGGAATCACTTATCACTTATGATGTAAGTACTCTGCATTTTCCGCCATTCATTGTGTGAAAGAACATTGCATGTAACCTGAAGGACTTGTGCTTATATACGTTGAACATTGACACACCTTTATTACATGTAAGTTACAAGTTTCAATAAGTGATGCCAAGAACATGTATATACATCAATAATGCATCCCAAATTATCTAGAACAAAACATTTTCTAAATGCATACCTAAAGCTAAAACATTTCCATACATTTATAAAAGGAATCTTTGGTATGTAATATATTTCATATTTAAGGTTGTGATACATGTTCATAAGCTAGCAAAGAATTAGAAACATTTTAGTGTGGTGCCATAAACTCAACCTTAGGCATCCTAAGTTGAATATATTAAGATAGACCTAAGAAAAATAAAATCACACATCTACACCAAAAATATCAAAACATAAGGAATGAAAATCTGAAAATATTTAGTGAATATACTTTTTTTACACAAAAGAGTAGAAAAGCAACTTGTACTTCATAACTCTACTAGAATTCATAACTTTGTGTTGGCAAAATCTTCATAACTCTACTAGAATTCAAAAGGGTTACTTAGACTTGTAAGTTGTACTCTTCCCTATGCTTTTTTTTTTTGGTATTTTTTCTATCAATTTCTAATAACAAAAGACATGGGAATAGATACAATTAAGCCATGATGGTTATTAGACACAATAACCATTGTCTATATTAAAGCATCATTGTAATAAATATAATATGATGTCAGTTATATTTGAGAAATTGTTATTATATAATTTTAGATGTTGATTTTTTGTATACAAAAGATGTCTTTCTATAGGTGACTACCTATATATTTTAAAATAACTTAAATATTACATTGAATTTTAGAAAATTACATTAAATAGTAGAAAAAAAACTAGCCAATCCATGAATTACGTAAAAGATGGATCAAATGTGAGAAAACAAGAAATTTATATAAACAAGATGGGAGATTTATTATGTTTTAAGACATTTATTTTTTTAAGATTGAAAAAATGTTAGTTTTGAAACTAATAAAGAATTTTTTATAATTTTATTAATTATTAAAAATTTGTGATAAGTTATATATGCATTTTTTTGCATATTTCTCTTACAATGATACAAATATCAATACAATAAACATGAATATATAAAAATATGAGAAAGAAAACATCGATATAAGAAAATTTATTCTATAATTAATTCATTCTATATATCATTACTTTAACAAATGCAAATTTACAATAATATTACATAAATAAAAAAGTAGAATTTGTCTTCCATTTTCCTTACTAGCATCAATATTAGTTCTTGTAGCCATCATCCAACAATAACTCTTCGACACCCATCACATTTAAATATTAGTAAATCATAGATTTATGTAATGCATTTTCTCCATTAATAATGAGAACATTTTTCTAAAGAGAAGAAAACAACTTCCTTATCATTTCATCTAACACATTTAGATGACACTGGATAAAGTAGCAAAAATTAAATTCCATAATATCTCTAAAAGTATTAGCTTAAATGGTGGAGGAGTTGTCTTCCTTAGAGATGCTAAAGTTAGATAATGGAGACAAAGGCATCACCGAGATATTTTTATATGGAGAGTAAACATGAAATATATATAGGCAATAAACAAAACTATAGACATTAGTTATTAATTCAAAACTAGCATATTAAGCATGCCCAATTATCAAAAGAGTGATGCTTACATTCCCTATGGAGACTTTTGAAATGCATTTAACATTGGTCGATAACATAATTGACATAAATGTTTTTCATCTTCTTGTGGTAACCTTTGAAATACTTTTTAGAAGATAGTTTTGTAAATAACTGATGCCTTATTTTGACATGAAGTTAGTTGCTGTTGGGAATTCAGATTATCATATGCAACGAAAATTCAAAAATTTAATCCAAATTCTACCTAGGATCCATGCAAAATGCATAAATCAATGATTAGGATTTTATCTATTGAGCACTCATGTTTCTAATCAAAACTTGAGAGCAGATGAATCAAACGGCCAGAAGGTACATTGTCTCTACGGTATTCACACGGAATGAACAACGACCTCTCACCCTCCATGAATCTACTAGGATGCATTTCTTTCTCTAGGATTTAGGATTGGATTTTTTAAGTGATTTAGGGTTTTGAGAGCTTATGTGTGTGTCTTTTGTGTTGCCTTCAAGTTCCTTTTTATAGAACTTAGGCAAGTCATAATCTAGTCCTACTAGGATAATGCCTCTCAAAAAAATCCTAATCACACTTAACAATTATCACCTTATCCTTATTCTAGAGAGAGTGAGGAGAGATAGGACTTATCTATTAATTATCTAATATTAGATAATAATATTATCTCATAATATAAATATCTTAATATTAGATAATTGCATATAGTTATCAAATATCAAAATAATATTATCTCATAATATATTTATCTAATATCTGATAATGTAATTATTTGATATTACTTTAATATCAAATAATATCACATAATAATAACTATATTTATTATGTGAAAAATATATTATTATTTAATAATATATATGCACTAAAATAAGTCCAATTAATTGGATATTAATCTAATTAAAGTCTAAATAATTATTATCTTATTCCTACTCCTTTTGTGTGACCCGTAAGTTCTTACTACATTGACAATGACTCATTATTAGACATAGATAGTGAGCGGTATCTAGTAATACATCATTGCCACTCAACTAGTAAGAATGTCTGTGATTTGACATCCACCTAATACATGATTAACATTTTGCATCATAATCCTTTTATAATAATATCCAAATTGAACTGGAGGCATGGAGAGTGTCATCCTCGTCAAAGTTCAATTTATATTTCTTGATACTGAGTAAACTTCAAAACAAATGATCAATATCACATATTGATTCATTTGAGCATGACCATGCATTTCTAAGCCTCACTCAATCAAGGGGTCCAAGGATATATCTCTTTTATATAAGAGTAACAAAATCCATCTACATCACTCACTTTCCTCTGCATGATTCGTTACACACCTAATCAATGCCCTACTGTCATCCTGATTAAAGGTGACATAGATGACATCAATGTGAGTAACCCCTTATGTAGGGAACCGTAGTGACTTCAGTCAAAGGACTATATGCAATTGACCATATGAGAACTACTAATGACGCATGTCTTATCCATGTAGTTTTCTCATAATGGGTCAGTCCAGTACATCTGTTCACTAATAATATACTCATGTATTGACTTGATATCATATATAGATTCATAATCAGTCACTATACATGTCAGTCTCGATGTACTATTACTATTCCTTTCGTAATAATACTTGACTAGGGGCATTTTAGGAATAGTAAAACTATTCCAAGGATAATTATTATATAAAATTATAAATTACGTAAAATAATAAAATGAAAATAAAATAATATAATAATTGCATTGCCTAAAATAAAATATAATACATTGTGTATTATTTTAACCATCTATATGATTGGTTCCTAGGACACATGCCAACAGTTGCTTATGTAATTATGTTTCTTTACAAATCATTACATTTAATTGTATTTCATAAAAAAATAAATACTACATTAGATCATCAGTACACTATTACAGCATAATTATCATGTATCTAAACTTACAAAACAAAGCAAAATCCTTGTTGCAAATTCTCATATATTGAAGGAAGCTTATTTGCTTTTCTTATGTTGAAATGCTCCTGTGGATTCTATAAACAATCATCTTACTTTATAAAATCATCCTATCTAGGACTATAAATCTTCCTCCCTTGTTTCTATGACTTTACAATCTACACAGAAGGAGATTTTTTCTTAATTTAATACATATTTTTCTTACAAATTTTAATTTTTATAAATGCTAATTTAAGAAAAATTGTCACCTTAATTTAATTTTAGCTTTGACTATAGGGCAAATAGTGAAGGAAAGGGAAGAAAAGAAGCGGTACTAATTACAATGGCTTTTCTTAAATCTTTACCCGAGAGTGAATGATAGATCTGATTTGTTACTTATACATTTTATTTTAATTTTTGATTAAAAATAAAAATATATGGATGCTAATGCAACCACCATACAATTTAATGAAGTAATTTACATTTTTTCATATTATTAATGATCTAATTTTTAAAGGGTCGCTTCCCAACCATGGTTAAGGATTAATTATTAATTCCTAATTGATAATATAATAATTAATATTAAAATTATATTTAATTTTTAATTTTTAATTTTAGTAATATAATCAATAAGATATATTAATTTTAATAATAATATGTTATTAAAATCCAAAGATTTAAAAAATGCCTATAACTACAACATTAGGATTGCAACCCACTGCATTTGTAATTTTGCCGCAATGATTGCATTTTTTTGTATTTTTCCATATCATGCAATATTACAACTGCAATCGCAATTGTAAATTAAATCCTTGTTAAAATTAAAAAATATTAAATATGAGATTAATAATTATAACTTAATCATTATTGCAGAAAAAATGGTTAATATTATCCTTTTTTTAAAATAGTTGGCCTTCTTGACCATTCATTAAAGAAAATCTACATTTTTTTTTTCTGCGTTAAAATACGGTCTGTCGACACTTTTCGTAAAAAATTGTGATATTGCCGTCACCAAAGTGCACTTCCACCTAAAAATGGCCCAATCCCCAACAATTATGATTTGTAGCAATTCATTGTCCTTATCTCGCTGAAGCATGAACAAAGGTACATTCGAAAGCTACTATCTCCTTACGTGTAGAAGTTCCATAGGTTGTGACAAAGGCGCTTTAAAAGTAAGAATTTCTGAATGAAATGGCACGAAGCAAGATCATGCCTATAATTTCTAGGCATTCAAAAGCAAACTAACGATGGCGAAAGGTTAAATTGTATGAATTGGAAAATTCCGACAGAGAATAAATTATAGTATTTGAGATTTTATTCTCTGTTATGTGCCGTACACTTCCTTCTAGGAAAAGCCCAATCACCGACAACTATGATTAGCATCCCTTCATTGTCACCATCTTGTATTCGTACGAATGAAGGTAAATTCAAAAGCAGTCCTTTTAGGTGCGGACGTTCCATAGGTTGTGATAAAGGCTCTTTTGAAAAGGAGCTAATTAAGAATTTCTGAATGAAATGGCATAAAGCAAGCTAAATAGTCATGCCTATATGATTTCTAGCCATCCAAGGCATTCAAAAGCAAACCCACGACAGCCAATTGTTAAATCGTATGAACTGGAAATTGGAAAATTCCTTAAAAAACTGTCCTTAAAATGAAATAGTTTGACTATCGATCAATGTCTTATTGGTTCAGGAACATTTGAAACTGTCCAAGATTTTATTCTCCATTATAATTAGAACATTTCAATCCTCAATAATTATGATTAGCAGCAGTTCATTATCATTATCTTTATCTTGTATTTGTATGAGTGAATGGAAATTCAAAAGTTTTTGGGTATGTTTATTTATTATTTTTTTAAAAAACTGTTTATTTGGTTTAAAAAATAGAATTTTTTGTTTGACAAATTATTCTTAAAATCTATTTTTAAAAATTATAATTTCAAATGCATAATTTAAAAATATAAAATAAAAATAAAATTTTGATATTTTCTTTATTTATTTTTTTATTCTAAATATTAGTTTTATAATTAAATAAAATGTTTTCTTATTTATTTATGCAAACAGCCTTTAATGAGGTGAGAAACTTCAAATATTTGATATTTGTCAGCAAAACTTTAAGAAAATTTCACATTACTTCTTTAATGACTTGTTGATATGAATAATACAAATAAGCTATTTATTTATAGAAATTACAGGAAGTGCTTAAAGATAATTATCTTAATTTTTAATATTGATTACCTTTTAAATTTATTAAAAGGTAATATTTTATTAGTTGGGTTGATGCTTTATGATATGTGATACCTTCTCAGTCGTCAACTAATATAATTAATATATAGGCATATTTTAATCGGTCGATTTATGATATTGTGCACATTTGATATAATTTAATTTTTCATCTAAAATATTTTTATGAATGCATTAATTTTTCACGTGAAATTTTATAATTTAATAAATAATTTTTTAATTTAATATAATTTATGAGATAAAAATTAAATTAATTAATTTTATTTATTTACAAAACTCTTTCAAAACTTGTTCATAAATTTAAATACAAATGAGTGATCAAGTTTTGATTTAATTTTTTTCCAAATTATTTGGCTTTACCGATTACTTCATTCAGAAGTCGTTTGTATGCACGCTTCTTTATATGCACACAAGCCATGCATATCTCCATGCATAAGATGCAGATCTCCGTGCTTATCCTCATGAAAGCGTCCAATGTATATATCGTAGCAATGCCATTTGACACTATCATTTTTGTTTTCCTTCAATCCTTCGCAAATTTATCTTATGGAATAATAATAATTGAAATTGAGTTAAATTTTTTTGTAGTATATTTATTTTTCATCTTTTTTAAAATTATTCACTACAGAATTTGGATAAAATTTGAAATTTGAGATCTTAGCATTATAACTATAGATAGAATACATTTCTTCTCCTTTTTTCCACATCACAAAAATTTTGAGATTCTAAGATAAATTCTTTAACTTTTCTTCCTTCTTTATTCTCTCTTTCTTTATTTTTTCTATCTTTTGTCTTTATTCTCTCCTTCTTTATCTTTTTTCTTCCTCTTGTCACTATCTTCTTTTCCTTTTCAATTTTTTTCTTTATTTGCAATATTGTCACCTTCGGTGTCTTTCTTCTGTGTGTATGCGATGTTATTGGCTGAAATTCATTTAAATGAATCAACTTGATTTCTTTGTTTGTCTTCTTCTTCTTTTTTTTCTGTTTGATTCAAGATTTCTTTGTCGCAGTCTGTTTGATTTATGCCCTTGGAGTGTTACACACCCTAGTTCGAAAAGTTGCTCAGCATTTGAAAATATTTAGAAGCAAAACTTTTACAATGTTATTTCCTAGTTCGAAAAATAGTTTGAAAATATAGTGAAAAATAAAGTAGCAAAACAAAGAAATATAGTAGTAAGTGAAAAATAAGGGTGAGGACAACCGATTTTCTTTGTTTGATTCCACACTTGAGCTTCGCACTTACTACTATATTTTCTTTGTTTTGCTACTTTATTTTTCACTATATTTTCAAAATATTTACTAGTTCGAAAAGGGTGAGGACAACCGATAGCCTGTATTCCCGATCGATCAAAAAACCAGTTTCCAACAGATTGTGCAATGCCCTGCATGTGTTTTGGCCAGCTATTAGGCGGGCGAGATAGAACATGATAATCACAAGAATACCAGAAATTTGAAATGTTATTTTACAATGAAATTGTGACCTAATGTCAGGATTGAAATCATAAATCGTGGCTTAATACAAGTTTCCCAAACAAAAGGACAAAAGTAGAGAGACATCAGCTGTAATGAAGGAGTTAGAATAGACTTACCTTATTTCCTAAGTGGGGGAATTTGCAGAAAACCATGTATCCTGCCTTTCACCTTGGCAATGAGCAAACATGAATTTATGAACGATCCATTTCTAAGAGACTTTGAGAAGCCCCTTACTGCTCTGAGCATTTGATTCCGGAAATCTGCTTCACTTAAGGTTAATGACATCAAAACTAACAGTTGAATGATTTGGAGACCACTAATATCATTAGACTAATACTTCAAAAATATCGATAGATAAAATTCAAGAAACAACTTCTAATTGGCCACCTTGCAGATAGCGTACCTGAGGTGCACTACAACGTGCATAATTTTTCTGCATTCAATCCAATTCCAATGATAATCAGCTGATGGAGGAGCTATACTGGCGTGAATCTCAATGAAGTGGAGGTAATCATATATACGTTAGTTAGTCAAATAAGGTTAGGAATCTGATTCAAGTTTTCGACCCTGAAATATATCAATTATTTTCCATCATCTTGACAGTTTATAATTATATTCCAGGCAGATATTTTCCATCAAAATAAATTATTTGTAGTATATTTATTTTCATCTTTTTAAAATTATTCACTACAGAATTTGGATAAAATTTGAAATTTGAGATCTTAGCATTATAACTATAGATAGAACACATTTCTTCTCCTTTTTCCGCATCACAAAAATTTTGAGATTCTGAGATAAATTCTTTAACTTTTCTTTCTTCTTTGTTCTCTCTTTCTTTATTTTTTCTATCTTTTCTCTTCATTCTCTCGTTCTTTATCTTTTTTCTTCCTCTTGTCACTATCTTCTTTTCTTTTTCAATTTTTTTTCTTTATTTGCAATATTGTCACCTTCGGTATCTTTCTTCTGTGTGCATGCGATGTTATTGGCTGAAATTCATTTAAATGAATCAACTTGATTTCTTTGTTTGTCTTTTTTTTTTTTTCTGTTTGATTCAAGATTTCTTTGTCGTAGTCTGTTTAATTCGAAAAGTTGCTCAGCATTTGAAAATATTCAGTAACCATGACCGCTATCGGATTATTGATAATTTTCTCCACATTTAAAGTGATTCTACTGCTTTGTGAGATACTAAACTGAATCCCACTTTTTTATTTTATTATTATTTCTTAAAATTTCATTATTTTATCATGTAATTTTTTTTTGTTTATGCTTGAATTCCGTGAAATGTCTCTCCATTATGTTGACGTCAAAATTCTACTTGGATTACAAATAAACATTAAAAAAAATTCTCCAGTTTTTCTTTTTAATTATTTTATGATTATCGTTTTTGAATGTCTTCAATTTATTTCCTTATTTAATTTTCTAAACTAAACTTTGTTATACTTATGTGTACATACTTTTAGTTTTCTTTATTATTGTTATTATAATTTTTGTTTTCTTTTTATTAATTTTTTATTATTCCATTGGATTTTCTATTTTTTTTGTTTTTTAATTTTATTTGTTACTATTATTTTTGCATATTTATTATTTTCTACTGTCTTATTATTATTTTTACCTTTATTTATTTATTTTTATACTTTTTTATGTGTATTTTATATCTTATATTTTATATTATTATATACTTTTTTCTGTTCCGTAACGATAAATGGTTTACGTTATATTACATGGCTTTATTTCAGTGTTCTCTCTATTATTATTATATCTCCTATTTTTTGGGTTGTTTACTATTATTATTATTTAAAATTTTCTTTGTTACTATTTTTTCTGTTACTTTGTTTAATTTTTTGTTACCTTTATTTATTTTGATGTTTTTTATTATTTTTGTGATTAATTTATTTTTTATGTTTTTTGTTTGCATATTTATTATTATTAATATAAAAATAAATATTAAATATGGCTAATATTAGTTATGTTATTATTAACTAAGAGCTAATGATTATATTTTAATCATTGTCCTAAGGATAATGGTTAGCATTATCCTTTTAAAAGTGGTTGTCTCACCATTCATTGAAGAAAATTTACATTATTTTCTGTGTTAAAATATGGGCTATGAACATTTTTGGTAAAAAAAAATGTACAATTTTACCTTAATCCTAAGTTCTAATGTTGCGATGGTATAATTGAATGGAATGGAATGAAATAAAATGTAAAGAAATGAAATAATCATTCTATAATTATGAGTGGTATGTTTTTGAATGAAATAACTATTTCATTCTATAATTAGATTTGATATAATAAATATTATAGGAATAGAATAAAAAGAAGATTTCAATGATAATAATACCCTAAAAATAAAAAGAAAGTATAAAATTGAAACCATATTTCTAAGAATGATATCATTATCATTTTTATTTATAACTTTTTATAATTGAACATAAAAAACCATAGTTATTAATATTATAATTAACAAATAATTTCCTTCAATAAAAGTATAAAAAATTATTTCATCAATTTTTTATATGAGACAATTTTTTAAAAACAATAAAAATATTTAATTTCAGAATTATTATTAAAAATACAATTAATAAAATATTATGATAATATAATATTGAAAAGTAGATGTTATTTTATTATTTATTAATAGAGATTAATGTTAGGATATATAAAAAATGAAAAAGAGAAGAATATAAAAAAATCATTTCATAAATGATGGAAAGGTCATTCTATTATTGTGTTATGAAATAGAAATTTCATTAGTTGATAAAATTATCATTTCCTAGAAAATAGATATTTTTATTTTATAATATTTATTCAATTTTTTATTTCATTTCATTCCATCGCAACAAGTATGTTATAATTTGAACTTCCACCTTAAAAAAAGTCCAATTCTCAATAACTATTATTAGTTGCGTTCATTATCATTATCTGCCATGAATAAAGGTAAATTCAAAACTATCATCTTTTTTAGGCTCTATTTAATGTATATGATCCATAATAGGTTGGATTATACATTAGTCCACATGAGTAGAAGTCCCAACTTACAACTTTTTAGTGGTCAGTAGTTTCCTATCACAAGTCTAACCTTAAATAGAGATATCAGGATTATTATTTTGATACTGAAAAATAAGGATTCCCACACTCCTAAAATTTTCTCTCCCTTTCTCTTTCTATATGGATAACCTAAGGGGCGAAATAGGTTACAATTCTACTCATTGTCATTCATATCAGTCATGACCTCATCAAATTATGTTCCAATACGCTCATAATTTTACTATGATTAATTTTATATTTTGAGATTTTAATTCATACTTCTAACAATTGATATCAGAGCATGTTGATAGTATGAATAATTTAATTATGAGTATTTTATTATCTAGGAAAAATTTATAAAAATTTATAAGTTTCCTTTTTATTTTCGTATAAGGAATAATCAAATTAGGGATTTTAATTTTAAACCAATTGGATATGTTTCTTCTTTCAATTGAATCCTGAATTTTTTTTTTATGCATCAAGAAAATTACTCTGTTATTTAATTATATTAAATTCATGATTGTTGCAGATCAGTTTGGTTCTTTTTTTTTTTGAATATTTTATGAACATAGATCACACAGTTTGAAAACTCTTCTTTTGATTAATACATGGGTTAGTGTTAAAAAAATTAGTATAAATGAATTTTCTTGTGTTAAAAGGGCTAAACAGATAGCTTTTTTTTTTTGGAGTTTGGAAGCTCCATTAATAGCTGAAAACAACCATGGACAAACCTTGATGCAACAACATTGAAGAAAACAATATTTTTTCTTTTTTTTTCTTTTTCCTTTTTTTTGTTCGACGGTCATGGGCACTAGGCATTTTGATAGCGCGTGACTCATGCTCCTATTTTGCCCAACTACTTTTTACTCTGGCACGCATGTATTTCATGCTCTCTCAATAGCATGTTCCAAGCACAACTCATTTGACTGGTCAACAGCTTCACATGCATACACCAGTCAAGATTTAAATAATGTTATTTTTTTGAGAATGAATTACTTGATTTCACGTTATCAGATTTCACATTATATATGGTATTGATAACGCAAAATCACATTACGTGATTCCCTTATTTAAATAATTTTATTTTTTTAAAATGAATTACGTGATTTTATTTCATCCATTTTTTTTAAAATTGCTTTTTACATGAAGATTTTATGTTTTATGAGTTGATTTCTAAGGAAGTTGTTAACCTTTTGACTCAATTGTGTAGAATTTAATTTTCTATTTATTTATAATTTTTTTAGAATTTTTGTGGCCAATAAATATTTATTTTCATTTTTGCAAGATTTATAATGTATGAAAATATATTTTATTTTTGAAATTTTAGCCTATAAAAATTCCTAAGTATTCTACACAATATTTTTAGGCTTAATGAAGAGTCACTCTCTCTAGTTGTGAGCATAGCCGTATTTGATAAATTTAGAATTTTTGATTATGTAAATTTTACATATATGGATACCTAAAATTATTTGATTCACACCAATGATAGATAAAGGATATAATAAGACTACTTTCCATAAAATATTATCCTTCTGAGATATTTAAGAGCACATTGCATTGATGATGGATACACCCTGTCAGTGTAACATTATTAATGTAATTTTAGGATTTGGACTTCTTAAAATAGGCATGCAGTAATTATAATATTTCAATATTTCTTGTACCCTATCGGTATGGCTATATTGATTACATTTTTATGTAGACTCTTGTACTAACCAAATCATATGGTACATGTAATTTTGATACCACTCTGTTAAATAGTTGTTTGATTGATTTGTTTAATTGGAAATCTTGTGTTATAATTATGTTGTGCACGTATAATTAATAATTTTCCAATCTTGTTACATTAGTCTCGGCCTTTTAACAACTATCTGTGGTAAGGACTCTTAATAGAACAAATTATGATGAATGGAGAGAGTCTTTGAACATGTACTTGACAATCTCTAAGGAGTATTTGGCTCTTAGAGAACTGAAGTCGGCTAATTTATTACTTGAGTTTAGTGCTTGAGATAAGACTTATTACAAATAATGGTATGAGTCAAACTGGATCTATTTGGTAATGATTAAGCTCACCATTGAAAAGGGAATTAGAGAAAGTATCTCAAATAAGGACACTGCTGTGGAGCACATGAAAGCTGTTGGAGAAAAATTCAAGAAGTTTGATAAGACTCAGAAAGTCTACTACCTCTCTATGCTTGATAACACTCATTATGATGGAAATTTGGGTGTTAGAGAGCACATTATGAAAATGATTCATTACTACAATAAGCTAAGATCATATGGTGTTAATATAAGAAAGAGTACTTTAGTCTACAAAGTCCTTTAGTCATTGCCAACTAAATATAGCTACCTAAAAACTTCCTATAATTCACAAGAGGGAGAGTGACAATAGACTAAATAATTTCTATAGTAACTCAAGAGGAGGAGACTATGAAAAGTAATCATAACCACATTCCATCAACTACTTATCTCAGGACTCCTACAATAAGTTGGGTGAAAATAATAAAAGAGGAAAGAATTCAGAGACACAGATATCTGGAAAGCCTGAGTTCAAGAAAAGTGGTGATAAGGGCAAGGGACAACAAAAGAAATTTGGGCAAGTGCAATTATTGCAAGATCCCTAGACATAAAAAGTCTCAATGTTATAAGTTAAAGAACAAGCATGAGCAAGATGGAGCTCAGAAACAAGTAGATCCTAAGTGAACGGGAGAGACTATATTGGAGTAATAAGAAGTAGAGATAAAATTAAATACATAGGATCATTTTATTTCTTTATGTTTATCTTCTGGACACTTTTAATTAGAATTATGTCATTTAAGTACCTTTTTCAAGAATAAATTTGATTTCTAGTTCTATTTTGAATAATTATAGTTATTCCTTTTGACAAAGAAAATTTATTATGATTTTGCTAGTTTTGGTATGCCACCTTACAAAATGATTTGTATCATTTGAATTTGAAAGATTATCCTGTCGTATCTTTTGATATTCCCATTAATGTTATAAATTAGGCATAAATAACCTAGAATGAGTTAGAATTCTTCCATTTTATGAGATCAATTTTAGGCCATTTTTCTAAAGAAGCTTTGAAAGATTGGTAAAATAAAGATGTGTTGTTAGACCTAGATTTCTTAGATTTTGAAACGTTTTCAATTGTGGGGTTGTAAAGTAAATGTGAGGACCATATAATCCTTAATTGAAGAAGTTAGACTCTAGAACAATCAGTCAATTCATCATTAGGTACTGATTGGATCAAGAGGTTATAGATTTTATTATCCCACTCATAAGTACTAAGATCATTAAGTTTGATCAAACATTCTATTTTAAGGATGACTTAGATAGTGGGAGTACGGTGCACAAGGCTATCACTTTATGTGACAAGGCCACCATTCTGCCTATACCTATTTGATTCCCTCACCACTAGAGGAAATAATGTTGATAGTCCAGTTCATAAATAAAGATCATCATGTGAAAAACCTAATCAGCTGGCTATTGAGTTAGATGAACTCAAAGATTTCAGAGGCTTGCAATACCCAAATGACTATATTGTGTACTTGTAGGAATTTTAATAAATTTAATGGGTAATTTTGTCATCTTAGTACTTTATATTGATGACGTTTTGCTAGCTAGTAACTCAATCCTTTTCTAGATGAGTCAAAATGCATGTTATCATGACATTTTGATCTTTGGCAAAACATCTTTTAATTTTGAAATTTAGATCCATCGGTATAGAACTCATAGTATTTTAGGTTTGTACCAAGCCAATTTGATTGAATGGATGCTTGAAAGATTTAAAATAGATACTTGTGCATCTAGTCTAATGCATACTTAGGAAAGACGATATGTCATCTCAATTATATTGCCTCAAGCTAATATTGAGAAAGGCTGAAATGGAACAAGATTCCTTACGCTTCCGCTATTAGTAATCTTATGAATGCACAGGTCTACATTCATTTAGATATAACTTTTTCTATTAGTGTGCTTGGAAGATACTCAAGTGACCCTAGGATGGATCATTGGAAAGCGGCCAAGGAAGAAATGAAGTATCTTTAAGATACCAAGAATCATATGTTGACTCGTAGTGATCTTATTTACTTGAGGGTATTAATTATTCAGATTCTGATTATGCCTAATACATATATGATCATAAAGTCAATATCTGGATACATCTTTTGATGTTTGGAGGAGCTGTTTTATGGAAAAGTATTAAACAAACACTCACAACTGCCTTAACTATGAAGTAGAGGTTTATCACATATTATTAGGCCACTTGTTTAGGCTATATGGTTGAGAAAGTTGATATCTGGCATGTAATTAGTTGATTCTATATCATGACCTTTACCAAATTTTATTGCGATAATTCTCTCGCTATGTGCTTCTCTCAAAACAATAGGAATTCTAGTCAACTTGAACATTTTTTTATGTTGAACTTTTGTTCATTAAAGAGAGAAGATTGCTGAAATCTTGGACTCGCATTGAACACAGCCCTAGTGGAGACATGCTAAGGATTCATTGATTTAAGGCTTACCTATAGGAGTATTTTAAAATCAAGTAACTCATATAGGTCTTATTAAATCTTTTGATGAAGTTTTAGTTTAGTGGGAGTTAAGATATGCTTATTTTATTTTGTTGATGTTTGTGACTAGTAATTGCTCATATTGAAACATTGGTGATATGTTTTATTACATATAAATCATTTGCTTCCCTATCAAATTTTAATGATTTTGAGTTGTTCTCTTATGAGCTATGGTCAAAAGAACTAACCTTATATATATCCAGTTCCATTGGAGTTATGAGACATTAATTTTACATCACTGGTCTCCCTATCGGATTCAGTGATTCTATATGGTCTCATTCCACTTATATAGTCATTGCTCAGTTTGGATATTGAAACATTGATAATATATTTTATACATATATATAAATCATTTGTTTTCCTATCGGATTCAATGATTTTGAGTTGTTTCTCATCTGAGTTGTAGTAGAAAGATTAAACTTTATTTTGTTCCTTTCAAATTATAAGGCATTATATCACTTGTTTCCCTATCGAATTTAGTGATTCTGTGTACTCTCATTCTCTGAATTAAGTTTATAACTTAATATATAACTAAATTACTTAATTATTGATATTTCAATTATTCCATATGATTAATTAATGCTATCCAAGTGGGAGATTGTTGTATTTAAAAATAAAATAATTAATTTTATTAGAAATATTATATGGATTAGTATTAATTAATTATTGAAATATTTATTTAAGTAATAAGTTTTGTATTTTAACATTAAGCATAGAACAGATTGGGCTCTAGTTTAATGTGTATGATCTATGATAAGTTGGACTATACACAAGCCCATATGGTTAGAAGTCACAACTTATAGCCTTTTAGTGGTCAGTAGTTTTCTATTATAAGTCTGCCCTTAAATAGAAAGATCAAGATTATTATTTTAATACTGAAAATAAGAATTCCCACACTCTTAAAATTTTCTCTCCCTTTCTCTCTCTATCTGGATAACCTAAGGGGCGAAGTAGGTTGCAATTCTACTCATCATTATTTAGATCAATCATGACCTCATCAAATTATGCTCCAAGAACGCTCGTAATTTTACTATGATCAATTTTATATTTTAAGATTTTAATTCATACTTCCAACATTCATAGCATTCATAAGCAAACCAACAATAATGAAAGGTTAAATTAAATAAATTGGGAAATTCCTGCAAAAATTGTCCTTCCAACGGAAAAGAAATAGACTATTAATAATGACTTATTAGTGCAAAAGCACTTCACAATGCTTAAAACTTTATTCTCCGTTATATGTAGTGTATTGTCACCTAAGGAAAACTTCAATTTTCAACAATTACGATTAGTTGTAGGCGTTTAATAAATACTTTTTTGTCAATTTTTAATTGATTTATGTATTTTAACTATTTGATCAAGTTAATCAGTTTATTTGAATATTTAATAAATAATTATTTAATGAACTTGGTGGCTCTCAAATAATTATTTTGAAAAATTAAAAACTAATAATTTTGTAAAATAATTGATTTATATTTAGTATAGAAGAAAAATATCTTACCAATAGTTATATAATTTTTTACATTTTCATCCTTAATAAATAAGAAAACACTAAATTATAATTATTTATTTCCAAGAAAATAATTAATATAATAAATTATATTAGAATATTCACATAATAAAAAAATTATATGAATATAATCATATCTTTTGTATCAAATTATATAGAAAAGAAGCAAATATATGTCTTTCATACAAAAAATAGAAAATATATTGAGTAGATTAATAATCTTTTGTGAAATAATATCTTTTAAGTTAAGGAAAAATACATATGAAAAATGAGATAATATTACTTACGAAGTATATATATATTTATATATTTAAAATAAATAATTCATCAATATTTTTCGTAATGAACATATAGATTTCAAATTTAATATTAAAAATATTTATAAAATAAATTTTAATAATTATTGCATCTATAAAAATATTACAAGAGTTTCTTAATTAGAAAATTAAAATTACTTATTTTTAAAAGGTAAATAATTACAACAAATTATAACTGTGATAACAAATTTTTAAGAAATTTTAATAAAATAAATAATATATTATAATTTAAAATATTATAAAATAAAAACTATTCAAATAAATTATAAATATACACATATTTTTATACGTTATTTTTTATATAAATAAATTACAATAAATAATTAATTTTATCATATATTTTTTAAAAAATAATTAATATTATCAATTTTTAATCAATTAATTTAATTAATTATTGTTTAACAAGTTAATCCAATTAATTAAATGCTAATGTAATTAATTAATCGATAAATAGGGCCATTATCATTATCGTCATCTCTACCTCGTACGAATAAAGGTAAATTCAAAGCCTACTTTGTTTTTAGGTCTAGAAGTTCCACAGGTTGTGATAATACCAATAAAGTTTAAAAATTAAACTAAATAATCATGCCTCTAATTTTTAGGCATCCAAAAGCAATTGAGCAAGCGAGAGCGGAAGGTGAGGGCCTTGGCCAATTAACTAATTGAATTAATTATTGATTGAGATTTAATTGTATTAATTAATTTAATTAATTGATAATATTAATTATTTATATAAAAATATTTGATAAAATTATTTATTTATTATTAATTATCTGTATATAAAATGATATATAAAGATATGTTTATATTTTATAATTTATTTGAATACTTTTTTACTTTAACAATGTTTTTACCATAATGTAATATTTATTATATTAAATATTTTTTTAAAAATTAAATCATTATAATTTATTATACTTATATCATTTTTAAAAAGATAGACAATAATACTTTCTAATTAACAAATACTATTAATATTTTGATAAATGCAATAATTACTAAATTTATCTTGTAACTATTTTTATATCAAATTTAAAATTCATATATTTATTATTAAAAATATGAATGAATTACACAATTTAAATATAAAAAAATATCTTTCATAAACAATATCATCCCACTATATTTTTCTTAAAATGTATTCCTCTTTAATTCAAAAAGTATCATTTGACAAAAGATTAATAATTTTTCAATATATTTTTTATTATTACTATAAAATGAAACATATATTCTCTTCCTTTTTTATACAATTTCATTGAAATGATATAATTATATTCATGTAATTTTTATTGTTTTTTAAATATTTTAATATAATTTACTATGCTTAATTATTTTTATTTAGAAACAAATAATTATAATTTATTATATGCATTATATTTTTTAGAATGTAAATAAATATAATTAAGTATTTTCTATTAATAACGAAAATGTAAAAAAATTTATAATCATGGGCAATAATGTTATTTTTTATGCTTAATATAAGTTAACTATTTCAAAACGTTACTATTCTTAGTTTTTTTTTTCAAAATGGCAGTTTAACTAAAATAATTATTTACCAAACATTTAAATTAATTGATTGATTTGGTAGATAATTAAAGATATTTAAATTAATTTAAAATTAGTTAAAAAAATATTTAGCAAATAGCTTCTAAATTGTACGAATTGAAAATTTCTTACAAAAATTGTCCCTATAATGGAAAAGAAATAGTCTATCAGTCTAAGCCTATTTGGTCCAATAGTACTCTACGTTGCTTGATATTTTCCTTTTAGAAATATTGATTCATTATTAATATAGTAATATATTGATATATTATTAAATTTATTTCTTTTTAAAAATAAACTTTATATATCATATGAAAAATATTAATAACTAAGATTTAGCACGTTGTAAATCATGACTTAATTATTTTAAAGAGCCACGTAACAAATTTTGGTTTTTAACAAAATTTAGCTCGCCTTATTGAGTTGCCGTCTTTATGATTTTGGTTTTTAACAAATTTTGTTTTCACCTAATTTTATTTTATGAAATCTAATTATTTATAAATGCAATTTAATTGATATAATAATAGATATTAATTAGTACATATAATTTAATTAATATTATAATTTATGGTATTTTCACTTTAATTTAGTATCTTATTTAATTCAGTTAACATAAATAAATAAAAAAATAAAAAAATGTATTCTAACATTCATTGAAATTTAATGAAATTATGCGGGCTTCCTTGGGACTCAAAAACTTATTCAAACCTGATATAAAAATATAAAATAAAACTAAGAATTAAATTTAAAGTTGAAATATTCATCGATGAAATAATAAAAAGGATAACTAAAGAATTCAATTAAAAAAATATTTTAGAGACTGTTTGATTGACAAAAAATTATATAAGGAATATAACTTCCTAAAAATTAAAAGATGGATAAATTGTTTGATTGGCCGATTCTTGTGTATAGTTGATTGCTGTACTCAATGATATTAGTAGGGATATGAGGCACCGAAAAAAGCCACGTAGCAAAAATGATTACCGTGATGGTTATTCATTGTTTGTTTTAAACTTTTTAAATAAAAGTAAAATTGTATTTTTATAAATTTAAATTTAATTAATTTATTATCGGTGTACATTATTTTATACTATCATTTATTTATCTGCTATCATATTAATAAAAACTATTAATTATTATTTTTTAATGTTTTATCTTCGTTTCTATTACCAATACTATAAAATATTTTTTTAAAGCCATCTTTTAACGTCTTCTCTTATTATTTTGATTAAAATACACGTAACCTTCTATATTACATCTCATGTAAAAAAAATTTATAATATTTTAAAATATACAATTAAATATGTAAATTATACATGTTATGAAACAAATTTCTTTTGTTATCTCTTCTTCCGATAACCCACTTTTTTTTATTGTGTTTGATCGCATAAAATCAAACTCTTCAAAAGTAGCTTTACATCCCAAAACTAATTCTAGAGTTTTACTTTTGAAGTTAATATTTAAATATTATCAAATATAAAATATTAATTGGCAATCATTTTTTGAATTAATTATTCATAATCAATTATATTCAAAATTATTTCTTATGTTATACGGCCTTAAAAAATATTTCATTCGTTTCTTCATTTTGTCCTTTTGAGCAGTTTTCTTTTTCTACAAGTACAATTTTTAATTATTTCAATATGTAATAGAATGAAATAGATGATAAAATATTTTTAAATTTTTTTTGTATATAAAATAATTTTTAATATAACTGATTATGAATAATTAATTTAACAATGATTATAAATTAATATTTTATATTTGGTATTATTTCAACATTAACTTCCCAAGTAAAAATTATTACTTCCCATTTTTAATTTAAAATCCGTTGCAGTTGTAAAGTGAATTTTGAAAAATTATTTTTTGCGCAATTCAGGACACTAAAAAATATAATAGCAAAAATACCTTTTAGCATTGAGGATTAAGAAAAAAAAGAGATAACAGAAGTAATTCTTCACGAAACATGTATAATTTAAATATTTAATTATTAATTTTAAAATATTATAAATCTTTTATACATAAGATTAATACAGAAAGTTATGTGTGTTTTAGCCAAAATAATAAGAGAAGACATCAAAAGAATAATAATTTTATTATTAGTTTAAAAACCCTAAAAAATAAACAATAATTAACTATTAGGAGAAGTCATTTTTGCCATCTGGCTTGATTCTGTAATGCCTAATAGCCCGTGGGCACCATTGAGTACACCAAATAAATGTACACTAGAATCCTCCTAAATAAAATGAGAGAAGCAGAGGTTCCAAATAAATTCTGTTTTTCACAAATCATAAAAATTATTTATTTATCTTTTCTTTTCAGAAGAAGAACTTCTAGTTTTTTTTTATAAGAGGAAATATAAAATTATCCCTACGTATTCAATTTAATTTATAGTCACCTTAATCTTTTTCCTCTTCATTACAAATTTCATCTATATGATATTTACATTTAGAAAGAAATATATAATATACGAGTCATCTAATCTTTTTTAAAATATGATTCATTAGGGCTATATTTTAAGTTAAATTATAGCTAATTGACCTTGTTAATAAGGTACAAATTAACCTCTAGAAATATTCTGCACATTAACTTAAATAAAATAAATAAATTTTGATTTAATAAGTTACTTTGAAATAGTTTATAACCTATAAGTTAATAGCTTTTTTAAATTTTTCTCAAATTTATTCTTTTTTTATTAATTTACAACTTATTTTCTTAATAAATAGTTGTATTCCTCTTTTAAATAATGAATAAAAACTTAATTAAGTAAGTAAATAATAAATATATAATATCATAGATTTAAAATAAATAATTAAATTGAAAATAAACAAGTCAATAAATAAATATGTAATGTCAAAAATTATATTTAATTAAAATTTAAGTAATTATGTTCTTACTCTAAACCTTGTATAAATAAAAACAAGTAAATTAATAAATGTATGATGTCATAAATTATAATTAATTCAATTTTAGCTAATTATATTCTATTCTATACTATAAATATATAAAAATTGTACATAAATAAGTATGTAATACTATAAAGTATAATTAACAATACTTTATGTAATTATATTTCTATTATAAATAAAAATTATAGAAATAAATAAATATATAAGGCCATGAAATATAATTAATGAAATTTTAGGTAATTATATTTTTTATTTTGAATATCTTGATTGTGTTAATAAAATTTGATCATTAAATACATATAAATTAATTAAATTTGTATATTTATTTACATTAATATATCATTTTATGCTCCAAGCTAATTCAACCATTAATTTTGCAAAATACTTTTTTATGTAATTAACTAACTTATTAGCGATAAATTAATTTATTAATTATTAGTTAACTTACTAGTTACTTGTGTGAAATGAAGTTTTAATTAGTTTCAATTTTTTTGTAAATTAAAAGTTTAAATAAATTATAATAAAAAATAGAAGGGGATATTTGAAATTCATTATAATTATCTAATTTTCTTGGTATTATAATTCTGAAATATATTTTAATCATTTTGGTATTACTTTTTTGAAAATTGAAGGTTGAATTAAACGAGATATAAAAAATTAATTATTGGGATTAAGTTCAAAATGTGAGAACAAAACTACAACATTAAAATTTGACTTTTCAAACAATCATACTTGACCTATTTAAACTTAATCAAATCACAAAATACTCCCAGTATCCTATATCATCAATTTGAACTTCACAATTAATTTTTCTCATCATCTCACTAATGATGTTGTAAATTTAAGTTTAAGTGTAACATTATTTATGATCCAAGAGGCTTTAAATAGGTTTTTAAACCAGAAGATAGGTTCCTATAATTTCATTAAACAGTGGTAAAATTGAAAACATTTCCTCAAATATAAATTATTATGTACTAAATCCATTAAATGAATTCATTTAAATTTAATATATGCAATCAATTCAATTCATAATTATGATATTAAATTTTTGCGTAATAAAAATCAGAGCACTAATCCTATAAGTTTGTATTAATTTATTCACTTAATTATAATCTTGATCATCTAATATAATGACTACATTTACAATTTTACATCCTTCTAGATAAAATATTCTTAGTTTACTTAATATATAAATTTAAATAAATTAGTTTTAAATTGATATTCTCTGTCAATTTTAAAACAAAAAATCCAGCTGGACACATATATCTTTTAAAGGATTCATAATTGACAATATCTGAGATAAAAAATAGTTTAATTTACCTTATTAGATTAGAAAAAGAAAATCACATGACTTATCTAATGCGACAAAACACTATAATTTAATGATATATTGCATAAAATATAACTATTTAATACAAGTTATTTAAAAAAAAATCAAATGAAGTTATATTTAGAAGGCAGAATATAATAAGCGTGTAAATACAAAATTTCTTAGTAAAGAAATTCATACAAAACAAATGATTTTATTGATTTATTGAAACTATGGATTACAATATCTAATTTTGTATTCTAGAAAAAAGAATAAAATAACTTCTATAATTCTTTTCCTCAATGAATTTTGATTGACGGTTTTGAGAAGCTTGATTTTGATTGAGGATATCAGGAAAGCTTGATTTTAGATCAAATAGCTAAATTTGACATCGAATGAGTGCTTAAAGAAATTTGGTCTTGATTCAAAAGCTGAATCTTCATGAAGACTTTGAGTTTGAGAAGATTTACGAACTCAAATATTGTAGTCAAATTCTTCAACTTGGAATGAGCATTTTTTATTGAGAGAGTTCAGATATTTAATCTTTGGTGATAAAGTTTTGTGAAAACTTCACATTTTCTCTTTGATAACTTATTGATGTGAATGATACAAATAAGCTCTTTATCTATGGAGTTGCTAGAAGATAAGCATATTAATTTTTAATGTTTTTCACCTTTTAAATTTATTAAAAAGCAATTTTTTATTGGTTGGGATGATATTTCATGGCATGTGGCAATTTTTTATTTTTCAATTGATATCATTAATGCATAGGCTTATTTTAATTGATTACTTATATCATTGCGCACACATGGTGTAATTTAGTTTGTCACTCAAAAGATTTTTATGAGCCCACTCATTTTTCACCTTGGATTTTATGACACAATAAATAACTTTTTTTTTCTAATTTACTATAATTCATGAAGTAGAAATATATCTACCTACAAATACCTCTCAAAACATGTTCATAAACATAAATACAATTTTATATGAGTGATAAAGTTTTGATTTATTTTTTCTAGTTATTTGGCTCCAACGAATACTTCATTCAGAAGTCGTATGTATGCACATTTCTTTGTATGCATGCAATCCATTTATATCTCCATGCATATGATGCAGATCTCCGTGCTTATGTTCATGAAATCCTCCAATGTATATCTTGTAGTCATGCCATGTGACACTATCTTCTTCTTCCCCCCCCCCCCGCCCCACCTCCCTAATCCTTTTGCAAATTTATCTCATCCAATAATAATAATTGAGATTGAGACAATTTTTTTTTACATTATCTTTATTTTCTATTTTTTTAAAAAAAATTATTTGCTAAAAAATTCGGAATTAAGGTTTAATTAAAATTTTAAAATCTTAGCATCATAACTATAAATAAAGCATATTCCTTCTCTTTTTCTTCACATCATAAAAAAATTTGAGAATATGAGAGATGTTCTTTTACCTCTTCTTCCTTCTTTATTCTCTCTTTCTTTAGTGTTTTTTTTCCCTTTCTCTTGTAGGTATCTTCCTTTTTGTGTGTGTGTGTGTGTGTTCTTTTGTTTATTTGCAATATTGTTATCTTTATTGTCTTTTTGAGAATATGAGATATGTTCTCTTAACTCTTCTTCCTTCTTTATTCCTTCTTTCTTTATTTTTTTTCTTTTCTCTTATCGGTGTCTTCCATTTGTTTTGTTCTTTTCTTTATTTGCAATATTGTTATCTTGTATTATTGGCTAAAATTTATTTAATTGAATCAATTTGATTTCTTTTTTTCTCACAATTTGTCTCATTTATGAACTTAGAAAGTTATACACGTGTTTGAAGAACTGCTCAACATTTGAAAATATTCAACAAACTTCACTGGGGTCGAATTATTGATAATTTTATTCACATTTGAAATGTTCCTACTGATTTGTGAGATATTAAATTGAATCCCACTTTTTTTATTTTGTTATCATTTTTAAATTTTCATTTATTTTATCATGTATTTTTTGGTCACTGCTGGAATTCGTGCAATGTCTCCATTATATATGTTGACTTCAAAATTATCTTTTCCTGTTCTGTTTGGATTACAGATCAATGTTTTAAAAAAAAATTTCTGCTTTTCTTTTTAATTATTTTATGATTATTATTTTTGCATGTCTTCAATTTTTTCTTTATTTAATTTTATAAACTAAACTTTGTTATATCTATACGTATACTTTAAGTTTTCTTTATTATTGTTATTATTTTTTTATTTTTTATTATTCAGTTGGATTTTCTATGTATATATTTTTATTGTTTTTTAATTTTATTTATTACTATTATTATTTTTTGGTATATTTATTATTTTTTAATGTTTTATTTTTTTGCTTACAATTTTGTTTTATTTTTATGTTAATTATTTTTTGTCTGTATTTTATTTTCTTATTTTATCGCATTATATATTTTTTTTACTGTTTCATAACGATAAATGGCTTACGTTACATTACATGGCTTCATTTCAGATTTGTCTCTATTATTATATTATATATTCTTTTTTGGGTTTTTTATTTTTATTATGTATATATATTTCAATTTCTTATTATTATTATTTTAAGTTTTCTTTGTTACTATTTTTTCTGTTACTTTTTTTTTTAATTTTTGTTACCTTTTTATGTTTATTATTTTGTGTTTAAATTCTTTTCTGTGTTTTTGGTTTGCTATTTATTATTATTATTTAGGTTTTTTTACATTATTTTATTTACTATTATATTTTTTTAAATTTATTTATTCATGATTTTATATTCAAAGGGTTCAGAAGGCTTGTTAAATTTATTACAATCTTGTATTTTTAAGCTTTCACATCAATTCAGAGATGTTTTATTTCAAAGATACTTCCTCAAACTTCAAGAAATCATGTGTTACAATACAAACTCATCCTCACAATCCTATAGAAGAAGAGACAAGATTACTTGTTTATTAGCTAATCACTGGTCCTTATGGCCTTCACTCCATGGATCTTGCATCTATGCCAAGTCTCACTTGTTGAAATATTTCATTTTTTTGTGAACTTTGCACTCCTAATCCAATGCAATATTCTCATTTGAAGGGAATCTTGCTTTAATCTTCTCTTTATTCAGAGATGAACCATCACAAAAACATTCATTTGGTGTTCAATTGCACTTGCCAAAAAGTTATTTGGTGAGAAAAGGCAATATTTTGACCTTTGGAAACTTCATTTGTAATCTTTATAATTTGCTTTCTTGAACTTTCTTTGGAAAATATCTATAGAATCTTTTTCTTCTTTCTGTTGTTTCTAGCTAAAGTCAATCCTTCTTCATCATTTACATGGATTTTAATTCATCATTGTACTTGCCTAAAGTGACATTAAAGGTTATGACAATTGTTAGAAATTTAATAATTTTTTTGAGCATTATTGACTTAAAGGAACCAAATTTGATTATCTAAGGAAGATTATTGCTTTATGATGAAAAGGCTATCATGGTTATATTACAAGTTGCATCATCATCATCAAATGTAATTTACCTTCTTTAGCTAACTCTATGATTTTAACTTTTAAGACTAAGCACTTTTCAACTAGTTGACCAATCAGTCAATGGTACTTGTAAAAATTTGGATCATCCACTGTGCTTGTTTCACCAAGTCATTTTATCTTGTGCAACTTAATCAAGTTAACTTCAAGAAGAAATTTTAGCATTGTAGAAACATCAAAATTTGGAAATGGGTATTCATTGTTTAGCCTTTCTTTCAATGTGACCTTTTTTCCTTTATCAAGGGCACTGATGACTTTGTCATCTTTCTTGTTTGATTTGATAGTTAGCTTTATCAGTGAAGCAGACACACCCTTTGATTGCCTGGTTTCATACTTCTGAGGTGATGACTTATTGGTTATGTGAAATTCATGCTATTCTTCCACTTGTTTAGGATTGATGACCTTTAATTACCATTAGCAATCATGTTAAGCTCTATGTTATGCGCCTTTGTTGCCAACTTTTCAAATGTTCGAGTCTTGATAGCTTGAAGAATGTAGCTTAGGCTTTAATTCATCCCTTGTATGGACATTTCGATGGCAAAAGGTTTTGAAGTTGAACTTTATAGTTAAGACTTATATTTCTCCATCATTAAATATATTCAATGATTGGCTCATATTTTAATCGGTGAGTTTTTGTAAGCTCAAACATGCTAATAGTGTAACGAATGTTGTAGAATTGATTTAGGAACTTGTACTTAGGTTACTTTTAACTATCAATTGATCTAAGTATCAAGTCTATGTACTAATTAAAAACATTTTCTTTAAGAGAACACATGAATTGTTTAACTATGAGATCTCCATTAGTTTTGGCAGTATTACAAGTTTCAATGAAGTAAGCAATGTGATACCTAAGATTTCCTTTGATAATTAAAAGGAATGTTTAGAAGATCAACCCTTTGATTGTATGGCTTGACATAGGAAAAGGAAGATCATTTGCCCCATTCTACTTGGCCTTTAATGGCTTCATTGATGAATTATTTCAACTAGCTAGTAAGAAAAACACTATCTAGATAAAACTATTTGTTCTTGGGGCCACTTTGTTTCTTTCTAGCTTTCTCTTGATCTTCTTTGCATGACTAATCATCAGATGTGTCACTTAAATCATCATGAGATTTGGAAGATTCATTAACTTTCTACAGGATGTTAGAGATTTATTTATCTTTCAAAGCTTCTTTTTCTTAGATAAACTTTATAAGTGCTTCAAGTGTCTTTGTAATAGTTGAAACTTGCTCTCTAGAGAAGTTAACTTGTCACCACAATAGGCATTATAGTTAAACTTGAGCATTTAGAAGAGTTAAAAAAGAAATTTTTAGAAGAGTGTCCCTTCAATTTGGACATTAGCACCTTTGAAGCAAAATGGATAACATTAGTCTTGCTAGCTCTTCCAACAATCAAAATTTATGTTTTTGATTCAAAACTTCTAGATAAAGTAGCTTGAGCTAAAATATTATTGAAAGCATTAGCTACATTTAACCTTGCTTCCACCACATGTATAGGAAAAGGTGATTTTTGTGATGATGAACTTGTTAAAATAAAAAGAATAATTTGTTATTGTAGTCTTTTGAGCATATAGATCTACAAGAGCTTTACTCCTTTTGCCTTAAGTCACAAAACCATAAAAGTTAGAACTTGTTAAGTTTATTAGAGGATTTGCTTCAGATTTGAACAAGTTACTGAAGAGTTGATCCTTTGGTACCATTTGAACTTGTGTAGATAAATTCAAATTTGAAACTAAGAGATGAAAGATGTTACCACTAGACATGCTAGGGATTTGTACACACAAATTTTTTCAATAAAGAAATTTATGCAAAACAAATAATTTTATTAATTTTTTTGAATAATATGGATTACAATCTTTGATTTTGTATTATTGAAAAAAGAATAAAATAACTCCTCTATTTCTTCTCTTTAATGAATTTTGATCAAAGGCTTTGGGAAGCTTGATCTTGGATTAAATAGTCAATGATTCGTTTTGATTGAGGAGTTTAGGGAAGCTTAATCTTAGATCAAATGATTAAATTTGACTTTGAACAAAGGCTTGAAGAAGCTTGATATAGACTTGAAGGTTGAACACTTCGATGGAAGGCTTGAAGAAACTTGATCTTGACTCAAATGTTGAAATTTGGCTTCAAATGAAAGCTTGAAGAAGCTTGATCTTGCTTCAAAAGTTGAATCTTCATAGAGGCTTTGAACTTGAGAGATGCACAAACTTGAATGTTGTGATTGAAATCTTCAACATAGAACGAGCATTCTTAATTAAGGTGAGGGACTTTAGATATTTGATCTTTATCGACAAAGTTTTGGGAGAACTTCTTGTTTCCTTTTCAACAACTTGTTGATATGAATAAGCTTTCTATTTATAAAGTTGTCAAGAGGTACTTAAAGATAAATATCTTAGCTTTTAGTATTTATCATCTTTTAAATCTATTAAAAGACAATTTTCTTATTAGTTGAGATGATGCTTCATGACATATGGAAACTTTCTATTTATCAACCAACATCATTAATGCATAGGCTTATTTTAATTAGTTGACTTTTGTCATTGTGCATTGGTGGCATAATTTAATTTGTGAACTAGACTATTTTTTGAGAGCTCACTTATTTTCATGTAGGATTTTATGATTTAATAAATAGCATTTTTTATGGTTATAGTTTATGAGATGAAAATAAATAAACTAATTTTATTTGTTTATAAAGTGTTCTATATAATGAAAGGTATTTATAGTATAGGAGAAAACTGTTGGCAAGGAGGATAAAGTAGAAAATTAGCTTATTTGAGGGATATTGTGTTTGATATACTACAATGAATCACTATTTAATATTTTTGTCAAAACGATTGAAAGATAGTTCAACCATATGAACAGGTTTTGGATATCCATGTGGACTGAACTAGAATCTATTTCCTAATTGGACCATATAATAAAATGAAAGGAATGAAAAAAGTGGGTCAAACATGTTCAAACATATGAACGAGTTTTAGACATCATCTAATGGGACTGAACTATTGGTTAAACCATATGATGGAATAGAATGGAAGAAAATGAAAGAAGTTTGTTTGGTAAGCAATTATAGAATGGGAAGGTGTGACTATTTCATGATTTATGAAATGACTTTTTGATATCTTTATTCTTCGTATTTTTTATATATTTCAACATTACTCATTGTTAATGAATAATAAAATAATATCTTCAATAATTTTATTCAAATGATTTGGTAATTATATTTTTATAACAAAATTTAAAATAAAATATCTTTTATTCTTTATAAAAATTATTTAGCATAAAAATTTGATAAATTAAAATATTTTTTTATTTTTTTATTATAGAATTTTGTGTTAATTGTAATTTTAATAATTAAATTTAAGATATAATATTTTAATTATTGATTAAATGATATAATTTTTTATTTAATATATATTTGACTACAACTTATATATAAGTTTAGTTATAAATAAATAAAAATAATAATATAATTATTCATATAAATGTAATTTCAATTTTATATTTTCATTTTATTTTTAAAAATATTATTGTCATTGAGTTATTTTTTTCCCATTTCGTTCCTCCAATATAATTATTATATCAAATATAATTACGCAGAATGTGCATTCTATTTCTAACCACCGACTGCTTTCCATCTTTCCTAAGCAACATAAAGGATAAAGGAGAAAAGAAGTAAAAGAGAAGTCTTTCATTATTCCAATAATGGCCTATATAGTCAATTAGCGGATATCCATTGGTCTGCAGTACCAAAATGGGTGCCTCTGAAAGCACTGATAGAAATGAACGGAATTCTAACTCTACTGAAGAGGAAAACGCCAGCAGCGGAAGCCAATCCACGGCGTATAAAATCCTGGCCGGCGCAGCCATCGGAGCAGTTGCTTTAGGAGCCTATGCGCTGTCATCTTCCTCCTCCTCAACTTCCGAGTCTCCAAATCAGAACGCACAGCCGTTCTCATCATCGTCATCTTCTAGTCCATTTAAATGGCAACCGCCCAGAGCGGAAGAAACCTGAAAAGAACCGGATCAGGTGCAACGTTGATGGCTCGGATCAGAATCAAAAGGGTAGCGCCGGATGCGGCGGCGTTTTTCGAGACGCTTCCGGTGATTGGCGTCATGGCTTCTCCCATAAACTTCGTCAGTGCGATATCATGGAGGCTGAACTTTGGGGGATAATTACTGGACTTTCTATCGCCTGGAAAAAGGGGTTCCCATAGTGTTACTGTGGAGTCGGATAATCCCCGTGCGGTGGATATGGCTAACAATCGCTGTAAGGAAAAGGATAAGTATTATCCTTTGATTAAGCAAGTATTATCCTTGGGATGATTTGGATATTGTTTATGTTAACAGAGAAGGAAATAAGGTGGCTGATTGGATGGCTTATCATTCTCACAAATTGAAAGAAGGATTGCACGAGTTCCCTTTTCCACCTGATGGGATCCCCGAAAACTTGCTTAAGGATGATTAGCTGGAACCAGTCACTCACCATCAGTTGTGTTTTACTTATCATGGGCGCAAAACTGGTCACATGTTGCTTTGTGATCAGTAAAACTACCGAAAATAGATGCGGGTACTATTTGAACCATGACTAGCTCCTTTATATGTATTGATGTTTGTGTGCTATTAAATAAGGTTTAAAGTGTAATTGCGATTGCGCAGCGATTGCAATTGCAATGTGGCCGCAATGCAGTGGATTTAAAAACATTATCTTATATTCTTATTCTATGTAATTAATCTAAGTTCTGATGCATTTTGAGCTACTGTTATGTTCATTACAGCAGGCTTACTTGTTAGCTACCAGTGAAACATGGGTACAAATCCAACACACACAATCAATAGCAGCTTGACAAATAATACTAATGGAGTCCACTTTATACAAAACTTTAAAGATAAAAAGATGATAATTTTTAAGTGAGGTCTACAAAATCAGAAAAAAATAAAAAGTAAAAAAGGCTTTATTATACAGTGTGCTAATTAAATTAGGAACAGAATTCCGTTGTAACCCTTCTGCTAGTTGTCTTCATCCCTTACTTTAATCAAATTTCATTGAACAATTTTTCTTTTCCCTACAACGCCAGTTATTTGATTTTGTTTTTGACTTATTTTATTTTATTTTACACCTTCTAGTCTTTCTTTGTATGTTTTCGAATTACAGAATTCTAAATTTTTTTCACTTCAATTACAGTTTATTTTATGGATAATTTTCTTAAATTTTATTAAAAAATAATATAAAATACTTAAAAATAAATGAACCATTTTCTCAAATGATGAAGGATGACTGTTATTTTTAATATTTATCTAATTTAAAATTTTAATTCTAAAATTTTTAAATAAGATTTTAAATTGGGTGAGTTGAAAAGTTTTTTAATTTCTATCAATATTATTTATGAGAAATACATTTTGATATATAGAGTAAGTCACCAAATGTTTAGTTTCAAAATTCTATTTCTAATGTGTTATTATGTTTAGTTTCAACTAACTTCAAATTTAAAGTAGTTATACCAACTAACGTTTACTTTACTCTTCCTACTCATTCTTTCTACCTTTTCAAAACTCCTAATTCTAATAGTTCTTCAGTTCTTCCTTCCCATTGTCTCTGTCATTTCTAAAACCTTTAACACATACAAGTTGGATACAATGGTGTGCATCCAACTATCCACGTCTAAACACATGTGCCCAAAATGCTATCTTAAAAGCTTCATCAAATATTCCTTCTTGAATGAGAGCTTCTTCTTGTACCTTAGAGAAACTTTAAATTAACAGCACTTATGATCCAAAAAATCTATAAATTGAAGTAAGTTTTAATATGAAAAAATAAATAAGAAAATCTTATATTTCTTTATTATGTTATACTGCTTAACATATTCATGTTTGTATTTTAAACTTATTGTTGTTATATTCTTAATCTATTATTTTAGTTCTTTTTATCTTTAAATGGGATTGAAGATTTTGTTGTATATTAATGAAATAAGTTTACAAGTGATATACAAAATTAACAATCATATTTTTACTATTAAAAATAGGTGTCTCACTCTAGTATTATAATTTTTTTACTATTTTACTAGCATGACTTGAATTTGTAATATACATTTTAAATCTTAGCTTTAATTATACTTGTTCGATATTTTTCTATTAATACCTATTTTGAATATTTTTTAAGTTAGGTTGATATAAAAAAATAATTAGACTTAAGTAATTTTTTAGTATATGGATTAATTTATATTTGAAAATTAGTATATGGATTAATTTGTATTTGAAAATTATTTTATTTAATTTATTTAAATATATAGTATGTAATTGATATTGCAAGAAATATATAGATTCTAGTAATGTTGATAAGCCTAGAAACATTTCGATTGGTCAAGTTGTATATAGTAAAGAGGAGACTTATGAGCTGTATCAAGCACATCATTTCAAGTGGATTTTAGTGTAAGAAAAAGAAAGTCATTATATCATGATAATGAGAAGAAATATATATGCATGAAAGATTTCTATTTCTCAAAAGAAAGGTTTGAAAATAATTAACCATAGGGTGAAGTAACTTATAGTAGACTGAATTCGAGAATCAGTTGCAAAGCTATGGTATGATTTGTAGTAACTTGAGAAAGGGTATGGATAGTTGTAAAATTAATAGTGGATCACAATCATGAGCTTGCACCACCTAAGCAAGGACACTTTTTGTGTTCTATGAGAAATATATCATTTATCAAAGGAAGCTTATCAACACAATGGTGAATGTTGGTATTAGTGTCAAAAATACTTGGAGTTATCTAGGTGAAAAGATTGAAGGATTTGATAAGCTTGGTTTAACAAAGAAAGATATGTACAATTTTGTCAATGGTGAAAGATTGAAATTGATTGAAGAGGGAGATCCTCAATTATTAGTAAACCACCTACAAAGTAAACAAGCACAAGATGCCATATTCTACTATAATGTCCAATTAGACCAAGAGTCACACTTAATCAATGTTTTTTCTTTCTTTCTTTTTTTTTTGAGAGATGGCAAATCTAAGCTAGATTATAATTATGTTAGTAATGTAGTGATTTTTTATACCACTTACTGAACCAATAAATATGATTTGATATGTGTTCCATTTGTAGGTGTGAATCATCAATGGCAAAATGTCATGTTTGGTTATACTTTTCTATCAGATGAATCAACAACTCCTCTTGTTCAGTTATTTAAAGTGTTTTTGGAAAGCATGGGAAATCAATAACCAAAGACAATGTTTACTGACCAAGATGTAGCTATGGCTAAAGCAATAGAAAAGTTAATGCTAAATACTCATCATAGGTTGTGCACATGACATATATCTAAAAATGCTCCATTTCATCTAGGCTTTTTAAATTCCAACCATTTGTTTCAAAGCTTATTTTTTAAATACATGAAAGGTTATGATTTAGAAGAAGAATTTGAAAAGATCTGTGATAAAATGATTAATGACTTTGATCTTCATGACCATGCATGGTTTCTTAAGATGTATAAAATTCGTCAAAAGTGGAGTTTTGCTTTTAACAAGGATACATTTTTAGCACATTTTACATCTTCCTAAAGAAGTGAAAGTACAAATAATCTATTGGGTGATATTACTAGTAAAACAATCAATTTTACATAATTTTTATTAGCATTTGAGAAAATGGTAGCAAATTAGCAACATTCAAAAGATGAGTTAGAGTTTAAAAATTGCCAAAGTGTCCTACCATGCATAATAAATATTGGTGAGACTTTATATCATGCATCTACTATCTATAATCATCAAATTTTTGAAGTTTTTTTTGAAGGAATATCTTGATGGCACTAGGGGGAGCATATCTAAAGAGATTGAGGGATGTGATAATGTGTCATATCATCCGATTATTTTAAATCACATGCCTAACAAGATGCATTTGGTAACATTTAACCATTCAAATAAAGGCACTACTTATAACTACAAAATCCTTTTTATTCATGCTTTGTGATATTATAACATAAAGAGAGATTTGAGAATACCTTATCAACATATTTTGAAAAGGTGGTCAAAAATTTCAAGAAACATGGTTTATAACCATAAAAATGGCAATATGAGAGAATTTGGTAGTACTAGCATTAAATCAATGACCAATAATTATGATACCAATCTAGTTTATTGCAATGCTATTATGGAGTCTTATGATAATCTTGTATTGGAAACTCAACATCATAAAGTGTCTAAAAATATTATGTGAGAGTTATTGGATATAAGAGTTCAACTTGTTCAACAATACCTCAAGAATCTCAAACTTGAATGGAAGTGAAGAAAGGGATGAGATGAATGCTAATCAAGATCAAGATGATGAAAATGCTATAATTCTAAATCCTCTCTATACAAAGACTAAGGGAATGTCTTAGTGCTTGCTAAAAAAACCATTTTGAGAAAAGAAAATGAGCATTTGTGAAAATAAAAGTAAAGGTGAGGAACTACACATATAGTAAAATAAATGATTATATGAGCATTATATTATATTATTAACCTTGATTTTTTCATTTTAGGAAAGGAAAAACAAAGTTAATTCAATGTTATTAATCATTATGTTCATATTCACCAGTTCAATGTTGTCTTATTTTTAAAAAAAGAATTACATGTTTAATACTTTATTATTCGTGCAATTGTGTTTATATTTTTAAATAGGAAACCCCTCCAATTGGAATTATGCAATCAAACATATGTATCATGTAACCATACATAAAGTTTCCATGTCCAAATCTTAATGGTGTAACAATGCCATTCACAAGTATGATATAAGGAATGAATTTTTATAACCATTTAAATGAGGTATATGAACTTTTCTATTGGTTATAATTTTTAACTTATGTGTTTAATGGTAAATTTAGTAATTTTTTTAATCAAGAATCTCATGTTTATAATTGGACACCTCCAAATAGCAATCTACTAGACAAGCATGAAGAGCATTGCGAAATATAAATGATCTAATTTGTTTTGACTAGAAAGGAACAAATGGCAGCAATTACTATGGCAAGTTTTGTTATCAAGGTTATCCTCCTATTATTTTACTGATGAAGTGGGATTTGTAACAGACAGCCAAATTCTTATGCCCAAGTAAGTTTTATTTTTTCTAATTTTTGTGAACTCCACTTAAAACTTATCACATTTTTACATTTGAAGTTTTGTGTATAGTAGACCCCATTTGTATTAGTTGTCAAGCTCTATTGATTAATTGTGCCTAAATGTGAGGTGCTGAATATGTGCCCAAGCAAGAATTTTTCTGCTTAGTAGTGTACTTCTGGCTATTCTTAGTAATTAATCGGAGTTCTGGGTGGATTTGTATATTTATGTTTTTAATCATCTATAGGAATTTGCTTTTGTTTGTGCGAAATTCTGTGGGAAGGCTGTGGTTTGATGGATGATATCCAAATTTAGGTTAATGAAATGTATTAACGAATTTGAGATTGATAATTTATTTTTTGGCAGCGAGATTGATAATTTCGAATTATCGTCCTGCACTAAAAGCAATTACAATAATAGATGTAGAAATTTTGCCTGTACTTATTTTTTTGGCCATTTGCTTGTACTTATTCGAGACTACTCTTGGTTAAAAATAATCAATCACTTCTAGCAGTATATCTCAAATCTATATTTGATAAAAGAAATTAAAAAATATATCTAGCCTCCCAAATTTTGTAAAGATTTTATACAAAATTTTAACAATTTCCATTTTAGCTACTCTATTAATTTATAGCTTGTTGTGCCCCTCAATGAGTATAATTTAAAATTTATATATAAATTTAAGGAAAAATTGCAAATAACCCCTCCAACTATGGGGTCACTAGTTTTTACTCCCACTACTATTAAGTTAATGACTATAATATTTAGCAATAGTTCTATAATACTTAGTGGCAGTTATAAATCAATGTCACCATTCTTAACAGTGGTTCAAAATTGCTGGTAAGTGAAAAAAATTTCAAAAATTAGTAAATATAACTATAGTTTTTAATTGCCAGTAGGTAAATGAAATATGATAGTGACGATTTTTCTAACAGATTATGTTTACTCGGTAATGGTGGGATAAAATTCAAGTTTTATATAGTTGTAGGGGTAAAATTCAAATTTTCATAGTCAATAGAGTAAAATCCAATTACCCCATAGGTGGAGGGGGTTATTTAAAGATTTCCCTAAATTTAATTATTAAGAGCAAAATTTAAAAAAAAAAACGTGTAAAATACTCCCTTTAACTTAAAAATAGTAAGATTTTATCCCTTCAATTTTGAAAACTTAGATATCCCCTAGAATTGCACAAAAATTAAAATCAACACTCAACATTGACTTAATTTCCTATTTTATCAAATTATTTAATTTTTAATAAACATTTTAAATAAGAATCAAAATATTATAATATGCTAATTTATTTTATCATTTTTTCACACATAATTTTTATGTTATATGATTAATATAAAATAAAATAGATGTAAACAATTTTAATTAAATATTTAAAACTTAGTAGTAAAATTATGTATGAAATAAAATAAAATAATATTTTATAGTATTATGATTTTTATTTAAAATATTTATGAAAAATTAAATAATTTGATAAAAGAAATAATTTAGTTAATGATGGGTATTAATTTTAAAAGCCTATTTTTCAATGAAAAATATTTTTCATGAAATATAGTTATATAAATTGCTAAAATGAGAAAAATATTTTATCTATTTAATGTTACCTATAAAAAGTAAAAAAAAAATAACTTTCTTTATTCCCAAAAAGAAATTACTTTCTGTCACAAATATAACTGTAAATGTCATTTAATTTTTTTAATACAAGCTATGCAAGTGATATATTATTTATTTACTAATATAAATGTAAATAATATTTTTCTATAAAAATATGTTTCAAAAAATAAACAAAACCTAATTTTATATCATTTAGAGGAAGAATATCCAAAATTTTAAAATTTTTAAAAATAAAATCTAAGGAGAAAAATATTTTACATTTTCTCTATTGAAAATTATGAATGCTAAATGCAGAAACTTATCCCTTATGCAGTAAGTAATCTGCGTTTTTTGCCTCCATTAGATTATGAGCTATCGACTTTTTCCATCCAAAAAAGAAAAAAAAAAAAAAGACACTTCCACCTTGAAAGGGAGAAAAAGAAAAGCAACTCCCAACCAGCATCATTAACGACATTCCATTATCTTTGATGACTAATGGTGCATTCAAAAGCAGAAGTTTTATAGGTCGTGATGCAATGGCACGAAAGGAAACACACCAAGTAACATGACGTCCCGAACGGATGCATCTGTCTAAGCATTCAAAAGTAAGGGAAAGGTTTAATTTGTACGGATAGGAAAATTCTACAAAAATCTGTCTTGGAAATCGACAACCATGTCACCAGCAAATTTTAACATAAAATATTTGAGTAAAAATTAATAAAAATTAGAGACTAAATTATTTTTATTTATTTATTTTTTAAAATCATTTATATAATAATAAAATCTCTTCCTACCCGGAATTAAGGGTTTCTTCTGGGTGGGATTTTTTTTATGGTCTCAACTTAACCGAAAAAATTTTCCTGCCTACTACATTTTTAATTTCTATTTTTTCTTGTGCTTTTTTATATATATTATTTTTCTCCTATCAATTCATATTATTTATAATTTTGACTTTTTGCGTTTTAGCCAGCCTATTAACTTATAGCTAGCTTTGCCCTTGAACGAGTGGAATTTAAAATTTATGATACGTTCTATAACAATAATATTGTACATAATATTATAGTCATAGATTGCAATTTCAAACTTTGATTATGGTCATCAACTATTGGGGAAACGGTGCTTAAACAACCTGATAACGATATGATAAGCCCATCATTTATTATGAAAATCAATTAGTCATCCTTTCACCGCTGTTGGGCCAAGATCACACTGTTTTCACATCAGGTAGCTCATCGGGTAGAACACAAGTGATTTATGTTACACTATCCGATCTACGAAAAAGTTGCTTAAAAAGAATCAGGTTTAATGAATTTCATTTTAGGTTTCAACATGGAGACACATGAATACAACGCATAAAGACAAATTTGTAAAACATCTTCCATTTTTTTAGCGGATGGATTTTATCTTTTCAAATTTTAGAAACTTCAAATTACTCACTTAAATTTTATAAAAATTAAAAGTTATATTTATCATTCATTAAATCCATTATTTTATTAATTTACATATTTTTATGTACTTTTTAAATGAAAATTATAATATTATAATATTATGATTTATTTCTCTTTTTTACATAATTTATATGTTATTTAATTAATAGAAATTAAATCATATATATCAAATTTCAATTATATACTTACAAATGAGTTGTAAAATTATATGTGAGAAAATGCCAAAATAAACTCACATACTATCTTATAATTTTATTTAAGAAATTTATAAAAATATTACGTAATTTGATAAAATGATTAATTATGTGAATGGTTAGTGTCAATTTCAAATTTTGTAAAAAAGGGATGACTTCTAAATTTTTAAAATTTAAGAAAATAAAATCTAATCATGTAAAAATTAAAGAAATATTTTACATTTTTTACATATAAATAACTACTAAGCATAACTAAAAATATTTTGTTCTAAACTACATTTCGATGTATTCACCATAAACATCTTTGTTAGTTATCAATATCCCCATAACTATTCCTATTCGTATATCTCGAGATTGTTGCCTAATAATTGTTTGTGGCTGGGTACTGGCCTAAAAAGATATGTGACTAAATACCAACCTAGAAAGGCATAGGATATGTTGGCAAACAACGTTTGAATAAATTTTAGTTAATTTAATTAAAATTAGTTAATTGATTTTTTTAATTAATTAATTTTAATATTTTATAATCAGTTAATTTAAGTAGTTGATTGTCTTTTAATCCACCATTTTCTAAAATGTTAAGAATATTAACATTTTTAACCAATTGATCCATAAATAACTTGTAAAAAAATTAAATTATTCTTAATTAATTTTAATATTTTTTAGCTTTATCCTTTCTAAAATAAACTAGACCCCTAATTAAATAATTAAAATTATTAATTTCTTAAAAAGAAATTTAATAACTATAAAAATTATATTAATTTTAAAGAAATATTTAATATATAATAGATTATAGTGATGTATTATTTAAAAAATCAATTTACTAGATAATATATAGAGTCTAAAATATTAAGATATCATTAAAGTAAAAGAATATTCAAATAATTCATAAAATATAAATTTATTCTTAAATATCATTTTATGTATAAAAAGTTAATTATAAATAGTTAATTTTATCAAATATTTTTATTTAAATAATTAATGCAATCAGTTGATTAAATCAACTATTACAATTAGTTATCATATAATAATTAATTAAATCAGTAAATTGCTAATGTAATTAGCTAATTATTAAATAAGACCATAACTCAATTTGGAAAAATATTATCTTTCATTTTTTTTTGTTTACAGTCATTGCAAAAATGTAAAGTCAAGAGAAATTATTTCCATTGTAATTACAATGGTTGTTAGCTATCTAAAGAAGTTAAAATAACTCTTAAAAGTAGAATTAATAATTTACTTGATATATATATGTAAGATCTTAAATTTAGAACTTAAATATAAGAAGAAGTAAAGTTTTTAATACAATATCAAATATTACTATATTACTAAAGTAAAATGAATATTCATGAATGTCATATCCTTAATAAGATATGACATCCATGTGAGGCCTATTAGCCAACCATCTTATAGTTTTGAAAATGACAACTAATGTTTCCTCTAACATGTTATCTACCCGATTGTAGAACCACTTAATGAATGAGTGGTTATATTTTGCTTGCACTAACTTCTCATTCTTACAATGATGAAACTCTTTTATGAGGTCAATACGTTCATTTATATAAGACTCAACCATTTTACTATTTTATAGGACATAAAGCTATCTTTGTTTCCGTATATCTCGATTTATCCTTTCCACTTGGTTCCATAATATGCCTTTTTTATTCTTCCCCTATGATAAGGCTTGAGAAGCCTAATAGTGTCTATATTTGACAAGTATGAGATGTAAAACCCAATAAACTTTTTAGTAATATGCCTATCAATAATACATCCTTCGGGCCTATTTCAATCATGCATATACCTTTTTAGAATCTTCTTGTGAGCTTCATTGAGTACATCCACCTCTAGTAAATTGAACCACATAATCCTACCTCCGTCACTAAATGTACCAAAATGTCAAAAAGTGAGGATGGAAAAATATATATATTAAGTTAGCATGGTGTGAGGATAACATCCCTTTGCAAGTTATCCAAATATTTTAGGTTAATAACCTTGGTACATATTACATTTAAGAAAAAATAAAGCCTTGTGACAGCTTATCTCATATGTTTAGGTAATATTCCTTGAATGACTACTAATAAAATTTATTGCATCAAAGCATGATAATCATGAGATTTCAAGCTAACTAATTTTAGATCTTTTATTGAAATAAGGCTTCTAATGTTTGAAGAATAACCTTGGACCACTTTAACCCTATTTAAAAGCTTGCAAAAACTTGTTTTTCTCTTTCTTGGATAAGGTATATCAAGCTAAAGGAAAATAAATACACTAACCTTTTTTTTAGATGATGTTAATTCCTTCTTATGACCATATCTTGCAAGTCTAGTTAGGCTTTAATTCCATTCTTTGTCTTGCTTAACATGCTCAAGATCATTCCAACCAAACCATCATATACATTTATTTTCACATGTATGACATCAATGTTATGCTTAATATCTAAGTGCTTTCAATATGAAAAACTATAGAATATGGACCTCTTCTTCCTTAAAGTGTCATTGCCTCCTAAAGCATTAGATTTGTCAAAAATGACATCAATATTTTTTTCCTTTTATAAACCTTATCCTTAGATAACAGCTTTGGAGCCATTGTTAATTATGATAAACCATTAAAAGCTTTTATTAAATTGCAATAGTTATGGGAAAGAGACAAAAATTTCCTATAGTCGAGATATATTATTATTTTTTCAATGCTTAAGTTGATAAGGGCTTGTGCCATCTTCAACAAATAGGACATACTTTACATCTTTTAATGCTATAACCCAACAACTTACCTTAAACTAGGAAGTCATTCATTATGTGAAAGAACATTGCATGCAAACTGAAGGACTTATGCTTGTATACATTGAACATTGACACACCTTCATCACATGTAAGTTACAAGTCTTCAATAAGTGATGCCGAGAACATTTATATATATCAATAATGTATCCCAAATTATGTAGAATAAAATATTTTCTAAAAACATACCTAAAGCCAAAGCATTTCCATACATTTATAAAAGGAATCTTTGGTGTGTAATATATTTCATACTTAAGGTTGTGATATATGTTCATAAGCTAACAAAGAATTAGAAACATTTTAGTATGGCATCATAAACCCTTAATCATCCTAAGTTGAATATATTGAGATAGACCTAAGAAAAATAAAATCAGACATCTACACCAAAAATATCAAGACATATAAAGAATGGAAAGTTGAGAATATTTAGTTGATGTACCTTATTTGTGCAAAAGAATAGAACTTGTACTTCATAACTCTACTAGTATTCATAAGATATAACTTCATCCTAGTGGAATCTTAATTCTACAAATGGTGTCAACGTTATTTAGATTTGTTTGTTGTACTCTAGCTTGTGCTTTTGTATTTTTTTTTATCAATTTTTAATAACAAAAGACACAGAAATAGATACAATTAAGCCATAATGGTTATTAGACATGATAATCATCATCTATATTAAGGCAACATTGTTCTAATAAAGATAATATAATGTTAGTTATATTTGGGAAATTGCCATTATATAATTTTAGGTGTTGGTTATTTGTAAACAAATGATGTCTTTCTATAGGTGATTCTACCTATATATTAATATAACTTAAATATGATATTGAATTTTAGAAAATTATATTATCCAGTAGAAAACAAGCCAACCATTCCATGAATTATGTAAAAGATACATCAAGTGTGAGAAAGCAAGAAATTTGTATAAACAACATGGGAGGTTTATTATAGTTTAAGACATTAATTTTTGTAAGATCAAAGAAAAAGAAGGTTAGTTTTGAAATTAATAAAGAATGTTTTTATAATTTTATTAATTATTAAAAATTTGTGATAAGTTATATATATATACATATTTTTCTTACAATGATACAAATATTAATATATTAAACATGAATATATAAAAATATGAGAAAGAAAACATTGATATAAGAAAATTTATTCTATAATTTATTCATTCTATATATCATTACTTTAATAAATGCAAATTTACAATAATATTACATAAAGAAAAAAGTGGACTTTGTCTTCCATTTTCATTACTAGCGTTAGGTTAATTCTCGTAGCCATCATCCAATAATAACTGTTTGACATCCATTAATGTCAACATTTGTCTAAAGAGAAAGAAAATAACTTCCCTACCATTTCATCTTACACATTTAGATGACACTAGATAAAGTAGCAGAAATTAGATTCTATAATATCTCTAAAAGTGTTAGCTTAAATGGTGAAAGAGCTATCTTCCTTAGAAATGCTAAAGTTAGATAATGAAGGCAAAGACATCATTGAGATATTTTTAAATGAAGAGTAAACATTAAATATATAGGCAATAAACAAAATTATAGACATTAGTTATTAATTCAAAATTGACATATTAAGCATGACTAGTTATCAAATAAGTGGGGATTACATTCCCTATAGAGACTTTTGAAATGCATTTAGACATTGGTCAATAACATAACTAATATATAAATTTTTTTCATCTTCTTGTTTGAAATACTTTTTAGATGATAGTTTTATAAATAACCAATGTCTTATTTTGACTTGAAATTAGTCTATAAGTAATTGTTTTTCTTTGCAAATCATTACATTTAATTGTATTTCATAAAAAAATAAATCTTACATTAGATCATCAATACACTATTATAGCATAATTATCATGTATCTAAACTTACAAAACAAAGCAAAATCCATGTTCCAAATTCTCATATATTGAAGGAAGCTTATTTATTTTCCTTATGTTGAAATGCTCTCGTGGATTCTACAGACAATCATCTTACTTTATAAAAGCATCCTATCTAAGACTATAACATCTCTTGCATAAATATTTGTCAACCTAGAGGCATTAGATTCCTAGATAAGGTGTTTTCATAAAATTCGAACAATTTCAAGGGATTAAAATAAACAAAAATACAAAAAAAGAGTAGGAGCAAATTTTTAAACTAAGTGATGAAAACAATGGATATCTATGTTAAAAGTAAATCAATGTCATATGCTTCACTCTTTCAAAGAATAGAGCCTATAACCATAACTTTCGAGTATGGTTACTTTTAATGTCGATTATTTCTAAATCCAACATAATAAGATTCCCACTAATTTTGAAAAATGTCATTGCATTAACATTGATGTTGGTTATATTCTTTATCCACTGTCTTAAGTTTTGGTATAATTTAAAAAATGCCACCTTGTTAAAATAAATGTTGGTTATATTGTAAACTAATGTAAATAACAAAGGTAAATCAACAATTCTATAATGGTGAAACATTGGTTATTAAAGAAAAACCACCATGTATATATTTTATATTTACGAGCAAGATGATTTGAATGCCTTTTAGACAATGGTTATAGCAAATTGACATCCTAAGTCATCGATGTTTGACTGTTGATGTTTGTTTTTTTATTTAAATTAACATGATAAGTTGCTTTGAATTTCAAAATTGTCATTGCACTAACTTATCTCATCAGATTTTTACTATAGCTAACGTTATAAGTTACTCACAATTGTAAAAATGTCACCACACCATTATATACATTGATATTTAGTATAACCAATGTCAATATGGTAATGTTGTGAGGAAAATCTATAATGGTGGATTAGTTAGGCCTCATAAATAATGAAATCAAGCATTAACAAATAATTAGCACAACATACTCAACTAGGTGAGTGAGAACTCTACCTGATCAAATCCATTTTCAATAGTATATATTTATGTATAAATAATTATATGTTTTTAAATTACCTAAATGCTTTCTATTATTAAATTTGAATAATTATAAATAAATAAAGATTAATTCATAAATAGTAAATAAAAATCCTATGATGTGTGGGATGTCAATGATGATTGACATTTGATATTTAATAATGCTTGTTATGTGGTGTCATCATAGCTTTTGCTATGATGAAGTAATGCTTCACTTAGGTGGGTTATGATAGCATTTAGGGTATTATAATAGAGCTCAGGTGAACATAATGCCTATCATAGAAGTCTTCATGATATGAATAGAGCTTGATCAACCAATATAGCATAGCCTGATTTACATATGTGTAAGAAATATAGGTAGCTTTCATGATTAGAAATTGCTAGATGAACCTTGAGACAGAATCTTTTAAAAAATAGAACAATTGCAGGTAGATAGATAATAGCTTTAGAAATTAGTAAGACTAAGGAATGACAAACTTTGGTAGAAATGAAAATGATTAATAAAGTGAGAAATAATAATAGTTTAGGCTTATGAATTGTACTAAGGAGTTATTTATGATCACCTCTAATGTAGAGATTATGGGGATGCCTTGAGTATATAAGGAAAATGGTATTAAATGATATGATTTTCAGCTAGCTAGTAGGCCAGAGTACAGGATGGCAAAATGATCCATACTCACACAACAATAGTTGGACTAATGAAAGATTAAAATAGATAAAAAAAATACCTTAGATTCAATTTAGTTCAATCTTGAGCTACATCACAAGTTCACCTCTTTCTAAACATTAGTATAAACCAACTCATGTTCAAACAAAAGGTGTGAATAGTCAGTAGTAAGGTGATGTGGTTAACTCTCAAGATTATTTAGATATTGCACTTTATGTTATCTACCTAGCTAGACATTCTACTAAATCATGAACCGATTAGAAAAAACTCCTTAGATAGCATCGAGATGCCTGATTCCCTACTTTTATATGGAGTATGTTAACTATTTCAATTGATATATATTTAATTTGAAATATAACATATAAAAATTGATATCAAGAAAAAGATTAATAAAATTAAAATTAAATTTGATTTTAATAAATTCTTATTTTATAAAAATTATATATGATGAAGAATAATTATAATTTTAAACCACTTAACTCACATTTATTAAAGAAAACATTTGCTCTTAAAAATAAAAAACTATTCTTATAAGATTTTGTTGGAAAAAGCATGCAATGGAGTAAATAAAAGGAAAAAAAATAGTTCATGGATTGTAAAGTCTTGAAAAAATTTCAATTGATATGAACTAAATTTGAAATATAAGACTTGAAACTTGATATAAAAATATTCACAAAATTTAAATTAAATTCGATTTTAAAGAATTCTTATTTTAGAAAATTATACATATATATATGCCTTTAATTAAAACCTATTTTTATAAAAATGATATACGATGAAAGATGATCATACTTAACTCACGTTTAATAGAGAAAACATTGACTCTTACAACTAACAACCTATTCTATAAGGATTTTATCGGAAAGAAAAGATGTAATGGAGTGAATAAATGGGAAGAAATGTAGCATAATTTATAAAGTCTTAATAAAATTTCAAATGATATGTATTTAATTAGAAATACAACACTTCAAAATCGATATCAAGACAATATTAACAAAATTAAAATTAAAATTTAATCTTCAAATATTTTTATTAAAAAGAGAATATGCGCAAATAATTAATTCAATCAATACTTTTTCTATAAAGAACTTACTTATTTAAAAATAATGCATGAATTATAAAGATATAATAGATGAAAAAAAGATATATAATTAATTAATTCAATTAAAATTAAACTTTATCTTATTTAAAATATTTTTATAATAAATGTATTTTATTATATTTATATTAATTAATGAATTTACTTTTAAATTTTAAATATCAAAAGTGAACAGAAAAAAAAAGAAAACAAAGCATATAATATAATGAAATAGATAAGAGGAAGGGACATAATATATGAATTGAAATAGCAGGACAAATTTTCATTTAATACATATAATATTTAAAAATTAATATAAAAATATTAATAAAATATAAATAAATAAATTAGTTTTAAGTTATAATTTTTATTTTAAAATATAGAGTCTCAAAAATTTTTTGTTACTTTTTACTCAAAATTTTTGTATTAATATTTGCGGGTGAAATGGTTGTCGATTTCGAGGACAGTTTTTGAATTTATTGAGTTTTCTAACCCGCAAAAATTTAACTTCATTTGCCTTTAATGCTTAGAAGATACATGCATGCGCGGCGGACCAAAGGAGTGATGTTACATTGTGTCATTTCCTTTAACGTGGCGTTGGATCCCAACCTATAGAACTTCAACAACTATAAAGACATCAGCTTTTGAACGCACCTTTAGTCATACAAGATAAACGAAGTGTCGCTAACCATGCCCCCCCCCCCCCCCTTTTTTTTTCTGGGTAAGTGGAAGTGTCTCTTACCTATTGCTTGGTCGAGAAGAAATATGGACGAAAAAAAAAAATTGATTAGGCGAGAAGGAAGAAGAGAAAAAATTTGTTTTCTTGGATGATGAAATAAAATTTGGATAAATATTTACCATGAATACTATAAGATTTTTATTCTCTCCAATTATGAATAAAAGATGGGAAAGAAAAAATAATAAAAAAGATTGATAAATTAATTTATGAATTTTATCTTATTTTTTCTTTTATGTAACTTATTTTATTAATTTTACTAATAGCTAATAAATATTCTTTTAATATTTATAGTATTTTGTAAATTAGCAATATTGTTACTTTTATTTAATTCGGACAATTAATTTCACTAATACTTATCATTTTTAATTTTAATGATAAACATTACTTACTTTACTAATTATTTTCATATAATTCATTATTTTTAAAATAGTATTATTTGTGCGTAAAGGCGAAGGTTTTCTCATTTTTATGGAAAAGTCCAACAGCTCATATTTTAATGGCAGTGAAAAATGTAGAATACTTACTTCATAAGTGATAAGTGTTATACAAATAGTAAACATTTTACTATTTAACAAATAATAAAAGAAAGATATGAAAGAGATGAAGGAGAATTATAAGGAGGAGTCTACAAAATCAGAAAAAATAAAAAGTAAAAATGGCTTATTACACAGTGTGCTAATTAAGTTAGGAACAGAATTCCGTAGTAAACCTTCTGCTAGGTTTCCTCATCCCTTACCTTAATCAAATTTCATTGAACAATTTTTCTCTTCCCTAAAACGCCAGTTATTTGATTTTGTTATTGATTTTTTTTTATTTCATTTTACACCTTCTAGTCTTTCTTTGCATGTTTTCGAATTACAGAATTCTACATTTTTTTTCACTTCAAATACAGTTCATTTTATGGATAATTTTTTTAAATTTTATTAAAAAATAATATAAAATACATGAAAATAAATGAACCGTCTACTTAAATGATGAAGGATGAATGTTAATTTTAATACTTTATTTTATTTAAAAATTTAATTCTAAAATTTTAAATAAGATTTTAAATTTGGTGAGTTGAAAAGTTTTTAAATTTCAATCAATATTATTTATGAGAAATACATTTTGATATATAGGGTAAGTCACTAAATGTTTAGTTTCAAAATTCTATTTCTAATGTGTTATTATGTTTAGTTTCAACTAACTTCAAATTTAAAGCAATTATGCTCAATAAATGCATTACTAACTAATATTTACTTTACTCTTTCTACTCATTCTTTTTAGCTTCCTGGGACTCCTAATTTTAAGAGTTCTTCAACTCTTCCTTCCCATTATCTCTGTCATTTCTAAAACCTCTAATACATACAACTTGGATACAATGGTGTGCATCTAATTATCTACCCCTAAACACATGATGCCCAAAATGCTATCTTAAAAGCTTCATCAAATGTTCCTTCTTGAACGAGAGCTTCTTCTTATACCTTGGAAAAACTTAAAATTAACAATACTTGTAACCCAAAGAATCTATGTATTTAGGTAAGTTTTAATATGAAAAAATAAATATGAAAATCTTATATTTTTCTATTATGTTATATTGCTTAACATATTCATGTTTGTATTTTAAATTTATTGTTGTTATGTTTTTAATCTATTATTTTAGTTTTTTTAAATTTGTAAATGGGATTGAAGATTTTATTGTATATTAATGAAATAAGTTTATAAGTGATATAAGAAATGAACAATCATTTTTCACTATTAAAAATAGTTGTCTCTCTCTATTATTATAATTTTTTATTTTTTTGCTAGCATGACTTGAATTTGTAATATACATTTTAAATATTATCTTGAATCAAAATTGTTTATTGTTTTACTATTAACACTTATTTTGAATATTTTTTAAGTTAGGCTGATATAAAAAATATTAGACTTAAGTAATTTTTTAGTATATGGATTAATTTGTATTTGAAAATTATTTTATTTAATTTATTTAAATATATAGTATGTAATTGATATTGCAAGAAATACATAGATTCTAGTGATGTTGATAAGCCTAGAAACATTTCGATTGGTCAAGTTGTATATAGTAAAGAGGAGGCTTATGAGTTATATCAAGCACGTGCATTTCAAGTGGATTTTAGTGTAAGAAGAAGAAAGTCATTGTGTCATGATAATGAGAAGAAAAACATATGCATGAAATATTTCTATTGCTCAAAAGAAAGGTTTGAAAATAATTAACCATAAGGTGAAGTGACTTATAGTAGATCGGATTCAAGAATTGGTTGCAAAGCTATGGTATGATTCGTAGTAACTTAAGAAGGAGTATGGCTAGTTGCAAAGTTAGTAGTGGATCACAATCATAAGCTTGCACCACCTAAGCAAAGACACTTTTTGTGCTCTATAAGAAATATATCATCCATCAAAGGAGACTTATCAACTTAATGGTGAATGTTGGTATTAGTTTCAAAAATATTTGGTGTTATCTAGGTGAAGTGGTTAGAGGATTTAATAAGATTGGTTTAACAAAGAAATATATGTATAGTTATGTCAATGGTGAAAGATTGAAATTGATTGAAGTGGGAGATACTTAATTATTAGTAAACCACCTACAAAGTAAATAAGCACAAGATGCCATGTTCTACTATAATGTACAATTAGACCAAGAGTCACACTTAATTAATGCTTTTTGGAGAGATAGCAAATGTAAGCTAGATAATAATTATGTTGGTAATGTAGTAATTTTTTATACCACTTACCGAACTAATAAATATGATTTGATAAGTGCCCTATTTGTAGGTGTGAATCATTATTGGCAAAATGTCATGTTTGGTTATGCTTTTCTATCAGATGAATCAACAACTTCTCTTGTTTAGTTATTAAAGTGTTTTTGGAAAGTATGGGAAATCAGTAACCAAAGATAATCTTTACTAACCAAGATGCAGCTGTGGCCAAAGCAATTGAAAAGGTAATGCTAAATACTCATCATAAGTTGTGCACTTGCCATATATCTCAAAATACTCCATTTCATCTAGGCTCTTTAAATTCTTACCATCTATTTCAAAGCTTATTTTTTAAATGCATGAAAGGTTATGATTTAGAAGAAGAATTTGAACAGATTTAGGATAAAATGATTAATGACTTTGATCTTCATGACCATGCATGGGTTCTTAAGAAGTATAAAATCCATCAAAAGCGGAGTACTACTTTGAACAAGGATACATTTTTAGCATATTTTAGATCTTCCTAAAGAAGTGAAAGTACAAATAGTGTACTGGGTGATATTACTAGTAAAACAACCAATCTTACACAATTTTTATTAGCATTTGAGAAGATGGTAGCAAATTAGCAACATTCAAAAGATGAGTTAGAGTTTAAAAATTGCCTGAGTGTCCCACTATGCATAATAGATATTCGTGAGACTTTATATCATGCATTTACTATTTATACTTATTGAAAATTTTTTTTTGAAGGAACATCTTGATGGCACTGGGGGAAGCACATGTAAAGAGATTGAGGGATGTGATAATGTGTCATATCATTCAGTTGTTTTAAATCACATGGCTAAAAAAATGCATTTGGTAACATTTAACCACTCCAATGAAGGCATTACTTATAGTTGCAAAAAGTTTAAGTCCATAGGTATTCTTTTTGGTCATGCCTTGTGATATTATAATATAAAGGGAGTTTAGCCATGTGAGAATACCTAATCAATATATTCTCAAAAGTAGCAAGAAACATGGTTTAGAACCATAAAAATGGCAATATGGGAGAATTTGGTAGTACTAGCATTGAATTAGTGACCAACAATGATGATAGCAATTTAGTTTATTGCAATGGTATTAGCGATTCTCACTATAATCTTGTATTGGAAACTCAACATCATAAAGAAACTTAAAATATTATGTGGGAGTTATTAGATATAAGAGTTCAACGTGTCCAACAATACCTCAAGAATCTTAACTTGAATTGAGGTGAAGAAAGGGATGAAATGAATGCTAATCAAGATGATGAAAATGCTTCAATTATAAATCCCCTCCATGCAAAGACTAAGGGAATGTCTTAGTGCTTGCCAAAAAAGCCATTTTGAGAAAAGAAAATGAGTATTTGTGAAAATAAAATCAAAGTGAGGAACTACACATATAGTAAAATAAATTATTATATAAGCATTATATTATATTATTAACCTTGCTTTTTTTTTCTAGGAAAGTAGAAACAAAGTGAATTCAATGTTATTAATCATTATGTTCATATTCACAGGTTTAATGATGTCTTTTTTTTAAAAAAAAAATTACATGTTTAATACTTTATTATTAGTGTAATCGTGTTCATATTTTTAAGAGGAAACCTTCCAATTGGAATTATGCAATTAGACATTGTATCATGTGACTAGACATAAATTTTCCATGTTAACCACCTATTCATTTTCTATGTCCAAATCTTAATGGTATAGCAATGCCAATCACAAGTATGTTATAGGGGATGAATTTTTATATTGATTTAAGTTAGGTATATGAACTTTTCTATTTGTTATAATTTTTAATTTATTTGTTTAAAGGTGAAATTAATTATATATTTCATTTATATATTTAAGTTTTTTAATCAGAATCTTGAGACACCTCCAAATAGCAATCCACTAGACAAGCATTGAAGAGCATTGTGAAATACAAATGATCTTAATTTATTTTGACAAGAAACAAACAAATGGCAACAATTACCATGGCAAGTTTTGTTATTAAGGTTATCCTCCTTGGATATGTAACAAACAACCAAATTCTTGTGCCCAAGCAAGTTTTACTTTTTCTGATTTCGTGAACTCCGCTTAAAAATTATCACATTCTTACATTTGAAGTTTTGTGTATAGTAGACTCCATTTGTATTACTTGTCAAGCTCTACTGATTAATTGTACCTAAATGTGAGGTTCTGAATATGTGCCCAAGCAAGAATTTGTCCGCTTAGTAGTGTGCTTCGGGCTATTCTTAGTAATTAATTGGAGTTCTTGTTGGATTTTTATATTTATGTTTTCAATCATCTATAGGAATTTGCTTTTGTTTGTGCGAAATTCTGTGGGAAGGCTGTGGTTCGATAGATGATATCCAAATTTTAGGTTAATAAAATGTATTAACGAATTTGAGATTGATAATTTATTTTTTGGCAGCGAGATTGATAATTTCGAATTATCGTCCTGCACTAAAAGCAATTACAATAATAGATGTAGAAATTTTTCCTGTACTTATTTTTTTGGCCATTTGCTTGTACTTATTCGAGACTACTCTTGGTTAAAAATACTCAATCACTTCCGGCAGTATATCTCAAATCTATATTTGATAAAAGAAATTAAAAAAAATCTTGTTTCGTAATATATTTTACACCCATTTTGTGTTAATAACTTTCTAAAACAATTGTAAAGAAAAAGAACAAGAGAACGCCCAAAAAAAGGAAAAAGAAAAAATAGAAGCGCAAAGAGGGATAAAAGCAACAACAATGTTATATATATATAAAAAATAAAATCTTATTTTTGATATATATAATATATATAATATTTTCCTCACTTGCCATTGAGTTTTAACGCTCAAAAATTTTCAAATATAAATTTTTTATTTTTTATTTTTTTTCAAAGAATATATCTAGCATTCCAAATTTTGTAAAGATTTTATACAAAATTTTAACAATTTCGATTTTAGCTACTCTATTAATTTATAGCTAGCTTTGCCCCTCAACGAGTATAATTTAAAATTTATATATAAATTTAATTATTGAGTAATTTATTTTAAAAAAAGTCTAAAATACTCCCTTTAAGTTAGGAATGGTTAGATTTTATCCCTTCAATTTTGAAAACTTAGATATCCTCTAGAATTGCACAAAAATTAAAATCAACACTCAAGATTGACTTAATTAATAAGAATTAAAATATTATAGTATGCTAATTTATTTTGTCATTTTTTCACACATAATTTTTATGTTATATGATTAATATAAATTAAATTAGATGTAAACAATTTTAATTAAATATTTAAAAAAAAGTAATAAAATTATGTATGAAAAATAATAAAATAAACTAATATTTTATAGTATTGTGATTTTTATTTAAAATATTTATGAAAGAATTACACAATTTGATAAAAGAAATAATTAAGTTAATAATGGGTATTAATTTTAAAAGCCTATTTTTCAATGAAAAATATTTTTCATAAAATATAGTTTTACAAAATGTTAAAATGAGAAAAATATTTTATTTATTTAATGTTAACCATAAATAATTTAAAAAAAAGTAACTTTCTTTATTTCAAAAAGGAAATTACTTTCTGTCACAAATACAATTTTAAATGTCATTTAATCTTTTTAATACAAGCTATGCAAATGATATATTATTTATTTACTAATATATATGTAAATAATTTTTTTCTATTAAAATATATTTCAAAAAATAAACAAAACCTAATTTATAAGATTTAAGGGAAGAATATGGAAAATTTTAAAATTTTAAAATAAAATAAAACAAAATCTAAGGAGAAATTTCTCTATTGAAAATTATGAATGCTAAATGCAGACACTTATCCCTTATGAAGTAAGCAATCTGCATTTTTGGCCCCCCATTAGATTATGAGCTACCCACTTTTTCCATTAAAGAAAAAATAGACACTCCCACCATAGAAAGGAGAAAAAGAAAAGCAACTCCCAAAAAGCATGATTAGCGACATTCCATTATCTTGGATGACTAATGGTGCATTCAAGAGCAGAAGTTTTATAGGTTGTGATGCAATGGCACAAAAGGAAAGAGACAAAGTGACACCATGTCTCCGGTCCCGCAGGCGTGCATGTGTCTAAGCAATCAAAAGAAAGGGAAGGGTTTAATATGTACGGATCGTAGAATTCTACAAAAACTTTCTTGGAAATCGACAACCATGTTACCAGCAAATTTTAACATAAAATATTTGAGTAAAAATTAATAAAAATTAGAGACTAAATTATTTATATATATTTATTTTTTAAAAATCTTTTATATAATAATAAAATCTTTTCCTACCCGGAATTAAGGGTTTCTTCTGGGTGGGATTTTTTTTTTTAGGTCTTAACTTAAGGGAAAAAAATTTTCCTGCCTGCTACATTTTTAATTTCCATTTTTTCTTCTATCTATTCATATTATTTATAATTTTGATTGTTTGCGTTTTAGCCACCCTATTAACTTATAGCTAGCTTTGCCAGTAAACGAGTGGAATTTAAAATTTATGTATAATTTTAATAATTGATAGCAAAAATTAAAAATGAAAAATATAAAATATCTTCACTTTTGTGGCCGTCAAATTATGCTCCATTAACTTTTAAAACTTATATTTCATTTCCTTATATTGCACAAAAATTAGAATTAACACTCATAATTGACTTAATTTTTTATATTATCAAATTACATAATTTTTAATAAATATCTTAAATAAGAATTAGATTATTGGGATTTGTTTGGATTCTATTTTTAAAATAGTTTCTTGTTTTTAAAATAAAATCACCAAAAAGTTTATTTGGTAACCAATTCACATATTTTGTTTTTAAAATTTTTCTTAGAAATCAAATTTTAAAAATAAAAATAAATAATTTTCAAAATTTTTAAGTTATTTTTTGTTCATGAGAATTTTTTTACAATTAAATGAAATTTCTACTTATTTGCTTAAACAAATATTAAACTATTCTTTATTTTCTTAAATTCAAAAAAAAATAAAAAGTAAAAAAGTTTTCAAAAATAATTTTTAAGAATAATTTTAAAAATATTTATCCTAATTGTATTTCAACATCCAAAAAAACTTCTCTTTTTCTTCTTCCTTCTTTCTTAACCAATTTTTTTCTCTCCATATTTCTTCTCGACCAGGGAAAAAAAAAAAAGTCCACCCCCCAACAACCATGATTGCCAACACTTCGTTTATCTTGTATGGCTAAAGGTGCATTCTCCTTTTAGATGTATAAGTTTTATAGGTTGTGATGCAATGCCATATTAAATGAAATGACACAAAGTTAACATTAGATTTGTAAAATGTTATATTTTTAAGATAGTGTATGAGAATTTAATTAATAGGAATATAACATTCTTATATTTGATTTATTATAAATTCTTCTATGAATATTTTGTTAAATTTTTGGATATATTATATCATTATGTTTCATTCATATTTTACATTTTGAGAATTTTGAAATTATTTTAAAAATACTCTTATCAAGTTTTTTATTATAAAATATAATATAATGAATCATATTTTTATTTAAAACTACATAGAAAATTAAAAAAATTTAAACACCTATTAAATTAAATTTCAATATTCAATATCTAAAAATTCATTAATATATATAAATATTTTAAACTTTATTATTAGTATTAGTATAAGTATTAGTATTATTAAATCAATTTTTAAAATGAAATGAGCATAATTTATTTAAGTTATTATCATAATATTAAATATACTTGACATTTCTCTTTTTTACAAAGTTATAAATTTTTACGGCTAAATTATTTTTACAATTATATTTCATACTGCTATTAAATTTTACATTATAGTTTCTCATCTAATATAAAAAACATTAATATTTTATATTTTTATCTATAAATATATCTTTTTTAAAGAAACTCCAAGCTCATTGTATTATTTTTTTTTAATGAAAGAAATCATATGCATATATATAATTATAATAAAATAATCGTTCAAACATTGGGAACAACAATAAAAAAGAAATTATAGCTAAAAAATTAATGTTATTATATTTCTTAATAGTAAAAATATTAAAAATAAAGTGATAATTATTTCTCTATTTAAATTAAAAATTATTTGATAAAGTGATAAATAAGAAAAAAAATTAAATGTAAGGATAAATTCCAGACCTTTTTTTTTTAGACTTTGAACTAAGCATAGGAATGTAAGAATTAAATGTAATATTCCCCTAAAATATTTCTGAAAATGTTAAAAATATTTTGTGAACCAAACACCATTTAAAGGGAAAAAAATCAAATGCTAAACTACACATTTATTATTTGCTATTTTTCAGCTTGGGGAACCTCTGCGTAATTCAAGCTCACCTTCAATTTTTCTCACCGTTCATCCACTTTTTGAAACTCTCAAAGTGTTGAAAATACAAATTCAAGATTTATAGCCCATTTTAGTTTCTCATTCACACCAACCCAGAAAGAATTCCAATATTGCAGCTTCTCTATATAAACCGCCAACACCACGGACTCTCCTTTCATCCCACCAAATAACAAGAACAAGAATCTTCTGCTGTTCTGCAATGGGTACTTCTGAGAGCACTCAAAGAAAGTCAAACGATAATTCTTGTGAAAAGAATGGAAGTTTGGATGCTGAAGATCATGGTGCAGATGCTGGCTTCACACTAAGCTGCTTTGGATGTTGTTGGTTTGATGCGTATTCTCATGCCTTCTCTGGCTTCAAACAATTTTGGCAGGAAAACCATGAAAACTCCTTGGAGGAATTCTAGAATTTGGATAGTTGATTTTGAAGTCGATCCAGCTAGCTACTTTTGTGATCCGTGCAATTAGGATCGTGTGATGGGATTAGATCAAGCGGAGTTGAAAAGACAGGTAATAAAGGGAATTAATGATCATCATTTCTTTGCTTTGTTGTTTGTTACTGAATGTAATTTGACGATGAAAGCATTAGCTAATATGAGCATTTATCTTGTGATGTATTGATCTTAATTTCCTTTTTGCTAGAAAATGTCCATTATTGGTTATAATCGAATTGCTCATATCTATGGCAGATTGTGCTTTGAAAGGGTAATTCTATAACACTATGTCTTATGAAAGAATGAATACATTTATCTAATTTTGTTATGTACATGTTTTAAATTGTAGATGTGATCACAATTGCAGTTTTACTACCATTAGCAAAATTATTGAAAAATGCCAAAAAAAATGATCATTGTGATGTAAAATTGTGGTTGTAACACAATTATTAACATAATTTTAAATTATAATTGTGGTTAAAGTTACAATTTTATTACAATTAATAAAATTACCAACAAATACAAAAAAATTACAATCATTGTAGTGCAAAATTGCAGTTGTGTTACCCTTGTGAACATAGTTTTAAATAAAATTGCAATTGCGATAACATAGTTATAAATTATAGTTAGGAAAAAATGTAAAATACCCCCTTCAATTTTAGGATGGTTGGATTTTATCCTCTCCTACTTTGAAAGCTTAGAAATCGCCCCCTTAAATTTTACAAAACTTATATTTAACACCTATTGTTAACTTAATCAACCATTTTATTAAATCATATGATTTTTTTAATGAACTTTTTTATAACAATCATAATATTATAATATATTGGTTTATTTGCCATTTTTCACATCTAAATTTACAATCCATTTTTTATTTAATTTAAACCTTATATATCTAATTTAATTCCTATTAAGTATATAACATAAAAATTATTTGTAAAAAAATAACAAGATAAACTGAAATACTATAGTATTATCATTCATTATTGAAAATATCATTAAAAAATCATATAATTTGATAAAATGGTAAAATAAGTTGATTGTAGGTATTAATTCCAAGTTTTATATAATTTAAGGGGATAATTTTCAAGTTTCTAAATTAGAAGTAAAATCCAACCATTCTAAAGTTGAAGGATGCATTTTACATTTTTCCTTTGCAATTATGTCATGATTGTAGTTTTACTGCAATTAGAAAATTATATTAAAATACAAAAATATAAAATTATTGTAATATAAAATTATAGTTGTGATATGTTCTATAATAAGGAGGCTTGTATAGTACCTCCAAGGGTTTAGAGCCTAGTATGATGTGACAAAATTCAAACTATTAGGTAAGAGAAGCAAGAGAATTGATAGTCTCATCTAATGACTTGAATTTTATTATATCATCCTGACTTTTAAATCTTTAGGAGTACCTTAAAATTTCCCCTCTAACAATAATATTATATATAATATTACAGTTATAGATTGCATTTTAAAACTTTGATTATGGTCATCAATTATTGTGGAAACGGTGCTAAAACAACCTGATAACCATATGATAAGCCCATCATTTATTATGAAAATCAATTAGTCATCCTTTCACCGCTGTTGCGCCAAGATTACACTGTTTTCACATCATCTTTGGCTCATCGGGGGAGGACTTGATGAATGAAACAGTCTAGAGTAAACAAACAAATAATGGAAAAGGGCAAATGAGATTTGATTATTTAATCCCAATATTGCCCAAGTGATGGCGACAAAAGCCTCCTAAACAGAAACAGAGCTAAGTATTTGTTTGGAAGAGGAGAGTATAAGTTCTTGTAATTTTAATTGAAGTGAGTTGTGGGTACTTCATCATCGGGTAGAATACAAGAGATTTATGTTACTCTATACGATGTACGAAAAAGTTGCTTAAAAAGAATCAGGTTTAATGAATTTCATTTTAGGTTTCAACATGAAGACCCATGACTACAACGCGTAAAGACAAATTTGTAAAACATCTTCGACTTTTCAGTGGATGGATTTTATCGTTTCAAATTTTAGAAACTTCAAATTACTCACTTAAATTTTATAAAATTTAAAAATGATATTTATCATTCATTTAATCAATTATTTTATTAAGTTACATATTTTTATGTACTTTTTAAATGAAAATTATAATATTATAATATTTTGATTTATTTCATTTTTATACATAATTTATATGTTATTTGACTAATAGAAATTAAATCATATATATCAAATTTCAATTATATACTTATAAATGAGTTGTAAAATTATATGTGAGAAAATATCTTAATAAACTCACATGCTATAATATTATAATTTTATTTAAAAAATTGTAAAAAAATTATATAATTTGATAAAATGATTAATTATATTAAAGGTGTCAATTTCAAATTTTGTAACATCAAAGGGATGATTTCTAAATTTTTAAAATTTAAGAAAATCAAATCTGATCATTTAAAAATTAAAGAAATATATTACATTTTTTACTTATAAATAACTACTAAGCATAACTAAAAATATTTTCTTCTAAGCTACATTTCAATGTATTCACTATTACCATCTTTGTTAGTTATCAATATCCCCATAATTATTCCTATTCGTATATCTCGAGATTGTTACCTAATAATTGTTTGCCGCTGAGTACTGTCGGCTAAATACTAACCTAGAAAGGCATAGGATATGTTTGGCAAACAACTTTCGAATGAATTTTAGTTAATTTAATTAAAATTAGTTAATTATTTTTTAATTAATTATTTTTAATATTTATAATCAGTTAATTTAAGTAGTTAATTGTCTTTCAATCCACCATTTCTAAAACGTTAAGAGTACTAACATTTTTAACCAATTGATCCATAAATAACTTGTAAAAAAATTAAATTACCCTTAATTAATTTTAATATTTTTTAGCTTTATCCTTTTTTAAAAAAACTAGATCTCTAATTAAATAATAAAATTATTAATTTTTTAAAAAAGAAATTTAATAACTATAAAAATTATATTAATTTAACTTTAAAGAAATATTTAATATATAATAAATTGTAATGATATATTAGTTAAAAATTAATTAATTAAATAATATATAGAGTTTAAAATATTAAAATATCATTAAAGTAAAAAAAATTCAAATAATTCATAATATATATGTCTTTAAATATCATTTTATATATAAATAACTAATCATAAATAATTAATTTTATCAAATATTTTTATTCAAATAATTAATACAACCAGCTAATAAAATTAGTTATCATATAATAGTTAATTAAATCATCTAATTGCTAATATAATTAGTTAATTGTTAAATAAGACCATAACTCAACATGGAAAAAAATATCATCTTTCTTTCTTTTTCTCTTTCTTTATTTCTTTCTTTCTTTCTTTTTTTTTTTTTGGTTTACAATCATCACAAAAAAATAAAATCAAGAGAAATTATTTCCATTATAATTACAATGGTTGTCAGTTATCTAAAGAAGTTAAAACAATTCTTAAAAGTAGAGATAATAATTTATTTAATGTATACATGTAAGATCTTAAATTTAAAACTTAAATATAAGAAGAAGAAGTAAATTTTTTAATACAATATCAAATATTACTGTGCTACTAAAGGTAATAAAGTTATAACCATTTAGGGAAAAATATATATTATGTCCAATGTTATTCCCAATTATTACTTTAGCTTCCAATAATGTTATTCCCACTTATTACTCCAGCTTCCGATACATGTTAGATTGCAGGAAGAATTAGTCAAAAAAGCCAACTGAAAATTTCAAATATAGTTGGAAGCTTCAGAACATGTTGACAGATATCTTGCTGCCATACATCTCTATCATTCTCCTTGTTCAAGTATGTATGTATGTATACATCATACATCATACATCATATTCATATTTATCTTATGAGCATATACATAGAAAAAAAAAAGGGAAATTGGGAGGGAAAATTCCATTGCAAAAAACTTCGAAAATATTCCGTCCCAACAGTATGTATCTGCCATTTTTCATCTTGCTCTTTGTATTCTAAGGAAGGAAATTGATACTTTTAACCAAAAATAAAAAAATAAAAAAACAAGTTACTCATTTATTATGGCTTTCTTCTTCTAATTTCGCTTCGAATTTGTTTACTCATTTTACTAAGAAAAACCCACCGTAGATTGTGAATAACTAAAAAAACAGACAGTTTTTTTCTTCTTTTTTTTTTAAGACCAAGTGAAACAGAGCAGAGTGTGAGTATGTAACAAAATTTGTACTTCTTGCAGAAACATTGGACGACGCATTAAAAATGAACTTTGATGGCAAATACAAATCAATAACAAATACAAATCTCAACAAATATTTCATGTAACAGTGAACACATCTAAATCAAAATTTGAAAAACTGAACCACGTTTTGGTGTAGAAGACAAACCATTCGATAAATTAGAACCAAATATCTTTCTTGTCATAGCAAGCCATTGGCCACAAATGTAGTATTATAATCTTCAAGCTCTAGATTCCTTGGTAGGGCTCACATCAAAGACAACAGTTCTGGTGATAAGAATTTGGATGTTCCAGACGATCATGTTGCAAAGGTTGGCGCAGCCTTTGCTGGTTTGGTCAGCATTGGTGTTTTTGGAATCCTAACGCCTTTTCTAGGAATCTAGGATCATACAATTCCGGCAGAAAAACCATAAAAGCTCTTGGGAGGAATTACAGAATCTTTAGAGATGATTTTGAGAAATATCCAGCTACCTACTTTCATAACCTGCGCAAATAGGCTTGCCGATGGAGTGAGAACATTCTTAGTTGAGTACAACTTGTAAGAGAGAGGAATAATGATGTTTGATATCATCTTTTGCCCTGTTGTTGGATGTCAATAAATATAATGTTATGAAGTTGATATGAGCTTCTATCTCGTTCATCTATCGATCTATATTCCCTCGTAGGTTGAAGTGTCAAGTATTGTTTAACCAATTGTTAAATATTTATGCCCAATTTAATTTAATTAAAAGTCTAGCTTCAAAGTTACATGATATCTTAAATGGTTGAACTAGATAACCTATTACAATTTATGTTGTCATTTTCTCCAAAGCCAAGTATGGAAATGGTTTTTAAACAACCCATATATCCATTGAATGAATACACCAATATATATGAGGGGTGGACTAATATGGTCCAGTCGAATTTTTGGTCTAAATCCTATCCGAAATAAATTGAGTTTAGACCGATAAATTCAGCCCAAAGATTGGATTTGGATAAAATTTTAAGCCCTGTTTTATAAATAAGCCAGGCTTGAGCTTATATAGTTAAAATCAGTCCACAACCTTGTTTTGTATCTATGTATTAAATATTTTATTGTATTATATATTTAATATATATTATGTGACACAAATTTTAATCATAAAAAATTAGTATATATGTATATAATAATTTTTGCAATGATATTTATTTATTTATTATATATATTAAATATAATCTATGCATAAATAAAAATATATTCAACATATTTATAGGATTTATTTATAATATATATTAAAATTTAAAACCTAGTTGGATTCAGGCATCCTTATTTCAAAAAGGGTTGGATTTGGGCATAGAAACTATAGAAAAATCTAGCCGAATTGAGCTTGGCCTAAGTAAAAATATATTAAATTTATATAAATTTGGTCTGAACTTGATTTGGCTTGCTTTTGTACTTTGGTTACTATTTGTTGCAAATTTGCCCTATCATTTAGCTTTTGTGGCATGGCATTTTCAACCGGTCACTCTTCATTACTATTGTGAAGTAATTTTGCAACATCATCTTTAACAAAATTGATTTTTTATCTACAACAAACCCAGATCTTGAGGCATTAAGCTGATAAAGACTTCATTTTTCTATTTGACAATCATTGTTGAACTGCAATCGCTTTGAGTGCCCGTTGCCAATATTGCTCAAATTGAGATCTGAGATTCGAGAGAAGTGCATTAGCGACGTTTGACAGAAGTTTGATGAACTTCAGATCGATGCCAAATGTTTCATTAACCTATAATTTTTCTGTCTTTTCAAAATCCTCAAATCACGTATTGCAAATAAAAAACTTTTCCATTTTCATTGTCTTCCCTATTTCTTGGTTGTGTTATCTCTATGTTGTATTTCATTGTTTTCTTTTTCAATTTTATCATCATCAATTGCAAATCGCAAATCCTAAAATAGCTAAATCGTAAATTTTCCTTTTCGGTCTCAAGAAATTACAAAGAAAGGAGAACCATACTCAACACAAGTTCAGGCTTTTTTCTAACGAGCATGGTTTTAAATTGTGGTCCGCAACCACAACCACATCGCATCCGCATTTCTCCGCAATTGCGTTCCGCGACGGCCGCATTTTCCCGCATTTTTACACATCACACGATATCGCAACTGCGACCGCAACCGCAATTTAAAACCATGCTAACGAGAAATTATAGGTTGAGTTACATCTGCATTGCACTCGGTTTTGCTAAATTCTGTCAAATTTATCATCAAAATAACCTCAAAGTTGACAGAAAATTTAAGAGTCGCGTAGATTTGTTTAACTTTTTTGGAAACTCATTTGAAGAAATGAAGCTAAGATTTAAAAAATGTATGCGACTGCAATATTGCAGTTTCGGACTTGACTTCAACCATGATTTTCCGTAATTTTGAATCACCATAGCTCCATTTTCCCGCATTTTGCATTGCAATGATGTTGTGATCATGACTGCAATTGTAATTTAAATCTCTAAAATAAAGTATTGATTTAATTAGTGATTTTCAAGTCTTTATTGCTCATTGAACCCTCTTATGTCTAACAAGTCTATGTAAAATTGATTTAATTTATAATTGGAAACTGCAGGAGTACAAATTGACTGCACCGGTAAATTTTCTTTTATTTAAAAAAAGTCATCGTTGTAACACATCAATTTGAATTTCTTCTTGATATGATATATTAGGATTTGTGTTTCACATTATGTAATTATATTATGCAATAGGTTGCCTACATTTTTGTTAAAACTTTGTGCTGGATGTCTTCGTGAATTTGATTTTTGAGATTACACCATAATTTTATATGAAGTATGTTACACAAAGTTTTGCCGTTGAGAATTTTATACTCACTGCATGATCAGAAGTTGAGATTAACATTTTTATTTGAATATGATGTGCTTTTTCTCCTCTTTTATCCATTAGGTTGCTAGTTCTTCCTTTTGTTTCGCATTCTGAATGTCATTATCATTAGCTTCATTAAGGCTAGAGTCAAATTTGGGATTTCGTAGTTGTAATTCTTAATTAATATTAGTATGGATATTAAAGGGAATCAAAACCAATAACTCTATCCTCAAGTGTGTCCTTCCTGCTTTGAATTTGTTTTTTTATCTCTATTGCAATTATATTTTATATTGATAGAATTTAAGGGTCAAGGGAGTGAATTGACTTTAAAACAATCTCACGTAAAAACTATGTATCAAAGATTTGTTCAAAATCGTGAGCACACAATAGAAAAGTTTTTGAAATTTTGATGAATATATTGTGTCAAAAATGTGAAGTGATTTAGTAAAGATTGTAAATGCCTTTAAAGTATTTCTTATCAATAAAAAAATAATTTCTTTAAGTAAAATAATGTCAAAACCATGTGTATGTCTTTTCTTAAGAAAAAAAAAAGTAAACTCTTTGTTGCAACAATATTAAAAGAGAAGAGAAGAAAGATGAATACTAAAATTTTTTATAGATGTTCAATGATTCAAAAGAAATGTCTTTTAGATCTACTCATCTTTTTTCAAGTTATTAAGTATTTTGAGAGATTTACTAATTTTGATTAAAATTATAAACACTTAGCTTTAAAAGACTTCACACAATTTTTATTAAAGTTTTCACCATTCGCTTAACTTTACAAAATTTGCCTAATCTCCGCTAAGATTTTATATACTACCTAGACTTACAAAATTTTACCAATTTACACTAGGATTTCAACAATATCAAGAAGGAAATTTTCTCACAACCTCACTAAGAAATTTTACAAGTATTTACTTTAAAACATCCAAAGAGTATATATGAAAATTTTGGTTCAAGAGAATATGATGATGTTTTTGGTTAAAGAGAGAATAACAAGAATAAATTTGCAAGTTGTATAAATGGCTTGGTGTGTTTTCTCCCAAAGAAGTACAACCTATTTATAAGAGAAACATGATGAAAGTGACTTCATTTCTAAGTAAACTCACCCAAAAAGCTTCCTTTAATTGTCCATGTGTTGAAAAACCAATTTTTAATCAAATTAAACTAGATTTTAACACTTGGCAACTTTATTAAGTTTTCATTTGAAATAGCAACTTACTTGCTATATCATTAGAAATTTAAATTTTGCTTTATCATTTTGTCCAAAAATTGTGAATAATGACATGTACTTTTTTTACTAGTTGGTTGCATTTTTTGATAAAGAAATAGTATTTTTATTAATTATTCATAGTAGGAAAATTTTACATTTGAATTTCCCTTTCATAGTTTGATTTAATGGATGAGATTAAAATCACATTTAATATAGACCATTGGATTTAAAATTTAAAAGGATAGCTAATAGAATCATTTCTTGATGACCAAATTTTGGCATTTCCAAAATACATCAAATAAAATGATTTTGGCCATGTGGGAGAAATCAAATGGATAGGTTAGTGATGATCCAAGATACCTTTGTAAAATCCATTATAGGCTTATAAGAATTCGATCCATGATAATTATATCCAAATTAGTTGAATAAAAACTACAATTATTAAGTCCAAGTTAAATATTGGCCTAAAAACATTTTATTTTTTTATTTGATTTTTCATAACTAGTTTTAATTGAAACTATATATGGATTATGTCATATCAACATTTATACATTTGAATCATACCCTTGTTTTTGCTCTTTGTTTACATTTTGGTTGTTTTGTTAATTTTAGGTTACTGTGTTATTTGAGTTGATGAATTCTCAATGTGTTAGGAAAAATTACTAAAGTAATGTGTAATTAAAAAATTAAATTATTTCACTTGGATTAACTTTCCCCATATGCACAATTAAATATATATATATCACCAAAAATATTGCAAGAAAAATAAATCAGGAGACTAGAAATTTTTAGCATGGAAAACCTTTCAATATGAGAGTAAAAATCATGGAATCTAGTCCAATAAAAAATCTAATGGTAAAATAATGGATACAATGTCTTTCCAAAAATTATAGGGAATAACTAGGATAACAACTATTCCAAAAATAGATGGAATTCTCAACAAAATTAGAACAAATTATTATGTAAAACCAATGAACAGAGGAGAAGAAAATTAGTAGAAAATATGCACAATATTGCCCAAATTACCAACAATAACATACTTAAATTTGATGTGAATTTGAGTAAATATGATGATAAATCTTTTGGTACAATTTGATAAAATTATATAAATAAAAACTCTTTTACACACTCCTTAGGATGCTGCATGGAATCCTAAATCCTTACTTTTGTGTAGCTTTTCAAGATTGAGAAGAATTTCTTCACACCTTTTTCACGGAACCCAAGGACACATATGTATACATCTAAAATCTTAGTGGCACAAGGAATCTTGGACAAGAAGGGATTACTATTTTTTTTCTTTTTCCTTCAAAGACAAAGACAAGAGGTTTTGGTTTAATACAAGCATCCAAATCCTTAAAGGATTCTAATGCAGCTAACTTTCCAAGCCTAAATAGAGCTAATTACAATATAGCCCCACATGATCTGTTTTATCTTTTATATTTTTTTTCTTTTTCTCTTCTATATAAAATAGAAAAAAAATAAATATAAAGAAATTATGGATTCACTTAGGAGGAACCCACCACAACAAATCTCCCTCTTATGACTAAATGAAGAATACTACCATTTCTACTATTCAACAATATGCTTCAAGTATCTATGATTTTGTGAAAGATGGATGGCTCTTAAAGGCTAATTCATTTTGTTTTCTAGCTAAACAATAATCAAACCTTTATAAATATGAACTTTGCACTCCACATAATGCATTTCTTTTAGCCAAAACAACAATACTTTTTTTACTCATATGACATAACCTCTTATATCATAATTCAGTCTCATCACTTAACACTACAGAATTAATAACATCTTGGACAATTTTTGTTTGAATCAAGAAGAATGTAAAATACCTTGAGCATTTAGCTACAATTATAGAAGCCTTAGTAAGCTTCCACTGGTCACATGAGAAGAAATTATCATAGCTTTCCTCACCAAGTTTACTTATAGAAAGTAGGTTCATTAGTGCATGTTTCACACCCTTTAGGATGTTTTTAGAATGACATCTCTAATACCAACACACTTCATTGCACATTCATGACCTAATCTTGCATCTCCAAAATTACTAGAAGCGTAAGATGAAAAAATGCCCCTTCTACATGTAATATGGATGGAAATGCCACTATCAATTACCCAACTAGTTTCATTCTTAGCAAGGTTGGCGATATTATCTTCATGAATCAAAAGAAACTGATTAATAGTTGTGTTAGCCCAATCTTCATCACTTTCATCCTCTTTACCTCTTCTTTTTTCTATTTGATTTTTTTTATTGTCCCTTTTCAACTTCTAGCAATATCTCTTGATATGTCCCTTTTTGATAAAATAATGACACTTAATTTATTTCAAATCTTTTTCTAGATTTGCTTTTACCTTGGTCTTTGCTTCATGTATCCCGAGTTATACTTCTTCCTTGAGACTTAACAACCATAACATCTATCTATAAAGAAGAACCATGTCATCTAGGGTAGAATTAAATATATACATTATAAATATCTCCCTTGAGTCTAGTAAAGAACTAGGAAGCATCAAACCCTTAACTTTATCTTCAAATTTAATGCCCATAGTAGAAAGCTAATTAATAATCCCTTAATAAGTGTTCAAGTGATCTATCATCAGAGTGTCATCTCGATAATTTATGCTTATCATTTGCTTTATCAAGAGCACTTTATTATTCCCAGTCTTTCTGCTATACAATTTTTCTTTATCCATAATGTACGAGCATGTACTTCCTCTTCGATATGATTCCACACATTCTCTTCTACTACTGCTTGATATATCCACAAACCTACCTATTCAACAAATCCTATTCCAAATTGGATTTATTTTCAAGCTTTTCAGTAGAAAATACTAGCAAATAGTAGTCTTTTACATAAAACAAATCTTCCATCTTCATTTTTGAAAGAGCATAATTTTCACCATTCAAAAATACCATTATACTTGTATTAGCCTTCATCTTTATACAAGTAAAATATACCAAAGCTTGAGCTTTGATACCACTATTGGGAAAAAATTATTAAAGTAATACACAATGAAGAAATAAATTGTTTCACTTGGATTAACTTTTTCCATATGCATAATTAAATATACATATATATCTCACCAAAAATATTGTAAGAAAAATAAATTAGGAGATAAAAAAATTTTAACATAGAAAACCTCTTAATGTGACAGCAAAAATTATAAGACCTAGTCCAATAAAAAATTTGCTAGTAAAATAATGGATACAATATCTTCTCAAAAATTCTAAGGAACAACTAGTAAGCCCGAACCACCTAGTGAGCTTAGATTTTTATTAAGAAACTAACTATATTTGGTTAAACTAGAGAAAAGAGTAGGTAGCGAATGATCTTAATGATCAAGAAATGAAATCCTCCTTTATTGACCTTGAGCAAGTTCGCCTCCTACTTGAGGTAGGACATCTATGCCTGCCTCTTTCCTAGCGGTTTCTATTACAGTGTCATTTAAAAACAGGGCGATAACTTCAAACAATTTCTATATGGAGTTAGCTTTTACATTATTTATAGAATGAGCATTGTTAACTATCTACTAATAACTTTTCACCAAAATATGTGAAATTTTTAACAAAATTAACTTAATAATTAACCCAAATTACTCTGTAAAACTAACTAATAGAAGAGAAGAAAATCAACAAAAAATATATACAATACTACCCAATTTACCAACAACGACATATCCAAATTTGATGTAAGCTTGAGTAAATATATGATGATAAATTTTCTAGCACAATTTGGTAAAATTATATAAATAAAAAACTCTTTTGCACACTCTTTAGTACATCGCATGGAATCCTAGATCTTTGCTTTTATTTAGCTTTTCAAGGCTGAGAAGAATTTTTTCACACCTTTCTCATGAAACCCAAGGACACACATACACATATAACTAAAATCGTAATGGTACATGGAATCCACAAGGGGAAAGGATTACAATTTTTTTCTTTTTCCTTTAAAGACAAGAGGTCTCCATTTAGTACAAGCATCCAAATCCTTAAAGGATTCTAATGCAGCTAACTTTCCAAGCACAACTAAGGTTAATTACAAAACAACCTCACATGCAATTTTTTTATTTTTATATTTTTTCTGTTTCTCCTTTATATAAAACAAAAAAATAATAAATATAAAAAAATTATTGATTCATTTAGGAGGAACTCACTATAGCACAATGGACATCTAATAAGTTATTGGTAAGGTACATTCGCTTGATAGGTTTAGGCATTTTAGAAACTCTGCAAAATTTCCTGCTTCATTACATTGAGGCTTTAAGCATGGCTAAAGACCTTCATTGTCTTAGAAAAAGAGAGCTTGAATAAGTAAGAGAACTTTTGAAAACTATGAATGAAATAGAGATAGACTTTTAGATGTGAAAGGATGAAGAATGCCAAACACCTCTCCCCTAATTAAACTCCTCTCCTTTTTACATGGTTAAGTAGATAAGAACAATACCTTTCAAATTGTGTTTGTTGATTTGTTCTTTCAATTTAGCTAGCATTGCAGAGAGAAACCTAAAGTATATAATATAAAAAAATTGATTTGAAAAGATTTCATTAGTTTTGTCATCAAGGAAGTATTTTCTATTGTTTCAAAGTTAAAATTTTATATTTGAAATTAGAAATTACATGACTCATCATAAATAGGTGGTTTAGAACAACATCCTAAACATGCAACCCAAGATAACAATAGTTGGTTTACAAATATCCATGTTTTTCAATAATATTATAGGTCCATTTGGTTGGAGGGGAAATAAATTTTTGGAATTCATTTTTCAACTTTTCCTTGTTTGGACATTCAAAAATTTTGTTCAATAGAAAAATAAATTCTGATCAATTAGAAAGTTGTATTATTTTTAAGGAAAATAACTTCCCATTTTAAAACATAGAATTCACTTTTCTTGTTACTCAGTACATCTATATCCAGCCCAAATTTTTTACTTTCTTACCTTGTTATGCAATTGTGATCATAAATAAAATTTATTTTTATTTATTAAATATTTTATAATGAATGCTCTATTTTTATTTTTATAAAATCCATTTTTATTGATTAAAGTTTAGGTGCACATTTTATGCAATATTTACTAAAATATTCTCCCTTTTCTTCTTATGATGGATATCCTATTATATAATATTTTGTAATAATTAATTAAACTAACTATGCATATGTGTAAGATTTTGTAATACCTTTAATATATATTTTATTATTAAAAATCAATCATTATTGGACTATTGGGAATCAAGAACAATAAAAATTTTATTAAAAAATTTCTTTTTTAAAAGGTAATTAAAATTATAATAATTTTGAAGTAAATAATTTTTATTTACTTTAAACGGAATTAATTTTTCTTTGTGTACCAAATACTAGAAAATATTTTTTCTTTATGCACCAAACAACAGAAAATCAATTCATTTTTTAGAAATATATTTTCTTAAGAAAGCATTTTCTAAAAATTCCATTTTCTCCTAAACCAAACAGGCCTTATGTTGCTTTAAAAATTTTAAATTATGTTAATTTTTTAGCAAATTTATAATTTTATTTATTTTGTATTCATATTTGTAAGTGCGTTTTGTTAAGATGTTCCAAACAATCAAACCAGTGATTGCGTTTTTACAATTTTTCAAATTATTTTCCAAATAAATTATTATTAAAAAATTCTTTTGTTTATTTTTATTCTATAAAAAATATCAGTTTTGTTTGTTTATTAATTTATCGTCAATTCGCAAAGCAATTTTTCAAATTTTGTTTTGAAATTCATCTTCCTCTTGTTACCATTTTTTTGAATAGAACAACGAAAGGCCCACCTGCGGGATGACAAAGAGAACCAAATGAACTGACATGATCCAAAGCCCAATGACAGGAACAACTTCCAGATGATAAAGAGGTGGTCTGGTTTTGGTTGGCAGGATAACAAATTATTTTGTTGATTATTGTTTAACAAATTAAAAATAATATTTTTTAAAGATTTAATTTTTTTATAAAATATGAAAAATTGTTTATCCATCTCTTATTAGGATATCAGTAAGTTTTACTTTTTATATTATTTGTAGATATAAAATTAAAATTATTTTTATTAAGTTTAATCTATGACATAACAATATTAAGAATATAATAATTATTTTGTTAACATTTTATAAAAATTTTAAGATTAAACCAAACAAAATATATGAAAAATTATTTTTTGAAAAGTATCACTTCTTTAAGCTTTATTTGGATGAGGAGAAAAAAATATAGAAAAAAAGAATATTTTAAAAATTTTCCCCTTTTTTGAATGAAGAGAAAAGAAGAAGTAAAGAACGATAAATTGTATTGTAGTGCCATGTCATAGACTTCCTTTTAAAGAGGTATTAGTACTGATCTTTATCTCAAATAGGTGCCGATTTTATGAATTATTAATATTATATTCTCAAAATACACTTTATTTAACCATAAGAAGGCGGTTGTAAATAAAAAACTTCAAAAGAGTATAATTTCATGATTAGTTAATTAACTTTTGCAAATGACCACTAATTTTTATTCTTTTTCTTATAATTTTTCAATATTGAACAAGAAAATTTAATTTTGGTGGGGTCCATTAATTGGAAGTGTTTAGATTGAACTTGAAACTTTGAATGACTATAGGATTGCACTCAATTATCCAATTGGGACAAATTATATATCGATTTCATATAATTTTGCGAGATCTATGCGATTACAAAATGCTAAAAGCATTTTGCCCACTCTAGTTAGCAAAAAAGGCATTTTTCAATGAATTTTAAATTTTTCTTCATTTTCTTATTGTTTTGCCAAACTTGATCTCATTTTTCTCAATTTAAATTCATTCCAATCCCACATTAAATTTTTGCTCCCCAATTCGTTTAGTGCATAATAGTGTCATAACAACTTTCTTAACAATAAAATTACTAAAAAAATAACATGTTATTGTTTGTGAAGTAAATAGTAACATGTTATTATTTCATCTCCAAATAATAATATATTACTATTTCATCTTTAAACAGTAATATTAACTAAAATTTTTAAATAAATGGATAAATCGAGTCTCCTTAATAATCAAATTGTTAAATAATAGTATGTTATTATTTGATCTCCAAATAATAATATGTTACTGTTTGATCTCTAATAGTAATATCAACTAAAAACTTAAAATAAATGGATAAATCAAATCTCACTAATAATCAAACTATTAAAGAAGAGAAAGTTATTGTTTGGCTTCTAAATAGTAACATTGACCAAAAACACTAAATAAATGAATAATTCAAGTCTCATTAATAATTAAATTACTAAATAATAGTATGTTGCCACTTGATCTTCAAACAATAGCATGTTACTATTTCATCTCCAAATAGTAATATTGGCCAAAAATATCAAATAAATGAATAATTCACGTCTCATTAATAATTAAATTGCCAAATAATAACATGTTACCACTTGATCTTCAAATAATAGCATGTTACTGTTTCATCTTTAAACAGTAATATTAACTAAAATTTTTAAATAAATGGATAAATCGAATCTCCTTAATAATTAAATTGTTAAATAATAGTATGTTATTATTTGATCTCCAAATAATAATATGTTACTGTTTGATCTCTAATAGTAATATCAACTAAAAACTTAAAATAAATGGATAAATCAAATCTCACTAATAATCAAACTATTAAAGAAGAGAAAGTTATTGTTTGGCTTCTAAATAGTAACATTGACCAAAAATACTAAATAAATGAATAATTCAAGTCTCATTAATAATTAAATTGCTAAATAATAGTATGTTGCCACTTGATCTTCAAACAATAGCATGTTACTATTTCATCTCCAAATAGTAACATTGGCCAAAAATATCAAATAAATAAATAATTCAAGTCTCATTAATAATTAAATTGCCAAATAATAACATATTACCACTTGGTCTTCAAATAATAGCATATTACTGTTTCATCTTTAAATAGTAATATTAATAAAAAATATCAAATAAATGAATAATTTGAGTCTTTTTAACAATTAAACTGCCAAACAATAGCATGCTTGGTCTTTAGATAGTAACATATTACTATTTCATCTCCAAATAGTAATATAAATAAAAAATTTTAAATAAATGGATAAATCAAGTCTCATTAATAACCAAACTATTAAAAGAAGGATGTTACTATGCTATCTCCAAATAGTAACATCAACCAAAATCCAAAATGAATGGATAAATCAAGTCTCATTAACAATCAAATTGCCTAATAATAACATATTACTTTTGGTCTCCAAATAATAACATATTATTATTTCATCTCCAAACAGTAATATTGATCAGTAATATCGATAAAAAATTTAAAATAAATGGATAAATTAAGTATCGTTAACAATCAAACAATCAAATAATAATATATTATTGTTCGATCTTTAGACAATAACATGTTATTGTCTAAATAGCAATTCATCTAGGATATTTAAAAAAAAAAATAAAGGAGGCAAAAGAAAGAGACTATCCTACAATTTTATATAAGATTCTATGCCTCCAAGTTCTTATTTATTTTTATTTTTATCTTAACCAAATAATTTTTTAATCCTACAAAATTAATTTTTTATTAATTTTATTTTTAATTAAAATTTGATTTTAATTTAATTTTTTAAAAAATTAAAAATTCTTTAATTTTGATTTTTATAAATTTTTTATTTTTATAAGATTAAAAATTATCTAATTTAATATGGAATAATAGAGGTTTCTATTTCTTTGCTTTTCTTCTTCTTGAGAAGTGCTTTGAATGTGTTGTTTTGTCTTCTAAGCATTCTAATAAATTACTATTTATAGGTAAACTTAAATGAAAGAAAATAAACATGTGGTACCGCACTATAATAAATTACAATAAACAGTGCCAACTTAATTTTTTTTCCAATAAAGAAATATTAAAAATAAAATTTGTGATTTTAATTTTATAATAAATTCAAATTTAAATTTTTCTTATTTTCTTCTTAATTTAAATTTAAAAAATTTATCTTCTTTTTTCTTTATCGTTTTCCAATCAAATAAAGAATTAATATTAATCAAATAGCTTTGATATTTTATAAAAATTCATATAAAAATTATTTTTTTAAAAAAAATTTTCAGAAAAAAACTACATATGGTGTGAATCAATCTGCTATACATACATAAACCCAAATGAGCTCACATAATTCATAGCCCAGTAAAAGGGACTGAATACCGATTGTACTTTAGGCTAGAATCCATTGATAATTTTCAAGTTGCCGATCACTAGTTTTACCCACAAATTCTACATTAATTACTGGGCCACCGCCATATATTCACTCTTGTCAAGAGACAAAATCATGCCATGTGTCCGGACAGATTTTCCACACTTTTCTTTGGGTTACAGTGGAGTGAACCATGCATGAAAGAAAAAGATTAATCGTTTTAATACTTTGGTTCTACGCAAGATCGCGCTGTTTTTCGCTTCATTTTTATCGATACATAGGGGTGGAACTAGATTTTTGGTCTCAAGTGGGGTAACTCAGATTTATATGCCATCATTCATTATTTTTCTTTTATAATTTTAGCGTTTTAATGGATGATTTATTTTATTGATATTAAGCTTCCAAAAAATATTTCAATTAGGAGATATTTGGATGGGGAAGGATAGAAAGAAATGAAAGAGAAGGAAAATTTATTAAATTATATTTCTCTTTTCTTAAGTATTAATAAATAATAATTAAACATTCAAAATAAAAATTTTTTATACGAGTATTTTATGCCCCTTTAATTTAAACAATTTTGGAGGATTTTTTAAAGGCACAAAAGAGATGAAAAAGCGATATACACCGTTTGTTTCCTTTCCTTTCCTTTCTTTACTACTAATTTTTTCATTGTTTTCTCTTCCTTTTCCATAGCAACTTTGAAACTTCGTTAGCGACGGTCGACGGTGGCAAGTAATAGGAACAGTGATAATGAATCTATAACAAGTTAATTTTGCCACTAAAGCTTGATTAGTTCATTTAGATATCGTCTAGATTTAATTATTTTTTTCTCAATTTTGAAAAACACTCCTAATTTGTGGCTTATTCGATAATTTTGTGGATATCCACCGGATATTGTAAAAAGTAAAAGTTATTCCAATTTTGATATCCTTCTATAAAAAAATTTTTATTACTATATTTTCTTAAAAACCTTTTTTTGTGAGATCCCCGATAATTGATAAGTTTCATTAAATTTTGACTAATTCAAAATTGAGTAAGATTAAATTTAATGTGAAGAAAATTTTTTTTAGCATTAATTTTTTATTTATAAAATTCAAATTCAAAATCTTATTCAAAGGATACTAAATTCGAATCATTCAAATCAATTGACATTAATATTTTGTTACAAACTTCCGAGAGCAGCGAGGAACTCGAAAGGCCAGAGGAGGAAGATGCACGAGTCACTTCCCGGGGTTTATTTGTCCGGTAAAGGCTGAATTCGCAATTCTAATAGACCTGGGACAAAAGTTTACGCCTCCAAAATATAACTACTCCTCGTAAAATGAATCATGACCTGCTTGACAGGGTTAGTTGAAAGTTCAACATTATACATTTTGGGATAAGATTCGAACAAGCAAAAGGGTTAAAGAAATCGAGAATGCATTTTAGCTTTTACCGGGAATATTGATTAAGGAGTATTTTAGTGATTTTGGAAATATAGAATTCAGAGCAATAGAATAGTTTTTTTACATATATATCGCTTATTTTTTGTATATTTCAAATTTAATTATTTTTATATTGATAAATAATAATGCAACATCAACTTTTTAATACTTTTACTATAAAAATATTTTGAAAATTATACTTTTAATAATAGAATTTAAAATAAAATATTTTATATTTATGAATAAAATCATATTTGACATATAAAATTATTTAATGTAAAGTAAAATTCTATAAAGTAGAATATAATATGATTTTATTATAAAAAATTTCTTAATAATAATTGTGATAAGAGAATTTAAAATATAATATTTTTCAACTTATCAAATAAATATATTTTCACTTAATTAAATTATCTTATAAAAATACCTAATTTAAAATATTAAATATATATCTATTTTTTTATAAGGATATTAAAGTCATTAACTATGTTTTTGCCTTTCATTCTTGCATTATTTTGCTATTAAAAAAATGCAATGATTATTGTATTCCTAATCGTAATAGAAAATTATCATTCCATCCTTATTCTCAGTCCTTCACCCCATATCCTTTTATTCGTTTTCATTCTATCCAGTCAAATAAGCCTCACCGGTTTACAAGTAGAAAACGTTAGACAGCAGTCCAATTCCAAACCAATTGGTTAGGTTATTGGTTTTATATATATATATATATATATATATGCTTATCAATATTGGAAAGTTATTATTTTCCTTTATTAAACATTACCGACTAAGTTTCACTATATTTTTAATTATACATTAAACCAACATTAACCAACTTTTGTTCCTAATTGAATACCTCCATCTATAAATTACTTGAGATATTGAGATCCCTTCATTTTAAGATGGAAAAATATTCATACTTCGTAGTTTTCACCATCATTTTGCAACAAGTTCTTAGCATCGTTGTTAGTGGTGAAAACTTTTTGATGCCTATTTTGTATATTTTTGGTAGTTTGATACTAATGTTGAAAATAACATTTATCTAAGCACTATAGCACAAGTAAAAGATTGGCTATTAGGCATGGATTTTAACAATCAAACTAGTTGATTCACAAATGGTAAAACTGTAGCAAATTTTACGGGTAGTTGAAAGGTTTCCCATAACTAAATAGTTTTAGAAAACTTCAGTCTCGTTGCATTATAATAAATCACTTAACTAAGTTTTTATTGTTTATCAATATAGCTATAATGTGGGCTTACCAATGGCTCCAACTTACTTAAGTCTTGATGAGGCTTCAAGGTCCCAAATGATTACAAGAATAAGTTATTCTTTAGGTGGATATGGAATGCTTGAAGATACTAGGCTTGTAAGAAATTCAAACGAATTATATAAGACATTCATTTGTTCTTTTTTTAATTAGAAATGTTTCTTGTTGCACAAACTACTGTTTTCCTTATCAAGGTTTTAAACTATCGTCTTCTGTTGTAATTTTTCACATTTTTCTTTTGTAATGAGTGTTTTTTTTTTTTAATTTGTCTACCATTTTATTGATCACAATGTAACTACAATCATGATTGTAACTACATTTTTAAAATCATGTTTCCTACTATCTTCATCTCACTAATATCTAGTTGTGCATGCAAAAAGGTTGTTTGTCTTTCAATCAATAAATTAAGTATTTCTCCTCAACTATGAAGGATCTTCCAAAACAAATAAACAACAAAGAGAAACTAAGTGATCACCTAACTAAGTTGATATTCCTTCTCATTATTGGTGCAAATGATTTCAATGGAAATTTTGATCATACTTTTCACCTAAAGTTCAAAAATAACATTACAACATCTTGCTTCATTTCTTTTTAATTAAATGCTTGCACAAATTGAAGTTTTTTTTTATCTTTTCAATTGATTTAGTCTAACAATTTTTTATGGTTACTAATTGTCAAAAAATTGATCAAAACATATATTCATTTGCATTACTTGTTTTTTAACCTTTTGCTTTCAACTTTCATTCCAGAAACTCAAGAATCTTGGAGCTAGAAAATTTATAGTGTTTGATTTCTACATAGGATTGAATCTTCCTAGAAAAATTAAAGGAATAGAAACCAAGCTCTTTGGTTCTATATTTGCAGTTTATAATATTGCAAAGATAGAAGAGGAGGTTAAAAATAATTCAAGAAAATTTGGTAAACAAGAATTAAGTTTACATACCAATATTACTTATTAGTTGTCGCACATTATCCATTCATTGACTTAGGAACCTTTTTGTTTAGGGTATATTATTGTCAAGGATTCTTGTATAGTTGTCAAAGAAAATAAAATGATACCTTGTAAAAATAGAAAAGAGTATCTTTTATAGAACAAATGGGGATATCATATTGAGGTTGGAAATTAGATAGTAGCAAAGGGTTGGTTCAATAATACCTATGGAAAGTTTAATTGTACTTCGACAATTAAAGAGATTGCCCATACTCTTTTTGAATTATATAGTGAGTAATATATTAATTCAACATTATATTGTATTTGTGATCATTTCTTTTAATAGGGTAACAAATAATGCTGTGCAATTGATAAAATCTTTATTTTTTTTTTTCATAACGTGACCAAATGATAGGAAGAAATATTTTAGATCATAATCGACATTCTATCTTCTTTTTTCATACTAAATTTCGTTACTTATTACTAATTCTATCTTATTTTCACAATAATTTTTTTTATCAATTTAAATTTGTAATAACCATAAAAAATATATATGAAAGTGCTCCCCATAACACAAACATATACATGCGAAATTAATGCCTCCCTCCTTCCTTTTTCGTTTAGGTACTTCTTTATAGATATCTCGATGCACTGAATGGTATTCATCTTAATGAATTCGAAATTGTAATGCCAGAATTTTGTGACATGACAATAAAAGAAAATAATATGTTAATGCAAACGACAAAGATTGACAGATAAATTTAATCTTAGTGCAAAAAATTATTTATTACAAAATTTGAAATACCTCCTTACGGACAAGATTCTATGTTTCATTACCTGGATTTCTATTATTATTTGTTATTAGAATCTTCAAACTTTCTTAACTTGTAACTCTAGAAATTGTCTATGACTAAATATCAGTTTAGGAAGATACAAATCAACATGAGATAAGAATTACCCTTAACTTTTATTAATAGTCATTGTAAAACAAATGGCTAGAAGGAATTGCCTTTGTTGCATTCTAGTGGGTAGCATATTGTCTGATGGAGTAATGATCATTTGAGGGATTTCTCTAATATGGTACCAAACCTAGAACATGCTTGCCAAGCTCAATAATCACTAATTGGGTACCATTGCAAAAACCAATTGATTGGTTTATATTTTCAATAAGCATAATAGGAACACCTTTCTTCAAACATAGCATACAGTTAGGCATGGTTGAAAATGTAATACCATCAAGTAATTCTAGTGTACATATGTTATTATTTATTCCTCTACCTAGGTCTTGTTTACAAATTGTGTTACAGTTTAGGTATACTCTTTCTTCACTTGGGAGCAAAGAAAGCATATGGCTGCTTACTTTATCAACAACTTGCATAATTGGAGGGAGAATTGCTCTTTGATAACAGTATCTATGATCATTCAATTTGTTAATCAGATCGGGTTAAGTGCTTACAACTAAATCATCCATAGGATTGTTGGTATCTTTTATTAATATGTCTTTTTAAATTTGCACAATACTTTCACCATTATTAAGCAATCCACCAACTCCATCACCAATTTTAAGAACATATTCAGCAAATTCCTTCATCTTAACAGATTCTGCATCATTTGAATTAGAACTGAGTCTCCTATTTTACAACAATGTAAAAACTTTACAAAATTTCTATAGGTAAGAAATGTTTATATTAGCAAAAACAATATCTTGCCTACTCCTTTTGGAAATAACTAGTATTATTTGCCTAAAATCATTTCCAAAAAAAATAACTTTTCCACCAAATGGTTCTTCAATACTTAAACGATTTGAAAATCTAAAAAAATCATGTAAGGACTTGTCCAAAGCTTCAAAGTAGTACTTGTTCATTGTAGAAGTATTGTCAGCTTAGTTTTCACAAATAATTCAAACAAAGGAGTTTCCTATTTTATATTACAAATTGAATCCTTATCTGCGACCAACTGGATAGCAAATCTTGAATGAGTCATTTAATCTCTTGGAAGCAATAAGGATGCTATAGCACTAGAAGCAATATTCAATACAATATTACCCTTTTATCTTAATGTAGCAAACAAAAGTGTTCCATATAAAGGTTTTTCTGTACCACCATAACCACAGATAAAGAAAACTTTGGCTTTACTTGTATTAATGCATTGCATAATAGAATCATAGACAACCTTTTGATCCAAATTTTGGCATTTTATGTATTTTTCATACTGTACAGCAAGACTTGCTTTATCATAACTCAATTGATAAAGAATAAGTGTGTAAATGTGATCATATCCATTACATTTGGATATGACATTAAAGAATAATCTTTGAGACTCTTGCCACTCTTAAGTAGAATTTTCTCAATCTTAACTAAAGTTAAATTTTTTAATTCATCATTGCTTAACTTCATTGTTGCAAATAATAAAATTAAAAATAATTAATTTAATACTATATAATTATAAAATTTTGGTATCAATAATACATTTAAAGAAAGAATACGACAAAAAAAATTAGAACTTATAATCGTATTGCATTATTTGTGGTTGCTTATATATTTTTTACTAAGATTTTCCATGTTTCCTCCCACAGCCATTTTGGTTGTGACATGTAATCTGAGACTAATATTGTTGCAAACAATCCTCTCAAATAATTCTCAAAAGCCCAATTACTTGCTTTTCTTATTGTATCAACACATTCTTTATCATCGTTTAACAATCTTAGAACATAACATATATCATCGAATCCCTTAGGAAACTTTATTTAGTGTAGCAAAATTCAGAAATAGTATTCTTCTTCACTATTTGGATGAACATTAAATAATCTACCAATAGAAAATTCCTACTTTCTTAATGCTCATTTCAGTGGTTTTGGTTTCCAAACAAATAATACTGGAAATTCTACATAAATAAGTCCTTCGGCTTCAACAAATTTGTTGTTTGCTTCCATCCAAGTAAAACATTTTGAAAACAATATTTTACATTTTCTTCGATAAAAATTATGAATACTAAATGGAATCACTTATCACTTATGAGGCAAGTATTCTGCATTTTCACTCCAACTTTTCCGTAAAATTAAGAAAACCTTCGTCTTTTCACGCAAATAATAATATTTTAAAAATAATGAATTATATGAAATAAATTAGTGAAGTAAGTAATATTTATTATTAAAATTAAAAATAATAAGTATTAGTGAAATTAATAATCCAAATTAAATGAACTTAACAATATTGATAATTTAAAAAATACTACCGATATTAAAAAGAATATTTATTAGTTGTTACTAAATTTAATAAAATTAGGTATATAAAATAAAAATAAGATAATATTGATAAATTAATTTATCAATTCTTTTTGTTACCTTTTCTCTCCCATCTTCTTTTCATAGTTGGAGAGCATAGAAATCTTATAGCATTCATGTTAAATATTTATCCTAATTTTATTTCATCATACAGAAAAAAAAAAAAAAACTCTCTTTTCTTCTTCCTTCAATCTTAACCAATTTTTTCTCTCAATATTTCTTCTTGACCAAGCCAAGTAAAAAAAGGTCCAACCTCCAACAACCATGATTACCGACACTTCGTTTGTCTTGTATGGCTAAGGGTGGACCAGGCAAGAGAAAAAGAAAGTCCAGCCCCAACAACCATGATTACCGGACCAGGCAAGAGGGTGCATTCTTCTTATAGCTGTATAAGCTTTATGGGTTGTGATGCAATGCCGCATTAAATGAAATGACACAAAGTAACCTCGCTCCTCTGCTTCCCCACTCAAGCATGTATCTTCTGAGCATTCAAAAGCAAATCAAAGATGGGAAGAGGTTAAATTTGTACTGATTGGACAACTCAATAAATTCAAAACTGTCCTGGGAATCGACAACAATTTCACCAGCAAATTTTAATATAAATATTTTGAGCAAAAAGAAACAAAAGATTTTAGAGACTCTATATTTTAAAATAAAAGCATTTAGAAGTTAAAATTAATTCTGTTTATTTAAATTTTATTAATATCTTTTAATATTAATTTTTAAATATTATATATTAAATTAAATATACATCAAGTGAAATTTTGTCCTGCCATTTTAATTCATGTATTATTTCCCTGCCTCTTATCTATTTCACTATATGCTTTCTTTTCTTTTTTTGATCACTTTTGATATTTAAAATTCAAAAGTAAATACATTAAGTAATATCAATAAAATAAAATATTTTTTATTATAGAAATATTTTAAGCAATTTAATTTTAATTTAATTGAATTAGTTAATTATATATCCTATTTTCAACTATTATATCTTTACAATTCACACATTACTTTTTTTATTTTCTTTGTTGCATTTTTTATGCCCATTTTTATTATATATTCACAATTAAGGCAGTAATATACTAAATAATATAGATATAATATGAGGTATTTTAATTCTATTTTAAAACATTTTAAATAAGTAATTTTTTTGTATAGAAAGTATTGATCGAATTAATTATTTGCACATATTTACTTTTTAATAAAAATATTTGAAGTTTAAATTTGATTTTAATTTAAATTTTGCCAATATTTTTTATATCAATTGTCAAGTCTTATATTTCAAAATTAGTACATGTCAATTGAAATTTTTTCAAGACTTTACAACCCATTTACTATTTTTTTCCTTTTATTTACTCCATCACATGCTTTTTCCAACCAAATCTTATAAGAATAGTTTTTTATTTGTAAGAGCAAATGTTTTCTCTAATAAATGTAAGTGGTTTAAAAGTATAATTATTCTTCATCATATATAATTTTTATAAAATAAGAATTCATTAAAAGCAATTTTAATTTAAATTTTATCAATCCTTTCTTGATATCAAATTTTAAGTGTTGTATTTGAAAGTAAATATGTATCAGTTGAGTTAACATACTCCACATAGAAGCAAGGAATCAAACATCTCAATGCTATTTTAGGAGTTGTTCTTAATCAATTAATGACTTGGTAGAAGATCTAGTTAGGTGCATAACATAGAATGCAATGTCCAAATGATCTTGAGAATTGACTATATCACCTCACTAATGATTATTCACACCTTTTGTTTGAACATGAATTGGTTTATACTAATGCTTAGAAAAAGGTGAACTTGTGATGTAGGCTGATGTAGGCTAAGATTGAATTGAATTAAGTCTTACGTATTATTATCTGCTTTAATATTTCATTCATCCTACTATTGCTATGTGAGTATGAATCATTTTGCTATACTATACTCAAGCTTACTAGTTAGCTGAAAATCAAATTATCTAATAGCATCTTCCTTATCTACTCAAGGCATTCCTATAATTTTTGCACTAGAAGTGATCATATGTAACTCCTTTGTACATTCATAAGCCTAAACTATTATTGTTTCTCATTTTATTGATCATTTCCATTTCTACCCAAGTTTATCATTTGTTAGCCTTACTAATTTCTAAGGTTGTATTATCTATTTACCTACAAATGTTCTAAGTTTTTTTAAAGATTCTTTCTCAAGGTTTATCTAGCATTTCCTAATCCTGAAGGCTACCTATATTTCTTATACACATCTAAATCATGCTAGGTTATGTTGGTTCATCAAGCTCTATTCATATCATGGAGGCTTCTATGATAGGCATCATGTTCACCTAAGCTCTATTATAATACCCTAAGTGCTAATAGCCTACTTAAGTCAAACATTACTTCATCATAACAAAAGCCATGATGACACCACACAACATGCATTATCAAATATCAAATATGAATCATCACTAGCATCCCATATCATCATATGATCTTCACATACTTTTTATAAGTTAATCTCTAGTTATTTATAATTATCCTAATCCAATAATAGAAAGCATTTGGGTAATTTAAAAACACATCATTATTTATACATAAATATATAATTATTGAAAATGGATTCGATCAAGTACAGAACTCACTCACTTGGTAGAGTATCTTGTACCAATTATTTGCTAACACTTGATTTTGTTAATTATGAGGCCTAACTCATCTAATATTACAAATTTTCCCTACAACACCACATTGATGTTAGTTATACTGAAGATCGATGCATATAATGGTGTGATGATATTTTTGCTATTACAAGCAACTTATAACATTAGTTATAAAAAAATTTATGTGATAAGTGGGTGCAATGATATTTTTGAAGTTAAAAGTAACTTATCATATTGATTTAAATAAAAAACCAATATTAAAGGTCAAATATCAATAAGTTAGGATGTTAATTTGCTATAACTATTGTCTAAAAGACAATCGAATCATTTTGCTTGGAAATATAAAATGTGTCATGGTAGTTTTTCATTAATAACCAATGTCTCACTACTATACAATTGTTGATTTACAGTAGTCATTCACATTAGTTTACATTATCAATGATATTTATTTTAACAAATGAAATTTTTTAAATTATATAAAAACTTAAGATAATGGATAAAGAATATAACCAACATCTATATTAATGCAATGATGTTTTTTGAAATTAATGGGTTTCTTCTTAACTCTCCTTCAAAAAGGCATTTGAAAATGTTAACACATTAATTTTTGAAGTAACCAAAGTCAAAAGTTATAGCTATCAATTCTACTCTTTAAGAGAGTGAAGCATATGGTCTTGATTTACTTTACTAATAAGTGTCCATTGTTTTTCATCACTTAATATTAAATTTTGCTCTTACTCTTGTTTATATATATATATATATATATATGTGTGTGTGTGTGTGTGTGTGTGTGTGTATGTTTATGTTAATCCTTTGACATTGTTTGAATCTTATAGAAGCACCCTATCTAGGACTCTAATATCTCTAGGTCAATAAATATTTATGCAAGAGATGTTGAGTCTTGGATAGGATGCTTCTATAAAGTAAGATAATTGTCTATAGAATCTATGAAAGCACTTCAACATGAGGAAAATAGATAAACTTCCTTTAATATATAAAAATTTGCAATGAGGATTTTGCTTTGTTTTGTAACTTTAGATACATGATAATTATGTTGTAATAGTGTATTGATGATTTAATTAGGATTTAGTTTTTTATGAAACAAAATTAAATGTAATGATTTGCAAAGAAACATAATTACTTAAGCAACTAACTTTATGTCAAAAAAGACATTGGTTTTCTACAAAACCACTATCTAAAAAGCATTTCAAATGTTACCACAAGAAGATGAAAAACATTTACACATCAATCATGTTATTGACCAATGTCTAAATGCATTTCAAAAGTCTCCATAGGGAATGTAATCACTACTTATTTGATAATTAGGCATGCTTAATATGTCAATTTTGAGTTACTAACCAATACCTATAGTTTTATTTATTACTTATATATTTCATGTTCACTCTTCATTTCAAAATATCTCAGTGATGTATTTCCCTCTATTATCTAACTTTAGTGTTTCTAAGGATAAGGAAGATAGCTCTTCCATCATTTCAGCTAACACTTTCAACGATATTATAGAATTTGATTTTTGCTGCTTTATCAAGTGTCTTTTAATTGTGTCAAATGAAATGGTAAGGAAGTTGTTTCCTTTCTCTTTAGATAAATGTTGGAATTGCTAATAGAGATAAATGTATTGCATTCTTGATTTACTAATATCTAAGTTATTTTTGGATAATGACTATGATAATTTACATTGATGTTAGCAAAGAAAGAGGAACACAAAGTTCACATTTTTCTTTTTGTAATATTATTGTAAATTTGCACCTATTAAAGTAACGATATATAGAATGAATAAATTACAAAATAAATTTTTCTTATATCAATGTCTTCTTTCTTATATTTTTATATATTCCTATTCAATGTATTAATGTTTATATCATTGTAAGAAAAAATATGCTTAAAAAATAACTTATCATGAATTTCTAATATTTAATAAAATTATAGAAACATTCTTTGTTAATTTTGAAATTAACCTTCTTTTTCTTCAAATTTATAAAAATTAATGTCTTAAAACATAGTAAACTTCCCATGTTGTTTATGCAAATTTCCTACTTTCTCACACTTGATACATCTCTTAGGTAGTTTGTAGACTGGTTAGTTTGTTTTCTATTTGTTGATGTAATTTTTTAAATTCAATGTAGTATTTAAGTTATGTTAAAATATATTGGTAGAGTTACCTACAAAAAGAGGTCATTTGTATATAAATAACTAACACCTAAAATTATATAATGACAATTTCTCAAATATAACCAATGCTATATTATATTTATTAGAATAATGTTGATTTAATATAGACAACGGTTATCATGTCTAATAATCATTATGGTTTAATTGGTATCTATTTCCATATCTTTTGTTATAAGAAACTAATAAGAAAAGTAGAAAAAGATACAAAAGCATAGGTGAAAATGCAAAATACAAGTCTAAATAACTCTGATGCCATTTGTAGAATCAAGATTCCTCCAACATAAAGTCATATCTTACGAATTCTAGCAAAATTATGAAGTACAAGTTTCTCTTCCGTGTCTTGATATTTTTGGTGTGATTTTTTTAATCTTGTCTTAATATATTTAGCTTGAGATGATTAGGATTAAGCTTACAACACCACACTAAAATGTTTCTAATTTTATATTAGCTTATAAATATGTATCATAACCTTAAGTATGAAATATATTACATATTGAGTTGTGTAAATAATGTCCTTAACTTTTACCAATTATTAAGTTGTGTACCTTCCAAGAAATTATAATAGTTTATTTGTTTATGGAAACTAACGTAATTTTTATTTTTCATAATGATTTTGTAACCAACATAAAACAATGCTCAATAGGGCAAATGATGCAAATCAGCAATTTTGTAGTAGTTTCTATTGTTGTTCCCATTATTTATAAATTTCTTTTTCATTTTATATTTTATTTAAATGGCATAAAAGGATAATTCACTATTAATGCTATGCAATTAGAAATACTTCAAATTTTATTATTATGAATTTCCCATTAAACAATGATTATCTTCTACAAAGATAGGATCATAATCATAAGATATCCATGCTTCAACAAATTAACACTTATATCATGAAAATTTAAAAATTGTACCAATTTTATCTCTTGTTATGAAAATAAAAAATTCAAATAAATGTACAAAAAACTTTTTTGAAAAATTGTGTCATGAAAAAAATTTACCTATAGAAAAATATTACTTATATCACAAACTAAATTACAAGAACATATTTTTTGTGGTAAGGTATTGCTTTCACCATGGTAAAACTTTACCTATGATAGAATATTACTTATAACTAAGTTATGGAAATATATTTTCCATGGCAAAATATCACTTGTGCCATCATATAAGCTAAAAAGCTTTATTTATGGTTAAGTATTACTTATATTGCAGATTATTCCTATGACTAAAATTATAGTCAAATATATCATTCTTATGGCAAATGTACATATAAAATAGGTTTATTAAAATATTTACAATGACATTTTATGAAACAAATGATGTAAATCAACAATTCTGTAGTAGTTTCTATTGTTGTTTCTATTATCTATAAATTTTTCTTTTACTTTATTTTTTATTTAGGTGGCATAAGAGAACAATACACTATCGATGCTACACAATTAGAAATATTACAAATCTTATGATTATGAGTTATCCATTAAACCATGATTATCTTTTGTTGAAATAGGATGCTCTTTATCATAAGATATCTATACTATAACAAATTAACACTTATGCCATGAAAATTCAAAAATTATAGCAATTTTATCTCTTGACACAGAAATAAAAAAATTCAAACAAATGTATAAAAAATTTTAAAAAACCTTATACCATGAAAAAGCTTTACTCATGATAAAATATTACTTATATCTTAAACTAAGTTACAAGATTGCATTTTCTATGGTAAGGTATCACTTTTGCCATAGAAAAATTTTACCTATAACAAAATATTATTTATATTACAAACTACATTATGAAAATATATTTCTTATAACAAAGTATTACTTGTATCATCATATAAGCTAAAAAATTTTATCTATAGTGAAATATTACTTATCACAAATTAATTGTATGAATAAAGTCATAATCAATTATATCATTATTGTTGGTATTCCATTATTTTATGAAATATCATCTAGACTGGACTACCAATTAGACCATATGATAGAACAACTATTCTATTATCTTATGAAAAATCTTTTTACCACTATTATCCTTATTTCAACATTATTATTTATTAATAAATAATAAAATAATACATTTAATATTTTTCTATTCAATTATTTTGGTAATTATATTCTTTACAATAAATCTAAAAGAAAATACTTTTTGCACTCTTTAAAAAGTTATTTAATATAAAATTTTGATAAATAAAATTATCTTTTTTTACATTATCAAATTATGTGTTAATTATAATTTTCATAATTAAATTTGAAATCTGATACCTTTTAAATTACTCATTATATCATTTTTCTATTTAACATATATTATTTTACTATATTTACTATTTAATATATGTGTGTGTGTGTGTTTGACTATAAATTATATACATTTTTATCTATAAATAAATAAAAATAATAATATAGTCACTCATATATATTTGACTTCAATTTTACACTTCAATTTCATTTTTAAGAGCATTATTATTATTAAGCCATTTTTAAAATTTTATTTTTTAATATTTATTGCATTAGATATAATTATAAAATGCCCCTCCTATTTCTTACTATGCCAGTCGATTTCAATCCATTGATTTCCATCTTTCCAAAAGCAACCTAAAGTATAAAGGATAAAGGATAAAAGAAGTAAAAGAGAAGTCTTTCATTATTCCAATGGCTTATATAGTCAAGTAGGGATATCCATTGGTTTGCAGTACCAAAATCGGTGCCTCTGAAAGCACTGATAGAAATGAACGGAATCCTAACTATACTGTAGAGGAAATCGCCAGCAGCCAAAGCCAATCCACGGCGTCTAAAATCCTGACCGTTGGCGCAGCAGCCATCGGAGCAGTTGCTTTAGGAGCCTATGCGCTGTCGTCTTCCTCCGAGTCTCCAAATCAAGGTAATTCTGGCAGAAAAACAATGAAAGCTCCAGGAAGGGATCACAGAATCCTCAGAGATGAATTTGAAAAGGATCCGGCTACCTACTTTCGTAACCTTCGCAAATAGGCTTATGGATTGCAGCGTAGAAGAAACTTGGAATAAAGGGTATTAATGATTATCATATTCTGCTCTGTTTTTTGTTGTTTATGAATTTAATTTGGTGAAGTTGACGTGAGCTTTTATCTTGTTGATCAATGTAATAAAGGGAATTATTAAGTTATGATAGAGAATCTATGGCAAGTCACTTTTGCCGCCATTTACGTTTTGGTAACACCTGCAGAAATACTTCTTGGATTTGTGGCATGTCCTATATTTTTGTGGGTGCTCATTATTATTAGATCCTTGGCAATCTCTAAAGGACTTTTACTATGTTCACTTCCCTTTAATTGGTTGGAAAATGTTTTTTTTTTAATAAAAAATAGGGAAAACTGTAAATAACCCCTCCAACTAGGGGATTATTAGATTTTATCACCTTAAATTATGAAAATTTAAATTTTATCTTCTGCAACTATATAAAACTTGAATTTTACCCCCACAATTATCAAGTTAACAAAATATATTAAAAAAAATGTCACTATCATATTTCATTTATTGGTGATTAAAAATCACGCTCTATATACTAGTTTTTGAAACTTTTTTTACTTACCGGCAGTTATGAACCACCACTAAGGATGATGGTATCTGTTTATAACCACCGCTAAGTGTTACAATTATTCACTTGGTAACTGTAAAGATAAAATCTAAGTTTTATATAATTGTAGAGGATAAAATCTAGGTTTTCATAGTTTAAAGAGGTAAAATCCAACAATCCTATAGTTGGAGAGAGTTATTTATAATTTTTCCTAAAAAATATTATATATATATATATATATATATATATATATATATATATATATTAATGAAAAAATGATATATTATTTATATTGATAACTAAAAAAAATTATACCTAAATATATGAGAGCGGAGAAAAGTAAATTCTTTTTTTAAATGGAAGATGTTATTTTTTTCTCCAATTTTTTTGTATTTCATATTAAATAAATAAAATATTTTTCTTCATCTTAATATTTTTAATTATATTTTTGTTGAAACAAATGGAACCTTAATATCCCTTCATTTTTTTCTCCATATTTCTTCTTTTTTTTAATCATTAGATGAAATGACTAACTATTTTTTAAAAAAAACTAAAATATTAATAAATTTCTTTCCTCTAAAGCGCGTCACTTTTAGAATTTAAACTCCTATAAATTACGTCTTTTCCCCATATTTCTTATACTGTGTTTTCAAACACTTAGGATTTTTTTTTTTTGGTGCGAAGTTCTGTCAAAGGCTGTGGTGTGATGGATGATATCCAAATTTTAGGTTAATAAAATATATTAACAAATTTAAGATTGATATTTTTTTTCTTTTTTTGGGGTAGCGAGATTAATAATTTCGAATTATCGTGCTACACTAAAAGCAACTGCAATAAAAGATTTGGAAATTTTGCTTGTACTTTTTTTTTTTTTTTGCCATTTGCTTGTACTTATTCAAGACCACTCTTGATTAAAAATACTCAATCACTTTTGCCTATATACCTCATATCTATATTTCATAAAAGAAATTAAAAAAATTTCTTGTTTCAATATATATTTTGCATCCATTTTGTGTTGATAACTTACTAAAACAATTGTAAAGAAAAAGAACAAGCGAACACCCAAAAAAATAAAAAATAAAAAAAAGAAGCAGAAAAGGTGATAAAAGTAACAATTTTATTATATACACTGAAATTAAAATCATATTTTTTACACATATATTATTTTCCTAAAAAGTTATTTTTCATTAGTTTTTAATAGGAAGTGAACAAGGAGTGCAGAAGCGAAGTCTCACTTGCCATCGAGTTTCGCCCCTCAAAAATTTCAAATACAAATAATTTTTTATATTTTATCAATCTGTTTCAAAGAATATACCCAGCCTCCCAAATTTTATAAAGATTTTATACAAAACTTTAACAATCTCCATTTTAGCTAGTCTATTAATTTATAGCTAGATTCGGCCCTCAACGAATATAATTTAAAATTTATGTACAAATTTAATTATTGATAGCAAAATTTAAAAAAAACTGTAAAATATTTTCTTTAACTTACAGATGATTAGATTTTGTCCCTTCAATTGTGAAACCTAAAATATCCTCTAGAATTGCACAAAAATTAAAATTAAAATTCAACATTCACTTAATTTCCTATTTTATTAAGTTATTTAAATTTTAATAAATATTTTATATGAGAATCAAAATATCGTAGTATCCTGATTTAATTTATCATTTTTTCACACATAGATTTTATGTTATATGATTAATATAAATTAAATTAGTTGTATACAATTTTAATTAAATATTTGAAAATAAGTAGTGAAATTATGTATGAAAAATAATAAAATAAGCTAATATTTTATATTATGATTCTTATTTAAAATATTTATGAAAAAATTATGTAATTGAGTAAAAGAAGAAATTAAGTTAATAATGGGTGTTAATTTAAGGGAACATTTGTTCTGATAAAAATATTTATAGTAAAATATAGTTATATAAAATGTTAAAATGAGAAAAAAGAATTTTATATGCATATTTAATGTTAACTATGAATAGTTTGAAAAAAAAAATTCTTTATTTAAAAAAATTTACTTTCTGTCACAATTATAACTTTAAATGTCATTTAATTTTTTTAATACAAGCTATACAAATGATATATTATTTATTTATTAATATAGATGTAAATGGTATTTTATAAAAAAAAGTATTAAAAAACAAATAAAACCTAATTTTATATAATTTAAGAGAAGAACATCCGAAATTTTAAAATTTTAAAATTGAAAGAAGTAGAAAAATATTTTATATTTTTTTCTAAAAAAAATTATGAATGCTAAATGCAAACACTTATCCCTTATGAAGTAAGTAATCATTTTGGCCCGCATTAAATTATGAGCTATCGACTTTTTCCATAACAAAAAGATACTTCCACCTTAAAAAAGAGAAAAAGAAAAGCAAATCCCAACAGCCAGAATTAGTGACACTTCATTGTCCACAAGCCAGCTTTCGAGTTTCAGGCGTTTTTTATATATAATTGCATGAAATATATGGCTTGAGTCCAGCCAAACCCGGCTTATTTAATTTAAAACAATGGCGTTGATTCGACTTGAATAATTTAACACATGGCCCTGACCTAATTCAAAAATTTAAATATTTTTATTTTTATTATTATTTTAAGTAAAAAATATTTTTTTATATAAAAAGTACACATTTCAAGTGATACTCCCTCAATTCCTTTTTATCCGTCACATTTTTAAAAAAAATATTTTTATCTATCGCTTTAAAATTCCAACATTAGATATATCTTTTTCAATTTTATTTTTCTTTTTTATTCATAAATATTTTATTATTCAACACTCTCTACCCACTTGCATTTATTCCATCTTATTTTTCTCTATTTTTAACTATTTTAAACTTTGTACATAAAGGATAATCTTGAAAATTTATTAAAAATAAATAAATTAAATTATTTTTTAAATATTTATAAAATTGATTAATTATAAGATATAAAAAGGAATGAAGGGAGCAATAGGACATTTAAATAGATAAAATATTTATTTATATTATATTATTAAAAATATATTAATATAATCAAGTTGAGCTAACCTACAACCTTTCTTATTAATATAGCTCAAATACAGTTCAAATAATAGTCGGGTGATAAAGATTCAATAAATATTTGAATCATGAAAAAAAAAAATCAAACTCGAGCTGGGCCAAGCGCGGCCAACTTTAATCATCTTGCATGACTTAAAGGTGCATTCAACAGCTAATGTCTTTTTGGTTGTAGAAATTCTATAGGTTGTGGTGCAATGGCACATTAGACGAAATGACACAAAGTAACATCACTCCTCCGGTCCCCCGCGCATGCATCTTCTTTGCATTCAAAAGTAAATCAAAGAATAAACTCCAAAAATTATGAGTAAAACGTAACAAAAGATTTTACACTTTATATTTCAAAATAAAAACATTTAGAAATCAAAATTAATTTTATTTATTTAAATTTTATTAATATTTCCATATCAATTTTTAAGATTATATTTCAAATAAAGTATACATCAAATAAAATTTTGTCCTGCCGTCACAGTTCATGTATTATTTCTTTTCTTCTTTTCTATTCCATTGTATGCTTTCCCTTTTTTTTTGTTTGTTCACTCTTGATATTTAAAGTTTAAAAGTAAATTCACTAAGTAATATAAATATAACAAAGTATTTTTTATAAAAATATTTTAAATAATTTAAAAGTTAATTTTAATTAAATTAACTAGTTATATATCCTATATTCAATTCTTTTATCTTTACAATTCATGCGTTATTTCTCCCTTTTTTAATTTTCTTTGTTGCATATTTTTTTACTTTTTTATATTCACTTTTATTATATATTCGCAATTCAGACACTAATATAGTAAATAATGGGGATATAATATGAAGTATTTTAATTTTATTATAAATCATTTTAAATACATACGTTCTTCAAATAGAAAATATTAATTGAATTAATTATTTGTACATATTCTATTTTTAATAAAAATATTTGAAGATTAAAAGTAATTTTAATTTGAATTTTTTAATATTTTATTCATATCAAATTTAAAATATTGTATTTCGAATTAAATACACATCAAAATTTTATTAACACTTTATAACTTATACTGTTTTCCTTCCCATTTATGTACTCTGTTAGATGTCTTTTCCAATCAGATCCTTAACGAATAGTTTGTTACCTGTAAGAGTGAATGTTTTCTCTGTTAAATGTGAATTAAGTAGTCTATGATCATCTTTCATCATATATCATTTTTATAAAATAGTAATTCATTAAAGGCATATATATATGTATAATTTTTTAAAGAGAAAAATACAAATTACTCCTACCAACTAAGGATGGTTAGGTTCTACATCCACAAACTATTAAAACTGGTAGATTAGCTTCTAAAATTATAGAAAACTTAGATTCTATCCCCCACCATTGCTAAATTAATAGAAAATATTAAAAAAATTGCGAATTACACCTAGCAATTATAGGTTGGTTGCATTGTGCTCCTATTAACTTTAAAGATTTGCAAATCAAACCCTTAATTATATAAGACTTGCAATTAACACTCATTATTACTTAGTTAATTCTTTTATTAAATTACATAATTTTTTAAAAAAGTTTTTAAGGATAAATCATAATATTATTAAATGTTGGATTACCACATCATTTTGTGTGCATAGTTTTTATGTATAATTAATAAAATTTAAATTAAATATGTAAATTTTAATTAAATACTTGAAAATGAATTGTGAAATTATGTACAAAAAATGATGTAATAAATTAATATACAATAATATTATAATTCATGTTTACCATTGCTATTCAACATTGACTGTTATTATCCAATATTTTTTTTTTGAATTAGCCACTCATTTTATGGAATATAGGCTAAAAATATTGAGTGAAAAAGTGAAATAAATACAAATGTTATGTTACTTAAAGAAAGACTAAAAATTTATTATTTTCATTTCATATGATCATATTTGATTTAATTTTAACACCACAATAATCATAGTGGTGATAAACAATAATTTCTATTTTGTTACATGAGTTTTTTTATAATTTATTTTATTTAAAATTTTATAATTATACAATTTATTAGTTATCTTTATTTTATTCATATGAAATTCAAAATTTACTACAATATCATATTTAGACGAATACATCTATTTTTAGAAAGAGATTATATTAGTTATAAATTTACTTTATTTGATAGACAAATTTTTATAAAATTTGTTAATCTTGTATCTTAGAAAAAAATTTAGTTTATTTATATCATTAAAATAATAAACATTATTTTATTCAATAAAAAAAATGAGTAAAAAAAGAGAGGAATAGTATGTTACTTATAAAATAATATAATAGATAAAAATGTAATATGTAGTTAAATAATTCAATTAGATGAAACTCATAACCTATTTATAATATTTGTAATAAAATGAAATACACGGTTGTTATCATAAATAATAACTATTAGTACAAATACAACAATAAATAATAACTATTATTTTTTGAAATAATAATGGGATGAGCACATAAATAAAAATGAATAGTATGTAACTTATAAAATAATAAAAGAGTTAAAAATATAATATATAATTAAATAACTCTTTTACATTAAATAAATAACTTATTTATAATTCTTTATCATGAAATAATGACTATTAGTGTTAATATATCGGCAAATAATAACTATTATTTTATTAAATAATAATAGAAATAAGAATAGGAAAGAAGAGGAATAATATATGACTTATAAAATAATATAAGAGTTAAAAATATTATAAGTAATTATATAAAAGGAAAAGATTTTAGTTTAATTGTATTGTTAAATTCTTTTTTAGATAAAAGATTACATATGAAAAATTTTAAATTGTAATTAATTTATAAAAAAATCTAACAAATAAAAGAAACTTACTAACTAATATAATATCTTTCTAAAAGTAAATGCATTAGTCTAAATATGAGTATTATAACAAATAAAGATAACTCATAATTTATATAATTATCAAAATTTTAAAAAAATAAATTATAAAAAAATCTTGTGGAATAAAATAAAAATTATTGTTTATCACCACTATGATTATTATGATATTAAAATTAAATTAAATATGATCGTATGAAATAAAATTGATAATTTTTTTATCCTTTTTATGTAGTATAACTTCACTTATTTACTTAATATTTTCAACTCATATTTCATGAAAAGAGTAACTAATTCAAAAAAGAAATTGGATAACGACGATCAATGTTAAGTGGGACTAGTAAACATGAATTACAAATTTATTATGTGTTAGTTTATTACATCATTTTTTACTCATAATTTCATAACTTATTTTCAAGTGTTTAATTAATATTTTATATATTTAATTTAATTTCTATTAATTATATAACATAAAAATTATGTAAAAAATGATGAGATAATTCAATATATAATAATATTATAATTCATACTTAAAATTATTTTGAAAAATTATGTAATTTAATAAAATGGTTAATTAAGTAGATAATGAGTGTTAATTGTAAGTTTTATATAATTAAGGCTTTAATTTGCTAATTTTCTAAATTAGAGGGAGCAAAATGTAACTATTCCATAGTTGGTGAAAGTAATTTATAATTTTTGTTGATATGTTTTGCTAATATAGTAACATTGGGAGTAGAATCTAAGTTTTGTATAGTTTCATAATATAATTTACCAGTTTCCATAATTTAGTAGTGTAAATTGTTAGATATTCTTTAATCACATATCCAAATTATATGGAATTGATGCAAAGGAAAATTTGGATTCTATCTGTTATGAATTGTATTTACTAAATTTAGAATTGTGCACAATCATTAATATAAAATGTATATTACTTTCTTTTCTATTTAGGGTGTGTATGTATTATAAAGTTAGAGTATTGTGCTTTTAGAAAAAGAGATTCTAGATGCATTTCAGGTTAGAAGTAGTGTAACAATATATGTTCTAAGACGTGATACAAAATGGAAAGACAATAAGGAGTGAGTTTTTAAAAAATAAATTAGGGAAGGCAATATAACATTAATTATGTAAATCACTAATAAAATATATAACACATTCTGCATAGGTTCATAAAATAAACCGACATTAAATTTCAATTTTCAATGGTAGTTACAATCTTAAAAATCGTTGCTTTTAGCTTTGACCAATTACCAAGTTGTATATTTTACAAGAAATGATGATGGTTTATTTGTCATAGAATCTAACATAATTTTTGTTTTTCACACAATTTTGTAACAAATATTGTAAAATATCCACAACAATGCTTGATAAAACAAACAACGTAAATTAATAATTTTATAGTAACTTCTATTATTGTTCTTATTGTCTATAAATTTCTCTTTTATTTCATTTTTATTTAAACAGCATTAAAGGACAATACACTATCAATTCTTCACAATTAGAAATAATTTAAATTTTATAATTATGAGTGTCCCATTAAACCATAATTATCTTCTGCTAGAATGGAATGCTTATGATCATAAAATATTTAGACCACAATAAATTAATACTTATGTCATAAAAATTTAAAAATCATAACAATTATATCCTTTTTCATGAAAATAAAAAAATTCAAATAAATATACAAAAAATTTTAAAAATTATGCTAAAAAATTTTTTATCTATGACAAAATATTACTTATACTGCAAACTAAGTTATAAGAATGCATTTTTCATAGCAAGGTATCGCATTTGCCATGGAAGAACTTTATTCATAAATATTCTTATGGTAAAGTATCATTTGTGCCATCATATAAACTAAAAAAAATTACATGTGACAAGGTATTACTTATGTTATAGATTAATTCAATAAAGTTATAATCAAATATATCATCCTTGAGCCAAATATATATATATATATATATATATATATATATATATATATATATATATATATATATATATATATAGATAGATATATAAAAGGTCAATTATAATATGTACAATGTGCTATAGTACAGTAGACAACAAAAAAATACAAATATATATATAATTGATCTCATATATATATATATATATATATATATATATATATATATATATATATATATATATACATATATGTTGAGGTTATTTAGAAAATAGTTGATAAATAACTTATTTGATCAACTAATTAGTCTTTAATTAGCAAATGTACAAAAATTTAAAATAATTTATGCCACAAAAAACTTTATTTATTACAAAATATTACTTGTACTACAAACTAAGTTACAAAAATGCATTTTCCATGGCAAAATATTGCTTTTACCATGATAAAATATTATCTATGATAAAATATTACTTATGTTACAAACTAAAGTACATAAATACATTCCTAATGGCAACAGTATCATTTATGCCTTTATAAAAGCTAAAAAACTTTACCTATAGTAAAGTATTACTTATGTCATAGATTAATTCAATGAATAAAATTATAATCAGATATATCATTCTTGTGACAAATATATATATATATATATATATATAAAGAAAAGTCAATTATAATATATGAAACATGCTACAATGCAGTAGACAACAAAAAAAAATACAAATATATATAATTACCTTATATATATTGAGGGTATTTAGCAAATAGCTAGTAAACAACTTATTTAAATAACTGATTGACTTTTAATACCTAAAATGAAAATATTGTGAAATGTAGCTTTTTCAATCGGTTGATTAATAAAATTTACGTAAAAACACAAAACTAGCTACAAAATTATATAGTTATGTACATTTATTATTTTACTTAAAATGATAGATTGAGAAGTTGAATTCTAAACCTTAAAATATTTAAGAGAGAGCTCAACCATTATACTCTTGAACATTTCTATTTATTTATATATCAATTTAATATATATGAGAAATTAGCAATTTTTTATAAATAATAAATAATCACTTAACTTTCCATTAAATTATACTTACATAATAAATTTAATATACATCAATAAAATAAATATTAAAATATTTAAAAATTGTGTTATACAATTATTTAATAAATTTAAATTCTTTACATATTAAAAGTAAAAAATTAATAAGATTAACATATATATAATACATATATGCATAATAGTTTTTCCAATTAAGCATTCAGTCTAATTTTTAAAATATTGTTTAAACAAAAGTAGATCATTCAAGGTAGAAACACTATAGAAAGATTTATTTTTTATCAAGCCACATTCTTATTAAAAAATGTGATGATGAAGAAAATGTATATATAGTTAATATGAAAATAATAAAATTGTTATATATAAAGTATGATTCTTGGCATAAGTGATTACAAATTTTATCATAAAATATGTAATAACAAGTTTTACATTCATTATTATAATATCAAGGAAACTTTTGTTAAAAATTAAAACCAAAATTATGTAAAATGATATATAATTTGATAATAATTAATTCATTAGGCTAAAATATATATTAAAGTAAATTATATTTAAGAATGTAGCATATATGAAATTATCTAAAATTTTATTTTGGTCCCTCAATAATTTCAATTATATTAATTTCATTCTTTGCAGATATTTTATATTAATTTCATACCTTTTAAATAATTAATTTAATCCATTCATTTGTATTTATATTGATGAGTTAATGACTTAATAGATGGAAATATAAAAATAAGATATCAATAATATATAGGTGATGAAATTGATATTAAAATTTTATGAATGGTCAAGTGATTTAATTTATATTTACAAATGACAAAAATATGAGTTATAAACAAAAAAATTAATTAAATTTATAATAAATTAAATATTAATTTATAATTAAAATTTAAATATGAACAATAGTTTAAAATTATGATTTATATGGGTATTTATTTCATATAATTCAACATTTCCAAAAGAAATTTTTAGAAAATAATAAGAAATTGATTAAAATATTTAAAAATTTTACTTTTATTTTGTAATAACTTAATTAACAATAATTAATGAAAAAATCTATTCCTTTTAAATTGAATTTATTTTGTAATAATTTAATTATGTGCATTTTAATCATACATATTAAAAAAAATTACATATAAGTATAATTTGTAAGTTTTTATGTGTGTGTATATATTATTTTAATTAATTAAAATTTTATTAAAAATTAATATAAAATATTATCAGTTAGTTCTTTTACTTTTTCTTTTTATACTAGGTCCCTCATAAATTTAAGTTATATCAGTTTGCATAATTTCAATGTTAATTTCATTCATTGTATATTATTTATCTATTATCTTAGTCATTCTATTTCTATAGTTGTTAAGCCATTAACAAAAATATTAACATAAGGATAAAATTAACTAATTAATTATTTGTGAAAAATAAAATTGATACAAGACATTTATAAGGGACAAATTTGATACAAGAAAAATTAGTGATAGAACAAATAAGGTTTTAAAATAAAGTCATATAGCCTTTTAGCATAAGTGTTTTTATTGTGAGTATTTACATAATATTTTATTAATATATAATTAGTATTACATAAGTAAATTTTTATTTGTCAAGCCAACCAATCAATTAAAACTTATGTAAAATATATTGTATTATAATATAAAAGAAGCAAATTGACATGATGGTAAGGCTTGATATTTCTTAACTTGGAGATTCACATTTGATTTCCTATAAATGCAATTTGCTATTTTCAAACAAATAGAATTTTGATGATTACACTCGCTTGACATAGGTCGAAAGCATTAATATATTTCAACATATATACAAACCAAATGACAAGCTAACATCGAATCAAATCAATTAGAGAATTAATTCAATTTAACTATATAAAAATTATTTTAACTAACAACATTAGTTTCAATAATTATTTTATTTTATTTTTGTCATAATTTTGTTCATGGTAGTATGAGCCACTAACTACAAATGTATTTTTCTTTTTATATTTATACTCATAACTAGAAGAATCTATTAGCCATAAGTGAACCTCTAGCAAAAAGAATAATCATTTATGCCATGAGACCTTTTTTTTATGGCAATTTCCTTGCTATATTTACCTATGTCATGGGTTCGTTTAAGCTGTATTTCTATGGCTAGGTGATCGTGTGTTATAATTTTAATTCTAATACAAGTGATGATTTGTTGTAATGCCATGGTCTAATATGAGACTTATAATCATAAGATTCAAAACATTTTTAATTGTATAACATTGATCATGAGTATTGTCCTCATATTCCACCTAATACTATAAGGAATAGATCAAATCTCTTTAACAAATAAGATTTTACAGAAATGGATGGCTAGAGCTTGTATTGATGATGTAAGGTAGCTTTTATATAGGTCGTTGTTTTATAAGAAACTTATAGTATATAATAATTTATAAATTACATCAAATGGTGAATTGTTGTTTACTATTTAATGTTGATAATGTTGTTTAAAAAATAATTTGTAGTTTATATTAGTTGTTAAAAAAATGTTCAAATGTACAAAGTTGATAATATTGTTTAAGAAAATCAATATCCATTATTTCAAAATTATTAGGATACAAAAGTCGTATAATAAAAAATAAAAAAAGAATAAATCATGTTAATTATTTATTAAAATCTTGATATGGTCTCAAAAATATAGAAGGAAAAATGAAGAGTTGGATTAGAAAATTTTTTATGAAGTTACCATATCAATTTTTTTGTCATAACTAACATATAAATGTACAGCATCAACCACCTATGTTGAAACAAATGGTAAGCATTTACCAAGGTTCTCATTTATGAATATCAAGAAATCATCAAATTAGATGAAATGATAGATGACAAAAATTGAAAGTAAATACCATGCCAATTTTTTGACTTACCAACATCTAAAGGTATATCAATAGCCAACTAATATGTAATAAATATTTATTAATAATGACATTTACAAGGTGTAAAAATTGTATTAAGAGATGAAAAGATGGATAAAAAATTTGGTACGAGTAATCATATTGGGTATTTTAATAAAACCAATGTCTAAAAGTATATTAATGACCTTTAACATATATTAAATATTAAGCACATTTATCAAGTGTATTAAGAAATCACCAAAAATTATGACATTTTAAGGTATATCAACTATCAAGAAATGTGAATTAAAACATATATAATACCTCATTTTTAGGTTAATGACCAAGGTCTAAAGCCTTGCATGTTACTTATAAATTTCATTTTCAATCTTCATTTAAAATATCTATACCTTATGATGGGAAAATTGATGAAAAACTTTAGTGAGAAGATGTAGTGCATTGGAAGGCTTGAATTCATTACAAGATTGAATATACTACTCTTTCTCACTATAGTTTTTCATCAATTTATAACCATCTATATCTTCCAAAGTTATGTCTATTGTTCATTCTAAATTATAACATTTGGGTTCCATCTCAAAAAGCACATTTAGAGATTTTGTGGACATACAAAAATGAGAAAACTAATGAAAAAGTAATATATCTATTTTTGCATCAGAAGGCTTGAATTCACTATAAAAATTGATATATTTCTTCTTCTTACTATAATTTATCATTAGTTCAATTCCATCTACATCCTTTAACTCAAAAACCCTTTAATAATATGAAAGAAATTATAAGTAAAGGATACCTAGTTTTTCTCTCATTTAAAATCTATTATTTATTGTAAATTATAATTTTTTGTTGTATATATCAATGCACTAGAATAGGAATAAATAAAATGGTACTAATTTTTTAATAGAACGTCAGTTTCTCATTTTTTTTGTTTATATTTAATCTGTTGCTATTTGCATCTATTTACTTAGGCAATATAAAAAATGACATAATAAAAAAATAATTTTAATTTTACTAAATTCACTTAAAGCAAGTTGAATTAAAAATAAAATTCATCAATTTATAAAATGATGTTAGTGTTTTTACAAGATTTATGCTAAAATTATAAAATTATTGCTTGAAAAATTATGGAAAAAGTTAGCCAATTAAATGTTTCATGTTATGATGATAATTTTTATTTAATAACTAACATGTAAACTAAAAGGATAATATTATGAGAAGTTTCATCTCCTAAAAGGTTAAGTATTTGTATCATTAAATTACTTTTAATACACTGATATTTGTATTTTTAATTTTAATTCACTTACTTAAGATCCAAAAAAAAAAGTAATTCAATTGTGAAAACCCTTAACTTTTTTGGAGGTAGAGCTTTTCATACTACCCACACTTAAAATAATGTGAAAAGCTAGGTGCAAGTTAAAAAGAAAAAAATGAGTAAGACCATAATACCATTTGCAAATTTCATCTCGAAATTCTTTCAATCTTAAAATTTTTTTGTTTCTAATAAGGTATGCTCACCTTCCAACCTTAAGACGATTCTTTTCAATTTTATGTTTATACTCACCAACTATTTTGTAAGATTGAAACTCCACTTAACCTATGGCTAAATACGTGAGATTCAGTACTCACTAGAAAAACATAGAATATAAATGTAAGAATTTGTTTTACATTTTGTGTTTGTTCTTACAATTTAATTTTTAATTTCATAATTGACAATATTTTGTTGCCTTACATTTTGATGCAACTTTTTTAGTGTTGTACAAATAAGAAACTTGATTTCATTTATCTTCTTTGACATTTGGTGTAATATCATACATAAAATTTTAATGGATATTACTTATTGCATTTATGTATATTGGATTCAAGTGCTATTCTAGGGAGCACTAACATTATATATTAAGCAATAGATAGCCATAGGAAAGCACCCATCATTGATTAAGTAACCTTTCACTATTTTCAAACTTTTATTATTTAAAATTATTAAAGTCAAGATGAAGATATTGGTTTGGTTAAGGTATGGGAAATATAGAGAATAGGGAGAACAAGGGGCTAGGATTTTAGGGGGAATGACATACTATGTTAATTATTTTTATCAACTAAAATGATATATATAATATGACATCAATTGTTTATAAAAAAAAATTAACATTTAATGTTATTAAAAATATTCATGTTATATTTTTCATGAAAAAAAGAATATGGTTTTCTACATATGAAAACCAATGTTATTTATGTTAGTTATAAATTTGATGTAAAATTATTAACATACAATGATGCCCATATATATATACATATATATATCAAATAATAACTAATATTGAATTTCTTAAATAATGGATATTAAAAAGCAATTCTATTATAATGTTCACAATAATGTACCTTGTAGTTTAGGCAAACAAATGATCTAATAATCCCTAAAAGAATAAAACTAAAACATAATTGAGGAAAATAATCAATGAAACTTTACTTTTGATTCCCAAAAATATGCCAAAAGCACAATCAGGCCTTTCCTCAACAAAGTTTCAACTGTCAAAGTTCCTCTGGCCAAATTAGAGTTGCAAACGCACAAAATAGAATGGGAACTATTTATTTATTTCTATTTAGGATGAGCCGATCAACCTTCTTACTAGAACTCGTCAATCGACTATGTCCAAATCGGTTGACTACCTTAGTAGGAACAGTTGACCATCGATCCTCTTTCAGAAAATGATCATCTAAAACTTCATACCCCCCGTTGAACCTAATCCATATCCAATTCAATTAACCCTGTATCGGGTATTACGGGCTGCAAGATGATGCGCAAGGTTTTCATGGCCTCCATCACTCTCCCTCCCCAATTGGAAATGAAGCAGATATCTGAACAATGGTATACATGTCGACAAAAGTTTTACAGGTAGAACTCTTTTGCCTCTTTGAACTCTTCCTCCATGATTGCAAAGGCCAACAAGATTGAAGCCCGACAAATATCTCAGGTGAATGCAATTAGTAGCTTGTGCTTGTACTTCCCATACAGGTATGTGTCATCCATCTGGACCAGTGGTTTGTTGTGCTCAAATGCATCTATATACAAGGCTTGAATGTCCAAAACACCCAGCATAAGAAACCTTTTCTTGATGGAAACCCATGACTTGCACCACCAATCTACAATCATCCCAGGTGGAACATCAACATAGCTGCCGCCTTGTGGGAAAACATAGTTCACGAATGCTCTCAATCGCCAAAGATTTGGCTGATGACCATCTATTTCATGCTTCAGGTCTTCTTGTAGGATATGGTGTAGTTAAAGCAATTTTTATCTCCCAAAATGATTTGCTATAGGGTAGTGTCCGGTGTTAACCATAACTCCTCCTTCATGAAGAAAACAACTGACTTCGAGTCAAGATTGGCGGGGTCTTGTGTCAGTATGGTGAATGGGCACAAGTAAGGCCCACTGTCCCTCAAGATCTACTAAACCTGGATTCTTTTCATTAATGCGGCCATGTAGGAAAGTACTTCATGTTGTTATTGAATGGAAAGTTTAGAAATTTCAAGGCATTTAAAATGATTGGATTTTAATTGATCTCATTAATTTCCTTCGTTCAGAAATTTTCTTGTTTGGATAACTTAATTGTATTAAGGAATCTTTCCAGCAGCATGGTTTATAGTATTTTGGCAAACGTGATCACAACACTTATTTACCTGATCCATTTTTCTACAGGCAGTCAGAAGTCCTGGAGAGTCTATAATGCTTTCAAATTCGTCAATTCATCAATAGCTACAATGGGACAAGAGCCTTCATTGGGATTTGTTTGGGTGGACTGAGCATATATATTCAGGTCCTCACCTATACCTTGCACCAGGATCTTCTGAACATCCAGAAGGCAGTGTCTAGCAAAAATTTTGTTCGAAGCTAACATCTCAGTATTTTACTCCACTGCCCTCAAAAGGTCACTGGCAAAACATCAAACCAAGAACAGTAAATTACATTTGCCAAATATGGAGCAAAGGAAGCCCAACAATTAATAGTGGTTGCGATTATGCTGCCAGCGGCTATAAAATTTAATAAACATAGGCGTAGAAGTAAAATAGTATTGGGTCATATCTCCAACCAAAACTGATGGTAATTCAAAGAATTTTAAGGTGGGCCTCAAATGAAAATGATATTATTGTATCTTTAATCTCTCTATGTATTGACTTTTCATCTACCAATACTAGAGACTGTTCATCTGTTGCAAAATATATGTATCTGAGATGCAATAGGAAGTTTAATGAAAAGTCATTTCATTTATTGCAAATCCATATTCTTGCTTGAAATTATTTTCCGGAAGATGTCATTACAAAACAACTATATCTAAAGTGAACAAAATAACAATGCTAAATTATTATTATATTATTGGTAAATCAAATCTGCACAATGAAGCCACTATTACTCCTACAGTATGCTCTATATAAACATAAGCTACTTTTATTTAAAGCAAATATCAGACAGTCAATGGGCAGCACAAAAACAACATTACCAATCAACTACAACCATAGACTGTATCTGTCATAAATCAAACATGTAGTAGGCAAACCAAAACCTTAACACCAATGAAAAAAACGTAGTCTCCAAAACACTAAGCTGCTTAACCCTATACAATACAAAAAACGAATGAATGGACCTTGAGAAAATAAAGATTTGGCTTCACAAACTGACCTACCATTCATGGTGCCCTGTTATGTTGAGAGAAGGAAAAAATTAGGAAAAAAAAAACACTTTAGATGGCAGTATTTTAAAACCCGTCTAGGCTATTAGTCCAATAAGGCGAATAGGTAAAGATCAAACTAGTTTAATTAATTTAATTAGATAGTAGAACTAGTTAATATATTTTTATATTTATAAATATATATATGATAAAAAAAATTAATACATCACATTATGAATTAATATTTTTTAAGTAATTAAGAATCTAATATTTTTCTAGATTTTAAATTTGTATGTTACCATTATGGAAAAACAAATATATTTTTATTATTAGTATTTATAGTAATGCATATAATATTATTTAAATAAAGTTAAGAAATATTTAAAATAATAAGATTAATTAAAATAACATAATTTAAAATTATATTTAATATAAACATAATTAATATAATTTATTATATTATAAATATATATTTTTCTTTTTTCGTCAGAATATAATAAATATATTTTAATTATTAGAGGATTTGGTCATATTAGATGACATTAGTCCATGTACATATTTAATAACAAATATAGTGTAAAGTAGAACATTACTCTAGTGATCAAGATGAGTGTTCGCATGTCGGGGTTCGAGGGGTCGACTTGATGGTGTAAGTCTTTTTTATTGAATCACATAGTGGAGACTCATTCCAATCGGTTTACAACTAGTTGGGTTTTCAAATATTTACAAGGTTCAGTTCAAAATAGTTGAACTACCCTTCCGAATAACCGAACCAAGAATTGGTTCCCGATCGAACCAGTTGAACTAACGGGTGTAGTCCGGGTTTAAGAACATAAGTTAATAAATGCAATGATAATACTTAGAATAATAAAATGGATGAATTTTAAAGTGTCCTTAGGAGTTTGGTACCAGGGTGATGTATCAAAATATAGGCCACCTTATCAAGCACCAATAAAACTATGATGGAGGCCAGACAACAAAATGCAGTTGTAGCTAGTTAACCAAATTTTGGGCTATGAAACAATTGCCCAATGGTTTTGGTGAGGAATTGGCTTGGATTTAAGTCTTTGCATGCGAAGATCCTCGAGGATTAGACGAGTCTCACGGCGAGCATCATAATTCCAACTACAATGTCTGGGAGATCCCATCATTTGCTTTGTTGTGTTCTTCAATTCTCTCGTTTCATCCAAAACTATTTGCCTGTTCCTGCACTCTATGCTGCAGAACCCTTGATCACCCCTGCAATTCAACAGCATTTCAAAATTCTATCAGCAAACTAAACCAAACCAAAAACAGATTTTTACTTTTTAAACCAAAACTTTATAAGATCAAAAGAAATAACCTCAAAATACATACGAAACTACCATGAAGTTGTTCCAAGGTTAAAAATAGACTTTGCAGTGGTTAAAGCAATGATTCCAATGTGAAATCTAGGTTTTAAATTACAGTTCGGAAGTATTGCTGATATATTGGACTCTCCAATTGTAGTTTTCTATGATTTCCACCGCAATTGTCATATTTTCTTGCCTTTTATCCACAATATTATGAAGTGAATTTCGATTTTTTTATTTCTTTATTATTATTATAAAAATATAATTTTTATTTGGTGACCCTCTACTTTTTTATTTGAAATTCATAATGTTAAGTAAAATAAAATTTTATACCCATCATTAGAAAAATGGCAACAAAATTACAGCGGAAACCATAATAGCATTCTTGAACTGTGCACAACAAGTCTTCACCTGTTGGACTAAGAGATCAGTATGTAATATCAGTGATTCAGTGACAACAAGCCCCACAGCTGTTGGGCCAGTTATCTATAAAAATTCAAAATTCATGTTAGCTGTAACTGAGAGAAATATTTGCAACATTACCTGTACATGTAAATATCTTTGTCTGGGCTCAGCTTCTTGCTGCATAGGTTGCAAGTTTTAAGGAAGCAAGAGTCTAAAGGGATGGTTTTGGTTCTGGATTTGGTTTGGTTTGGTTTTCTGAGTGCAGATTTCACAAGGACATTAGATTTATTCTGAGAATTGGTGATTTCGGTGGGAAATCTCAAACCAACATCCATGTTTGAGCTCATCAAATGGCCTCTGCTCTCTGCGGAATTACTAGATTTCATTTTCTTGCACAGATTCTTATCATTCTCTTTTTGTCCTTGCGCCTTGAAAGAACTCATAAACTTGGGAAGCATCAGCATCAGTATTCCTAGAATTCCTAAAATTCCGAAAGAAGAATGGAACAACGATTGAGTGTAAAGTCAACATCGAAGAAATAGTTGTTCCAAGAATTCCTAAAATTCCATCTAAAGGAAGGCATATAAAAATCTCTATTTTTAATGATTCAAATCCTCCCTTCAAATTCCTAGAATTTCTAAGATGTGTAATATTCAGTATCCAAACAAGTTATTTCATGTTTAGCATTTTTAATATTTTAAATAATTACTTTCCCTCTTTCGAATGTCATAACCAAACGCTACATGAGCTTTGGAATGACGGACGTAAAAATTTTAAATCGTTAGGATAATATTTATATATATAATAAAAATAAAATTATAAAAATTTAAGCATTTAAATAAAAATACAATTAATTTTATTTTAATATTTTTATGCGTATCCTTGTGTGTAATTAATGAATTTCAAATATTACTATATTTGGTTAAAATAAATTTTTTCGTTTTCAATTGATAAAAAAATAAATTATAGCCATAATTTTACTTAAATTTATGAGGATATATATATATATATATAAACAAGTTTGTTTGTGGGGACAATTGACCCCTCAATACAATTGCTGAATCCGCCCCGAGCATTTGCGCTTGTCCCATAATTTTCTGGATACTCATTATTATTAAATTATTAGACAATCTTTGAAAGTCTTTTTAATATTAGGTTGCATTTATTTTTTGAAAGATATTTTTTTGAAAAAAATTTCGTTTGTTATTGTATATAAATGAAGAACTATCTTGAGCATTTATACTTTGTAATGGAAAAAAATAGTACTATTTCAACTAGAAAGTTTCACAAAGTGTTTGACTAACGTGGAAGCAAAGGTTTCGACCCAGTTTGCCAACAGAGTTCTAAATTGAAGAATATTAATAAAAAAAAAAAGCAGTTAATAACCCAAAAGCATTATAAAATACATAATAAATGGGCACAATTTATATAAATACTCAATTAAAATACATAAGGTTAGTTGTGAACGACAATTTAAATGTAATTCAACAATAAACTTTTATAGAGTCCTTCAAAAGACAAATACATCCAAATTTGTAAGTAAAATTTGTGAGAATTAGGAATGGCAATTTGGTGGATTTGGATTTACGAGGCTCAGACCCAAACAGAACCCGAACAATCAAAGACCCGTTGGATTTAGATCCATTGAGCCCAAAGTCAATGGATATAATATGGATCTAGACCCGAAAAACCCAAAATTAGAATTTCTCTTCGTTTTAATTAAAAAAAATTTACAAATATAAGAATGAAATTTAAACTTTTTATTTCATTAATCTGATATTTTTTAAATATGTCAAAAAAATTAGAAATATGTTATTAAATTATTATTTAAAATATTGAATAAGTTTAAATCTACTAGTAATTATCTTAAAAAGCAAATTGAGGATAATTTTTTCAGAAAATAAAAAGGAAAAAGAAAAGCCAATTTCGAATCGCCGAATCTGCAATTTTCAAAACCCTTTGAATTTTAGAAATGAATCTCACTCAAATGCAAACAAGTTAAGGAAGGATACTAGTGAAGACCCTCGATCAGACTCAATAAAGAAAAAAAATTTTCATACAACTGATTTAAAGCAAATCTACAATTTAAAACAATAGCTAAACAAACAATTGATTTACAGTTTATACAATAAGAGCCAACTAAAAAATCAAAATGATCTGAACTCTGATAATGTAGATCTGTAGAGAAATTAGATGAATTATAGTCTTGAACGAAAATTTGCAGCTCTTAACGTTGCCCGCACCCAAGTCGGCGGTAGATCAGCAAAATCTAAACCAAGAAATCAGATGATCTGAACTCTTCCATGCAAATCTACATAGAAATTAGATGAATTGCAGTCTTCAACGTAGATCTACTGTTCTCAATGTTGCCGGTGCCCAGGTCAGCGGTGGATCAGCAAAAACCAAACTACTGTTAAATAGATTCACGCAACAAACAGATGATTTAGTTGATCAATAAAAACCAGACCCATAACGGAGTTTCACACGATATTAAAGCCTTGGCATCTTTCACACCATTGAAGCTGAGTGTCTCTTTCGCGGGAAGGATGGAATGATAATAGCCCCTTCATTACTAAAAACAGAGACTAATTAGGGAGGCGCGTCTTAATATTGTCTGACCCTGAACCGAGATCCACTGGTTCTATTGGGTTTAGACCCGTTCGGGTCTCTTTGGTTCGTTTATTCCATTTGGATCCGACCCGACCCGACTCTTCGGGGTCGGGTTGGGTCTGAATTGCCATCTCGAGAATAATGGATAAATGAATTTGGGAAAAGGTCCTGGTACTTTTACACTTACATATTTAGGGAAAAAGAAATTACAGTTGATTGCAACTTAAAAGTAAAAGTAAAGTTGACATGTCGTGCTGTGAGTTTGAACACAGTGTGCATTAGTGTGCGTTTTGTCCAAATCAACAAAAAAAGGACCTTTTGTTTTTTTCTTTCTGCTCTTTATTAATATTTTTTGTGGAAAGAATAGTTAGTGGTTTGAATGACAGTTACTAACTTCTTAGAGTGCATCCTAAACTTCCATGTCCGTTAAATCTGGCGTGCTTTCATTGCCACATTAATTGCCAAGTCTTCCATCATGCCATGGTTGTTTGGCTTACCTGTTGCTTTGAAAGCAAAAATTGAGTCTATGATATTCAGCCATTATTACGGGCAGAAACTCTTCCACCAAATAGTTTATAATCTGATTTTCAGATAAACAGATGTCTAGAATTATAATAATAGAGGAAGATAATTTTTTTCCATTAAAAAAGAGAAAGTTGTCTTTCATCAAATTCTTTTTATTTAATATTAAATATATAAATTATTTTTAACATCTTAATATTTTAAAACAATATTCCTACTAAACACGTTTTCCACCAAAACAAATGCGAACTTGATATCCAATTATATCCCTTGCAAACTTCCCATCCAATGGTAGCGAGCATGAAGAGATCCAAACGCCAAAGGAACGTTTATTTGTAGATCGGAGGCTGAATTTGTGATACTTATTTTTATTTATCTTGATAGAAAATATCTTCCAATAAAATATATATTAATATGTTGTGAAAATTATTTTATTCTTTTAATATAAAATATAAGAAATTTGATGGAAGATAATCTCTCCCTTTTTAAATAGAAAATTGTTTTCTTCAATTATCATGACTTGAGATATTATTTCTGTCATAACAAAGCATAAAGATAATATACTACTCCTTTATTTATATAAAAGCGAATTAAAATTTCTTATAAAAATATTTTTCAAAAAACATATGCAATCTTAATTTACACCTATGCCAAAACTTTGTACGCCTCATAAACAATTATTCTACATAAAAAAAAATTATAGCTTTCTTAATGGAGTTAGCCGAATTGAAAGTTCAACATTGCACTTTAAGTGATAAAATTGAATCAAATATAAGTTTTGGGATAAGATTAAAACAATTGGTAAACTTTAGGCATTGAAAATGCATTTTAATCCAAGTATTGATTTAAGTTGAATTTGATTTACAAAATCTTTCTACATTCTCATGAATGTGCTAAGATAATATGAAATTCCTATATTTAATTCAAATTTTAGAAAAATATTTTCAAGAATGTAAATATTTTTGAGAATATTTTTAATCCAAATATTCTCCTAAAATATTCTTATAATAGAAGGTAAGTATCTTACATTTTTTATAATGTGAGAATATTTTATTAATGTAAAAAGACTATTTTACAGAACTTATAACTTATCATGATTAATTATCACTCATCATTACACACTACTAATAATCACTAGCTACCCCTACCAATTGTTAATAACCACCACCAACCATTACATAATTCTAACGATCATTATTGACTACCACTTATTATAAGTGATAATCATTAACTACTATCTATTATTGGTATTTATTATCAACCACTATTACTATCAGTAATCATTATTCATCACTATCCACTACTAGTTACTATTGTTTACTAATACCCATTGTTGATAATCATAACTGACCATCACTAACCATTGCCTATCTTTGTAAACCGCTGCCAACTATCACACACTATTAGTAATTACTTAATTTTTAATAAAAATATTTTTTATAATCAAATAATATTTTTATAATATTTAAAATAATTAAAATATAATAGTGCAACATTCCTAGAAATATTTCTAATTGAACAAAATATAAAATGTCATATTCCCAATAATTAAACTCCTAAAAATTATATTTTGAAAAATACGAGGATTCTTGAAAATGTTTGATTCCACAAACCAAATACCACCTAAAGAGTATTTGATAGTGCTAAGAATGTATGATTTCAAAAAAAAAATTATATTTTTATTTAATTCATTAGCACCGTTTATTATGAATTGAATAAAATGTATAATAGGTTTTCAAAAATTTTATGCTCGTAATGTCAATTAATGCCTACTAATTAAGAGATCAATAAACAAAGGTAATTCTCTGGGGAGTTAGACCTCTTAGCGATTAAATATTGTATTATTGGATTTGTGTTTTTTTTATTTGTATTATTTACTTTGAGATTTGAAATAATTAGATAATTCAATGGTAAGAATACTCAATTTTCTAAGAAATTGAACTCCTCATAAAGTTACTGACACAAATAAGGTGGACTGAAATAATCTTAATTAAGTGGTTAATTTCATTTATCAACTCTTTTTCTTATTTTTCTTTTGTCAATTTTGAATAAAAATAGAAAATTATGAGGTCAATTTAACGAAATCAATTTAAAATTATTTTTGAAATGCGCACTGATTTTAAACAATCTTAACATTTATTTTGAAAATTATGCGGTTAGCTACCATTATAATAATAGTTCTCTTGTCCCATTCAGCTGCATGGAGTTCACTTCTAATTTCGTTCCGCATCTTCTTTTTCTTTTTGAAAACGTTTTGTTTGATGAAATGAAATTAATTTGAATTTTTATCTTTTGAGAACATTTTGTTGGAGGGAATGAAACGGAAATAAAAAGGAAAATGGTTAAAAAAATTATTTAATTGACATTAAAAGAGGTACATACCTTTTCTTTATGATATATAATCATTCTATTAAACAATGGAATTAAGAACAACTAAGTGGCATTTTACAATATTATTTCTTATATTGTTAATATATTCCAACTTATTTTTATATTAATAAATAATAAAGTATTACTAAAACGATTGGAATAAATATCGGTTCCCAATGCAACTAAAACGATTGTTAGAGATAAATGTCGGTGCAAAATATTGTCAAAACAATTGTTGACACAAAAGAGAGAGGCTACCAAAATAAATATAATGCACAATACTTCCAGAACAATTATTGGTGCAGAAAAGAAGTGTTGCCGGGACGACGATTGGCCAAACTAAATCTAGAGGTAGGAAAATTGAATCTTGAGGTAATTTTCCTAAAATCTCAAAGACGCTCCGTGAATTGAAGCAAATAGCAATACAAATCTATCTGAGGTAGAAGAAAAGAGTTTTTCATTAAGTTGGTAACTGAAGAAAGAGCTAAATTGGATTTGTCTAAGGTAAAAAAAAGAAAAAAAGAAAAAAGAGAGATGGTTTAACTGCTGCAAGAGATGAACCAGCTTCGTGAAGTTTCAGGAGGAGGATAGGAACCTATTGCAACGGCACGTGCAATGTACGTGCTCCAAATGCAATGGCGCATGAACTTCACGAATTCTTGGAATAATGGCACGTGCGGAGCACGTGTTGGTGGGCCTTGCCAGAAACTTGGTAGCAAACTCGAATCTGTAAAATGTGCGGCCAAAAGCGCACTCCCGCTCCCATAATCAGCGAACCAGAGGGATGTGTGGGGAAAGAGGGACCAAAAAAGAAAAAGATAATACGAAAAAAAAAAAATAATACGTTGCACAACAGAGGCAATTTCCAGAACTGTGTATCGAAGAAAAAAGGCACGATACACTCAAAGCTCAGAAGAATTATAATGTACAAAACCCTTTGAACGGCGTGATAATCACATAAAAACTAGAGAATGAATAATGCATGGCCAAGATTCATAACACAAACAATATAAGAAGGGCGTTGCATCTAAAGTAAATATAATTAACCTACAAATTATAACATCCTGTAAAAGCATTTTAATAATTATATTTTTTATAATAAAGTTAAAAATAATTTATTTTGATTTAGTTATAAAATAAATATTATTTAATATAAAACAAAATATGTAATTCAATAAAGTAGAATGTATTGTGATTATGATTCTATTATAAATAATCCTTAAAAATGATTTTGATAATAGAATCATTACAACAAGTCATTATTTATGCCATAAATGATGTCACAAAAATTTAAAAATTCAAGCGATTTTATTTATTACCAAGGAAGTAAAAGAATTCAAATAAATTTACAAATAAACTAAAAAAATTATATCATGCAAAACCTTTGCTTGTGGAAGAGTATTACTTATGTCATGATTTGAGTGAGAATATTTTACACATCGCAAAGCATCACTTATGTCACAATTAAATCTATCCATAAAATCATGAAGAAATATAGTTGAGTTTGCAAGTAAAACCATGAAACTTTAGAAAGAGAGTCAACCCTATAGCTTAAGCCAGAACTTAATGAGAAGAAGCTATGACTAGCATTTTAGGAAATTTTCAAATGAACAATTTTAATAAAATTTTTTAATTTTTTATTTTATTATATTTAATCCTATGTATTCCTCTATCTCTTCAAGATGAACAAAAATCTGTGAGCTGTGCTCAAAGATTAAGATCTGCCATAAAAACATGGAAATGGAACTGGAAATGAACACAAAGCGGAACACCAACTTTCAGTAGTTGATGCTACTTCAATCAAGTGGGGGTTTTTGTAATCTAGTAGTAGAAGAGAGGTTAATATATTGGTGAGTGCTAAGTGCTCTGATGTTGGTACCATACCATATATAATGACCGGGCTAGTTCAACCGTTTAAATTGGTACATTGGATTTTAATAAAATTACGTGAGCCTCTTTATTAATTTTAAAACTTATTTAGACCTCCTTCAAATATAAATGAATGATTCACTTAAATTCAAATTAAAATTTTTCCTTTGAAAATGGTAAAAAGATTGATTTTACAATTCAAATTTATCAATACAAGATATTCCAAGTATTGTATGATCAAAGACATGGTTTAATTGAATTCAAATGGCTAAAACAAGATTGATGAAAAAGTCAAGTTTTAAAAGTTTATAATCATCATTTTCCATCATTTTATTAATAAAAAGTTCAATTTGATTTTAAGTATAGTATTTTTTTATATTTTAAGAAAAGCTTGAATAGGTTTTAAAACTAGAGGAGAGGTTCACAAATTTCATTAAAATTTTAGGGAAGTCAAAGTATTTTTTCTCTAATATCAAAACATATATAATAATGATATTAAATTAATTATATATAATAACAAGTTTTACATTCATTTATAATAATTATGTAAAGTTATATATAATCAATAATATTTAAATTACTATGTTAAATAAAATATTTAAATCATTATATTTAATTGAGTGGTATATATAAGAAATAATCCATAAAATAAACAGTTTTTTTAGCATGAATTAAGATTGTATATGCATTTACATTACATCTTATTATCATATATTTAATGTTACATATGTTTTTATTTGTGAAGTCAACCATTTAAACTTTGTATAAAATATATTTAGGCTCTTTTTCATATAACAAATAAATTAATTTATAACTTATTAATCTAATTAATAAATTATAAGCTTACTTCTAAAAATATTTTGTATACTAGCTTATCAAGAAAATAAATTCTAATTTAATAAACTACTTTGAGTTGCTTATGACTTATAAGTTGCTAGCTTTTTAAATTTTTTTCCTAAATTTATCCTTTTTTATCAATTTACAACTCATACTCTTTATAAATAATTATAGTTATATTTTAATGATAACTAAATGAAAATTAATTAAATAAGTAAATAAATAAATATATAATATCATAAATACTGTATAAATAATTAAATAAAAAATAAGTAAGTAAATAAATATATGATGTCATAAATTATAATTAATTTAATTTAAATTAATTATATATTTATTTTAAACTATAAATAAACAAAAATGTGTACATAAATAAATATATAATGTCATTATATATAATTAATTATATTTTGAGTAATTATATTTTTATTTCAAGCATTTTAATTTCATTAATATAATATGATTTTTAAATAAATATAAATTATTTTAAATTTACAAATCTATTTATATTAATATATTCTTTTATATCTGTTTATATTTTCAATTAGTTGAATAAATAATTTTGTGAAACAATTTTTTTTTTTTTACAATTAACTAACTGATGAGCTATTTATTTCTATTTACTTCTTTAATTACTAATTAATTTATTAATTATTAGGTATCAACTACATGTGCAAAATAAAACTTTAATCCCAATGCTAAAAAAAAAATACATAAATAAAGTGACACAATGGTAAGGATTGATGCTCCTTAATCTGGACACTCGTGTTCAATTCCCTTTGTATGCACATTGAAATGATCTGATGCTGCCGGGAATGTGGCAGTTTTTTTATTTATTTTTTTGCTACAGTGGTTTGTAGATTGTTGACCTACTAGGCACAAATCGTGGCAGTGAATATAAAATATAGCATTTTTTATTTATCACATATATATATATATATATATTTCATATTAAATTAATTATAATAAAATATTTAATTAATTATATATAATTTTTATATACATAATTTAAGTATTCTTTTTTTATTTCATTTGTACTTTATTTTATTATACCAAACATAAAAAGAAATGTAATGACCATCCCATTTCATTACTTATTATATATGAAAAAATCATTCTATTTCTATTCTCATTTTCCTCTATATTTTTCATTCTATTCAACCAAACAAGCCTTATTTTCATAAAAATAGAAAACATTGAATTATAATTCAATACCAAACCAAATTGTTAGGTTCCTGAATTTGTTTTTATATAAATAGCATCTTATCATTATTTCATATTCATTGTTTTCTTTTATTAGACATTACTAGCTATTTTTCATTACGTTTGGTATTATATATCAAATTAACATTAACAAGCATGAATACCTAATTGAATACCTTCCTCTATAAATTGCAGGGGATATTGAGATCTTTTAGTTTCATGCTAAAGATAAGATGGCAAAACCTTCGTTATTTTTGGTTTTCTCCTTTAGTTTGCAACAAGCACTTATAATTAATGTCACTAATGAAAAGTTTTTAGTATTAGCTTTATACATTTTTTGTGATTCAGGTACAAATATTGAAAATAACAACTATCTAAACACAACAATACATGTAAAAGATTGGCCATCTGGAATGGACTTGAACAATCAAACTAGTTGATTCATTAATGGCAAAGTTATAGTAAATTATACTAGTAAGTTTGATGTAAGTTGAAATTTCTTTCATGACTAATTGGCCTTAGAAAACTTTAGTCTCATTGCATTATAATAAATCATTTAACTATGTATTTATTATTTTTTGATATAGCAATAATGTTAGACTTGCCAATGGCTTCAGCATACTTGAGCCTTGATGAAACTGCTAGGTCTCAAATGATTAGAGGAATAAGCTACTCATTAGGTGAATGTGAATTCTAAAAGATATAGGGCCTATAAGATACTTAAACTTATAGAAGATATTTATTTGTTCTTTTTTTTTCTTTTTTCCATTTGAAAGGTTTATTGCAACACAAGTTGTTGTTTCTCTTATCACATTGTTATATTATGGTTCACAATTATAATTTTCTACAATTTTATTGAGCACATGATTGTATATTTTTCATATTTGTCCATAATTTCATTAATAACATTGTAGATATAATCGTGACTACGATTGAAATTTTAAAACTATATCTGATACTATGTTAATCTCGCCAATATCTAATTATGAATGTAGAAATGTTGTTTGACATTTGATCAACAAATTAAATGCTTATTCTCAACTATGAAGGAAGATCTTCCAAAAATGATAAGTAGTAAAGAGAAACTAAGTGATCACCTACACAAATCTATATTCCTTGTCATTATTGGTACAAATGATATCAATAAAGAATTTGGTCATGCTTTTCACGTAAAGTTTAGCAATAACATTACAATATTTGCTCCATTTCTTCTTAATCAAATGCTTGCATGAATTGAGATTTTTTTTTTGTCCTTATAATCAATTTGGTCCAACATTTTTAATGATCATTAATTGCTAGAAATTTCATCAAATATTATGCTTATTTGAGTCTTTTTTTTTAAAAAAAAAATCTTTTGGTTCAACCCTTTATTTCGAAATCTCTACAATCTTGAAGCTAGAAAATTCATCGTGTTTGATCTCTACATAGGTTTAAACCTTCCTAGAAAATTAATGGAGTTGGAATCCAAACTCTTGGGTTCTACATTTATAGTTTATTCTACCACAAAGTTAGAAGAGGATGTCAAAAACAATTCAGCAAAATATGGTAAATGCAAATTAAATTTACATATTAGTATTATATATTAGTTACCACACACAATACATTCCTTGACCTGGATGATTTTTTTTTTTTTTTGGGCTTAGGGTATACCAATGCCAAGGATCTTTGTGTAGTTACTAAAGACAAGAAAATGATACCTTGTAATAATAAAAAAAGACTACCTTTTATGGGATAAATGGGGATATCGTACTAAAGTTGGACATGAGATAGTAACAAAGGATTGTTTTAACAATACACATGGAAAGTCCACTTGCACTCCTACAATTGAAGAGTTTTCTCATATTCTTTGAATTATATGTTGAATAATCAATGTATTTAAAATATCTTCTAATATTATTGGCATCTTAAGTGATGTAATGTCACCTGTCACTTTCTCTGATCTTTATTGACCACAACTCAATTCTATTACACTTATATATATATATATATATATATATATATATATATATATATATATATATATTGGTTTGCCATTGTGATCCTCATCTAGAAAATAGAGATCTTCCTCAATAATTTGAAGTCTGTAAAGGTTTGAGCGAAAGATTAAAGTAATTCATTAAATAAGGTTACAAATACAATACGTAAGATGTAAATAAAAAAAGACTCCAATATATTTTTGACTCCCAATTCACAAATTGAATAATTTTGATCCCCTTAATTCATAATAATCAATTTTGTTTCCTGTAAGTTTTAAATCAGAATACATTGGATCCTTCTGTCCATCTCTCCGTTTATTCACTAACAGAAGTGATTATGTGGATAGGTTTAATCTTCCTTCAACGTCATTTTCCTTCTCTCTCTACTCTGTTTGTTGCCGTCTTCATCTTTCTTAATTTTATTTTTGTTTTACTTCCTTTACCTTTCCAAGTTCCTTTCTTTTTCGCAATTCACCTCTCTACCTCCCATGCTTTGTCACTCTTTGTTTCTCACTTTCCCTGCCCTTAAGTTCTCAAGTTCGCCTTTCTTCTTTGATCCCCTCCCCCATTCATTCATAATATACAAAAAATGCAAATATAATTCGAATTCCATGGAAGACTCAAGTAAAAATTTCTTGATAAATTTTATTAGAATTTAGATGGTAATTTGGGCGAAATTTAGAGAAAAAATAGATTTTATCAGATTTTTTCATGATTTATTTTTTTTTCTTTTTCTTCGTTTTTAAATTTCTCCAACTCCAAGAGAGGAAGATCTCTCTCTCACCAGCACTCACCTCATTTTAGCTGTAATTAACTGTTTGTGTTAATGGTTAGTTAATTGAATTAATTGCTAATTGGTAGTTAATTGTATTAATTGATTTATATAAAGATACTTGATAAAATCAACTATTTATTATTAGTTATTTGTATGTAAAATAAAATATAAGGATATGTGTATATTTTATAATATATTTGAATATTCTCTTACTTTAATAATATTTTAGATTATAATACATTATTTATTATATTAAATGTTTTAAAAAATTACGTCACTATAATTTATTATACTTATTTATTTTTTCTTAAAAAATAAACAATTATAATTTTTTAGTTAAGAAATACTTAGAATATTTAGGTAAATAAAGTAAATATTAAAATTTATTTTGTAACTATTTTTAATATTAAATTTAAAATTCATATATCTATCATTACAAATGTTAGTGAATTACACATTTTAAGTACAAAAATATACCTTTCATAAGTAATATCATCTCATTATTTCTTTTTTTCTTAATATATTGTTCTTTAATTCAAGAAATATTATTTGACAAAGGATTATTAAATTTCTCAATGTATTTTCTATTATTTACTATGAAATAAAACATATATTCTCTTCTTTTTTATACAATTTAGTAGAAATGATATAATTTATTCATATGATTTTTTATTATTATATAAATATTTCAATATAATTTATTATACTTATTTAATTTTTATTTGAAAATAAATAATTATATTTTATTATATGTATTACATTTTTCTCTAATAAATAAATATAATTTAGTATTTTCTTATTTATCATGGATGAAAATGTAAAAAAATTATAATTATGAGTAAAAATATCTTTTTTTATACTAAATGCAAATCAACTATTTCAAAAAATTACTATTCTTTTTTTCTCAACATAGTTTTTTGAGGGATAAAAAGCTAATTAATTTATCAAATATTCAAATTAACTGATTAACTTAATCAAGTAATTAAAAGTATTCAAATCAATTAAAAGTTTATAGAAAAAAATATTGGCAAAAAACTCTCTTTCTCTTTTTAGAAAGCACCAATACCTTTTCCTTTCATTATATCATTCTTTCATGGAAAATTATCTGGTGTGCCATTAACCCAAGGAGGTATACCACCAAATTTAACTATTAAATTTTTATCATATAATGTATTAAATTCAACTTTTAAAAAAAGGTAAAATTAACGTGCAATAAGATTTGATGATATATCAATATACTATTATATCAATAGTATATCATAATATTTCCATTCTTTCATGGGTGCTTTTTTCATCTTCATTTTATGAGACGATGATTTTGATATTTGTTGTACGATTAAAGAGAATTTTATGGTACATTTTAGATACTAATGTGCCACCAAATTTAATAATTAATTTATTATTGTATAAAATATAAAATTTATTTTTTTAAAAAATAAATTTAATGTGTAATAAATTTTAATAATATATTAATGTAATATTACATCAATGTTATAATGTAATCTCTTCCATTGTGTGTTGATGCTGCTAGTGCATGGTAGACAAAGAGGAGAGAGATAAAGTCATGAACAGTGGTTAAGAAGAAACAATTCGGGGAAAGAAGGTTTTCAAGAGGAAGTCATCACATGTCCGATAATATTTGATTAAACAAAATTTGCCTTGTGGTGCCACAAACCGAAAGGGAAGCCTACGACCGCAGTACTGTTAAAAATTTAACAGATGTTTAACATTGGGACCTAATATACTCTAATTTAACTTTTAAAGGCATCAAAATTGCTCAATTTTTAAATTAAGGGATCAAATATGTATTTAAGCCAGTAAAAAAAGAGTCTTTACAGAATGTGAGTTTTCTTCAAATTAACTGACATTTTTCTGCCTTTCAACCATAATTTTCACTAAAATTGATTCCATCATCAGATTTTGAGTCCAAAAAGCGTATCCTGCAACAAAGCAAGTAATCAGAGGCCAGGTACCATTAAAAATTTTGCTAATTAAATACTATATTGAACTTATTGCTGTGATATTCATTTCTTTTAATAGCGATAACAAATAATTCAATTGTAATTTAATCAACAAGTATGACAATTTTTTTTAAAGTAAATTGAAGAGTGAAACAAATCTTTTTATATTTTGGCTGACATGTATATGATTCATTCGCCTTTAAAAATGCGTATCCTACTATGCTACTACCTTCTACGTCAATTTTGGTCACCTCTACCTATTTTTGTTTATAAATTAATAATTCATTTATTCTAATTTTGAATTTCTATCTCAACATTAAAGCACACATAAAGTAAGGGAGAACCGGGGAGATGTTTTTCACTTCTATAATTCAAAAACTCGATAAAAATGAAATATTAGTTATATATTACTCTTGTGGATTGGTTTTGTAATAATTTTTAATTCCCTATATAACAAAATTTTTTTACTTAAATTTTCATTTTCTGTCTCTAAACTTTAGTCCTCAAATATTTTTTCCAAAAGAAATTGTGATTTTTTGTGCTCTTATCATCATCTTAAGAATGTTTAATTTGGCTTACAACAATAATGATAACAATAAAATCTTATCCACTAAATAAAATTAGTTATATAGATCGCACGATACCATTGAATTCTATTTGAAACTAGATTTTTAGAAATATTATTTACTAAATTTTTTTTTTTATAATTACTCTCAATATTCTTTTTAACCTTCTTCTATACCTTTTCACAAAATTAAAGATCATGTAATTGACTCTTCTTACTTGTGCTTCCAATTGCTTTCTTGGCAAATATCTAAATAACCTTAACTGATTTTTTTATCATTTTCCTTTAATAAGTATCATTCCAATATTCTCTCATATGCATTCATTCTGTATCTTATTCTTTCTTATGTGACTACGCATCTATCTTAATATTTTCATTTCTACTACCCCTATTTTTTTACTCTTGTTATCCTTTTAAAGCCTAATATTACTATTATAAAGCATAATTAATTGTATAATAGCCCGATAAAATTATCTTTTAAACTTGATAGATACTTTGTGATCACAAATAACTTCTGATACCTTTCTCTATTTTAACGATTCAACTTGTATTCTATGTGTGACATCTTCATCAAATTTTCTATTATCTTGTAAAGTTCTAAAGTACACATAACTTCAAGTAAAAGGCATTATACCATTTTTCTAAGGGGAGCACTACGGTACCTTAGGGGGTTTCAAACCCGGAGTGACGTGGCGCTCCCAAAAGCTATCGGATGAGATTTTATAATCTCATCCGATGGCTCAGAATGCGCCACGTCACCCCGGGTTTGAAACCTCCGGGGGTACCGTACAATTTCCCTTTTTCTAAAAGATTAAAGAGTTACATGCACATAACTCAAAGTACAACGGCATTGGCACCATTTAACCTGAAGTTTTATAATCTTATTGCCATTCAATTAATAATTCTTCTTTAATTTCATGCTCTTCTAAATTTTTTATGTGATTACAATAGTGACAAACAACTTAATACATATGAAATAAATATTATTGGCATAATAATAATAACAGTTCATACGAATCAAATGCCTTTTTTTATTATAATAACTAATACCGGCAAATGTCTTGTACTCCTCTATTTATTGGAAATAACTCATACTTACAAATAAAAAATATTAGGTATTTTCTTATCAATAAAAATACTACACCATTTATAATTTGCAAGCGATTAATTTTTTTTAATAATTACAAGAAAGTTTAAATAGCATTTAAAGATAGAGCAATATCGTTGCACCAAAATTTCTATATTAAGAAAACCGCAAGTATCTTTGTGGAAAAAATATTATATACAAAATTTCTCCTTGACACGATATGTAATAAGAAGGTTATTGCTAAATCTCACCATGGAGAACTCTGTTCCTATAAGGAGCCCGTTACTACTCTGTTCATCTTCTCTAAGCGTCTTTTCATCTGTTCAAACAACAAGCCTGCAATCTAGAACTGATCAAAAACATTGAAACAGCTTAGTTTACACCCCAGAACTTAAACCAATATCATCCAAAGACAAATTAATTGATAAACTCTTGGCCTTTTCCCACGCAAAAGCATGTCTGGGTAAGCCCATCAGGGCCATGGCTATGGGAGATGAAGTCTGTCATGAACATCTGGCTGATGCAGAGGAAGACGTGATAGCATTGGAAAAATAGGAAATGCCTCTTTGTGGAATCACTCTCATAGGGAAGATCTACTGTGCAAGGAGACTAAACAACTGCGGAACAAATAATACGCAAAAATCTGACAGAGAAATTTTCAGAAGGTATGGCAGCAGGGTTGTGGAGTAGTGAGCCATGAAGATGATGTGCAGGGAACCTAGACTACATACCTCTGATAGAGAAAAATTCAGAAGGTACGGCAGTTGGGTGTTCGTTCCGCCTATGAAAAATCTGACAGAGAAGCCAACAAAGTCCCCTAATGCAATGACTAAAATTCTATTTTATTAAAGGATACTTCGAAAAGATATGATCCAACATATCAATTAAGTGAAGGAAATAGCAACATAGTAAATACGAAAGTGGATAAAGGGGTTGACTTGGTGGTCCCAACAAGAATGCACGCAGGAGTACCGAATCAAACAACAAAAGAGACCAAGACGCTGGGTCCACTAGAACCAATGGAGAACCCTAACTACCTGCATGCAAATGCAGAGGCATCTTATAGACACCAAGAGAATGAAACTGGATGGCTACTGATCTGTTTGAACAGTAGGATTTCAGGTAGGGGATTCTAATATGAGGAAGGAAAAGAAAGAGAGTCAACATTTCACAATGGAAAAACCTTGCTAGAGATGGTACAAAGACAAGGGCCTTATCATGCCCTCAGGGAGCTATGAAAATTCTAGCATGGAACTGTGAGATATCAACAAATCCCAGACAGTTACAGTCCTTTGGGCTCTAATAAGGTCTACTAGACTAGATTAACTTCTCTTGAGTGAAACAAAAGCTTTGGGAATGAGAATGGCACAAATGGCACAAGCAATTGACGTAGAACATGTGAAAGTAGTTGCAAGCAGAGGAATCAAATTGCTGGCACCACAAGGGAGTGTATGGATCAACATATACCAGCAAAAAGTATCAACTTTGAAATCACATATATGAAATTCAAGGGTCGACAAATCAGGAGGTAGGGAGGTGAGGAATTCTAATGATGCTAATTTCGTAGGTTCCATGTACTATATGGGGGAGTGGAATTAGAATTTTAAGAGTCCGCTTTACACCTAGGACAATGGAAGAATCGGAGGCAGGATGATAAGAGAAAGATTAGATAGAGTGGTTTGCAACAATTCTTGGCAGATTAAATTCCCTAAAGCAATGTGACTCATTTGCTAAGCACAACATCAGATCACCTACCTGTTCTACTAGATTTATATCATAACAAGGACAATCACCCAGAGCCTTTCAGATTCATACCAGCATGGCAACCTGAAAGTACTTGCAATGATATCATTTCCTAGGCAAGGCAAAAGGATGGTCAAGGACTGGCAGAACAGCTATTAGTTCAAAAATTCAAGCAAGTACAATATGCTCTAAAGAAGTGGAGTAGGTGACACTCTAGCCATTGCCATACAAGAATTCGTGAGTTACAAGAGATACTCATAGATATGATATCCAAGAACCAACACAAGAAAATCAAGAGCCTGAAAAGAGTTTCAGATGGCATATCAACGAATAGTTAAGTAGGCTGGAAAACATTTGGCACCAAAAATTAAGGGAAACGTGGATTAATGATGAGGATAGAAATACACATTTCTACCATCTATCCATAATAGTGTGGAAAAGAAAGAACATAATCGCCAATATACAATGGACAACGACTAACCAAGAGAAATCAAATTGAGAACCACATTGTTCAAGGATATTCTCAGCTTTTTAATAATCATGGACTTCACTTTCCTAAAGATCTTCAAAGACTTGTCCAACTAGTTATTCCAGAAAGTGATAATGAGCTCCTATGTTCGATATCTACTTGAGAAAATCACTGAAGTGTTGAAGGAAATGCTCGACCTCCAAGCCCTAAGCCCAGACGGAATGATGGCTATTTTCAAGAAATAGCCCTGGGAAATCATAGAAGGCCGAGTAGTTCACACAATTCTACACTTCTTCAGAACAAGTCAGATGATTAATGCTCTAATGATACCTTTATTGTACCTATACCAAAGAATAAAAGGAGCAAACAATTTTAATGAGTTTAGACCTATCAGCTTATGTAATATTATTCATAAACTAATATGCATTTGTACCAGGGAAATGGATTCCAGAAAATAGCTTACTATCTCAAGACATCATTTATACTTTCTCTAAGAAAAAATGGAGAAGTTGGTTGGATGGAAATCAAGTTGGATTTGCAGAGGGCTTATGATAAAATTGAGTGGGATTTGAATTTTAGAATTATATGGTTTCGACTTAAAATTTATTCACTGGATCTAGAATTGCATTACAATAGCTTCATTCCAAATCCTACTCAATTGAAGCCCCCAACACAACGCTTTCAATTGAAATGAGGATTAAGATAATGTGATCCCTTCTCTCCATATCTGTTTATACTAGTGTCTGCAACGTTATCAAGGATGTTACTTCGAGCTGAAGTTGAGAAAAACTGGTATGGATTCAAACTATCCATAAATGGTCTCACAACATCTCATTTGACATTTGCCAATCAAATCATGATTTTTATAAAGGTGAATATATGTGAAGCTACCACTTTATTTTCAATATTGGAAAATTATGAGATGCAAAGGGGTTAGAAGGTTAATGTCACAAAATCCAGCATCTTCTTCTCAATGAATGTTCGAGGGAAGCACAGAGTGATTTGTTAAGGTTCATGGGGATAGACGGAATCCAAAGTAACACCAAATATCTCGTGATCCCACTATTCTTACCCAGTTTACAAGTACAGGACTTTCTGTTATCTTATGGATAAAGACTAAACAAAGTTAACAGGATGGAGAAGATCAGTATTACCCTGGGCCGGTCGTATGACAATGATTCAATCAGCCTTACACCAACTACCTATCTATTCCATGTCCACCTAAAAAACAAACCTATTTTAGTCTGAAAATTTTGATAACATATGTAGGCGATTATGGTACAGTGTGGATTCAGAAAAGACTCATTACTTCTGCCTGAAAGCATGTTGTCACCTTTGTCTGCCTAAATAAAAAAATGGCCATGGAAGCTCAACACTGGAGTCGGGATTCGGGGCGAAATATATCAAAAATGGCAATTTATTGGAGAAACCAAACATACATGGTTCATGGCCATGGCAAGGAGTCTAGAAGGGAAAGAAAATTATTCCAAGAGGCAAATGCTTCCCAATTGTCAATGACAATGCAGTCAGAGCATTAAAAGACCAGTGAGTCCCTGATTGCTAGAATTTTACTCCGAAAATTGATCCTGGAATTACACCTAATGATGAAATTAAGGTTGACTACAGGAAAACCTAAGGGTTTGGAATTGCAAATTAATTATGGAATTAATTTACCTCGATGATGCTTTCAAAATCCTACGGTTACAAATTCAACAATAGGGTAACGATCAATTAATTTGGAGCTTTAGTAGTAATGAGCAGATCACAACAGAATCAGCTTACCATTCCATCATACAACATCAATTTCCTCAACATACAACAAAAATGTGGATCTACTTGTGGAAATTCCAGCTGCAAAACCAATACAAGCTTGCATTCTGGCGGTTAGCTAGCGGAGTCCTCCTAAGTCAATCTAGAATAGGAACTCTCGTTGGCACTGGCAAGGTCCTCTGCCTCCTATGCTCGAGGATTCCGGAAATGAAAATTCATCTGCCCCAATGGAGTCCCCTCGCTCGTTTTGTTTTTTTAACGTGCAACAATATTTTAAAATAAAAACATTTAAAAGTTAGAATTAATTTTATTTATTTAAATTTTATTAATGTCTTTTAATATCAACTTTTAAGTATTATATTTTTAAATTAAATATGCATGAAATGAAATTTTGTCCTGCCATTTCAGTGCTTTCTCTCTTGTTTTTTTTTTCTATTCATTCTTAATATTTAAAGTTTAAAAGTAAATTCGTTAAGTAATATAAATATAATAAAATATTTTAAATAAGTCAAAATTTAATTTTAATTGAATCAATTAATTATATATCCTATTTTCAACTACTATTTATTTACGATTCATGCATTATTTCTCTTCTTCTTATCTTCTTTGTTGCATTTTCTTTTCTTTTCTTATATCCACTTTTATTATATTACTAATATACAAAATAATATAGATATAATATGAGGTATTTTAATTTTATTATAAAACATTTTAAATAAGTAATTTCTTCATATAAAAAGTATTAGTTGAATTAATTATTTGTATATATTTTATTTCTCAATAAAAATATTTGATGATTGAAATCAATTTAAACTTAAATTTTGTTATTATTGTTTTGATATCGATTTTGAAGTGTTATATTTCAAATTAAATATCTGTATATATATAAATTAAAATTTTATTAAAAATTTATAACTTATATTATTTCTCTTCCCATTTATGTATTCCATTACATATTTTTTTCCAATTTGATCCTTATAGAATAGTTTGTTACCTATAAGAGTCAATGTTTTCTCTAATAAATGTGACTTAAGTAGCTTAAAATTATGATCATCTTTCATCATATATCATTTTTATAAAATAGGAATTCATTAAAGGCATATATATGTATAATTTTTTAAAATAAGAATTCATTAAAATCAAATTTAATTTAAATTTTGCAATTTTTATATCAATTTTCAAGTCTTATATTTCAAATTTAGTACATATCAATTAAAATTTTGTCCAAACTTTATAGGTCATGTACTATTTTTTTTCCCTTTTATTTACTCCATTGCATACTTTTTTCAACCAAATCTTATAAGAATAGTTTTTTCTAATAAATCTAAGCTAAATGGTTTAAAATTACAATTATTTTTATCATATATAATTTTTATAAAATAAGAATTCATTAAAATCAAACTTAATTTAAATTTTATCTATCCTTTCTTGATATCAATTTTTAACTACTATACTTTAAATTAAATACATGTCAATTGAAATAGTTAATGTACTCCATATAGAAGCAAGGAATTAAATATCTCAATGGCAAGGAATCAAATATCTCAATGCTATCTCAAGAGTTATTCATAATCAACTCATGACTTGTTAGAAGGCCTAGCTAAATGGACAACATAGAGTGCAATGTACAAATAATATTGAGAATAGACCATATTGCCTCATTACAAACTATTTGTACCTCCTATTCGATCATGAATTAGTTTATACTAATGCTTAAAAAAAGGTGAACTTGTGATGTAGCTTAAAATTGAACTAATTTGAGTCTTAGGTATTTTTTATCTATTTTTTATTTGCTTTAATCTTTCATTAGTCCTACTATTGTTGTGTGAGTATGGATCATTTTGCCATCCTATACTCGAACTTACTGGTTGGCCAAAAATTATATCATCTAATACCATCTTCCTTATATACATAAGGCATCCTTTATAATCTCTGCACTTGAGGTAATCATAATAACTCCTTTGTACAATTCATAAGCATAAACTATTATTGTTTCTCTTTTATTAATCATTTCATTTCTACCTAAGTTTATCATCTATTAGTCTTGCCAATTTCTAAAGTTGTTATCTATCTACCTGCAATTATTCTATTTTATTAAAAATTCCATCTCAAGGTTAATCTAGCAATTCCTAATCATGAAGGCTACCCATATTTTTTACATGGATCTAAATTATGTTAGGCTATGTTAGTTGATCAAGCTCTATTCATATCATAAAGGCTCTTATGACAGGCATCATGTTTATCTTAGCTGTATTAGGTAAAGCTTCCACTCACTTGGTAGAGGATGTTGTACTAATTATTTGTCGACACTTGATTTCATTAATTGTGAGGCCTAACTCATCCATTATTATAGATTTTCTCGACAATGTTACTACATTAACTTTGCTTATACTAAAAATAAATGTATATAATGATGTGATGACATTTTTGCAATATCGAACAACTTATAACATGAACTATAGTTAAAAAAAATCAATGTGATAAGCTAATGCATTGACATTTTTTAAATTAAAACCCACTTATCATGTTATTTAAATAAAAAGCCAATATCAAAAGACAAATGTCAATAAGTAAGGATGTCAGTTTTCTATAACCATTGTCTAAAATGCATTTAATTCATCTTGCTTTAAAATATGAAATGTTTCCATGGTGATTTTTCTTTAATAATCAGTATCTCACTACTATAGAATTATTGATTTATATTAGTCATTTACATCAGTTTACATTATCACTAGAATTTATTTTGACATGGTGGAATTTTTTAATTATATGAAAACTTAAAACAATGGATAAAGAATATAACCAACATTTATGTTAATGTAGTGGCATTTTTGAAATTAGTAGGAATCTTATATTGTTGGATTTATAAATAATTAATGTTAAAACTTTTGTGTGAAAAACTAAGACATTGGTGTCTTCTTAACCATCATCCATAAAGACATTCAAAAATGTTAACATGTCAATTTTTAAAGTAATTGAAGTAAAAGTTAAGGCAATCAACTTTATTCTTTGCAAGGGTGAACATATGGCATTGATTTACTTCACTAATAGATGTTTATTGCTTTTCATGTCCTAGTTTTAAACTTTTCCTCTTACTTTTTTTGTATTTATGTTTATGTTAATCTTTTAAAATTGTTCAAATCTTACGGAAGCATCTTATCTAGGACTTCTAATGTCTCTAAGTTGACAAATATTTATGCAAGAGATGTTATAAGTCCTAGATAGGATGCTTTTATAAAGTAAGATGATTATTTATAAAAGCTACAAGAGCACTTCAACATGAGAAAAACAAATAAGCTTCCTTAATATATGAGAATTGGCAATAAGGTTTTTGATTTGTCTTGTAAGTTTAGATACATGATGATTATGCTATAATAATGTATTGATGATCTAATGTAAGATTTTTTTTATGAAATACAATTGAATGCAATGATATGCAAACAAACCCAATTACTTAAGCAATTAACTTCATGTTAGAATAAAATGTTTATTTTTTACAAAACCATCATCTAAAAAGAAATTCAAAGGTCACTATATGAAGATGAAATACATTTATCATTTATGTTATTGACCAATGTCTAAATGCATTTCAAAAGTTTCTATTGGGCATGCTTAATATGTTAATTTTGAATTAATAATCAATGTCTATAAGTTTTGTTTATTGCCTATATATTTCATGTTCACTCTATATTTAAAAATATCTTAGTGATGCATTTATCTTCATTATCTAATTTCAGCATTTCTAAGGATGGGGAGGATAACTTCCCCACCATTTCAACTACCAATTTTAGAGACTATTAGAAAATCTAATTTTTACTACTTTATTCAATGTCATCTAAATGTGTTAGATGAGATGGTAGGGAAGTTATTTTCCTCTTCTTTAGACAAATGTTGACATTGTATTGCATAAATCTATAATTTACTAATATCTAAATGTGATGAACATTGAAGAGTTATTTTTGGATGATAGTTATTGAGAATTGGTATCGATGTTAGTAATCAAAGTTGAAGACAAAGTCCACTTTTTTCTTTATATAATATTATTGTAAATTTACATCTAGTTAGTATAACAAGTATATAGAATGAATAAATTATAGAGTAAATTTTCTTATATTGATATTTTCTTTCTCATATTTTTGCATATATATATTTAATGTGTTAATATTTGTATTGTTGTAAGAAAGATATCTAAAAATATATATATGAACTTATTACAAATTTTTTATATTTAATAAAATTATAGAAATATTCTTTATTAATTTTGAAAGTAACCTTATTTTTCTTCAAAATTACAAAAATTAATGGCTTAAAACATAGTAAACCCCCCATCTTGTTTATACAAATTTCTTATTTTATCACACTTGATCCATCTCTTAGGCAATTTGTAAATTACTTAGGTTTGTTTTCTACTAGTTGATGTGATTTTCTAAAATTCAATATGATAAAAAATATACTAGCAAAGTCACCTATAAAAAAGTGTCAGTTGTATAAAAATAGCCAACACCTAAAATTATATAATGGCAGTTTCTTGAATATAACAAATGATATATTTATTAGAATGATGTTGCTTAAATAGGTTATTATGTCTAATAATCATCATGGTTTAATTGGTATCTATTTCCACATCTTCTATTATTAAAAATTGATAGAATGGTAAGAATATAAAATATAAGTCTAAATAACTCCGCTACCATTTGTGGAATCAAGATTCCTTCAACATGAAGTTATATCATATGAATTCTAGTAGAATTATGAAGCATAGGTTGATATTCTATTCTTTTATGAAAATAAGGTACATCCATAAAATATTCTTAACTTTTCATTCTCTATATATCTTGATATTTTTAGTGTAGATGTGTGATTTTGTTTTTCTCAAGTCTATTTTAATATATTTAGTTTAGGATGATTAGGGTTGAGCTTATAATGCTACACTAAAATGTTTTTAATTCTCTATTAGTTTATGAACATGTATCATAACCTTAAGCATGAAATGCATTACATATTGAAGATTCCTTCTATAAATATATGGAAATGTTTTACCTTTATATTTGTACTTGGAAAATGCTTTATTTTAGATGATTTGGGATGCATTAATGATGTATATAAGCACAAATCCTTTAAGTTACATGCAATGTTCTTCCCCTTAATCAATGACTTTTCAATTAATGAAAACTTATTAAGATATAGTATTAAAGGGCGTAGAGCATGTCCTATTTGTGAAGATGGCACAAGCTTATATAAACTTAAGCATTGGAAAAAATGATATATCTCAGCTGCAAAAGATTTTTACTTCATTCCCATAATTATTGCAAGATAAGAAAAGCTTTTGATAGTTTACTAGAGAAAGCAATAGTTTTAAAGCCCTTATCTGTGGATGAGGTTTATGAGAGGAAGAAAAATATTAATATCATCTTTAACAAATCTAATGCTTTGGTAAGTGAAAATAATTTGTGGAAAAAGAATTCCATATTCTTTAGTTTTTCATACTAAAAGGATTTAGTTGTTAGGCATAACATTGATGTTATATATGTTAGTCTAAGAGATGGTAATAAAAGGAACTAACATAAAAAAGAAGGGTCAATATATTTATTTACCTTTGGCTTATCATACCTCATCCAACAAGGAGAAAAACAAGTTTTTACAAGTTTCTTAATAGAATTAAAGTGCTCCAAGGCTATTCTTCAAACATTGGAAGCCTTATTTTAATGAAAGATCTGAAATTAGTTAGCTTGAAGTTTCACAATTGTGATGCTTTGATCTAACAACTTCTATCAATCATCATTTAAGGAATACTACCTACACATGTCAGATAAGTTATCACAAGGCTTTATTTCTTCTTCAATGCAATATGTGCTAAGGTTATTAACCCAAAAGATTTGGATGACTTGTAAAGAGATGTTTTCCTCACACTATACTAACTTGAGATGTATTTTTTACCTTCATTCTTTAATATGATTGTACATTTAGTTTTACATTTGATGAGGAAGGTAAGACTATATGGTTCAATTTACTAGAGATAGATGTACTTAATAAAGCTCATAAGAAGATCCTAAAAGGGTATATGCATAATTAAAATAGGCTTGAAGTATGTATTATTGAGGAGTACATTCTTAGGGAGGTTATTGAGTTTTGCACCTCATATTTGTCAATTGCTAACACTATCAAACTTCTTAAGTTTTGTCATTAGGGAAGAATTTTAGGTAAAATTACATTATGGAATCGAATGGAAAGGATAAATTAAGAAACATGGAGACAAGCACACTTCTATATCTTGCAAAATAGTAAAGAGGTTGAGTTTCACATGAATGAACATAATGCTTTTATAAAAATGCTTCATCATGGTAAGAATGAAAAGTAAATGCAAGCTGAATATAATCACTCAATCAATAAGTGGTTTTGCAACTAGGTGGATAACATGATTGAGGAAACATTGGATGCCATTCCTAAAACTATAAGATAGTTGGCCAATAGGCCTTACATGGGTGTTATATCTTATTAAGAATTTGACATTAATGAATATTTATTTTACACCAAGAGACAAGATGAAAGAAACATCATGTAAAATAGTAAGGTTACTTTAGTAGTTCATGCAATGCATGTCTCCAATCCTAAAGACAAAAATCACATCTACATAAAAATGTCATATTACAAGGTTATCAAAGACATATAAAAGCTTAACTACATCCAATTTAAGGAGGTTGTCTTTTGATATAAATTGGTGAAAAATAACAATGGCATCTGAATAGATAAGTTAGGATTTATGTTAGTAGATCTTATTAAGAAAGGTCATAAAGAGGAGTCATTCGTAATAGCATTCCAAGAAAAATAAGCTTTTTATGTGTTGGACCCAAATGATAGCAAGTTATCCATAATTCTTTAAGGAAAGATGAGAAAATTATCATACAAAATAGTGAGGTCACTTTAGTACCTCATGTAATGCATATATCTAATGCTAAAGAGAAAAATCCCATCTGCACAACAATATCATATTAAAAGGTTATCAAAGGCATAAAGAAGCTTAACTACATCTAATTCAAAGAGGTTATCTTTCGATATAAATTGATGGAAAGTAACCATGGCATGTGAGTGGATCAGTTACTATTTACATTGGTAGATCTTAGTAAAAAAATGTCATAAAAAGGAGTTATTCATAATGGCATCTTAAAAAAAATAAATTTTCCTTGTGTTGAACATAGATGATAATAAGTTGTCTATAGTCTTTCAAGGAAAGAGGCAAATTATTAATAGTGAGAATGAAGAAAATATAGCCACTAATGTTAAAGACACACTTCCTTTTTCATTGAAACTATATCTTGTTAATCATGAAAGCAATTTTGAAGATTTTTATGTGTGTCAAAATCATGGAGAAGGATTATTGATCGATGATTTTTCTAAAAAAATTTCCCATACCACAAGTTCAAGGTATGAATGCTTGCTTGATTGTTAGTTTATATAATTAAAAAATATTTGGTTAATATAGGTCCTATTTGAAATAGGTACATCAATAGTGAATTAAATATATTCAAATAGAATTATATTCATGACACATTAGAAAGTAATTTTTCTTATATCATGATAAACATTTACTTTGTAATTGTTCCGACACTTAAAATTTCTTTTGCTTACTTTGTTATTTTATATTTTGAAAATTTTCTGGATATATGCCATTCAGTTGAGCAAATCATTAGATATTCCCTAATCTTATATCCAAATGTTATGGAATCAATATATGGAGAAATTTAGCTTCTATCTATTATGAATTGCATTTGATGAATTTTGGATTGTGTACTGTAATTAATATGAAATGTATATTATTTTTTATTCTATTTAAGGTGTGTATTTATTATAAAGTTAGAGTATTATGCTTTTAGGGAGATTTTATATATATTTTAAGTTAGAAGTAGGGTAGTAAGACATTTCTATGACATTATACAAAATGGAGAGATTATAGGGAATGAGTTTTTGGAATTTTTTTTGGAAAAGTAATATAATATGAATTATGTAAATCACCAATTTGGTATATCACACATTTCATGTTGACTAATAAACTGAGCCAAGCCAATGTTAAATTTCAATTTTCGCAATAGTTACAATCTTAAAAACTAACATCATTAGCTTTGACCATTATGAATTGTGTACCTTACAAGAAACAATGACAATTTATTTATTATGGAAACTAACATAATTTTTGGTTTTCACAACAATTTTGTAACTAACATTATAAGATATTTACAATGATGCTTGATAAAATAAATGACATAAATCAATAATTCTATAATAATTTCTATTATTGTTCCTTTTGTCTATATATTTCTATTTCACTTTATTTTTTATATAGGAGGCATGAAAGCATAATAATTATCAATGCTACATCATTAGAAATACTTTGAATCTTATGATTATGAATTTCTTGTTAAACCACGATTATCTTTTGTTAGAAGGGATGCTCACGATTATAAGATATCTGCATTATAACAAATTATCACTTATGCCGTGAAAATTAAAATGTTATAATAATTTTATCTCTCTACAGAAATAACAAAAATTCAAATAAATGTATAAAAAATTAAAAAAATTTATGCTAAGAAAAAAACTTTATATATGGTAAAATATCACTTGTATTATGAATTAAGTTACAAGAATGCATTTTGCATAGTAAGGTATTGCTTTTGCTATAGAAAAAATTTACCCATAGCAAATTACTTACATCACGAATTAAGCTATAGAAATACATTCTTATAATAAAGTGTCACTTGTACTATCATATAAGCTAAAAAACTTTACATGTGATGAAATATTGCTTATATTACAAATTAATTCTATGAATAAAGTTATAACCAAATATATCATTCTTGTCACAAATATACATAAGAAATAGATCAATTAAAATATTTATAATGATGCTTGATATAACAAATGACTTAAATCAACAATTTTGTAGTAGTTTCTATTGTTGTTCCCATTGTCTATAAATTTCTCTTTCACTTCATGTTTTATTTAGATGGCATAAGAGAACAATATACTATCAATGCTACCTAATTAGAAATACTTTAAATTTTATGATTACGAGTTTCATGTTAAACCATAATTATCTTCTATTAGGATGAGATGCTCATGATCAAAAAATATTTACACTACAATAAACCAATACTTATGTTATGAAAATTCAACAATCATGACAATTTTAACTCTTGTCGTAGAAATAAAAAAAATTAAACAAATGTACAAAAATTAAAAAAAATACACTATGAAAAGATTTCACTTATAGCAAAATATTATTGGTACAACAAACCTACAAGAATGCACTTTCTGCAACAAGGCATTGCTTTTGCCATGAAAAAATTTTACCCAATGCAAAATATAATTTATATCATGAACTAAACTACGAAAATACATTCTTCATGACAAAATATCACTTGTACCATTATATAAGTTAAAAAAATTTATCTATAGCAAAATATTACTTATATCATGAATTAATTTTATAGATAAATTCATAGTTAAATTTATTATTCTTGTAACTATTCCATTATTTTATGAAATATCTTCCAAATTAGACTACCAATTAGATCATACGATGGAATGACTATTCTATTATTTTATGAAATATCTTTTTAACACTATTATTTTTCATATTTTTTATATATTACAATATTATTATTTGTTAATAAATAATAAAATAAGAATTTTGGTAATTATATTCTTTACAATAAATTTAAAAGAAAATATTTTTATTTTCTTTAAAAAAGTTATTTAATATAAAAAATTTGATAAATTAAAATCTTTATTTTTGCACATTATAAAATTGTGTATTAATTATATGCCTTATAATTAAATTTAAAATATAATATTTTTAATTATTGATTATATCATTTTTTATTTAACATAGATTATTATTTTACTGTTTTACTATTTAATATATATGTTTGGCTGCAAAGCATATATATTTTCAGTTATAAATAAATAAAAATAACAATATAATCATTCATATATATATTTGATTTCAATTTTATTTTTAAAAGCATTATTAATATTGACCCATTTTGTAATTCTATTCTTTTAATATTTATTGCATTAAATATAATTATAAAATACCTATTCTATTGCTTGCTATACCGATCGATTTCATTCCATTGATTTGCATCTTACCAAAAGCAACTTAAAGGATAAAGGATAAAAGTAAGTAAAAGAGAAGTCTTTCATTATTCCAATAATGGCCCATGTAGTCAAGTAGCGGATATCCATTGGTTTGCAGTATCAAAATGGTTGCCTCCGGAAGCACTGATAGAAATGAATGGATTTCCAACTCTACTGTAGAGGAAATCGCCAGCACCTAAAGCCAATCCACGGCGTATAAAATCCTGACCGTCGGAGCAGTTGCTTTAGCCGTTCTCGGGCAATTCTGGCAAAAAAACAACGAAAGCTCCAGGGAGGGATCTCAGAATCTTCAGAGATGATTTTGAAAAAGATCCGGCTGCCTACTTTTTTAGCCTGCACAAATAGGCTTATGGGAAACTTGCAATAAAGGGTATTAATGATTATCGTATTCTTCTCTGTTGTTTGTTGTTTATGAATTTAATTTGATGAAGTTGATGTGAGCTTTTTATCTTGTTGATCAATGTAATAAAGGGTAGTGTTATTGTTATGATATGATAGAGAATCTATGACAAGTCACTTTTGATGCCGTTGACGTTGGGTTACACCTGTAGAAATACCTCTTCGATTTGTGGCATGTTCTACGATTTTGTGGGTGCTCATTATTATTAGATCCTTGGCACTCTCTGAAAAACTTTTATTATCTTAAATTTTGTTTATTTTATTAAAAATTGTTCTTTATAAAAAAATATTATTTATATATACTAAAAATGATATATTATTTATATTAATAGTTAAAAGAAATGATCTCTAAATATAAAAAAAGTAAAGGAAAGTAAATTCTTTTTCAAATTAAAGAAATTACTTTCCCTAAACTCTTCATATTTAAAATTAAATAAATAATACACTTTCTTCTATTTTAATATTTTATAATTATATTTTATGAAAAATATTTTCTATCAAAACAAATGAAACCTTAATATCTCTTCATCTTTTTTCTTGATATTTCCTTTTTTTTTAATCACTAGATGAAATGAAAAATTATCCTTTTAAAAATTAGAATTATTAACAAATTATTCCCTACGGCTCATCACACTTTCGAAATTTGAGTTCCTATAAGGTCTTTTCACCATATTTCTTACACTGTGTTTTCAATCACCTATCGGAATTTGGTTTTGTTCGTGAGAAATTCTGCCTTGAGGCTGAGGTCTGATGGATGATATCCCAATTTTAGGTTTATAAATATGTTAACGAATTTGAGATTGATTTTTTTTTTCCCTTTTGGTAGCAAGACTGATAATTTCGAATTATCGTGCTACACTAAATGCAATTGCAATAAAAGATTTAGAAATTTTCTTGTACTTATTATTATTATTATTATTATTATTATTATTTTGCCATTTACCTGTACTTATTTAAGACCACTCTTGATTAAAAATACTCAATCACTTTTGGCAGTATACCTCAAATCTATATTTGATAGAAGAAATTAAAAGAATTTCCTGTTCCATAATACATTTTACATAACTTAGTAAAACAATTGTAAAGAAAAAGAGCAACCGAACATAAAAAAAATGAAGCGGAACAAGTAATAAAAGCAATAATAGTATTATATGTACTGAAAATAAATTTTTATTTTTTATGCATATAATATTATTTAAAATGGTTATTTTTTATTAGTTTTGAATAGGAAGGGAACAAGGAGCGCAGAAGCAAGCCTCGCTTGCCATTGAGTTTCGCCCCTCAAAAATTTTCGAATACAAAAATTTTTTATAATTTTTTAATTTTTTTCAAAGAATATATCCAGCCTCTCAAATTTTATAAAGATTTTATACAAAATTTTAACAATTTCCATATTAGTTACTCAATTAATTTATAGCTAGCTTCCCCACTCAATGAGTATAATTTAAAATTTATGTATGAATTTAATTATTGATTGCAAATTTAAAAAAAAAGTGTAAAATACTCCCTTTAGGTAAGGGATGATTAGATTTTATTCCTTCGATTTTGAAAAGTTAGATATCCTCTAGAATTGCAAAAAAATTTAAAATTAACACTCAACATTCACTTAACTTCCTATTTATCAAATTACTTAATTTTAAATAATAATCAAAATATTATAGTATGTCGATTTATTTTATCATTTTTTAAAGATACTTTTTATGTTATATGATTAATATAAATTAAATTAGATGTATACAATTTTAATTAAATATTTGAAAATAAGTTGTGAAATTATGTATTAAAAATAATAAAGTAAAGTAATATTTTATAATATTATGATTCTTATTTAAAATATTTATAAAAAATATGTAATTTGATAAAAGGAGAAATTAAATTAACAATGGGTGTTAATTTTAAGGGCTTGTTTATTTAGACAAAAATAATTTTCACAAAATATAGTTATATAAAATATTAAAATAAGAAAATAATTATGTTATATAGTTAATGTCAACTACGAATAGTTTGAAGAAAACAGTTTTCTTTATTTAAAAAAATTACTTTCCATCACAATTATAACTTTAAGTATCATTTAATTTTTTTAATACAAGCTATACAAATGATATATTATTCATTTACTAATAAATATATAAATGGTATTTTTCTTAAAAAATATGTTTAATAAAATAAACGGAACCTAATTTTATATAGTGTAAGGGAAGAACATCCGAAATTTTAAAATTTTAAAATTGAAAGAAGTAGAAAAACATTTTACATCTTTCTCCATTAAAAATAATGAATTCTAAATGCAAACACCCATCCCTTATAAAATAAGTAATTTGCATTTTGGCCCCCCTTAAATTATGAGCTATCGAATTTTTCCATAAGAAAAAGAGACTTCCACCTTAAAAAAGAGAAAAAAAAAAGCAACTGCCAACAATCATTATTAACGAATTCATTCTTTGCATGCCATTTTTTTTTGTTGTAGATGTGTGATTTTACTTTTCTTAAGTTTGTCTTAATATATTTAACTTAAGATAATTAGGGTTGAGTTTATGATGCCACACTAAGATGTTTCTAATTCTCTATTAACTTAAGAACATGTATTATAACCTTAGGCACAAAATATATTACATATAGGAGATTCCTTCTATAAATGTATGGAAATATTTTGGTTTTAGATATGTACTTGAAAAATCTTTTGTTCTAGATGATTTAGGATGCATTATTGATGTATATCAATGTTTTTGGCACCATTTATGGAAGACTTGCAACTTATATGTGATGAAAGTGTGTCAATGTTCAATGTATATAAGCACAAGTCCTTTAGGTTACATATAATGTTCTGTCTCATAGCTAATGACTTCCCTAATTAATGGAAATTTGTTGAGTTATAGCATTAGAAGGTGTCGAGCATGTCCAATTTGTAAAGATGGTATAAGCTCTTATCAACTTAAGCATTAGAAAAAAAATAATATTGTGTCTTGGCTATAAGAGATTTTTACCTCATTCCTACAATTATCACAAGCTAAGAAAAGCTTTTAATGATTTATTGGAGGAAACAATGGTTCCAAAGCCCTTATTTAGGGAGTAAGTTTATGAAAAGGAGAAAAATATTGATGTTGTCTTTGGCAAGTAATGATACCTTATGGAAGAAAAGGTCTATATTCTTTAGTTTTTCATACTGAAAGGACTTTGATGTCATGCATAACATTGATCTCATGCGTGTAGAGAAAAATGTCTATAATGATGTGGTTGGAATGATCTTGAACATGCTAAGCAAGACAAAGAATAAAATTAAGGCATAATTAGACTTGCAAGAGATGGCAATAAGGAGGAACTAACATAAAAAAAAGGTAAATGTATTTATTTGCCCTTAACTTGTCATGCCTCATCCAAGAAGGAGAAAAATAAGTTTTTGCAAGTTTCTAAATTAGTTTAAAGTGCTCTAAGGCTATTCTTCAAATATTAGAAGCCTTGTTTTAATGAAAAATTTGAAATTAGTTGGCTTGAAATCTCATGATTGTTATGCTTTGATGCAAGAATTTCTATCAGACACCATTCAAAGAATATTACCTAAACATGTGAGATAAGCTATCATAAGGCTTTGTTTCTTCTTCAATGCAATATATGCCAAGATTTTTTACCTAAAAGATTTGGATGACTTCAAAGGGATGTTATCCTCACACTATGCTAACTTAAGATGTATTTTCCACCATCATTCTTTAATATTATAGTACAATTAATTGTGCATTTGGTAAGGAAAGTAAAATTATATGGTCTGGTTTACTAGAGGTGGATGTATCCAGTGGAGCTCACAAGAAGATCCTAAAAAGTTATATGTGCAATTGAAATTGGCCCAAAGGATGTATTGTTGAAAGGTATATTGCTAAGAAGGTTTTTGAATTTTACACCTTATACTTGTCAAATGTTAGACACTATTAGGCCTCCTAAACCATGCTATTAGGGAAGAATTTTAGGCAAAGACATATTAGGGAACCAAGTGGAATGGATAAATTAAGAAATATGGAAATAAGCACACCTTTGTACCCTATAAAATAGTAAAAAGGTTAATCCTTACATTAATGAACATATTGCTCTTATAAAAGAGCTTTATTGTGGTAAGAATGAGAAGTGAATGCAAGCTAAACATAATTACTCATTCATCAAGTGGTTCTATAATTAGGTGGATAACATGATAAAGGAAACATCGGATGCCATTTTCAAAACTATAAAATGGTTAACTAATGGACCTTATATGGATGTCATATCTTATTAAGGATATAAAATCAATGGACATTCATCTTATACCAAGAGACAAGATAAGAAGAGCATAATGAGGTCATCTTAGTGGCTCATACAATGCATGTTTCTGGTGCCAAGAGACAAAAATCTTGTCTACACGACAATGTCATATTATAGGGTTATCGAAGATATTTATGAGCTCAATTACATCCAATTCAAGGAGGTTTTCTTTCAATATAAGTGGATAAAGAATAACAATGGATCTAAATGGAAAAGCTAGGATTTACATCAATGGATTTTAGTAAGGAAGGTCATAAAAAGGAGTTGTTCATAATAGCATCCCAAACAAAATAAGTTTTCTATGTATCGAACTCAAATAAGAAAAAGTTGTCTATAATTCTTCAAGGAAATAGACAAATTATTGATAATGAGAATGAAGAACATGTAGCCACTAATGTTGATGATACATCTCTTTTCTTATCAAAACTATGTTCAATAAATCATGAAACTAGTTTGGAAGAGATTAATATACATTAAGAACATGGAAAAGGCATATAGATTGATGGTTCTTGCAAATGAGTTTCATACACTTTAAGATGCTAATGTTCTCATTTTTTAAGTTATGTTTACATATATATATATATATATATTTGCTTGATTGTTAGTTTATATAATAAAAAAAATTGGTTAATGCTTAAGAGATGTACATCAATAATAAATTGAAATGCTCTGATAGAATAATATCTATAATAAGTTAAAAGTTTCTTTCTTCATGATAAACATTTTCTTTATAATTATTGTAATACTCAAATTTTCTTTTGCTTAATTTGTTCCCTTATAGTTTTAAAAAATACTTCGGATATATGCTATATGCAAGTCATTAAGTATTCCTTAATCTCATATCCAAATTATATGAAATTATTGTACAGGAAATTTACCTTCTATCTGTTATGAATTATATGTGTTGAATTTAAGCTTGCATCCTATAATTAATTGGAGCTTTACATTACTTTCTATTCCATTTGAAGTGTATATGTATTATAATGTTTAAGTATTATGTTTTTAGGGGGAAGAGTTTTGGATGTAATTTCAAGTTGGAAGTAGTGTAGTTAGACATGTTTTAAGATGTTATACAAAATCGAGAGACTATGGGGAACTAGTTTTTTTCTTCTTTTTTTTGGAAGGCAATACAACATTAATTATATAAATTACCAATGTAATATATAACACACTATGCGTTGGTTAATAAAACAACCCAATGTAAAATTTCTATTTTCAACAATAGTTAAAACCTTAAAAATTGACATTTTTAACTTTGACTAGTTATTGAATTGCTGTATCTTACAAAAAATGATAACAACTTATTTGTTATGAAATTGAAATAATTTTTTTACATCAATTCTATAATTAACATCATAAAATATCTATAACGATACTTAGTATAACAAATGATGTAAATAAGTAATTTTGTAATAGCTTTTATTGTTATTCCCACTATCTACAAATTTCTCTTTCATTTCATTTTTAATTTAGGTAGCATAAAAGGACAATACATTATTGATGTTGCATAATTAGAAATACTCTGAATCTTATAATTATAAACTTCCATTAAACCTCAATTGTCTTCTATTGGGATGAGATACTCATGATTATAAGATATCCATACTACAACAAATTAATACTTATATTATAAAAATTTAAAAATTGTAAAATTTTTACCTCTTATCATGAAAATAAAAAAAATCAAACAAATGTACTAAAAATTTAAAAAAAATTATGCCACAAAAAAACTTTATTCATAACAAAATATCATTTATACCATAAATTAAGCTACAAGAATGCATTGTTTATGGCAAGGTATCACTTTTGCCATAAAAAAACTTTACCTATAGTAGAATATTACTTATATCACAAACTAAGTTACAGAAATATATTCCTAGTAGCAAAGTATCATTTCTATCATCATGTAAGCTAAAAAACATTACATTGGGTGAAGTATTACTTATGTCATGGATTAATTTTATAGATAAAGTCATAGCTAAATATATCATTCTTATGGAAAATGTCTAGATAAAAAAGGTCAATTATAATATATGAGACACACTGCAATGCATTAGATAAAAAAAAATACGAATATATATAATTGACCTTATATGTGTGTGCGTGTGTGTGTTTAGCAAATAGCTAGTAAGCAACTTATTTGATCAATTTATTACTCTTTAATTAGCCAAAATAAAAATTTTATGAAACATGGTGCTTTTAATCAATTGATTCATAAAATTTATGTAAAAATACAAACTAGCTACAAATTATATAGCTATAGTATATTCATTATTTCACTTAAAATGATAAAGAGAGAAGTTGAATACTAAATCTTAATATAGTTAAGAGAGAGTTTGACCATTACACTCTTGAACATTTTTATTTATGTATCAATTTAATATATATGAGAAAGTAGTAATTCTTCATAAATAATAAATAATCATTTAAATTTCCATTAAATTATACTTACATAATAAATTCAATATACATTGATAAACTAATTATTATAATATGTTAAATATTGTGTTATATAATTATTTAATGAATTTAAATTTTTTACATATTAAAAGTAAAAATTAATAAGATTAACCTATACATATATATAATACATATGCACACAATACATTTTCTAATCTAGCATTCAGATCTAATTTTTAAAATATTATTTAAGCAAAAATACATTAGTCAAGGTTTAAAACATTATAGAAAGATTTATTTTTGATCAAGTCACATTCTTGTTAAAAAATGTGATGATGAAGAATATATCTATATATATAGTTAATATGAAAATAGTAAAAACCATATTATATATAATTATATATATAATACGATTCTTGGCAAAAATGATTACAAGTTTTATCATAGAAATATATAATAACAAGTTTTACATTCATTACTATAATAATAAGGAAACTTTTGTTAAAAAAATTGAAAATCATAATTATGTAAGATATATAATTTAATAATAATTAAATCATTAGTCTAAAAAATATAATTAAGTAAATTATATTTAAGGGTGTAGGATATATAAAATTATCTAAATTTTCATTTTGAGTCATTCATCAATTTCAGTTGTATGAATTTCATTATTTTAAAATATTTTATATTAATTTTATCTCTTATAAATAATAACTTAATTAATTTGATCCATCCATCTATATTTCTATTGATGAGTTAATGATTTAATAGATGAAAGATCAGAGTAAAATATAAATAATATATGAGTGATGAAATTAATACTAAAATTTTGTGAAGAATTGAATGATTTAATTTTATAGTTATAAATGATAAAAATATGTATTGTAGACAAAAAATTAAAACTAAATAAATTTATAATAATTCAAATATTAATTTATAATTAAAATTTATATATGAACAATAGTTTAAAGTTATGATTTATATGGGTATTTATTTCATATAATTCAACTTTTGCTAAGAAAATTTTTAGAAAATAATAAAAAATTGCTCAAAAAGATTTAAAAAATTTCTTTTATTTTGTAATAACTTAATTAACAACAATTAATGAAAAAACCTATTACTTTGAAATTGAATTTATTTTGCAATGATTTAATTACATGTATTTTAATCATACATAATAAAAAAATTACATACAAGTACAATTTGTAAGGTTTTATGTGTGTGTATATATATTATTTTAAATCATTTGTTATAAATTCAAACATTTTATTTATAGGGTAATACATATTTCAAAATATATATTTAAATTTTATTAAAAATTTATATAAATTATTATCAATTAATTCTTTTTCTTTTTATATTAAGTCCATCATAAATTTAAGATATATTAGTTTAGTACTTTGCATAATTTTAATATCAATTTCATTCATTATATATTATGTATCTGTTTTCTTATTCATTCTATTTCTATAGTCATTAAGCCATTAATGAAAATACTAACATAAGGATAAAATTAACTAATTAATTATTTGTAAGAGATAAAATTAATATGAACATTTGTAAGAGACAAATTCAATGTAAGCAAAATCAGTGACAAAACAAGTGGGTTTTAGTTTATAAAAATATATTTAAAAATAAAGTCATAAAGATTTTTAGCATGAGTGTGTTTTTATTGTATGTATTTATGTAATATTTTATTAATATATAATTGGTATTGCATGAGTGTATTTATATTTTGTAAAGCCAACCGATCAATTAAAACTTTGTATAAAATATACTATATTATAATACAATGGAAGCAAATTGGTGTGATGATAAGGGTTAACATTTCTTAGCTAGGAGATTCATATTTGATTTCTTGTAAATGCAATCTATAATTTCTAAACAAATAGAGTTTCATTTGTCTACACTAGTTTGATATGAGTCAAAAGCATTAATATATTTCAATAGATGTGTAGAGCAAATAATAGACTAGCATCCGGTTGAATCAATTAGACAATTGATTCAATTTGAATATATAAAAATTATTTTAGTTAGTAATATTATTTTCTTTTTTGTCACAATTTTATTCATGATAGTCTAAGCAACTAGTCACAAATGTATTTTTATTTTTTTTGTCATGTTTGTACTCATGACTAGAAGAATTTATTTACCACAAGTGAACTCTTGATCCAAAAAAAAAATTATTAATGCCATGGGACTTTTTTTTTCTTTTGTGGCAATTTCCTTGCCACATTTACTTATGTCATAGATTCATCCAACCAGTATTCCCATGATTAAGTAGCACAACCATGAAAATTTTGATCTTATGTCATAATTTTGTTTCTAATACAAGTGATGATTTATTGTAATGTTGTTGTTTGATGAGAAACTCATAATCATAAGATTTAAAATATTTTTAATTATATAGTATTGATCATGTGTGTTGTCCTCATATCCCACTTAGTACTACAAGATTTGGTGAAGCACTTTAATATGATGAAAACATATTAAATTTCTTTAACAAATAGGAATTTGCAAAAATGGGTGGTTACACTACAAATTGTATTGATGATCTAATGCAACATTTGTGCATGTTGTTATTTTATAGGAAACATATAGTTTATAACAATTTGTAAATTGCATCAAACAGTGAATTGTTGTTTACTAGTTAATGTCGATAATGTTGTTAGAAAAATAATTTATAATTAATATTAATTATTTGATATGTTGTTTAATAAAATTAGTATTCGTTGTTAAAAAAATATCAAGATATTGAAGTTATATAATAAAATATAAAATAAATAAATCACATCAATTATTTATTAAAAATTCAATGGGTTTCAAAAACATAGAAGTAAAGATGAAGAATTAGATCAAATTTTTTTATGAAATTATCATATTTAACACTAAATAAATAATGTATTTTCTTCTATTTTAACATTTTATAATTATATTTTATAAGAAATGGTTTCTATTAAAACAAAATGAGCCTTAATACCTCTTCATATTTTTTTCTTAATATTTCCCTTTTTAAATCGCTAGATAAATGAATAATTATTTTTTAAAAAATTAAAGTATTAGTAAATTTCTTCCACTAGGCACATCACGCTTTTGAAATTTAAATTCCTGAAAGGTCTTTTCGCCATAGGAATTTGGTTTTGTTTGTGGGAAATTCTGCCAGGAGGCTGAGATCTGACGGATGATATACAAATTTTAGGTTAATAAAATATACTAATGAATTTGAGATTGATATATATATATATTTTTGGTAGCGAGATTCACAATTTCAATTATCGTGCTACACTAAAGGCAATTGCAATAAAAGATTTGGAAATTTTACTTTTTCTTTTTCTTTTTTTTTTGGCCATTTGCTTGTTCTTTTTCAAGACCACTCTTGATTAAAAATACTCAATCACTTTTGGCAGTATACCTCAAAGCTATATTTGATAAAATAAATTAAAAAAATTTTTCGTTTCAGAATATATTTTACATCCATTTTGTGTTAATATCTTACTAAAGCAATTGTATAGACAAAGAACCAGCGAACACCCAAAAAAGGAAAATCGAAGCAGAAAAAGTGATAAATGCAACAATAATATTAAATGCACAGAAAGTAAAACCTTATTTTTTTATATATTATTTTTCTAAAAAAAGTAATTTTTCATTAGTTTCTAATAGGAAGTGAACAAGGAGTGCAGAAGTGAAGTGAAGCCTCAAGTTATCAAAATAGGTTAATCTAATCTTATCAGGTAAATACAATGAATAAAAATTGTACGTCGGATGAATCTTAAATTGGACTACTTTTTTATTAGGTTAGACTAGTCTAGGTTGCAATACTAAGCTTAACCCAAATCTTATATCAACTTTTACAAGATAGTCCCTACAAGTGGGTTTTGACAATCTGTTATGCTTTATTATTATTATTATAATTATTATTATATTACTTATTTATTTATTATTAATTTCATATTAATAATTAATTAGACTCAATTATTATTAATGTATATAAATAAAATGGTGAGAAAATAAATCAAAACATAATATTTTTTAACATGAAGAACCTTTGATTTAAAAAATAATTGAAAATTATGGGACTAGAATTCAAAAATTTAGAATTAATTAAAATAAATATAAATATTTTGTTAATTAAATTCCTAACATATATATGAATATATTACCATTTTATTGTACTAATAATAATTTACTACTCTAATTGATATATTTAGTTAGTTATAGTAATTATTTTATGTATATTTAGTTATAATAATTACTTTGTGTAATTATTTTTTATTAATTTTTAATTTTTATGAAGATAAATTGAATTTTTGCATAATTTTTTTAAATTTTAAAGTAATTTTTTATTTTAATAATTTTATGCAATATATATTAAAAATATGAAATATATAAACTCATTAATTTTAATATAATATTTTTAAATTTTAATGTATTTATTTATTTTGATAAACTTATATAATATATATTGGCAATAATAAATATATCAATTTATTAATTTTAATATAATAATAATTATTTTAAATATATATAAATATATAATAATAAATTAATCATTTATTATTTGCTATTATTACTAGGTTAATGAATTAATTCAATAACTCAATAGATTAACACTTATTAATCTCAATTTTTTTTTAGGTTAGGCTAACCAATCCTGGTCCTAATCTATTACCAATTTAGGCTAATAATTCGATAGATTAATATTTATCAATCTCAATCCTTTTTCAGGTTAGGCTAATCAATTCCAATCCCAATCCAAATCCTTTATTAGATTAGGCCATTGTTATCATTTTTTATACCAGTCATAGTTCAAGTCCTAGGTTAGACAAAATTATACCAGTCCTATGTTAACATGTTAAACTTAACCCATTTTAACACTTTTACTCACTTGCCATTGAGTTTTGGCCTTAAAAAAATTTCAAATACAAATCATTTTTATACTTTTTCAATTTTTTTCAAAAAATATATCCAACCTCCCAAATTTTATAAAGATTTTATACAAAATTTTAACAATTTCCATTTTAGCTACTCTATTAATTTATAGCTAGCTTTGCCCCTCAACAAGTATAATTTAAAATTTATGTATAAATTTAATTATTGATAGCAAAATTTTTAAAAAAGTGTAAAATACTTCCTTTGACTTACGGATGCTTAGATTTTGTTCCATCAATTTTGAAAACTAAAATATTCTATAGAATAGCACAAAAATTAAAACCAACACTCAACATTTACTTAATTACCTATTTTATTAAATTACTTAATTTTTAATAAATATTTTATATAAGAATCAAAATATTGTAGTATGTAGATTTATTTTATCATTTTTTCACACATGATTTTTATGTTATATGATTATTACAAATTAAATTAGATGTATATAATTTCAATTAAGTATTTGAAAATAGGTAGTGAAATTATGCATGAAAAATAATAAAATAAACTAATATTTTATAATATTATAATTATTATTCAAAATATTTATGAAAAAATTATGTAATTTGATCAAGGGAGAAATTAAATTAATGAGTGTTAATTTTAAAGGTTTATTTGTTTTGATAAAAAATATTTTTAATAAAATATCATTATATAAAATGTTAAGATGAGAAAAATATTTTTAATAAAATATAGCTATTTAAAATGTTAATTAATAGTTTGAATAAAGCAATTTTTTATTTTTAAAAAAGAATTTACTTTCCATCACAATTATAACTTTGGAATAATGTCAAATCACCCGAAATCATGGTACCGAATTTGCCCCGACGTTCCTTTATTAGTTTAATAAGTATATTTTTATCATTAAAATTGCTAATGATTTGTTTTCTTGGTGCCTTGAGGTCACTTGGTAAGCTTTAAATCTAAAATATTTACTGCATGATTTTTTGGTTCCTAATTTTCGGAACCCAACGTCGGGTGAAATAGTAGTATCCCTAACTTTAAGTATCATTTAATTTTTTTTTAATACAAGCTATAAAAAGGATACATTATTTGTTTAATATTATAAATGATATTTTAAAAAAAATGTTTCAAATAACAAATAAGGAAAGAACATCTGAAATTTTAAAATTTTAAATTCGAAAGAAGCAGAAAAATATATTACATTTTTCTCCATTAGAAATTATGAATGCTAAATGCAAACACTCATCCCTTGTGAAGTAAGTAATCTGCATTTTGGTCCCCATTAAATTATGACCTATCGACATTTTCCATTAAAAAAAAGAAAAAAAGACACTCCCACCTTAAGAAAGAGAAAAAGAAAAGCAACTCCCAACAGCCATGATTAGCAGCACTTCGTTTATCATGTATGACCAAAGGTGCATTCCAAAGCCAATGTCTTTATGGTTGTAGAAGTTTTATAGGTTGTGATGTAATTTTGTAATTAAATAAATTATTTATTTGTTTATTTATTTAAATTTTATAATTTTTTTTTCAAATTTGATTATAGTTTTTAAAAATAATTTTTATGAATAATTTTAAAAATAAAAATACATATCTAAATACATTCATATAGTATGTTAGTTTATTTTATCATTTTTAGACTTAATTTTTATGTTATATAATTAATATAAATTAAATTAAATATACAAAATTTCAATTAAATACTTAAAAATAAGTAGGGAAGTTAGGTATGAAAAATATTAAAATAAATTAATATTTTAAATATTATGATTCTTAGTTAAAATATATATGAAAATTTACATAGTTTGATAAAATAAAAAATTATGTCAATGATGAGTATTAATCTTAAGAGCTTGTTTGTTTCAACAAAAAATATTTTAATTAGTCAATGCCAATTATAAAGAATTTTAAAAAACATTTTTTTAGAAATAAATTTACTTTTCCTCGTTATTATGTATTATTCAAAATTTTAAGACAAGCAATAAAAGTAATATATTACTCATTTACTAATATTTATATAAATAATTTTTTTACAAAAATAATTTTTAAAAAGTAAATAAAGCTTAAGTTTTATATAATTTAATTGAGCAACGCCTTAAATTTAAAAATTAAAGGAAATAAAATTTAAACACCTAAATTTGAAAAATAATATTTTTCATTTTTTTACGATAAAAGTAATGATCACTAAGTGGAATCACTTGTCACTTATGAAGTAAGTAATCTACATTTTCGCCGCCATTAGAATATGAGCTATCGAACTTTTCCGAAAAATTAAGAAAACCTTCGTCTTTACATACAAATAATAATGTTTTAAAAATAATAAATTATATGAAATAGATTAGTAAAATAAGTCATATTTAGTATTAAAATTAAAAATAATAATTATTAGTAAAATTAATAATCCAAATTAAACAAAAGTAACAATATTGCTAATTTAAAAATTACTATAAATATTAAAAAGAATAATTATTAGTTATTAAATAAATTAATTTACCAATCCTTTTTATTGCTTTTTCTCTCCCATCTTCTATTCATAATTGGAGAGAATAGAAATCGTATAGCACTCATGATAAATATTTATCCTGATTTTATTTCATCATCCAAACAAAAAAAAAAAAAGAAAATGTCTTCTCTTCTTCCTTCTCTCCTAACCAATTTTTTACTCCCCATATTTCTTCTCCACCAAGCAAGAGGTAAAAGACCCTTCCGCCGACGAAAAGGTCCAACCCCCGCTTTGCGACACTTCATTTTTCTTTTATGACTAAAGGTGCATTCAAAATCTAATGTCTTTATAGTTGTAGAAGTTTTGTAGGCTGTGATGCAATGCCACTTTAAATGAAATGACACAAAGTAACATCACGTCTCTGGTCACTCACACATGCATGTATCTTCTAAGCATTAATAAAAGCAAATCAAATATGATTTGTACGGATCGGAAAACTCAATAAATCCAAAAACTGTCCTGGAAATCGACAAACATTTTGCAAGCAAATTTTAATACAAAAATTTTGAGTAAAAAGTAACAAGATTTTAGAGACTCTACATTTTAAAATAAAAAGATTTAAAAGTTAAAAATAATTTTATTTATTTAAATTTTATTAATATTTTTATCAAATTTTAAGATTTATATTTTAAATTAAATATGCATCAAGTAAAATTTGGTCTTGCTGTTTCAATTCATGTATTGTTTCTCTACCTCTTATCTATTTCATTGTATGCTTTCCTTTTTTTTTTCCCCTTGATATTTAAAGTTTAAAAGCAAATTCATTAATTAATATAAATATAACAAAATATTTTTTATTATAAAAACACTTTGAATAAGTTAAAGTTTAATTTTAGTTGAATCAATTAATTATATTTATATATATATCCTATTTTCTTTCAACTAATATATCTTTATGATTTATGTATTATTTTTCATCTTTTTAATTTTCTTCATTGCATATTTTCCTTTTTTATTATCCACTTTTATTATATATTCTCAATTTAGACACTAATATAATAAATAATATAGATATAATATAAGGCATTTTAATTTTATTATAAAACATTTTAAACAAGTAGGTTCCTCGTATAGAAAGTAGTAATTGAATTAATTACTTGCACATATTGTATTTTTTTAATAAAAATATATGAAGATTAAAATCAATTTTAATTTTAATTTTGTAAATATTGTCTTGATATCAATTTTGAATTATTTTATTTTAAATTAAATACATATCAATTAAAATTTTATTAAGACTTTATAACTTATACTTTTTTTTTCCGATTCATGTACCCAATTTTTGGTTACTTGGAATAAGGGGCTTAAAATTATGATCATCTTTCATCATATATCATTTTTATAAAATAGGAATTCATTAAAGGCATGTATATGTATAATTTTTTAAAATAAGAATTAATTAAAATCGAATTTAGTTTAAAGTTTGACAATAATTTTTATATCAATTTTCAAGTCTTATATTTCAAATTTAGTACATATCAATTGAAATTTTATTAAAAGCAGGGAATCAAACATCTGAATGCTATCTTAAGTATCTTAAGTGGACAATAGAGTGAAATGTCCAGATAATCTTGAGATTTGAACACATCACCTTACTACTAACTATTCATACCTCTTATTTGAATATGAATTTATTTTTACTAATGCTGAAAAAGAGGTGAACTAATTGAAAATATAAAATAACACAATACACTTGAATTTACTGTTCTATAACGATAAACGGCTTACGTTACACTTAAATTTACTGTTCGATAGTTTTTCTGAAATTTTTTACTGTTCCATAACGATAAATGGCTTACGTTACATTACATGGCTTTATTTCAGCTTTGTCTTTATCATTACATTATATCTTCTATTTTTTTTGGGTTTTTAGTTTTTTTTGTATTATGTATATATTTCAGTTTTTATTATTATCATTTAGAGTTTTCTTTGTTACTATTTTTCTCTTACTTTTTTTTAATTTTTTGTTACCTTTTCTATTTATTTTTATGTTTATTATTTTTTGTGTTTAATTTCTTTTTTCATGTGTTTTTGTGCATATTATTATTATTTGGTTCTTTTGCATTATTTTATTTATTATTATATTTTTTGAAATTTCTTTATTGAAGATTTTATTTTTAGAAGGTTTACAAAGCTTGCTGAATTTATTTCTATCTTGTCTTTTTAAACTTTCATGTCAATTCAAAGATGATCTATTTCAAAGACACTTCCTCACACTTCAAGAAGTCATGTGCAACAATCCAAATTCATCTACATGATTGTATAAAAGAAAGGACAACATTGCATGTTTATTAACCAGTCGGTCCTCATAGTCTTTGCACCAAAGTATTTCATCTTTTTCACAACCTTTGCACTCATAATCCAACACAATTTTCTCACTTAGAGGCATTCCTGCTTCAATCTTTTCTTCATTCAAAGATGGACCATCATAAAAGCATCCTTTATAGTTCAATTTTATTTGCCAAAAAAAAGCTATTTGGTGGAATCTGACCTAGTTGTTCGGTGAACCTTTCTACATTGACAATTATTGAGAACAACTTCAAGACATTTTGAGTTGCAACAAAGATATCCTTGTCAAAGCTAATGTATATGATGCATATTTGCCTCCATATTCATGTATCATTGTCATCCATTTGCTTTTCAAGCTGTGCAAATTTTGGAGTCTTATTTCTATTTTTTTACTTATAAATTCATCCATATTGCTACTAAATCATCATGTGATTTGAAAGATCCATTAACTTCTTGCAAGATGTTAGGGATTTGTTTGTCTTTCAAGCTTCTTTTTCTCAAATAAACTTCATCAGTGCTTTTAGTATCTTTGCAATAGTTGAACTTGCTTTCTAGAGAACCTACACTTATTACCATGATAAGCATTATAGTTAAACTTGAGGATCCAAAAGAGTTAAAAAAAAAAAAGCAATCTTTTGAAGAGTGTCCCTTCAATTTGGACATTAGAATCTTTGAAGTAAAATGAATAGTATTAGTCTTGTTAGCTCCTCCAACAATTGCAACTTTTGTTGCAGATTTAGAACTTTTAGATAGAGCAAGTTAAGCTAAAACATCATTGAGAGTGTTAGCTATATTTACCTTACCCCCACCACATGTATAGGCAAAGGTGATCTCTATGACAATGAACTTGTGAAAATATAAGCAGGATTTAGTATTGCAATTTTTCAAGAATATAAATCTATGAGAGCTTTTATTTTGCTTTGAGTCACAAAACTTAAGAGTCAAAACTTGCTAAGTTGATTGGAGGATTTGCTTTGAATTTAGACAACAATTTGTTGAAGACTTGATCCTTTGGTGTCATTTGAACTTGTATGGATGAATTTGATTTTAAAGACAAGAGATGAGAGGTAGAGATGCCCCTACCAGACATGCTAGAAATTTGTACATATAAAATTTCTCAATAAAGAAATTTATGCGAAATTTATGCAAAATAAATAATTTTATTGATTTCTCAAAAAATGTGAATTATAATATTTAATTTTGTATTCTTAAAAAAAAGAATAAAATGACTCCTCTAATTCTTCTCTTTAATGAATTTTGATTAAAGACTTCGAGGAACTTGATTTCGAATTAAATGGTAGATGCTTTATTGTTAGGAATTTGGATTAACATATGTAGCAAAATTTTATAATTTTAATCCAAATACTACCTAAGATCCATGTAGAAGAGCATAATTAATGATTAGGGTTTTACCTTTTGTGTGTTCATTTTCTTTCTGATCAAACCCTTTTAAGAGCGGATAAATCAAAACGCCAACCAAAGGTACAGCGTCTCTACGGTATTCACGTGGAGTGAACAACAATTTCTCCCTTCACGAAACTGCTAGGATTTGTTTCTCTCTTTAGGATTAGGTGCATTTTCTTGGGTGAATTAGGATTTGATGGTAGCTCACATGTCTTTGGTACTGTCTTCAAGTTCCTTTTATAGACCTAAGGCATACCACATTCCTAATCCTACTAAGATAATACTTCCAGAATCTTAACCTTACTTAACAACTATCACCTTATCCTTATCATAGAGAGAGTGAGGAGAGATATGACTTATCTATTAATTATTTAATATTAGATAATAATATTATCTCATAATATAAATATCTTAATATTAAATAATTACATATAGTTATCAAATATAAAAAATAATATTATCTTATAATATATTTATCTAATATCTGATAACGTAACTATTTGATATTAATTTAATATTAAATAATATTACATAATAGCTATATTTATTATGTAAAAAAATATATTATTATTTAATAATATATATGCACGAATATAAGTCCAATTAATTGGATATTAATCTAATTAAAGTTTAATTAATTAATGTCTCATTCTTACTCCTTTTATGTGACCCTGTAGGTTTTTACTATATTGACAATGACTCATTATTGAGCCATAGGCAGTGAGCGGTATCTAGTAATACATCACTGTCATTCAAGTAGTAAGAATATCTGTGATTCGACATCCACCTAATTGTTGATCAATGCTTTGCATCATAATCCCTTTTGTAATAATATTCAAATTGAACTAGAGACATGAAGTGTGTCATCCTCGTAAATGTTCAATTTATATTTCTTAATGTTAAGTAGACTTCAAAATAACTGATCAATATCACATATTGATCCATTTGAGTATAGTCATAAATTTCTAAGTCTCACTCAATCAAAGGGCCCAAGGATATCTTTCTTTTATATAAGAGTAACAAATTTTCATTTATATCACTCACTTCCCTTTGCATAATTCGTGACACACCCAATCAACACTCTATTCATCATCCCAATTAAAGTTGACATATGACGATATCAAAGTAAGTAACCCTTCATGTAGGGAACCGTAGTGACTTCAGATCAAAGGACAATATGCAATTATGATCATATGAGAATAACTAATGACACATCTATCCATGCAGTATTCTCACAATGAGTCAGTCCAGTATATTGTTCACTAACAATGTACTCATCTATTGACTTGATATCATATATCCATAATTCATAATTATCAGTCACTATACATGTTAATCTCGATGTATTATTGCTATCCTTTTCGTAGTAATACTTGACTAAGGGAATTTTAGAAATAGCAAATCTATTTTAAGGATAATTATTATATTTAAGTTATAATTGCGCAGAGTAATAATAAAATGAAAATAAAAATATAATAATTGCATTGCCTAAATAAAACATAATACATTGTGCATTATTTAAATTATTTGTATGATTAGTTCTTAGGACACACATTAACATTTATTTCAAAGGTTGAACACTTAACTTCAATGAAAAGCTTGAAGAAACTTAATCTCAGCTCAAAGGTTGAATTTTGGCTCCAAATAAGGGTTTGAAGAAACTTGATCTTGACTCAAAGGTTGAATCTTCACAAAAGCTTTGAACTTGAGAAGATTCACAAAACATGAATGTCATGGTTGAAATCTTTCAATTCAAAATAAGCATTCTTAATTGAGGTGAAAGGCTTAGAATATTTGATCTTTGCTAACAGAGATTTGAGAGAGTTTTACATTTCCTCTACGACAACTTGTTGATGTGAATGACATAAAAGATCTCTCAATTTATAAAGCTACTAGGAGGCACTTGGAGATAAATATTTTAATTTTAAGTATTTATTGCATTTTAAATTTATTAAATGATAATCTTCTTATTGGTCGGAATGATGCTTTGTGATGCAAGACAACTACTTATTCATCAACTAACATCATTAGTGCATAGGCTTATTTTAATTGGTTGACCTATATCATTATGCACACATGGCATAATTTAATTTGTCCACCAAGATATTTTTTTACAAGCTCACTTATTTTTCATTTGGGATTTTTTACTTAATAAATAATCTTTTTTTGATTAACTATAATTTATAAGGTGAAAATTAAATAGTCTAATTTTATTTGTCTAGAAAATGTTATATATAATGAAAGTCATTTATAATATAGAAGAAAATTGATGGCATGGAGGGTAAAGCAGAACGTTTGCTTATTTGAGGGGTGTTCTGTCTGATACTACATTGAAGCACCATTTGATATTTTTGTTAAAATGGTTCAACCATGTGAACAGATTTCAGGTATCCATCTAGACCAAACTAGGATTCGGTTCCGATTGGATCATATAATGAAATGAAAGGAATGAAAAAAGTGGGTCAAATTTGTTCGAACATATGAATGAGTTTTAGATGTCATCGACCGAAAGATATTTGTTTGGTAAGCAACTATGGAATGGGAGGGAATGACCATTCCATCATTTATGGAATGACTTTTTAATATCCTTATTATTCACATTTTTTTTATATATTTCGACATTATCCCTTATTAAGAAATAATAAAATAAATTTTTTAATATTTTTCTATTCAAGTAATTTGGTAATTATATCTTTATAACAAAATATAAAATAAAATATTTTTATATTCTTTATAAAAATTATTTAATATACAAATTTGGTAAATTAATTTTTTTTTTGCATTTTAAAATTGTGTTCATTGTAATTTTGATAATTACATTTAAAATATAATATTTTTAATTATTGATTATATGATATATTTTTTATTTAACATATATTATTATTTTACTATTTAATATAAATTTGACTAAAAATTATATATATTTAATTATAAATAAATAAAAAAATAATATAATCATTGATATAAACGTAATTTCATTTCATATTGTTATTTTATTTTTAAGAGTATTATTATCATTGAGTTTTTTTTCATTTAATTCCACTAATATATTTATTATATCAAATATAATTATATTTGAATATCCATTATATTCCTAGAAGATTGCATTCGATTGCTTTTCTCTTTCCGTTCCATTACTTTCCGTCTTCCCAAAACTAACATAAAGGATAAAAGAAGTAAAAGAGAAGTCTCTCATTATTATACCAATAATCGCCTATATATAGTCAATTAGTGGATTTCTGTTGGTCTGCACTACCAAAATGGCTGCCTTTGCGTCTAAGATCCTGATCTCCGCCGCCATCGGAGCTGTTACTACAGGAGCCTATGCGCTGTTTTCTTCCTGCTCCTCAACTTCCGAGTCTCCTAATCATAACGAACAGCCGTCCTCATCATCTTCATCGTTATCTTCTGGTCCATTTCCTGGCAACCGCCAAGAGCCGAAGAAGCAGAACTCGAATATCAGCGGGAAGCGCCCAGAAAAGAACCGGATCAAGTGCAGCGTTGATGGCTCCATTCAGAACGGCAGTGCCGGATGCGGTGGCATTTTTCGAGATGCTTCCGGTGCTTGGCTTCATGGCTTCGCCTATAAACTTGGTCAGTGCGATATCATGGAGTCTGAACTTTGGGCTATAATTATTGGACTTTCTATCGCCTGGGAAAAGGGGTTTCGTCGTGTTATTGTGGAGACAGATAATTCCTCTTTGGTGGAGATGCTTAAGAAAGGCTGTCCGCCAAAACTTGAGTATTATCATTTGATTGACAAAGTTAAGGATCTAATGGATCGTTGGTGGCATGATTTAGACATTGTATATGTTAACAGGAAAGAAAATAAGCTGGCTGACTGGATGGCTGATTATTCTCATCAATTGATAGAAGGATTGCACGAGTTCATTAATCCCCCTGATGGGATCAAAAACTTGCTTAAGAACCGGATCCGGTGCAACGTTGATGGTTCTGTTCAGAACGGCAGTGCTGGCTGCGGCGGCGTTTTTCGAGACACTACCGGTGCTTGGCTTTATGGCTTCTCACGTAAACCTAGTCCTTGCGGTGATATCATGGAGGCTAAACTTTGGGGGATAATTACTGGGCTTTACATCGCCTGGAAAAAGGGGCTACGTAGTGTTATTGTGGAGACAGATAATTCCGCTTTGGTGGATATGATTAAGAGAGGCTGTGAGGAAAATCATCGGTATCATCATTTGATTGAGCGAGTTAAGAATCTAGAGGGTCTTCCTTGGAATGATTTAGATATTGTTTATGTCAACAGAGAAGGAAATAAGGTGGCCAATTGGATGGTTGATTATTCTCATAAAATGAAAAAAGGATTGCAAGAGTTCATTCTTCCTCCTGAGGGGATAAAAAATTTGCTTGAGGATGATTCAGGTGGGATCAATCACTCATGATCTGTTGCTTTTTAGTTACCATGGGCGCAAAACTAGTCACATGTTGTTCTGTGATTAGTAAAACTGCCAGCGAATGGGATGCCGCCGTAATTTGAATCATGTGTTACTCCTTTCTATGTGGTTGTGTGCTACTAAATCAGGTTTATAATGTAATTGGGGTTGCAATTGCAACTACGTTGCAACGCAGCTGCAATCTAGTGGATTTTAAAGCATTAACCTCTTCCCTTATTCTATCTAATTAGCTATGACTTCTGATGCTACTGTTATGTTCATCACAGCATGGCCATGGCTTACTAATCAGCTACCTGGGAAATATGTATACATTTAGTAGTGAGCTTTTGGTGAGTAGTTAATTGGAGTTCTGGTTGGGTCTTGTATATTCTGTGTTTTTCAATCACCTATAGGAATTTGATTTTTTTTTTTTTTTTGTGCGAAATTCTATCAGGAGGCTGGGGCTTGATGGAAGATATCCAAATTGTAGGTTAATAAAATGTATTAACGAATTTTAGATTGATAATTTATTATTTCGGCAGCGAGTTTGATAATTCCGAATTATCGTACAACACTAAAAGCAATTGCAATAAAATATTTAGAAATTTTGCTTGTACTTTTTTTTTTTTTGCCACTAGCTTGTGCTTACTCAAGACCACTCCTGATTAAAAATGCTCGATCGCTTTTGGCAGAATACGTCAAATCTATATCTGATAAAAATTAAAAAATTTCTAGCTTGTTTCATATTATATTTGACATCCATTCTGCGTTAATAACTTACTAAAACAATTGTAAAGAAAAAGAACGAGCGAACACCCAAAAAAAATTTTCAAAAATACAAATAATTTTCTATATTTTTTAATTTTTTTTCGAATATATCCAGCCTCCCAAAATTTATAAATATTTCATATAAAGCTTAACAATTTGCGTTTTAGCTATTCTATTAACTTATACCTAGCGTCGCCTTGAACGAATATAATTTAAAATTCATGTATAAATTTAATTATTGATTACAAAAATATAAAATATAAAATATTTTCTTTAATTTAAGATGATTAAATTTTATCCCTGCAATTTTGAAAACTTAGATATTCTCTGAAACTGCACAAAAATTAAAATCAACGATCAACATCAACTTAATTTTTCTATTTTATCAAATTACTTAATTTGTTAATAAGTATTTTAAATAAGAATCAAAATATTATAATATGTTGATTTATCATTTTTTTCACGCATAACTTTTATGTTATATGATTAATATAAATTAAATTAGATGTATATATTTTTAATTAAATATTTGAAATGTAGTAAAATTATGTATAAAAATAATAAAATAAATTAATATTTTATAATATTATAATTCTTATTTAAAATATTTATAAAAAATTATATAATTTGATAAAAGGAGAAGCGAGCCAATAATTTTAAGGTCTTGTTTATTTTAACAGAATATTTTTCTATAATATAGTTATATAAAATGTTAAAGTGAGAAAAAAATTGTCTATTAAATGTTAACTATAAATAGTTTCAAGAAAATCATTTTCTTTATTTAAAAGAAATTACTTTCCGTCACAATTATAACTTTAAGTGTCATTTAATTATTTCAATACAAGCTATACAAATGATATATTGTTTATTTATTAATATATATGTAGATAATAATTTTTAAAAAAATATGTTTTGAAAAATAAACGGAGCTTAATTTTATATAGGGTAAAAAAAGAATATCCAAAATTTTAAAACTTTAAAATTGAAAAAGTAAATCTAAGGAGAAAAATATTTTTACATTTTTACATTTTTCTCTATAAAATATTTTTCCCTCTTAAAAATTATGAATGCTAAACGCAAACACTTATCCCTTATGAAGTAAGTAATCTACATTTTGGCCCCCATTAAATTATGAGCTATCGACTTTTTCCATAAAAAAAAATGAAAAGACAGTTTCACCTTAAAAAAGAGAAAAAGAAAAGCCGCTTCCAGCAACCATTGTTAGCGACACATTTTTATCTTGTATGACTATAGATTGTGATGCAATGCCCCATTAAATGAAATGACACAAAGTAATATCACTCCTCTGCTCCCCCACGCACGCATGTATCTTCTAAGCATTAAAAGCAAATCAAAGATATGGAAAGTTTAAATTTGTACGGATAGGAAACTCAATAAATTCGAAAACTGTCCGGGAAATCGACAACCATTTCACCAGCAAATTTTAAAACAAAATTTTTGAGTAAAAAGTAAGAAAAGAATTTAGGGATTCTATATTTTAAAATAAAAATATTTAAAAGTTAAAATTAATTTATATATTCACAATTTAGATACTAATATACTAAATAATATAGATATAAAATAGGGCATTTTATTTATTATAAAATATTTTAAATAAGTAGGTTCTTCATATAGAAAATATTAATTGAATTAATTATTTGCACAATATTTTTAACAAAAATATTTGAAGATTAAAATCAATTTTAATTTTAATTTTATTAATATTGTCTTGATATCAATTTTGAAGTGTTATATTTCAAATTAAATACATATCAGTTTAATATGTACTCCATTACAAGTTTTTCGAATTAAATCCTTACATAATAGTTTGTTACTTGTACTCTATTAAATGTAAATTTAGTAGTTTAGAATTATGATCATCTTTCATCATATATCATATTTGTCAAGACTTTACAATTCATGTACGATTTTTTTCCTTTTATTTACTCCATTGCATGCTTTTCCCAACCAAATCTTATAAGAATAGTTTTTTATTTTTAAGAGCAAATGTTTTCTTTGATAAATGTGAGTTAAGTAGTTTAAAATTATAATTACTTTTCATCATATATAATTTTTATAAAATAAGAATCCATTAAAATCAAATTTAATTTAAATTTTGTCAATCCTTTCTTGATATCAATTTTTAAGTATTGTATTTCAAATTATATACATATCAATTAAAATAGTTAACATACTCCACATAAAAGCATGGAATCAAGCATCTCAATATTATCTCAAAAGTTGTTCCTAATCAGTTCATGACTTGATAGAAGGTCTAACTAGGTGGACAACATAAAGTACAATGTCTAGATAATCTTGAGAATTGACCACATCACCTCACTACTAATTATTCACACCTCTTATTTGAACATGAGTTAGTTCATACTAATGCTTAGAAAGAAGTGAAATTGCAATGTAGCTCAAGACTAAACTAAACTGAGTCTTAGATATTTTTTTATCTATTTTTTATCTGCTTTAATCTTTCATTAATCCTATTGTTGCTATGTGAGTATGGATCATTTTGCCATCCTATACTCAAGCTTATTGGCTAGCTGAAAAACATATCATCTAATACCATTTTTCTTATATACTCAACATAGCTCCATAATATCTGCACTAAAGGTAATTATAAATAACTCCTTTGTGCAATTCATAAGCCTAAACTATTATTGTTTCCCTTTTTATTAATAATTTCTACTTCTACCTAAGTCAATCATTCCCTAGTCTTACCAATTTCTAAGGTTGTTATCTATCTACCTACAATTGTTTTATTTTTTAAAAGATTTTATCTCAAAGTTCATCTAGCAATTCTAAACCACAAAGGCTGCCTATATTTCTGACATTCATTTAAATCATGCTAGGTTATGTTGGTTAATCAAGCTCTATTCATATCATGGAGGTTCCTATGATAGATATCATGTTCATCTAAGCCTTATTATAATACCCTAAATGCTATCATAGCCTAAGCGAGTTAAACACTACTTCATCATAGCAAAAGCCATGATGACACTAGACAACATGCATTATCAAATATCAATCATCATTAGCATCCCACATTATCATAGGATATTTACTTACTATTTATAAGTTAATCTCCATTATTTATAATTATTCTAATCCAATAATAGAAAGCATTTGAGTAATTTAAAAACACATAATTATTTATTCATAAATATATAATTATTGAAAATGGATTCAATCAGGTAGAGCTTCTACTCATCTGATAGAGTATGTTGCACTAATTATTTGCTAATAACTAATTTCATTAATTATGAGTCTTAACTCATCCACTAGTTATAGATTTACCCTATAACATTGCCACATTAACATTGATTATACTAAAAATTAACATATATAAAGGTGTAGTATCATTTTTGCAATTACAAGCAACTTATAAAATTGACTATAATGAAAAATCAATGTGATAAGTTTGTGCAGTAACATTTTTGAAATTAAAAGCAACTTATCATCTTGATTTAAATAAAAAACCAATATCAAAAGTTAAACATCAATAAGTTAGGATGTTAGTTTCCTATAACCATTGTCCAAAAGGCATTCAAATCATCTTGCTTAGAAATATAAAATGTTTACATGGTGATTTTTCTTTAATAACTAACGTCTCACTACTACAAAATTATTGATTTATGTTAGTCATTTACAATAGTTTACATTATTACCAACATTTATTTTGACATGTTGACATTTTTTAAATTATATGAAAACTTAAGACAATGAATAAAGAATATAATCGACACCTATATTAATGCAATGGCATTTTTTGAAATCAAGTGGAAATCTTACTATGTTGGATTTAGGATATAACTAACATTAAAGCTTTTGTGTAGAAAATAAGACATTAGGTTCTTCTTAACCATCATCCAAAAAAAAAAGCATTTGAAAATGGTAACATATTGATTTTTGAAGTAAAGAAATATTGAAAGTTATGGTTACCATCTTTATTCTTTGAAAAGGTGAAGCATATGGTATTGATTTCCTTTATTAATAGATGTCCATTGCTTTCCATCACTTAGCTTTAAATTTTGCTCTTACTCTTTTATCGTATTTATATTTGTGCTAATATTTTGAAATTGTTTGAATCTTTGAAGACACCCTATCTAGGGCTCTAATGTCTCTAGGTCGACAAATATTTATGTAGGAGAGATTATAATTCTTGATAGGATGCTTCTATAAAGTAAGATAATTGTCTATAGAATCTACAATAGTACTTCAACATGAGAAAAACAAATAAGCTTCCTTCAGTATATAATAATTTGCAATAAGCTTCCTCTAAAGCTCCCCTCAATAAGCTTCCTTTAAATTTTGCTTTTACTCTTTTTTTGTATTTATATTTATGTTAATCTTTTGAAATTGTTTGAATCTTTAGAAGCATCCTATCTAGGGCTCTAATGTCTCTAAGTCAACAAATATTTATGCAAGAGAGATTATAGTTCTTGATAGAATGCTTCTATAAAGTAAGATAATTGTCTAGAGAATTTACAATAGTACTTCAACATGAGGAAAACAAATAAGCTTCCTTCAATATATAAGAATTTCCAATAAGGATTTTGCTTTGTTTTATGAGTTCAAATACATTATAATTATGCTATAATAGTGTATTGATGATCTAATGTAGGAATTTTTTTTATAAAATACAATTAAATATAATGATTTACATTGAAACACAATTACTTAAGTGACTAACTTCATATTAGAGTAAGATGACAATTATTTATAAAACCATCATCTAAAAAACATTTCAAAGGTCACCATAAGAAGATGAAAAAATATTTACATGTCAATTATGTCATTAACCAATGTCTAATGCATTTCAAAAGTCTCCATAGGAAATGTAACCACCACTTATTTGATAATTGAGCATGCTTAATATGTTAGTTTTGAGTAAATAATCAATGTTTATAGTTTTGTTTCTTACCTATATATTTCATGTCCATTTTCTATTTAAAAATATCTTAGTGATGCCTTTATCTCCATTATCTGACTTTAGTGTTTCTAAGGATGGGGAAGATCGCTCCTTTACCATTTCAACTAACACATTTAGAGACATTATAGAGTTTGATTTTTACTGCTTTATCAGTATCATCTAAATGTGCCAAATGAAATGGTAAGGAAGTTGTTTTCATTTTATCTAGACAAACATTGGCATTGCTAATGGAGGCAAATGTATTGCATAGATTCATGATTTACTAATATCTAAATGTGATGGACATCGAAAAGTTATTTTTGAATGATGGCTATAAGAATTGGCATCAATGTTAGTAATGAAAGTGGAAGACAAAGTCCACTTTTTTTCTTTATGTAATATTATTGTAAATTTGCATTTGTTAATATAATGATGTATAAAATGAAAAAAATTTCTTATACCAATATCTTCTTTCTCATATTTTTGTATATTCATATTTAGTGTATTAATGTTTATATTATTCTAAGAAAAATATGAAAAAAATATAAATTATCATGAATTTTTTATATTTAATAAAATTATAGAAACATTCTTTATTAATTTTGAAACTAACTTTTTTTTTTCAAACTTACAAAAATTAATATCTTAAAACATAGTAAACTTCCTATCTTGTTTATACAAATTTTCTATTTTCTCAAACTTGTCCCATCTTTTAGGTAATTCATAGATCAGTCAGTTTATTTTCTACTAGTTAAAGTAATTTTTGAAAATTCAATATAATATTTCAGTTGCATTAAAATATATTGACAGAATCACCTACAAAAAGACATCAATTGTATATAAATAACAAACACATAAAATTATATAATGGCAATTTCTTGAATATAACCAATATTATATTATATTTATTTAAATGATGTTACTTTAACATAGATAATGGTTATTGTGTTTGATAACCATCATGGTTTAATTAGTATCTATTTTCACATCTTCTATTATTAGAAACTAACAGGAAAATCACAAAAAAAAAAACAAAAGTATTGGTAAGAGTACAAAATATAAGTCTAGATAACTCTAAGCCATTTGTAGAATCAAGACTCCTCTAACATGAAGTTATATCTTACAAATCCTAATAGAATTATGAAGCAAAATTGATCTTCTACTCTTCTGCGCAAACAAGATACACCTACTAAATATTCTTAGCTTTTCAATCTCTATACATCTTGATATTTTTGGTGTAGACATATGCTTGTGTTTTTCTTCAATTTATTTTGATATATTCAACTCAAAATGATTACAGTTAAACTTATGATGCCACATTAAAATGTTTCTAATTCTTTGTTAGATTATTGACATGTATCACAACCTTAAGCACAAAATATATTACATACCAAAGATTCATTCTATAAATGTATAGAAATATTTTGGTCTATGATATGCACTTGGAAATGGTTTGTTCTTGATGATTTAAGATGCATTATTGATGTATATAAATGTTTTTGGCACCACTTATTAAAGATTTATAAGTTATATGTGATGAAGGTATGTTAATGTTCAATGTTTATAAGCATAAGTCCTTCAAGTTACATGCAATGTTCTTTCACACAATTAATGACTTCCTCGTTTATGCGAACTTGTTGGGGTATAATATTAAAGAGCATAGAGCATGTCCTATTTATGAAGATAACATAAGCACATATCAAATTAAGAATTGGAAAAAAATAATGTATCTCAACCACAAGAGCCTCATTCCAATAACTATTATAAGCTAAGAAAAACTTTAAAAGGTTTAACAAAGGTAACAATGGCTCAAAAGCCTTTATTTAGGGATAAGGTCCATGAGAAGGAGAAAAATATTAATATTGTCTTTGATAAACCTAATACTTTGACAAGCGACAACACTCTATGAAAAAAGAGCTCCATATTCTTCAATTTTTTATATTGAAAGGGCTTAGATGTCAAATATAACATTGATATCATGTATAAGGAGAAAAATTGGTTAGAATGATCTTTGAACATGCTGAATAAGACAATGAATGGAATTAAAACCTAACTAGACTTGCAAGAGATGGCCAAAAGGAGGAATTAATATAAAAAAGGGTTAACCTCATCCAAGAAGAAGAAAAACAAGTTTTTAAATAAGATTAAAGTGTCCTAAAGCTATTTTTCAAACATTAGAAGCCTTGTTTCAATGACAGATTTGAAATTACTTAGCACGAATTCTTACAATTATCATGTTTTGATGCAATAATTTCTATTAATTGTCATTCAAGGAATATTACCTAAACATCTAAGATAAACTATCATAAGGCTTTATTTTTTCTTCAATATAATATGTTCCAAGGTTGTTGACCTAAAAGAATTGGATAACTTGCAAAAAGATATTATCTTCACACTATGCTAACTTGATATTTCCACCCTAATTCTTTGATATTATGGTACATTTGATTGTACATTTAGTGAAGGAGGTAAGACTATATAGTCCAATTTACTAGAGATGGATGTACTTGATGGAGCTCACAAGAAGATCCTAAAAAGGTATATGTATAATCAAAGTAGGCTAAAGGATATATTATTGAAAGGTATATTGCTGATAAGTTTATTAATTTTGTACCTCATACTTGTCAAATATAAGCACTATTAAGCTTCCTAAGCCTCATTATAGGGAAATAATTTTAGGTGAAGGCATATTAGGGAACTAAATGGAAAGGATAAATTGAGAAATGTGAAGAAAAGCACACATCTATGTCTTGTAAAATAGTAAAAAGGTTAATCCTTATATGAATGAACATATTGCTCTGATAAAAGAGCTTCATCATGGTAAGAATGAGAAGTGAATGCAAGCTAAACATAATCACCCATTCATTAAGTGGTTTTATAATTGGATGGATAACATGATAGAGAAAACATTAGATGTCATTTCTAAAATTATAAAATGGTTAGTTAATATGACTTACATAGATGTCATATCTTATTAAGAATATGACATTAATGAATATTCATTTTATACCAAGAGATACGATGAAAGGAGCATCATGCAAAATAATGAGGTCACTCTATGGCTCATGAAATGCATGTCTCTAGTACTAAAGACAAAAATCTCATCTGCACATTGATGTCATATTATAAGGTCATCAGAGACATAGAAGCTTAACTACATCCAATTGAAGGAGGCTATCTTTCGATATAAGTTGGTGGAGAATAACAATGGGATTTGAGTAAATAAGTTAGGATTTACATTGGTGGATCTTAGCAAGAAAGGTCATAAAAGGAAGTCATTCATAATGGCATGCCAAGCAAAATAAGTTTCCTATGTATTGGACCTAGATGATAACAAGTTGTCTATAGTTCTTTAAGGAAAGAAACAAATTGCTAATAATGAGAATGAAGAAAATGTAACCACTAATGTTGAAGACACACTTCCTTTCTTATCAAAACCATCTTTAGTTAATCATGAAAGCAATTTAGAGGAGTTTTATGTATATAAAAGTTTATGTTCCTTCTAAACAAATTTCATATACCACAAGTTCAAGGTACTAATGTCCTTATTTTTTAAGTTATATTTGCATATATATTTGCTTGATTGTTAGTTCAAAAATTGGTAGTGTTAGGACTGAGTTATCATATTGCATTTTCAACTCTTAATGTAAGTGTTTAGGTGTTTGGTAGAACAATCAACCTTACCAGGTCCCTCAAGAACCAAAAAAGCTATGATACAATTGTAGGAACTCAGAATATTTAGAAGGTTGAAACTCACATTCTTTCATTCATACTGACAACATTTAAATACAAGAAAAAACATAACTGAAAAATGATAACAATTCCACCCATTAAACTGAAAATAAATTAGAAATAAAACTGCCTATAAATTTGTAACAGCCTATTAACACCCATAATTCCTATATTTAAAACTCATAACAGTAGGAATTCTAAAAATACTCTAATAAACTGTAATAAACTCGAATAATAGATACTGATTCATATTCTCAACAGATCTCATTAAAATTTCCTTCGTTCAGAAATTTTCTTGTTTGGATAACTTACTGGTGTAAAGGAATCTTTCCAGCAGCATGGTTTACAGTATTTTGGCAAACGTGATCACAACACTCATTTACCTGATCCATTTTTCTGCAAGCAGTCAGAAGTCTTGGAGAGTCTATAATGCTTTCAAATTCATCAATTCATCAATAGCTACAATGGGACAGGAGCCTTCACTGGGATTTGTTTTGGTGGACTGAGCAAATATCTTGCGGTCCTCACCTGTACCTTGCACCAGGATCTTCTGAACATCCAAAAGGCAGTGTCTAGTATGAATTTTGTTCGAAGCTAGCATCTCAGTATTTTACTCCACTGCCTTCAAAGGGTCACTAGCAAAACATCAAATGAAAAACAGTAAATTACATTTGCCAAATATGGAGCAAAGGAAGCCCAACAATTAATAGTAGTTGTTGTTATGTTGTTAGCAGCTAAAAAATTCAACGAACATAGGTCTGGAAGTAAAATAGTATCGGGTCATACCTCTAACCAAACTGATGGCAATACAAAGAATTTCCAGGTGGGCCTCAAACGAAGATGATATCACTGTATCGTTGATCTCTCTATGTATTGACTTTTCATCTACCAATACTAGAGATGGTTCATCTGTTGCAAAACATATGTATCTGAGATGCAATAGGAAGTTTAATGAAAAGTCATTTCATTTATTGCAAACCCATATTCTAGCTTGAAATTATTTTCCAGAAGATGTCATTATAAAAAAACTATATCTAAATTGAACAAAACAAGAATGCTAAATTATTATTTTTATTATCGGTAAATCAAGTCTAAACAATGAAGCTATTATTATTCCCATAGAATGCCCTATATAAACATAAGCTACTTTTATTTAGAGCTAATATCAAACAGTTAATGGGCAACACAAAAACATTACCAATGAACTACAAGCATAGACTGTATCTGTCATAAATCAAACATGCAGTAGGCAAACCAAAACCTTAACACCAATGAAAAAAACATAGTCTCCTAAACACTAAGCAGATCAACCCTATAAACTCAATACAAAGAACGAATGAATGGACACTGAGAAAATAAAGATTTGGCTTCACAAACTAACGTAGTATTCATGGTGCCCAGTTATGCTGAGAGGAGAATAAAAGAAAATGCTTCAGATGATAACAAATACAGAGGCAACACTCAGAATAATAAAACAACGGTGGAGGTCCAACAACGAAAGGCAGTTGCAGCGGTGGTCCGAAAGAAGAATGGAACAACGATTGAGTATAAAGTCAACATCGAAGGAATGATAGTTCCATGAATTTCTAAAATTCCATGTAAGGGAAGGTATATAAAAATCTATATTTCTAATGATAAAATCCTCCCTTCAACTTCCTAGAATTTTTAAAATGCCTTATATTCAGTATCCAAACAAATTATTTCATGTATAACATTTTAAATATTTTAAATAATCACTTTCCCTCTTTCTAATGCAATAACCAAGCGCTAGATGAGCTTTGCAAAGGCGGATGTAGAAATTTTAAATTGCAAGGATAATATTTATATATAAAATCAAAATAAAATTATTATAAAAAATTCAAGCATTTAAATAAAAATAAACTTATTTTATTTTAATATTTTTATATGTATCCTTAATTGCAATTAATGAACTTCAAATATTATTATATTTGGATAAAATAAATTTTTTCTTTGTTGATTGATACAAAAATAAGCTATGAGGATAATTTTGCTTAAGTTTATGGGGAGTATATATATATATATATATATATATATATATATATATATATATATATATATATATATATATATATATATAAACAAGTTTTTTTGTGGTGACAATTGACCCCTCAATACTATTACTGTTGGGCACTCATGTTTGCCTTATGATTTTTGTATACTCATTATTAGTAAATTATTAGACAATCTTTAAAAACCTTTCTCATCTAAGGTTGTATTTGCTTTTTAAATGATATTTTTACTGAAAAAATCTCATTTTTTATTGTATATAAATGAAGAAGTATTATTTGTATTTATACTTTATAATTGAAAATTTTCACAAAGTGTTCGGCAGAGGATTTGACCTAGTTTGCTAGTGGAGTTTTGAACTAAAGAATGTTAATGTAGAGAATGTACTTACTAACCCAAAAGTATTGTAAAATACATAATAAATGGGCATAATTTATGTAAATACTCAATTAAAATACATAAGATTATCCATGAATGGCAATTCAAATGTAATTCAACAACAAATCTTTGAAATGATAAATTTATCCAAATTTGTAAGTAAAATTTGTGAGAATAAGGAATAGATGAATTTAGGAAAAGGTCTTAATACATTAACACCTAAGGATCTAGAAGAAAAAGAATTACAATTAATTGCAAATTAAAAGTAAAAATAAAGTTGGCAATGAAGTGCTCTAAGTTTGAATGCAGTGTGCATTAGTTTATGTTTTGTCTAAATTGGCAAAAAAGGATCTTTTTTGCATCTTTCTGCATTTTATTTATCTCTTTTGTGGAAAGAATTGTTAATAGTTTGGATGATATTTATTGGCTTCTTAGAGTGCATCCTAAACTTTCATGTAGTTTACACATGGCGTACTATCATTGCTACATTAATTGCCAAATCTTCTATTATGCCACAATTGTTTGGCTTATCTGTTGCTTCGACTACAGCATAGGCCGAAGCTCTTCCACCAAATACCTATAAATCTAATTTTGTGATAAACAGATATTTAGAATTATGATAATAAAAACTAATTTTTTATTTAAAAAGATAAAATCATCTTTCATTAAATTTTTTACATTTAATATTAAATATATAAATTATTTTTTAACATCTTGATATTTTAAAACAATATTCCTACTAAACACGTTTTCCTCTAAAACAAATACAACCTTAATGTTTCGTTATATCTCATTACGAACTTCCCTTCCAACAATGGCCAGCATTGGAGCATGAAAAGATCCAAAGGCCAAAGGAAGTCTCATTTGTAGATCGGAGGCATAGTTGGTAATTCTTATGTTTTATTATTTTGATAGAAAATATCTTCCAATAAAATATATGATAATATGATGTGAAAAATATGTTATATGTTCGATATTAAATATAAGAAATCTAATGGAAGATAATCTTCTCTTTTAAAATAGGAAATTGTTTCCTTCAATTAACATGATTTTAAATATCATTATTTTATAACAAAGTATAAAGATAATATACTACTCCTCCAAAATTAAATTTTCTTATAAAAAATATTTTCTGAAAAAATAAATGTAATCTTAATTTACAACTACGCCAAAACTTTGTACACCTCATAAACAATTATTCTACATAAAAAGAATCATGCCTTTCTTAATAGAGTCAGTCGAATTGAAAGTTCAACATTGCACTTTAAGTGATAATAAAATTGAATCAAATATAAGTTTTGGGATGTGATTAAAACAAGTGGTAAACTCAAGGGATTGAAAATGCATTTTAATTTGAGTATTGATTTAAGTGGCATTTAGTTTACAAAATCTTTTTATATTCCTAATAATATTCTAAGGAAATATGAAATTCTTAAATTGATTCAAATTTTAGAAAAATATTTTTGAGAATGTGAATATTTATAGGAATGTTTTTAATCCAATATTCTCCCAAAATATTCTTATAAGAGAAGGTAAGTATTCTACATTATCATGATATGATAATATTTAATTAATATAAAAAGACTATTTTACCCATCTCATTATTTATCGTAATCAACCATTATTCATTATTACTATCCATTGACACCCATTATTGGTAACCATAACCAACTATTATCAATCATCATACATCATTAGTAACTACTCAATTTTTAATAAAGATATTTTTTGTAATGAAACAATATTTTCATAAATATTCAAAATAATTAAAATATAATAGTGCAACATTCCTAGAAATATTTCTAATTGACAAAAAATTGGGAATGTAATATTCCTAAGAATTAAATTCTTGAAAATCACATTTTTTGAAATATTAGAAAATATTAGAATCCTTGAGAATGATCGATTCCACAAATCAAGTGCCACCTAAGGAGTATTTAATAGTGTTGAGAATGTACAATTTCAAAAGTTTTGAACTCCTCATAAAATTACTGACACAAATAAGATGGATTGAATTAATCTTAATTAAGTGGTTAATTGCATTTATCAACTCTTTTTCTCTTATTTTTCTTTTATCAATTTGGAATAAAAAATAGAAAACTTTGAAGTCAATTTAAGTAACTTAGTTTGAAATTATTTTTGAAATGCGCACTAATTTTAAACAATCTTAACATTTATTTTGAAAAATTATTATATCAAATAATGTGGTTAGCTACCATTAAAATAGTTCTCTTGTTCCATTCATCTGCATCAAGTTCACTTCTGATTTCGTTCCACATCCTTTTTTGAAAACTTTTTTTTTTATGGAATGAAATTAAAATTTGAATTTTCATCCCCTTTTAATGTTATTGAAAAGAATGAAATGGAAATAAGAAAGAAAGTGGTTAAAAAGATTATTTGATTCACATTAAAAGATGCGCATACTTTTTCTTTAAGGATATGTAATCATTTTATCAAATGAAAGAATTAAGACCAACCACATGGCCTTTTACAATTTTATTTCTTATATTGTTCATATATTCCAGACTTATCCTTATATTAATAAATAATAAAGTAATACCAACTGCTCAATACATTACTCTAAAAGCATTGTAATAAAAAATGTGCTACGGGAATAAATATCGGTTCCCAATACTACTAGAATGAATGTCAGTAAAAAAAATGGAAAAAAAAGTGTTGTCAGACTAAATACCGGCAGACAATACTGCCAAAACATTGTTGACACAAAGAAGAAGGGCTACCAGAAAAAATATCGATGCACAATACTTTCAAAACAATTATTGTTGCAGAAAAGAGGTGTTGCAGACTTGCAGGGATGATCATTGGCGAAACTAAATCGAGAGGTAGTTTGAAAAATTGAATCTTAAGGTAATTTTTCTAAAAACTCAAAGACGCTCCGTGAAGTGAAGCAAATAGCAATACTAATCTATTTGAGGCAGAAGGAAAGAGTTTTTCATTAAGTTGGTAACTGAAGAAAGAGCCAAATTAGATTTGCCCAAGGTGAAAAGAGGATAGTTTAACTGCTATAACGAATAAACTAGCTTCATAGGAAGTTTCAGAAGGAGGATTAGGAACCTATTACAACGGCACGTGCAACGTACATGCTCCAATTGCAGTGGCGCATCGACTTCACGCATTGTTGGAATAATGGCACGTGCACCCCACGTGGGCCTCGCCAGAAACTTGCTAGCACACCGTAGTCTGAAAGGACGTCACAAAAGTTCTGATTCACGTAACAAATAATTTAATTTATAATTAATTAATTTAATTAATAAGTTATAAGAATAAATTATAAACTAGTCTTTATAAGTATTTCTTACACTAGTTTATAAATTATTTTAAGAAATTTATAAATTTTAATTTAATAAATTATCTAGAGTAGCTTATAGTTCATAAGTTACTATTTTTTTAATTTTTTTTTAAATTTATCCTTATTTTTTTTATTAATTTACAATTAATATCCTTTGTAATATAAATCTAAATAGTTTTTATAAAATATAATTAATTTAATTTTAACATAATTATATCTTAATATTAAATTATAAATATATAAAATTGTATATGTAAAAAAATAATATCATAAAATATAATTAACTATATTTTAAGTAATTATAATTTTATAATAAATAATAAAATAAAAAATAAATAAATAAATAAATAAGTTTATAAAAATATAATTAATTAAATATTAGATATTATATTTATTTTTAAATTTTTAATTATATTAATATAATTTAATTTTTAATAAATATAAATTATTTTAATTATATATTTATTTTTATTAATATGTTCTTTTATATAATTTTTATAATTTTATCTAGTTTAACAACTAATTTTATGAAATATTTCAACTACCTTATCAGTTATCGGCTATCGGCTACTTGTGCGAAATGGAGTTAAAGTCTTCAGGTGAATTTTAGTGCTTTGATACCATGTTCAAAAAAAAAGTTAGGGGTTAGAGAAAAAAAGATAGAAGTAAAAAAGTTATAAAGAGTTAGGAAGGAAAACTCTGAATATATTCTTGAATAATATATTAGTTGAATACAATAAAAAATTTAACCCTAATATTATATTTATATAGAATTTTTAATAAATACAAATACTCTAATACCCTTAGCAATTGATTTCAAGAAAAGAAAGCCTCAAACCCAAAATATAACATAGATTCAATCATAATATAATTTAGAATCAATCATAATCAATCAAAAATAATTTCTTATAACATAATTCTAACATACTTTAAAAACATTTTGATAATTATATTTTTTAAATAAAGTTAAAAATAATTTATTTTGATTTACTTATAAAATTAATTTTTTTTAATATTAAATCATTTAATATAAAACAAAATATATAATTCAATAAAGAAGAATATATTATAATTTTATTATAAACAATTCTTAAAAATAATTTTGATAATAGAATCATTACAAGAAATCATTATTTATACCATAAATTATGCCACAAAAATTTAAAAATTGAACCTATTTTATCTATTACCAAGGAATAAAAGAATTCAAATAAATTTATAAATAAAATAAAAAAATCATATCATGGAAAAACTTTGCTCTAGAAGAGTATTACTTATGTCATGATTTAAGTGAGAATATTTTACTTATGACAAATTATCACTTATATCACAATTAAATTAGTTTTCCTCCTAAAATTTGAAAGGATAAATTTATACTATATATAATGGTTGGACTAGTTCAACCATTTAAATTGATATGTTGAATTTTAATAAAATTACGTGAACCTCTTTGCTAATTTCAAAAGTTATGTAGACCTCCTTCAAACAAAAATGAATCACTCATTTAAATCCAAATTCAAATTTTCCCTTTGGAAATGGTAAAAAAAATGATTATACAATTCAAATTTATCAATATGAGATATCCTAGGCATCTTATGATCAAAGATATGACTTGGTTGAATTCTAATGGCTAAAACAAGACTGTTGAAAAAGTCTAGTTTTGAAAGTTTATAATCGTGATTTTCCATCATTTTATTAATAAAAAATTCAATTTGAATTTAAGTGTACTATTTTTTTTTATATTTTAAGGAAAGTCTAAGTAGGTTGTAAAACTAGAGGATAGGTTCACCTAATTTTAATAAAATTCAAGGAAGGTTAAAGTATTTTTCTCTAATATCAAATCATATATAATAATGATATTAAATTAATTATATATAATAACAAGTTTTACATTCATCACTATATAATATTTAAGATACTTCCATAAAAAATTAGGAAATAATAATTATGTAAAATTATATATAATTAATAGTATTTAAATTACTATGATAAATAAAATATTTAAGTTATTATATTTAATTGAGTGGTATATATAAGAAATACTCCAAAAAATAAAGAGTCTTTTAACATGAATTAAGATTGTATATGTATTTACATTATGTTTTATAATCATATATTTAGTACTACATATATTTTCATTTGTGAAATCAACTAGTTAAACTTTGTATAAAATATATAAGCTTTTTTTTCATATAAAAAATAAGTTACAAGCTAACCTCTAAAGATATTTTATGCACTAGCTTATTGAAAAAATTAAATACTAATTTAATAAACTTCTTTAACTAACTTATAACTTATAAGTTGTTAGCTTTTCAATTTATTTTTTAAATTTATCCAAAATATATAATCTCTTTTTTACATAATAAATAAGTTAATTTATAACTTATTATCTTGATTAATAAGTTATAAGCTTACTTCTAGAGATATTTTGTGCATTAACTAATCATAAAAAAATAATTTCTTATTTAATAAACTACTTTCAATAACTTATAGTTTATAACTTGCTAGCTTTTCAATTTTTTTAAATTCATTCTTTTTTATTAATTTACAGCTCATACTTTTAATAAATAATTATAATTATATTTTAAATAATAATTAAATGAAAATTAATTAAATAAGAAAATAAATAAATATATAAAATCATATATTTTGTGTAAATAATAAAAAAATAGGTAAGTAAATAAATAAATAAATATGTGATATCAATAATTATAATTAATTATATTTTAGGTTATTATATTCTTACCCTAAACCCTAAATAAATAAAAATAAACAAGTATGTAAATAAATGTATGATGTCATATATTATAATTAATTAAATTTTAGTTAATTATATATTTATTTTAAACTATAAATAAAAATGTATACATAAATAAATATGTAATATCATTAAATATAATTTATTATATTTTAAATGATTACATTTTTTATAAAAAATAATTAAATAAAATTATATATATAAATAAATATGTATTATCATAAAATATAATTAATTAAATTGTAAGTAATTATATTTTTATTTTAAACATCTAATTTTTTAATAAATATAAATTATTTAAAATTTACAAACTTATTTATATTAACATATCATTTTATGTCTTTTTACATTTTCAATTAATTGAATAACTAATTTTATAAAACATTATTTTTTTGCAACCAACTAATCGGAGAGTTATCAATTATCAGTTATCAATTACTTTAACAATTATTAATTAATTTATTAACTATTAATGATCAATTACTTGTACAAAATAAAACTTTAATTATAATATTAAACAATAAATAATTAAAATGACATAATTGTAAAGATTGATGCTCCTTAAGTTGGACACTCTCGTTCGGTGCTCCTTGTATGCTCGATCGTTGAAATGATTTGATGATGCCAGGAATGTGGCAGTTTTATTTATTTATTTTTTGCTACAGTTTTATTTGCACTTTGTTAACCTACTAGGCGCAAATCGTGGCATAGTGAATATAAAATATAGCATATTTTTATTCATCATTTATATATGTTAAATTAATTATAATAAAATATTTAATTAAATACATATAATTTTTCATGTAGATAAATTAAGTATTTTTTTATTTACTTATTATTTTATTATACCAAACATAAAAAAGAAATATAATAACTTTTTCCATTTCATTACTAATTATATATAAATGATCATTCCATTCCCATTTTTATTTCCTCTTTATTTTTCATTCTATTCAAGACTTACTTTCATAAAAATAGAAAACGTTGAATTACAGTTCACCACCAAACCAATTTGTTAACTTCCTGAATTTGTTTTTATATAAATAGCATCTCTTCATTATTTCATATTCATTGTTTTCTTTTATTAGATATTACTAGCAATTTTCATTACGTTTGCTATTATATATCAAACTAACATTAAAAAGCACGAGTACCTAATTGAATACCTTCCTCTATAAATTTCAGGGCATATTGAAATCTTATTGTATTAACTTTTCATTAACTTTCATACTAAAGATAAGATGGCAAAACTTTCATTCTTTTTTATTTTCTCCTTTAGTTTGCAACAAGCACTTATCATCAATGTCATCAGTGAAAAGTTTTCAATACCTGCTTTATACATTTTTGGTGATTCAGGTACAGATGTTGGAAATAACAATTATCTAAACACTATAGTACAAGTAAAAGATTGGCCATCTGGAATGGATTTGAATAATCGAACTGGTCGATTCACTAATGGCAAAACTATAGCAGATTATATTGGTAAGTTTGGAACAAGTTGAAATTTCTTTCATGATTAAGTGGCCTTAGAAAGCTTTAATCTTATTACATTATAATAAATCATTTAACTATCAATTTATTGTTTCTCCATATAGCTATAATGCTGGACTTACCAATGGCTCCAGCATACTTGAGCCTTAATAAGACTACTAGGTCGCAAATGATTAAAGGAATAAGCTATTCATCAGGCGGATGTGGAATACTAGAAGATACAGGGCCGGTAAAACACTTAAATTGATAAAAGATATTCATTTGTTCTTTTTTTTCTTCATAAATTCATTAGAAAGGTTTATTGCAACACAAGTTGCTATTTCTCTTATTACAATCTTAAATTATGGTTCATAATTATAATTTTCTACATGATTTCATATTTTTTATACGTATCCATAATTTTATTAATAATATTGTAGATATAGTCATGACTATAATTGAAATTTTAAAACCATATCTAATACTATCTTAATTTCACCATTATCTAATTGTGCACGCAGAAAGGTTGTTTGACATTTGATCAACAAATTGAATGCTTCTCCTCAACTGTGAAGGAAGATCTTCCAAAAATGATAAATAGTAAAGAGAAACTAAGTGATCACCTACGGAAGTCTATATTCCTTGTCATCATTGGTACAAATGATTTCAATAGAGAATTTGGTCGTACTTTTCACCTAAAGTTCAACAATAACATTACAACATTTGCTCCATTTCTCCTTAATCAAATGCTCGAACGAATTGAGGTTTTTCCTTATCCTTATAATCAATTTGATCCAATATTTTTTAATGATAATTAATTGCCAGAAGTTTCATCAAATCATATGCTCATTTGAGTTTTTTTTTTAACCTTTTGGTTTAACCATTTATTCTAGAAACTCTACAATCTTGGAGCTAGAATATTCATCGTGTTTGATCTCTACATAAGGTTTGAACCTTCCTAGGAAAATTAATGGAATTGGAATCCAAACTCTCAGGTTCTATATTTGGAGTCTATTCGACTGCAAAGTTAGAAGAAGATGTCAAAAACAATCCAGCAAAATATGGTAAATGCAAATTAAATTTACATGTTAGTATTATTTATTAGGTATCACACATTATACATTCCTTGACTTGAATCATTTTTTTATTTAGGGTACACCAATATCAAAGATCCTTGTATAGTTGCTCAAGACAAGAAAATGATACCTTGTAATAATAGAAAAGAGTATCTTCTATGGGATAAATGGGGACATCGTACTGAAGTTGGACATGAGATAGCAGCAAAGGATTGCTTTAATAATACATATGGAAAATCCACTTGCTCTCCTACAATTGAAGAGATTGCTCGTATTCTTTGAATTATATATTGAATAATCAATGTATTTAGAGTATCTTTTAATATTATTGGCATCTTAAGTGATGTAATATCACCCATTGCTTTCTCTAAGATTTGATATTTTATTTACCACAACCCAATTCTATTACAATTATATATTAATTAATTGATTTGCCGTTTTCATCCTCATCTAGAAAAAAGAACCCCTTCTATTATGTACTTTATTTCAGATCTTCCTCAATAATTTTGAAGTCTGTAAAAGTTTGGGCGAAACATTAAAGCAATTCATGATATAAGGATACAATATGTAAGATATAAATAAAAAAAGACTTCAATATATTTTTTACACCAATTTACAAATTCAATAATTTAGATCTCTTTAATTCATAATAATCAACTTTTGTTCCCCCTAAATTTTAAATCAGAATACATTGGGTCCTTCTTTCCATCCCTCCGTTTATTCAATAACAGAAGTGATTATGTGGATGGTTTTAATCTTTCTTGGACGTCATTTTCTTTCTATTTGTATTCTGTTTGTTGCCGTCTTCATCTTTCTTAGTTTTATTTTTGTTTTACTTCCTTTACCTTTCCAAGTTCCTTTCTTTTTTGCAATTCACCTCTCTACCTCCCTTGCTTTCTCACCCTCTGTTTCTCACTTTCCCTGCTATTAAGCTTTCAAGTTCGTCTTTCTTCTTTGATCTCCTCCCTCTCATTCATTATGTATTAAAAATGCAAATATAATTCTAATTCCCTTGAAGACTTAAGTAAAAATTTCTTGATAAATTTTATTAGAATTTTGATGGTAATTTGGGCGAAAGTTTAGAGAAAAAGAAAGTAGATTTTATCAGATTTTTTTCATGATTTATTATTTCTTTTTCTTCCTTGTTAAATTTCTCTAACCTATATGAGAGGAAGATCTCTCCCTCACCAACACACACACAGCTCATTTTAGCGGCAATCAATTCGATACATTAACTAATTACATTAACAGTCAACTAATTGAATTAACTATTAATTGATAGTTGATAATTGATTTAACTAATTGATAATATTAATTATTTATATAAAGATATTTAATAAAATTAGTTATTTATTATTAGTTGTTTATAAATAAAATGAAATATAAGGATATGCATATATTTTATCATTTATTTAAGCATTCTTTTACATTAATAATATTTCAGACTATAATATATTATTTATTATATTAAATTATTAAAAATTATATCATTATAATTTATTATACTAATTTGATTTTCCTTAAAAATGAACAATTATAATTTGTTATTCAAAAAATACTTAGAATATTTTGATAAATACAGTAACTATTAAAGTTTATTTTTTAACTATCTTTAATATTAATGTAAAATTCCGAGGCTTATCATTAAAATATTGATGAATTACATATTTTAAATATAAAAACATATCTTTCTAATATCATCCCATTCTTTCTTTTTTTAAATATATATTATTCTTCAATTCAAAAAACATTGTTTGACAAAGGATTAATAATTTTCTCAATACATTTTCTATTATTTACTATGAGATAAAACATATATTCTCTTTTTTATATATGATTTAGTAGAAAGGATATGATTATATCTATATAATTTTTACTATTATATAAATATTTTAATATAATTTATTATACTTATCTAGTTTTTATTTAAAAAATAAATAATTATAATTTATTATATATATTATATTTTTTTAATAAATAAACATAATTTAATATTTTTTTATTTATCAAGAATGAAAATATAAAAAATTTATAATTAGGAACAAGAATATTTTTTTACCCTAAATGTAAATCAACTATTTCAAAAATCTATTATTGTTAACATTTTCAAAATATTTGTGTGAGGGCTAAAAAAACTTATTAAAATAGTCATTTGTAAATATTTAAACCAACTAATTAACTTAGTCAAAAAGTTAAAGGTACTCAAATTAATTAAAAACTAATAAAAAAAGCTATTTGCAAAACATTACATTCTAGAAAGCCAATACCTTATGCTTTCATTATATCATTCTTTCATGGAAAATTCTGTGGTGTACTAATAACACAATGGCACACATGGTGCAACAATGTACCACCAAATTTAACTATTAATTTTTTTATCATATAATATGTTATATTTAACTTTCAGAAAAAGTGAAATTAATGTATAATAAGATTTGATAATGCATTGGTACATTATTATATTGGTGGTAAATCATTATCTTTCCATTCTTTCATAGGTGCCTTTTTCATATTCACTTTATGAGAGGATGATTTTGGTATTTCTTGTATAATTAAGGAGAATTTTACAGTGTAGCACTAATGTAGTGTTACACTGATGCACCATCAAATCTAACTATTGATTTGTTATCATATAATATATTAAATTTGATTTTTTGAAAAAATAAATAAATTTAATATGTAATAAGATTTAATAATATATGAATATACCATTATATCAATGATATAACGTAATCTGCTCCATTATTTCATGATGTTGCTAGTACATGGTAGGGAAAGATGAGAGAGAAAAAGTTATGAATAGTGGTTAAGAAGAAATAACTTTAGGAAAGAAGCTTTTTATAGAGTTATCAAAATGGATTCACTCAATAGGTAAAAATTGTATATAGTGTCAGTCCTAAACTAAATTACTTTTTCACTAAATTGGGACAAGTTGAGTTACTACAACACTAGTCTCTTCCTAAGTCGACTTTTATAAGGCAATCCTAAGTGGGTTTTGCAATATATTATTATTACATCACTTGTTTGTTTATTATTAATGTCACATTATTAGTTAATTAATATCAATTATTATTACTATTATTAATGGATATAAGTAAAAAAAGTAAAAATTTAAATCAAAGCATAATTTTTTAAAATGAAAAACCTTTTATTAGAAGAGTAGTTAAAAATCACAGGTCCTAAACTAAAAAAAATCAGTATTATTTAAAATAGATACAAATATTTTATTAACGTTTATAACATATAAATCAATATATCACTATTTTACTATAATAATAATTTATTGCTTTAATTAATATATCTATTTAGTTATAGTAATTATTTTATGTATATTTGGTCATAATAATTATTTTTTGTTATTATTTTTTATTAATTTTTAAGTTTTAAGATGATAAATTGAATTTTGGCACAATTTTTATTAATTTTTTAGTTTTAATGTAATTATTTATTTTAATAATTTTGTGTAATATATATTAATAATATTAAATGTATATACTTATAAATTTTAATATTAAATATTTTTAAATTTTAATGTAATTATTTATTTTGATAAACTTATATAATATATGTTGATAATCATAAATATATAAATTTATTAATTTAATATTAAAAATATTTAATACTATTCATATATATAATTTTAATATTATATATATATTAAAGTGTAATTTTAGTATACCAAATTATTATTTTAATACATATATATAAATATATAATAAATTAATAATTTATTATTTGCTACTATTACCGAATTAATTGACAAGTTTTAATCTTTTAGCAAATTAAACTAACCAATCCCAATCTGAATTCTTTACCAAGTTATATTACTATCATTATTTTCCGTACAAATCCCAAATTAAACAAAATTGTGCCAATCATAGTCTATCTGGTTGTACACAATCCATTTTAACACCTATAGGTTTTTAGAAGGTAGTCATCACATGTATGGTAATATTGATCAAACGAAATTTGTCTTCTGGTGCCACGTACCGAAAGGAAGCCCAGGACCGCACTTCTGTTAAGAATTTAACAGATGTTTAACATTGGGACCTAATGCACTCTAATTTGATTTTTAAAGGGATTAAAAATAAATATTTTAAAATAGGGATTAAAATTGTTCAATTTTTAAATTAAAGGATCGAATATTTATTTAACCCTATAAAAAAATGAGTCTTTACAGCACGTGAGTTTTCTTTAGATTAACTGAAATTTTTTTCTGCCTTTTTAATCATAATTTTCACTAAAATTGATTCCATCATTAGATTTTGAGTACAAAAAGCATAGCTTGCAACAAGGCAAGTAATCCCAGGGCAAGTGCCATTAAAAACTTTGCTAATTATATATTACATTGTACTTATTGCTGTGGTATTCATTTGTTTTGATAGCTATAACAAATAATTCAATTGTAATTGTAATCAATAAGTATGACAAAAATTTTTGTTTAATAAATGGAGGAGTGAAACAAATCTTTTTATATTTTGGGTGACATGTATATGATTCATCCGCCTTTAAAAATGTGTATCCTACTACGCTACGGCCTTCTACGTCAATTTTGGTCACCTCTACCTATGTTTGTTTATAAACTTGATAATTCAGTTATTCTAATTTTAATATAATTTTGAATTTCTATCTCAACATTAAAGCACACATAAAATAAAGTAAGGGAGAATGGGGAGGTGTTTTTCACTTCTATAATTCAAAAACTCGATAAAAGTAAAATATCAGTTATACATTACTCTTGTGGATTTGTTTTGTTATGATTTTTAATTCACTACATAAAAAAATTTTCCACTTAAATTTTCATTTTCTGTCTCTAAAAATTAAGTTTAATCCTCAAATATTCTTTCAAAATAAATTAATTGTGATTTTTTGTGCTCATATCATCGTCTTATGAATGTTCAATTTGGCTTATGGGTGAAAAATAGAGAGACGCAAGTAAAGTATACACAACTTCAAGTAAAGGGTATTAGACCAATTTTTCAAAGACCAGAGAGTAAACATGTCAAAATAGACAAACCCAACCCAATCACGCAAACCTAATGGGAAAAAACTGTACGTCGGGTTAGTCTCGGTCCGGGCAACTTTTTCACCAGGTTAGATTTAGATCAAGTTGTTACAGTACGAGTAAAAGTCCAAGTCCCAGTTCCAGTTCCAATCCTAATCCCAATCTCAGATCAACATTTACTAAGTGGGTTCAGATGGATTTTTATAAATCATATTTTATTATTATATTAGTTATTTATTTATTATCAATTTTACATCATTAATTAATTAAAATATATTATTACTATTTATTAAATATAATTATATTTTATTATTATCATTAAAATTTTATTATATAAATTAGTGAGCATATAAAATATATATTATTAAATGTATATTTAATAAAATAATGTAAATTTTATATTGATCAATAATTTTATATTATATATTTATTTTATTTGATACATATACTATTTTATATTATATATTTATATATTTATTTATATTAAATATTCATTTCATATATTTATTTTATTTAATAAAATAAATATATATTATTAAATATATATTGATCAAGTCCAAAGTATTATATATAGAAATAAATATATTTAAGAATTTTATATTATCAAATATATATAAATAAATAATTTTATAAATAATATATTAATAAAAATAATTACAATAATTTATATAGAATAATAAAAAATAAATAATAATGTATTATATTACATACATGTATATAATATGTATAAAATTAATATCAAAATTATTTATTTAATTTTTTTAAATAATTAAAAATTTTATTACTAAAGTAATAATTCAAATTTTAATATAATTATTTATTTTGATAAACTTATATAATATATCTTGATAATATTAGATATATAATTTTATTTGTTTTAATATTAAAAATTATTTGATATTGCTTATATATATAATTTTAATATTATATATATTACAATATAATTCTAATATATCAAAATTATTATTTTAATATCTTTATAAAAATTAAATATATAATAATAAATTAATTAAATATATTTTTAATAAAATAAATATATATTATAAAATATATATTGATCAAGTCTAAAGTATTATATATAAAAATAAATATATTTAATAATTTATATATTATCAAATATATAAATATATAATTTTATAGATAATATATTAATAAAAATAATTATAAATTTTTTATATATAATTATGAAAATAAACAATAATGTATTATATTATATGTCTATATATAAATATTTAAAATTAATATCAAAATTATTTATTTTATTTTTCTAAATAATTTAAAATTTTAATATAAAAGTACTAATTCAAATTTTAATATAATTATTTATTTTGATAAACTTATATAATATATATTAATAATATTATATATATAAATTTATTAATTTTGATAATAAAAATTATTTAATATTATATATATAATTTTAATATTATATATATTAAAGTATAGTTTTAATATACCAAAATTATTATTTTAATATTTATATAAAAATTAAATATATAGTAATAAATTAGTTATTTATTATTTATTACTATTATCAAATTAACAAGCTAATTTAATAACCCAACAGATTAATATTTACCAATCTCAATTCCTTGTCAAGTCAGGTTAACAAGTCTCAATCTCTTATCCAGTCGGGCCACTATTATCATTTTTCGTACCAATTTCAATACTGGGCTAAGTAAAATTATACTAATTTTAGGCTAATTCGTTAAACATAACCTATTTTAACACCTTTACCCGAAAGTTATATGCCCATAACTCAAAGTACAATGGCATTGTTACCATTTAACCTGCAGTTTACAATCTCATTGTCATTCAATTAATAATTTTTCTTTAAGTTGATGATCCTCTAATTTTTTATGTGATTACAATAGTGACAAACCAATTAACACATATGAAATAAATATTATTAACATATTAATAATAATTAACTGTTCATAAATAAAAAATATTAGATATTTTCTTACCAATAAAAAAACTACACCATTTAAAATTCGAAAGCAATTAAAAGTTTTTTATTAATTACAAGAAAGTTTTAATAGCATTTAAAGATAGAGCAATATAGTTGCACCTAAATTTCTATATTAAAAAAAACCTCAAGTATCTTTGCCAAATATATGGATATATACATATCTCCCTGACACAATATGTAACAAGGTCGTCGCTAAATCTCATCATGGAGAACTCTGTTCCCATAAGGAGTCTGTTACTACTCTGTTCATCTTCTCTAAGCGTCTTTTCACCTGTTCAAACAACAAGCCTGCAATGTAGAACTGATCAAAAACAGTGAGATAGCTCAGTTTGCACCCCAAAACTTAAACCAGTATCGATCATCCAAAAACAAATTAATTGATAAACTCTTGGCCTTTTCCCACACAAAAGCATATCTGGGCAAGCCCATCAGGGCCATGGCCATGGGAGATGGAGTCTGTCATGAACTTCTGGCTGATGCAGAGGAAGACGTCGTAACATTGGAAAAATAGCAAATGCCTGTTTGTGGAATCACTCTCATGGGGAAGATCTACTGTGCAAGGAGACTAAACAACTGTGCAACAAATAATACGTAAAAATTTGACACAGAATAATTCAGAAGGTATGGCAGCTGTGTTGTGGAGTAGTGAGCATGAAGTGAAGACGTGCAGGGAACCTAGACTATCTACCTCTGATGGAGAAAAATTCAGAAGGTATGGCAGTTGGGGGTGCGTTCCGCCAATGAAAAATCTGACAAAGAAGCCGACAAAGTTCACTAATGCAATGACTAAAATTCTATTTTATTAAAGGATACTTCGAAAAGCCATGACCCAACTTATCAATTAAGCGAAGGAAATAGCAGCATAGTAAATACGAAAGTGGATAAAGTGGTTGACATGCTGGTCCCAACAAGAATGCCCGCAGGACTACCGAATCAAACAACCAAAGAGACCAATACCCTGTGCCCACTAGAACCAATGGAGGATCCTATCTAGCTGCATGCAGATGCAGAGGCATCTCAGAAGTAAAAAAAACAATCTAAAAGGGAAGACCAAGATCTTATAGACCTCAAGAGAATGAAACTGTATGGCTACTAATCTGCTTGAAGAGGTAGGATTTCAGGCAGGGGAATCTAACATGAAGAAAGGAAAAGAAAGAAAGTCAACATTTCACAATGGCAAAACCTTGGTAGAGCTGGTACAAAGACAAGGGCCTTATCATGCGCCCCAGGGAGCCATGAAAATCCTAGCGTGAAACTGTCGAGATATCAACAAATCCTTGACGGTTACAGCCTTTCGGCCTCTAATAAGATCTACCAGACTAAATTAACCTTTTTTGAGTGAAACAAAAGCTTTGGGAATGAGAAATGGCACAAGTGGCGCAAGCAATGGACATAGAACATATGAATTGCAAGCAGAGGAAAGCATGGGGGATTGGCGCTATTATGGGAAGGAGATATGGATGTTGAGGTTTTGATCACAACTGACAGGATAATCCATTGCAAAGTTAATTATTCGGGAGAAACAGATTGCTGGCACCTCATGGGAGTGTATGGATCAACATATACCAGTGAAAAATATCAACCTTGAAATCCATTATATGAAATTCAAGGGTCGATTCAGATGGTCACGGACTAGCAGAACAGCTATTAGTTCAAAAACTTAAGCGAGTACAACATGTTCTGAAGAACTAGAATAGGTCACACTTCAGCTATTGCCATACAAGAATTTGTGAGCTACAAGAGACACTCATAGATCCAAGAACCAACACAAGAAAATGAAGAGCTTGGAAAGAGTTTCAGATGGAATATCAACGAATAGTTGAGTAGGCTGGAAAATGTTTGGCACCAAAAATCAAGAGAAATGCAGATTAATGATGAGGATAAAAATACACATTTCTACCATCTATCCATAATAGTGTGGAAAAGAAGGAACATAATTGCCAATATACAATTATCAAATGGACAACGGCTAACCAAGAGACAACAAATTGAGAACTACATTGTTTAAGGATACTCTCAGCATTTCAATAGTCATGGAGTTCACTTTTCTGAAGATCCTCAAGGACTTGTCCAACCAGTTATTTCAGAAAGTGATAATGAGCTCCTATGTTCGATTTCTAATAGAGAGGAAATCACTAGGGTGTTGATGGAAATGCTTGACCTCCAAGCCCCAAGTCCAGATGAAATGAAGGCTAGTTTCTAGAAATAGCGCTGGGAAATTATGGAAGGCCAAGTAGTTCAGACAATCCTACCCTTCTTCAGTAACAAGTTAGATGATTAATGCTCAAATGATACTCTATTGTACCTATACCAAAGAACAAAAGGAGCAAACAATTTTAATAACTTTAGACCTATCAGCTTACGTAATATTATTTATAAACTAACATGCATTTGTACCAGGGACATGGATTGCAGAAAATAGCTTACAACCTCAAGAAATCGTTTATATTTTCTCCAAGAAAAAACGGACAAGGTGGCTGGATGGAAGTCAAGTTGGATTTCCTTATCTGACTTTTAAAATTATATGGTTTTGACTTAAAATTTATCTAATGGATCTAGCAATGCATTACAATAGTTTCATTCCAAATCCTACTCAATTGAAGCCCCTGCATAACGCTTTCAATTGAAATGAGGATTAAGATGATTTGATCCCTTCTCTCCATATCTAGTTATACTAGTGTCCGAAACATTATCAAGAAAGTTAAAGGTGAAGTTGAGAAAAAATGGTATGGATTCAAACTATCCATAAATGGTCTAACAACATCTCATTTGATATTTGCCAATGATATCCTGATTTTTATAAAGGTGAATATATTTGGAGCTACCACTTCATGCTCAATATTGGAAAAATTATGAAATGTGGATGAGTTAGAAGGTTAATGTCACAAAATCCAGCACCTTCTTCTCAAAGAATGATCGAGAGGAAGCACAGAGTGATTTGTTAAGGTTCATGGGGATGGGGGAATCCAAAGTAACACCAAATATCTCGTGATCCCACTATTATTACCCAGTTTAAAAATACAGGACTTCTGTTATCTAATGGATAAAGCCTAAACAAAGTTGACAGGATGGAGGAGATCAGTATTATCATGGGCCGGTAGCATGACAATGATTCAATCAGCCTTACACCAACTACCTACCTATTCCATGTCCACCTAAAAAATCCCTATTTTAGTCTGAAGATTTTGATAATATATGTAGGCGATTATGGTACGGTGTGGATTCAGAAAAGACTCGTTACTTCTGCTGAAAGCATGGTGTGACCTTTGTCTGCCTAAAGAAGCTCAAGACCGAGGTCGGGAGGCTCTAGGTAAAATGTTTCTGGGCGAAACATATAAAAAATGGCAATATATTGGATCAACCAAACATACATGGTTCATGGGCATGGTACGGAGTCCAGGATGGAAAGAAAATTGTTCAAAAAGGCAAATGCTTTCCAATTGTCAATGACAATGCAGTCAGAGCATGAAAAGACCAATGAGTCCCTGATTGCTAGAATTTTACTCCTAAAATTGAACCTGGAATTACGCCTGATGATGAAATTAAGGTTGACTACAGGGAAACCTAAGGGCTTGGAAATGCAAATTAATTATGAAATTAATTTACCTTGATGATGCTTTCAAAATCCTACTGTCACAATTCAACAAAATGGTAACGATCAATTAATTTGGGGCTCTAATAGTAATGGCCAGTTCACAATAAAATCGGCTTACCATTCCATCATACAACATCAATTTCCTCAACATACAACAAAAATGTGGATCTACTTATGGAAATTCCAGCTGCAAAATCGATACAAGCTTGCATTCTGGCGGCTCGTTAGCGGCGTCGTCCTAACACAATCTAGAATAGGAACTCTCATTGGCACTGGCAACGCCCTCTGCCTCCTATGCTCGACGGTACTGGAAATGAAAAATCATCTGCTCCAATCGTTCCCCCTCACTCGTTTTGTTTGGTTCCAGATGAAAGATGTGTGCATGGAGGATCTGGGTGCGTCACGAATGCCAAATTCTTTTAAGCCTTGCTACGAGGCTTACACCAACTGGGTACTATGGGGAATAAGGAACTCCAAGGAAAATTCCTCATTTTTTCTCTAGTGTTCATGAGGAAAATCAGGGAAATCGAGAACTCAATGGCCCATGAAAGACATTACTGTGGGCCTTGAAATCCTGCCGGTGAAAGTTGAAAGGAAATTGGTTGAAGAGAAGAAAAGGATTAGCGCGTCCGAAACAAACCAAGCAGCATGGCTAGTAGACGTTCGAGCAATATGCAGTTAGGCTCTGTCAATTGGATGCCCCACCCCAAAAACTCATAACCAATCTAAATGTAGATGCTACCTAGGCTAAGGGCTGTGCATCTTGTGCTACCCTGGCCCGAAACAATAAAGGAGACGTTATGGGCCTGTCTTATGACAACTACAACCATTTTTCAGGGTTGTCTGCAGAGCTTATGGCTATTCACAATTTACAGCATATAATTTTCTTAATAAAACCATTTATGTGGAAAATGATAATAAAGTGGCTATGGAGTCATTATCAAGAATCATAAATTATCCATGAAAGAATTTAACTATTTTTGAGATGGTCAATAACCTGCTCTCAATTCCCCGGAACATTGAATTTCTATGCTGTCTCTGGAATTATAGTCTTGCTGGTCACGAAATAGTTAAATTGGTAAGCACAATCTATGAGGATTAGAATTTGTCGCCTGTTCTACCTTACCCTTGCCCAAAATTCCTTTAACTTTCACGGCATCCTATACGGGTGCCCAGTAATTTACCTCGTTTTCCAATAAAAAAATTTCTTATTAACACAAAAAAAAAAAAGGAGAAAAGAAGAAGAAGAAGGAGGAGGAGGAGGAGGAGGTTATGCTAAAAAATGAAAATATGATTAATCCTTTAAAATCAAAATAAATGTTTTTAAAACAGCTATCGATATGATTTGGTTGTTATCCACTAAGCCAATTGATCGAGTAATTGAATGAAAATGTAGAATATATATGTATACAAAATAAAGGGGCGTAACATGTAAATGTAACTACCTTAATGACTAAATGTAAATACAGTACGCAACAACATTATGGTGCTGCGCAAAACATATACATTATATATAGCTTGCAATTTTCCCCTAATGATTTTCTTATTATATACGCGATATGCCATTCAAAATCTCCAAATATTGCTGGCATGTGTAGCCTGTTTCAGAAAATTCATATAATTGTACAATTAACAGATTTGAAATGTATTTGCTGAAGATTTTATCTCGCAATTAACTTATGAAAGAAATGGAGAGTGTAAATTTTTGGAGAAAAGAAACACACATCTTAATTCATTAATATGTAAATCAATTTTTTGATACAATGAAATGAAATGAGAATAAAAAAGAGAATGAGAATGGACTTGAAGTGGCATTTAGTTTGTGAAATCAAATATTTCCAAAAATTTTAATATTTTTGAAAATATAATTTTCAAAATTTTAATTCATGAAAATATGATATTATCATGTTTATTTTAATTAAAAATATTGTTAGGAATATTATAGTATTATATTTTAATTATTTTTAACAATTTTAAAAAATTATTTTATTGTAAAAAATGTCCTTATTAGACATTGAGTGGCTACTAGTGGTGTCTAATGGCCAATAATAATTATTGGTGATAAGTGATAGTAGTAGTAATGATAGATAATGATCACTAATAGCAAGTGATGACTAGTAAAGATCATCGATAATGGATAATAGTCAATAATAGTTATTAATAATGGGTGATAGTTGATAATGGCCACCAATAACAAGTAACGGCTAACGATGGTCATCTTTAATAAGTAATAGTCGATATAGTTGCTTGCAATGGATAGTGATCAACATGATCATTAACCATAAATAGTGGTCAATTATAGCTATCAATAATAAATAATAGTGTATAGTGGTAACTAATGGTGAGTAGTTGTAAATGATAGTTTGTATGATGGTAACTAATAGGGAATAGTTGTGAACGGTGGTCATTAATGATAAGTAGTGGTTAATAATAGTCATCAATAATGGGTAGTAGTTAACAATAGTCATTAATAATGAGTAATGGTGGATAATAATCATAAAAAATGGATAATGACTAGTGGTGGTCATCAAGTAGTGGGTAATGGTCACCAACAATAAGTGGGGATATTTAGTAATTAATTATGATGAGTAGTTGGGTAGGCAAAATAGTCTTTTTATTTCAATTAAACATTCCCATGTCATGGAAATGTAAGATATTCACATTCCCTCATGGGAATATTTTGAGAAAATATTGGGCTAAAAATATTCTCGAAAATATTTTTTTAAAATTTAAATTAAATATGAAAATATTACATTCTCTTAAAACATTCACAAGAATGTGAGAAAGATTTTGTAAACCAAACACCACATATAGCCATTGTATAATTATATTTAATAAAGTCAAGAATGGAATAAGCATTTCATTCAATTATTATGTTTAATACATTAAATAACATTATAAGAAAATTTATATTTAATGATTAAAATTAGTGATGGATTTATAGACAATTTTTCTATAGATAAATGGAACTCTAAAAGTCATATTTACCTTGTGAATTTGGCAACGGATTTAGCAATAAATATTTCAAGTCATCACTAATTTCCTCATTAGTTTGTCTAGATTTCTAGAATTTTTCCACTTAAAGCTTTATCTATTGCTAATTTCATTAGTTCATTTTAATGATAGAATTAATGACATAATAATAAAAATTAAGGATTTAAAATACTAACAGATTTAGGAATGAATTTTTGCATAAAAATTTAAAAATTTATATAAAGGTGAGTTATTTTTTTAATGCAGCAATAGAATTAGTGGCAATATTAGTAAATTCATCAATGGTTTAAACATATTATTTCACTAACCATTAATTAGTGATGGATATATCGATTGCTAATTTTGTCACTAAATTTAATTTATATTAGAGCCTAATGTTAGACCTCCCATTATCCCTTTTTTTTTCTCCTTTTAATCCCTCCTTCATCGCCATCGTGCTATTCTAGTCACCATGTGGCCTTTGCCACTATCATCTTGCTATTGCCATTACACTCGTCTTACCTTGTTAAACATTTTAATCAACGAGTTATCAATATTTTATGCTAGTTTATTAATTTTTTTAATTTTTTATTTAAGATTTAGTTTTGTGATTTATGATTATGCTTTGTATTGTAGTGACATCTGTTCCATTATTGAATATTTTTTTGATGGATTGTTATATTCTTAATTATTTTGTTAAAAAAATATTTTAGGGATTTTTTCAAATTATTCCTTTTTTAGAATTTATATTTGTGATTATTTTTTATATTGTAGTGATATTTATTGTATTGTTGAATATTTTTATGACAAATTGTTGGATTATTTTGTAAACAAAAATTTTACATTTAGGCAGTTTTCCTTTTTTTATTTTGTTTAGTGAGTTGTAATTATTTTATGTATTGTGGTAATATTTTTTATATTGTTGAATATTTTTGTGTTGGATTGTTATACTATTGATTATTTTGTAAAAAAAATTACTTTTAGAAATTTTTACAATTTTTTTAAGATTTAATTTTGTTATTTATGATTATTTTGTGCATTATAATACTAATTTTTGTATTATTGAACATTTTTATGTTTAATTGTTATATTGTTGATTATTCTATAAAAAATGATTCCACTTTTAGGGAGTTTTTCAATTTTTTTGCCTTTTAGGATTTTGTTTTATGATTTGTGATTATTTAATGTATTATAATAACTTTTTTATCATTTAATATTTCTATCTTACTTAACTTTGTATTTAATTCTTTCTCTTTATTTTTGCCTTAACTAGCTATAATAAGGTTGGTGGGTTGTAAGATTGGAGTAATTCATTCTAATGTATTAGGTTGCACTGTTAAGGTAATTTGTTCTTGTTATTCCTTGATTCTTAATTGGTTGTTATTACTAGTAACCATTCATTTTAGTGTAAGTTGTATGGTGATTAATATATACATTTAATGATAAAGGTAAATATAGGTTTTTTTTAATGAAAACAAATCATTATATCTTCTATTTATCATGATATTTTGTATTTTTTTTAAATTGCTTACTTTAGGAAATTAGTTAGGGTGTGTAAAAAAATTGCTGTACATGAAAAACTCTCTTGTCATTGTAGATTTTGAATTTTTTGAACTACTCTATGGATTTAGACTTTTATCTTTTATTTAGTATTCTACAATGGCAAAGTCACATTAAGTGGAGCATGTGCAAGTGAAGACACTGAACCTCTAAATTTCTTATCAGATATATTAGATAATGTCATATATGAATCTAATATATCATAGTATTTGAGCCCACTAAAATATCATAATATTGAATTATGAATCACATCTATTTTTAACAAAAAGTTAATTGTAAATATTATAATTTTATACTTACTATTACTAACTTAATAATTGTTAGAATATTTGCAAGTTTAATAAAGATTTAACATAAAATTTGAATTTTTTATATAAAATCTTTTAATGTTTTATGAAATTATCTTTTATATGTACTTTGTGTCTAACAATTACATAAAAAAGGTTACAACTTCATTAATTAAAATTAAATAAAAATTTCTAAAATTTTCTTTTATATAAAAAGGTCACAATTGAATTCAAGTCATGGCAAATTGAATTTAATTGTGACAAAAAATTACAACTTTTGGTAAAAAAAAAATTATAAAAAAAATATAATAAAATTTCACAAATATTAAGAAAGTATAAATCATTACAAATTTTTAGTGTAATATCAAAATATAATATTAAATTTAAAAATTAAATACATAAATTTGAATCCATTAATTATAAATTCTTGACTCCGCCACCTGTTTTCTATGAATAGAATTTTGTCTTGTTTAATTAAATATGTTTTGTTCTAATATCAAAAGATCCATATTATTTGAGTTTAGGATAATTCATCAAGTTCAATTTTCTAATATAAGTCAAAGGACAAATTCCCTATTAGCAATAATTCCTTAATTTTATCTACATTTAGGGTCCTTCTGGTTGGGGGAAAATAAATTTCAAAAATTCATTTTCTAATTTTCTCTTATTTGAACATTCAAAAATTTTGATCAACAAGAAAATAAATTTTGATCAACTAAAAGGTTGTATTATTTTTTAGGATGGTAACTTTTCATTTTAAAAAACGGAATTCATTTTTCTTGTTATTCAGTACATCCATATCTGAATCTAAGCTTTATACCTTCTCATCTTGTTATGCAATCACGATCATGAGTATGAATAGAATTTATTTTTATTTATTAAATATTTTCATAATAGATGCTCTATTTCTATTTTTATAAAGTCTATTTTTATTTATTAAAGCTCAAGTGCATATTTTCATATAACATTTACTTAAATATTTTTCATTTTTTCCTTGTGATGAATATTCTATTAGATAATATTTTCTCAACAATTAAATTAACTATGTGAATTTGTATATAAAATTTTGTAATGCCTTTAATATATATTTATTGTTGGAGACTAATTATCATTGAACTACTAGGCACCAAGAATGCTAAAAATTTTACAATTTTTTTTAAAAGTACATAAAATTATAATAATTTTAACGTAAATAATTTAAATTTACTTTAAATGGAATTAATTTTTTGTGTACCAAATACCCAAAATTATTTTTTATTTATGCACCAAATAACATAAAATCAATTCATTTTTTAAAAATACATTTTTTTAAGAAAATATTTTCTAAAAAATTTATTTTCTCCTAAACCAAATAGACCTTTCGTTACTGTTCAATCTACCATTATAATGGAATGAATTTGAGGTTAGTATCATTAGGAATAAAGAGCCTATATTTTAACTAGATTTGTTAATAATGGCCTTAAAGATTAAAATGGTTACTATGGACATAAAAATAAGGAATTGTTTCGAGGATAGCATAATGTAGGGAAATTTTTACCATTATTAATTTTCTCATGGCTTGCTATTTGTTTGATGGTTTAATTAATTCATTATGATTATTTAACAATTTCTTAATTATGGGAGGAGGGGACACTTTCCCAACTAGTGTGGGTTTTATGGCTTTGAAGAATAATGTACAAGACAATTAGGTATTCAATGGTAGATGTATAATGGAGGAAATGAATAGCGATAAAATTTCTCCTACATTACAATATTCTCAAAGCAATTCCTTGCTTTTATATCCATAGTAACCATTTATTTTTTAAGTTCTTTAGGATTAAATTGGTTACCATGGGAGTATAGGGAAAATTTCACTATTATTCATTTTATCCATTATGTGGCCACTTCTAAATATCTAATTGTTTTTGCATTTTTTCTTCAAAGCCATGATACCCACACAAAACTTTTTGGTTGCTTATCTTAATGGCATTTTTAAGTGCGCAATCCACCAATAATTAGGAAACTATTAAATAATCATACTCAATAATTACATATTTCCTATTATTTCCACATGCCTATTTCCTAAGATTTAAATAAATGAACAAATATAAACCATCTACAAGTATGGCAGAAGAAAGAGTATACTTATAGAAATTATCCTAGAAGATTGAGTGATAATCTTTGCTTTGTTGACCTATTTAAACAAAGTAATGGTATTCACATGCACATTACTCCTTTCATATTTGCCAAAAATGTTCACATTTACATTTTCCAAATAAAAGAGGCTTGTAAGAGAAAAGTTAAGTGAAATTGAGTATGTGTGACAAAGAGGGAAGTTTCATGTTGATGAAGATTTAGAAATAACTATTTTAGTGTTTCATGTGTTATTTTATATAAAATTTTTAACATGCTATTTATATATATTATAATAATTATACTATTTTCATATTATATATATCTTCTTTTTCATTATCACATTTTTAAAATATTTATGCTATTTATAATGTTTTGTATGTTAAATAACCCTTGTTGTTTATGTGATATTTTAAAAATTGGATCCAATGACAAATTGAAAAAAAAAAGGGTTGCATATATATATATGTAATTATATATATGTATACAATAATCTATTTAATTTTTATTTTAATATGAAAATAATTTAAATTCATCAAATAGATATATAACATAAAAATATTTATTTTGTTAATGTATATTAATTTTATCATATAAATTTAATTAGTAAAAAGTTAAATGATTATTTATTTGTGAAAAACTATTATATTATAATATATATTAAATTTGTACACAAAAAATTAAAAATGGTGAATGGTTTAATGGTCAAATTGTTGCTTATGCATCATATGATTTTGGGTTTCGATTCTTTCTGTATCACATTTTAACCTAAATAACACACACACACACACATATAAAGGTAATTTTATCTTTTTATCCACTATTTATAAATGAATTAATTGAAAATATTAGATGGTAATCTCACATTTTTTTTGGTATAAATCACCAACTATCCGAATATCATATTGAATGCCGACTAATTTCAATTTGAGTTGGGTAGAATCACATTGAGTGGTAAAGTTTTCTCAACCGAATTTTAACGCAACTACATTCTCAAGAACTCAAACTCGATACCTCTAGTTAAGTTAGAACAATTCCGTACCACTTGATCTACACATTCGGTGGTGTAATCTGACATTTTTAAAATGACTAAATATCTCCAAATACTTAAAATAAGTGATTGACTTATTCAATTCATTAATTATAAAAGTTATTTACTAAATACTAAAGTCAATACATTGATCTTCAAACAAAATCACTTCAATTAATTGAAACTACTCAAAAAATAATTTATCATATACTTTCAGAATAAAGATAATCGTAGGTTTAAATATACTTTTCGTCTTCCTAAATTATAAATCGATCCGCTTTGATCCTCTTAAAATTAATTTAAAATTTTTGTCCTCGTAATAAACTAATTAGACGAATTTCAATCCACTCGACGAACTACCATGTATTCCTAAATGAAAAAGCCATCGTGGCACAGTAAACACTGATATGGCAATTAAACTTGCGGCCACACTTGTCCAGCTTATCAAAACCTTAACCTTATTTTTCAATTTTTTTTTATACATTTTCCTTTTTCTCTATTTTTTTTGGGTGTAATTTGTATCATTTGAGTTAATCTATTTATTAAATATATTAAAACGAGTTACTCATTTAATCCATTTAATAATTTCAATTAATAAAATTTATATTATAAAATTTAATTGTCTGCTATTTTTCATAAAAATATTTTTAATTATTAAAAAAATTTTATTTTAAACTTTTATTTTCATTTTATTAAAATAAAAATTCTTATCTTTAATATATATACCTATTTATAATTAAATTATTAATTATTTCATAAATATTTTTTTAAAATTTAAAATAAATTCCTAAACATAGTAACATATTAATTTGGATTTGACATATCATATTCGTATTAAGTTATTATCTCATATCAAAAATTGTCGCATCTACTTTTTCCCCTCCTTGCTTCTCCGTTCCTCTTCCTTTTCATGCTCATTGCTCTCTCTCTCTCTCTCTCTCTCTCTCTCTCTCTCTCTCTCTCTCTACGTGTGTGTGTGTGTCATTCAATTATTTTCTTTTTCAAAAATTTCTGTATGCTTCAATCATATTTGATATATTTAGTTATAAGTAATAAATAAAAAAATATCAATATTTGTAATCTTTAGTATTTTAAAAATTAAAAAATTAAAAATTTAATATATAAAATAATAAAATTAATAAATATTATTTATTTATTAATTATTATTAAATATGTGTGATATAATTGAAGCAAATGAAAATTTTTTCATTTATCTTTCCTTACCAGCTCAACTGCCGACGACCAACTTACCATTTTCGACCTTCAGCTCGTCATCAAGCTGGTGTGAAATAGAATAGAGTCGCAACTCTTTGACAGAAGAGAGAATCATTTGTCAAACGTTTTTTAACTTAATGTTTGGTTTATGATTTTCCACCCAATGCTATAATTTTGAATTTTTCTTTTTGATTTTATGTAAGAATTTTAAGTTTGAAATAAGATTCTGCTGGCGTAGCAAAGATATTTGATGTGAACCCAAAGTCTTCATCTTTTCTTGTTTTTTCTTCTTAGGTGTATATTGCATGACAACAACTAATTTTCACTTAGTTTTGATGGCATCCTCTTTAAAGTTAAAACCAATTGAGTTTATAAAAATAATTTCAAAGCTTTGATTTTTATCTTAGTAAAGTAAAATTGTTTAAAATTGTTTTATTGATTTGGCACGGATGTTATCTTCATTTTTCTGGGCGCAAATAGGAATTTTCCAAAATAAATATATGCATGAAGCAAGACATGGTATTAGTTGAATCATAGGCAAACATGCTTAGATTTGGATGGGATTTGGTCAAAAAATTAAGCATATTGTAGAGGTTTTGTGATTGAAATTTAAAATTAATTTGACTTGTATACTATTTTTTTCATTTTTCTCAAATTTGGGTGTTATTTGGTAATTTTAACATAGTTTGAAAATTTGAAAGAATTCAAAAAATTTGTATTTGTGATCCTTACATGTTTGTCTTTGTATCAATGCAATTTAGTATGAACTAGACATCAGAACATTGTAAAAAGAGCTTATGATAACTTAAAAAAAGTATTTTTTAATTTTACTAGATTGACTTTTATTCAAAATACTCTTTAAGGAAGTAGAGTGCCAAAAAGGCCAATGGGGTACCTAGACATTGAATTAGGGACTTGAGTATTGACTTGTGACCATCCTTTATACACTCAAAATTATATAATGAAATATATATCAAGTGAATGGAGTATCTTACTCCTTATTTAAATTGTCTTTTTTTAGGCTCATTGTACCTAGAGGCTTTTAATGTGGGGTGATTTGCAAATTGGTATATGCGGGTGTTTCAACAAGATTTGATTCTAACTTGTGAACTTGTGAATTTCATCATCTATTTCAAGAGTGTCATATGGGTTTAATAGGAAGGTTAGAATATTCACCAAGAGTGGTAAGTATATGTTACATAGTTTCAAATAAAAAACTATCGACCTATGACACATTGGTATAAGAGCTTAATCTGTGCTAAAAGACTAAAATCAGGTGACTAAATTTGCTTTGGATATGGCTTCTCTAATACTATATGAGAGATGTGCGAAGGTATTATTCTTAAACTGAGAGAAGTTATTGCCAAAGACTTGACTAAAAGGTACAAGAGATTAGATCGACCTAAGAAGTTATTATGCTGAAGTATGATACATTCAAGTGATCATGGATTGGTGCATTAGGTACAAGCATTTATGCTAGAGGACTTGCTTATGTGCATGGCACATTGGTTATGCACTTATTCATAGTAGTGGTATTGAGAGATGCAAACCACCATTCAGAGAGACAAGTGAATTAATAACTTATTTAGCGGGAGAAGCATTAGTCTTGCTAAAAGGTTTGGCCATTTCCTAATGAATCAGTGGAGTTATAGGGCAAAGCCTTTAATTATGTAAAAATACATGACCACAATCAATAGACACACCTTGAGGGATGGCACATTGGAGTAACATGTTGAGTGGCACATTAGAGTAACATGTTAAGCAAATTGTTCCATGTTAAGTAGTCTAAAATCCTATCAAGGTACTTTAAAAGGATTAGTCTTGGTTCTTAGAGGAGCAAAACCAAAGGACAAAGTGCATTACTCTTAAAAAAGTATTCTATATTGTGTTGAGGCAGTTTAAAAGGATTGTCTTTATTACTTAGAAGAGTATTGCTCGAGGAGCATAGTTAAAAGTAGAGCAAGGATTTGGTGGAATTGATATAATGTTCACAATTTGTGAGTTTGATACAGAGCATGTAATCGTCTCACAAAATTCTTTAATATAATGGGCTAGGCTACATAGTTAATTTGTAGAGTGATAACAATGACTCAGAAGAGAGGTAGCAAATTAGCACTATATAATTGCATTATTAGGAGACTTTATAGCAATGACCTTGAGTTCATATTTGCTCTTGCATAGGCAAAGTGAATGTAAAGCTTAAGCTAGAGTGTAGGATGCTCTATGCATAACCTTTTTCAAGATATTGAAGTGAAGGAGCCATTAGAGGATATGCTCAAAGAAGCCATTGGAAGATACACAAAGGAAAGGTTATGAAGATAGCAATACTAAAGAGCATCAACTTCGAGAGTAAGCTATGATGACTAATGAAATGCTAAAGTATATCGATTCAAATAAGATTAAAGGATCTAATCGAGTATAAAAATGGCATTATGAAGTGTTATGAATTAACTAAAAGCAACACAAGTAGACCTATAAATAAAGTTATAGGGCCTATACGTAGATGAAGCATAAGTCTTGGCTCTTGCACCGATGGAATGGGACATTATGTAAGACACTTTTTAGTAAGCAATTTCGAGTATTAAGTATTGTTCATGAACTATAATGTTAGCACATGCTTTTATTGTGAAGGTGGCATTTGTGTAAGCTATAAAGGTAGTGAGCACAAAGTAATAGAGGCATCTATATGTTAGACAAGTTATAGAGTTAATATGATTAGGAAAGCAATACTAGAAAGCATTAGGGTACTTTGAAAGGAGTTAACAAAGATAGCCTTTTGAAAAATTTATGAAATATGTATTAAGCCAAGAGAATACCAGTGTTGTAAAGGTTATAACCTAACTTTGAGATGGGGTAACTTTTATAGTGCTTTAAAAGACAAGCACAAGTAGTTAAGGTAGTGACTCAAAGAAATAGGCTAAAAATCAAGATAAAGTTTCAAGAAAGTAAGTAGATTCTTTATGGAGTTATGCCACACTGAAAAACCAATAAGTGCATTAACATTTGAAGTAGGCCAGAACGTCACAAGCTAATAATTGTGATAGTCCAATAGATAAATATGTTCAGATTTGGATGGAACTTGGTGAAAAAATTAAACATATTGTATAGGTTTTGTGGTTAAAATTTAAGATCAATGCAACTTGTATACTATTTTTTATTATTTTCCCAAATTTAGGGATACTTTAGTAATTTTGGCATTATTTAAGAATCTAAAAGAATTCAAAAAGTATGTATTTGTGATTCTCATATTTTTATCTTCAATTGAACACCTAGAGTATTGTGAAAAGAGCTTATGACAACTTGAAAAAAGTATATCTACTTATGCTTGGTAGGTTTTTGTTTGAAATACTTTTTAAGAAAGTACAGTACTAGAAGAGCTAGCAAGCCGCTAAACATTAAGTTAAGGACTTAAGTGTGTTAGTTTATGACTATTCCTTATACACTCAAAATTATAGAATAAAATATATACTAAATGAATAAAGTATCCTTCTCCTTATTTAAATAATCCTTTTTTAGGTTGTTGTGCCTTGAGGCTCCCGGTGTGAGGCAATCTTGCTAACAGTATGCATTGGTGGTTTAATAATATTTAATTGTGGTTTGTGAACTTTCAAGTTCCATTATATATTCTAAAAGTGTAGTATGGATTTAATAGGAAGACTAGCATGTTCATAAAAAATAGTAAGTATGCACCGTATAGTTTTGATTAAAGATCTACCTACTTATGACACTAAAAAAAAGATGATTATGAGAGTAGGACTTTGGTGACAAGGAAGAAGGCATTAGGTTTAGAGTTATAACATCCAACTCTAAAAAAATATGTAGAGACATTAAAGTTGGCCTTTGGTACTTATAAGAATGAAGTTGAAAATAGTTATTGCACCTATAAGAATGAAGTCAAAAAGAGTTACCATCAATGGTGAAGGCATGATAACAACAATAACTAAAGGCAAAAGGCAATAGTGGTGATACATAAAAAAAAGGTGAAGTAAATTAATAGCTTAAAAGAATTAGGAAAGTGCAAAGAAAAAAAGAAGTGGACCTATTCACGGGTCTATAAGTTTGATAAGCTAATTACGTTTTACCCATTTCTAAAAAAATTTAGTCTGGTTCTCTCTCTCTCTCTCTCTTGTCATGGCCTATTTATCAATATCAGCTAAGCTTGATAAACCTGGGTTAAATCAAGTTATACCTGGGCTAGACTCAAGCTTTAAAGTGAAAAGCAAACGAAAACTCGAAATCTTCATTCTTTTTTGCCCTTTTTCATTGATCTTTATTTTGTTTTTGAAATTAGGAGCTATCTTCATTATTATGAATGATCTTGAGCCTTTAATTGCTCTGTGCTGATGGAACTTTTTGTTTAATAAAGGTATGTTTCCATTATTTTCTATTAATTTTGACAAAAAATTTAGTTTTCCATTCTTCCTTATTAGTCATCTTTTGCTCCTTTAGTTTCTAATCTTTCATTCTTTAGAAATGAGTACCTTAGATTTCTAGTGTTGCTTCCTTTAAGAAGCTTAAATTATAATTTTATAAGATTTCTATGAGATTAAATTGCTTAAACTAGTTATAGGTATCACCTTGTACCATCTAGTTGTGAGCTTTCAGGAGTTATCACTAGGTCTTGTCTCCACCCCTTAATATTATAGCCATTCTTCTTCTTTCAAGAGTGTAATGGGTGACCCGATTCATGGAAGATTTATAGCCTAGATAAGCTAACCATTTCACAATTTACATTTTATATATATCTCTCTTTTTGCAAGTAATTTTTTTATGCTTTGTTACTATTTGAAAAAATGGAAAAATTAGCACATGCATTTGCAATGCTCTTATAAATTAATTTGTTAAAATTTTTTTATACTTTTTTATTGCTTTTCCATTAAAAGTTATCATTTGTATATATAATAAGAAAATGCAACTTTTTATATTATGTTTACTTCTATATAAAAAGTTGCAAAATTTTTTACTACCTTTTTTAATTTATCATTTTTCGGGTAATATGTAGCTGTGTTTTCTGGGTTATAATGCATATAGGGGAGAACCTAATGTTGGTGTGTGTCCTAGAACCAATCATATAAGATGATTAGAGTTATACACAATGTATTATATTTTATTTTAGGCAATTTAATTATTATATTTTGTTTTATTATTATTATGCGCAATTTATAACTTAATATAATAATTATCCTTGGAATAGCTTTGCTATTCCTAAAATGTCCCTAGTCAAGTATTATTATGAAAATGGATAGTAATAATACATCGAGACTAGCATGTATAGTGACTGGTGATTACAAATCATGGATATGTGATATCAAGTCAATACATGAGTACATTGCTAGTGAACAATGTACTGGACTGACCCACTATGAGAATATTGCATAGATAAACGTGTCATAAGTTATTCTCATATGATCACAACTACGCATAAACCTTTGACCTGAAGTCACTACGGTTCCCTACATGAGGAATTACTCACTTTAATATTGTCCTATGTCACCTTTAATCAGGTGACAAGTAGGGCATTGATTGGGTGTGTCATAAATCATGCAGAGGGAAGTGAGTGATGTAAATGGGATTTTGTTACTCTTGTATAAAAGAGAAATATCCTTGGGCCCCTTGATTGAGTGAGACTTAGAAATGCATGGCCATGCTCAGTTGAATTAATATGTGATATTAATTATTTATTTTAAGTCTACTCAGTATCAAGAAATATAAATTGAACATTGACGAGGATGACACATTCCATGCCTCTAGTTCAATTTGGATATTATTACAAAAGGGTTATAATGTAAAACGTTGATCATGTATTAGGTGGATGTTGAATCACAGACATTCTTACTACTTGAGTGGCAGTGATGTATTGCTAGATACCGCTCGCTGTCTATGGCTCAATAATAAGTCGTTGTCAACGTAGTAAGAACCTACAGGGTCACACAAAAGGAGTAGGAATAAGACAATAATTAATTGGACTTTAATTATATTAATATCCAATTAATTGGACTTATTTTCGTGCATATATATTATTAAGAATAATAAATTCACATTTTATATATATATATATATATATATATATATATATATTATGTGATATTAAAGTAATATCAAGTAATTATCTTATCAGATATTAGATAAATATATTATGAGATAATATTATTTTGATATTTGATAACTATATGCAATTATCTAATATTAAGATATTTATATTATGAGATAATATCATTATCTAATATTAGATAATTAATAGATAAGTCTTATCTCTTCCCATTATCTCTAGGATAAGGATAAGATGAGTTGTTAAGTGTAATTAGGATTTTGGAAGCATTATCCTAGTAGGACTAGGATTATGGTTTGCCTAAGTTCTATAAAAAGGGACTTGAGGGCAGCACTTAATAATCACGTTTTAAGCTTCCATATAAACCCTAAATCACTCAGAAAACATCCAATCCTAATTCTTAGAGAGAAAAACGCATCCTAGCAGACGCGTGAAGGGAGAGAGGTCGTTGTTCACTCCGTGTGGATACCGTAGAGACGCTGTACCTTCTGGCCGGCGTTTGATTCATCCGCTCTCAAGTTTTGATCAGTAGAAACACGAGTGCCTAATAGGTAAAACCCTAATCATTGACATATGCTTTTTGCATGGATCCTAGGTAGAATTCGGATCAAAATTTAAAATTCCGCTGCATGTGATAATCCAAATTGCCAACACCTAAAACATGTAAAGTCCAAGTTAAGACACTAGGCACAAGCCATTATTTGTTCTCTAATGCAATCTTATTGAAAAGTGTGAAAGATTTCTTTATACAAAAGGAGTTTCTAGAGATACATAATTATAAAAATTAAAAGGGGGAAAATCACATTTTGTTAGATGTAATATTTCTATATTCTAGTCAAACTTTGTTAGACAGAGAATGTAAAGAAGCCAAAATACATCAAAATGATTTTTATGAGATTTTTCATATTGTTAATAAATTAATTTATTACATTTCTTAAATAAGTGACTTTAAGCACTTGTAAGCAAATCAATTGTCTTTTCTATATTGTTATCTATGATTCTTTCATAAACTTATCTTCTTTCCTAACATTTCATGCATGTATGTAGAAATCTTGCTTATAATTGGCTTAAAAATTAGTTGAGTGATGCATTCGAGAAACTTATAAAACTAGAATTGTTATAAGTGTATCCTTATCCCTGAAAACACATATCTTTTTGTTTGACATCTCACACTAGCTTATTTGTATTCATTCCTTATATACGCATATATATAAGATAATATAGGAAATAGAGTCTTTTTAATTTGACATTATATAAATTGGCTTTAAAATCTTCTAAACCTATTTACTCAATGTCGTACTACCATGGCACACATGTATAAAAACTATATACATTAATGGTATCTACACACAGGTATAAATTTTTAGTCCACTATATATCATGAATTTTCATCTTGTTTCTTCCATTATACTTAACTCGATGAAAATAAAGGAAGAAACTAATGTAGATTGAACTATCAGAATGATTAATAGCTATTGAAATAAATAAGTGGTACAAATGATTTTGGAAATCCATGAATATTATTTAAGGCTTATTGCATCAATAATAAAAGAAATGAGAAAGGTATATCTAAAATTTAAGGTGCATTTATGCCTTTGATATTTTCTAATGCAAAATAGTGAAATTCTAGGATTTGGAAATTTTGTAGATAGAATAGTGAAATCTTGGGATTTGGAAACCTTCAAACTAAGTGGATCTACAAGATGCAAGGTATTTGAACTTGCTACTCTTATTTTTACCTTCCTATTTGAAAGAAATCAATTGAAACCAATGAGTAAATATTAGTTAATTATAGTTGATAACTTACCAATCATATTCCTTAGGATTATGATGCACTTGTTCTTAAGTTCATTGAGTTGAATATTCATTATATAAGCAATAGCTAGAATTAATACTTATATGCACACTGTAAGCACTTTTTATTTATATATTATATTTGAATGCATTCATTGTTGATATGGCATAATTTGAACCATAAGAATGGATGAATAAATGTGCTAGTTTACATAAGACATGCCTTTTAGGCTTTTTATTTTAAAAAATTGACTTTCTTTCTTTCATTATTTATAACAAGTGACATCAATGAAGATGCAAATTTTAAGGAAGCAAACCTAAACTTAGAAGATGAAGATGTCATTGACAATGAAGAAAATGAAAACAAGTAATGGAGAATAACCTTAAAAGTATAGGAAGAAATAAAGAAGGTTCAAACAAATGAAGGTCATAAGATTCAATGCATCCATTGTGAAAGAAGTTGAAAGATGATTATAGAATATCTCATCCAAGGCACCACTTAAATATATGTAAAAAATGTCCCCTTAACTTTGTTGTAATGCAAGTAGAAAAAAATAAATGTACTTTTACCAAAGACTTCAAGTTTAGCTAAGAAATGTCTCGTAAATGTTTTATAGAATTTGTTGTGGAAGACACAACGTTTCAATCTTGCAGAAGACCATAAGTTAAAAGACATTATGCATTCCATAAACTTGAGTAGATGTACAATTAGAAGGGATTTGTTTGCTAGGTATGATAAAGAAAGGGAGGTTGTTAAAAATGAATTAATTAGTAGCCCTGGTAAGATTTCCTTAGCCATAGATAATTGGAAACCTAAGTACATTGTACATGAATACAATGCATAACTTTGCATTGGGTGAATGATAATTAGGAACTGAAAAGGCTTATTATACATTTTAGAATTCTAAAGCTTCTTTTTGCTAGGATTTCTATAATTGATGAAGTTGTTGGGTGTTTAAGTGGGTGGAGGATTGATAACAAATTATTTAGCATCACATTAGACAATTAAGTTATAATAATGCAATGGCTAATAGCCTTAAGCTTTAATTGGTCTATAAAAGATCTCTTATGTGTGAAAGAAAGTTGTTCAAAATAGTCACATTCCAAACAAAATTGTTTAATCTGGTTTGAGCCTAGTTGAAGATATTGTTTCTAAAATATGCAATAATGTGAAGTATTTGAAAAATCTTGTATCTTGAAAAAAAAGTTCTAAGAAATTATGAAAAATAGCTATCACTTGAATCCTAGGAAAAAGTTGAGAACTAATGTAACCATCAGATGAAATGGTACTTATTTAATGTTAGATCATGTAATATATTTCAAACTAGCTTGGCAATGTTGGGGGAGACGTGACAATAATTTCAACTATTTTGTGCTTTCTAAAGAAGAGTAAGAGAAAGTGTAATTACATCACCAATTTTTGAAGGTATTTTATAATATTACAAATTTATTTTCTACTAGCAAAATTCATACATTTAATGTCTATTTTAGAGAGGTGTAAAAGGTGCACACTTATTTGTTAAAGGCAATGCATGCACCTCATAACCATATATTTAACATGGTCATATAAACAAAGGTTAAATTTGACAAATATTAGGCTTATTATAGTTTGGTTTTGTCTTATGCTACCATCTTAAATCCAAAGTACAAGTTTAGGTTTTTAGAATACTATTACTAAAAAGTATATGGTGATGGTTATCAAGATCACTTGAAACTTGTGGATTAGATCCTTTTTTATTTATTTAAAGAATATAACAATAATTTTTTCATAAGCATTACACTAGTAATTAGGGCAAGTAGTGGTAGTGAAGATTTAATTTCAAGAAATAATGCTAATTTTAATTTGAAAGGCTATGAAAACTTTTTGAGTTCCAAGTGTTGTGAATTCGGATTATTACATGCAGCGAAATTTCAAAATTTTGATTTGAATTCTACCTAGGATCCATGCAAAAAGTATAAATCAATGATTAGGATTTTACCTATTGGGTACTCGTGTTTCTACTAATCAAAACTTAAGAATGGATGAATCAAACGCTGGCTGGAAGGTACAATGTCTCTACGGTATCTACACAGAGTGAACAACGACTTCTCGCCTTCCACAAATCTGCTAGGATGCATTTCTCTCTCTAGGAATTAGGATTCGGTATTTTCTGAGTGATTTAAGATTTTAGGAAGCTTATGAGCATGTGCATAATGTGCTGCCCTCAAGCCCCTTTTTATAGAACTTAGGCAAGCCACAATCCTAGTCCTATTAGGATAATGCTTTCAAAATTTTAATCACACTTAACAACTCATTTTGTCCTTATCCTAAAGATAATAAGGAGAGATAGGACTTATCTATTAATTATCTCATATTTGATAATATTATCTCATAATATATTTATCTAATATTTGATAATGTAATTATTTGATATTACTTTAATATCAAATAATATCACATAATATATATATATATATTACGTAAATAACACAATATTATTCTTAATAATGATATATATATGGATGAAAATAAGTCCAATTAATTAGATATTAATATAATTAAAGTCTAATTAATTATTATTTTATTCCTACTCCTTTTGTGTGACCCTATAGGTTTTTACTACGTTGACAATAACTCATTATTAAATTATAGACAGTGAGCAGTATCTAGCAATACATCACTGCCACTCAAGTAGTAAGAATGTCTGTGATTCGATATCCACCTAATACATGATTAACGTTTTGTATCATAACCTTTTTCTAATAATATCCAAATTGAACTGGAGGTATGGAATGTGTCATCCTCATCAATGTTCAATTTATATTTCTTGATACTGAGTAAACTTAAAATAAATGATTAATATCACATATTAATCTAATTGAGCATGACCATGCATTTCTAAGTCTAACTCAATCAAGGGGCCCAAGGATATTTCTTTTTTATATAAGAGTAACAAAATCCCATCTACATCACTTACTTCTCTCTGTACAATTCATAACACACCTAATCAATGTCCTATTCATCATCCTAATTAAAGGTAACATAGGACAATATTAAAGTGAGTAATTCCTCATGTAGGAAACCTAGTAACTTTAGGTCAAAAGTTTATGTGTATTTGTGATCATATAAAAATAACTTATGACACGTCTATCCATGTAATATTCTCATAGTGGGTCAGTCCAGTACATTGTTCACTAATAATGTACTCATGTATTGACTTGATATCACATATCCATGATTCGTAATCATCAGTCATTATACATGTTAGTCTCGATGTATTATTACTATCCTTTTCATAATAATACTTGACTAAGGACATTTTAGGAATAACGAAGCTATTCTAAGGATAATTATTATATTAAGTTATAAATTGCGTAAAATAATAATAAAATTATAAAAATAAAATATAATAATTAAATTACCTAAAATAAAATATAATACATTATGTATTACTTCAATCATCTATATGATTGGTTCCTAGAACACACACTAATACCAAGTCTAGTTAATCTAAGCAATCTCAATTAAGGCAATATTTAGATGAAAAGAACTTGGATCACAAGATTGATATGAATGTTCTTGGTTATTGGAAAAAAGCTTCTTTGTAGTGTCCTATTCTATCATTAATGGCCCATGATGTGTTGACTATATCAATATTTATTATTCCATCATAATCAACTTTTAATGTTACCAAAAAGGTGATAAGTCCTATGAGAAGTTCACTACATTCAATGATTATTAAGTCACCAATTTGTCTTGAGAATTGAATACATGCTAAAAATGGTAAGATTTTATAAAATTTGTTGTTTAGTTTTTTTTTCTTTCAATATTAATGAAGTTTTTAACATATATTTTTTTAACAATATCATGGAAGCATCTAACTTACCAAATAATCATGACAATGATGATCATAATGAGTCGAATTCTAGTGATAATGATATCGATAGTGAAGGAGAAGATAGTTGCTATATTGTCTTGTAGTCTACATTAAGGTAATTTTAAAGCTACTTCCTAATATATCGTTAGTATTTATAGACTATTTTTAAAAATTTTATTTGTAAAGAGGAAACCATAGGATGAAATGTTATTTCAAGGGACATTTGACTTTTTAGAATATGAATTTGCAAGGAATCATTGGTTATTGTTTCAAATAAGAATTAATTTTCTGATCATGCTACCAATCTTAAATTGTGGGATTTTTTATTAATAAATTGTTTGTTATGTGTTTATGTGTATAATCAGCAATAACATATTATGAAAAATTTTAAGGTGCCTCCAGAATTTCTAAACCCTGGGTATGTGGCACAATCTCATCCATTGGATAAGATTACCTAACTACCCAGGGTTTAGAAACCCCTAGGGGCACTATAGTCTTCCCTACATATTATAAGTAATGATATAAGGAATTTAGAATGCTATATATGCAAATAATTCATGTATAGCATGTCATGTTTCTAGAAGTTAATTCTTAATGTAGCTTCCAATGAACAAGAGGTAAAATTTTCAAATTTATCTACTTTAACAACTTAAGGCATATGTCATACATATATCAAATTTATTTACTATAATCTTAGAATTTGGGCTATTTTTCTTCTTAGTTGAGTATTGGGTTACTTGTAATTTTTGCATTTTGGTGTTTCTAATTCCTTATATATGACATTTTGTTTTTCATATATTTTTGTCTGATTTCTTGTTGAATTTGATGTTATTTTGATGCATTTGCTTAAAATGATTTGCAGCCATATGGTTAGTTGAAGAAAACATTCTTGGATGATAAAGCATAAATATGGGTCCTCATTTTCTACTATAAAAATCAAATTTAACTTTTAATTGATTGATTATCATGTTAACTAAACTAGTTGATTACAAATGAACAAAGCTTAATGGAAGTTGCTACTTTGGGATTCAGCCTCTGTAATGTTGTTTTGCACTATAATAGTTTTTATGTTATATTGAATTTATGGTCAACATTGTCATTGGTTTGTGCATTTTATGCATAATTATGTTGTATTATTGTTTAAAGTATAAGCATCTTTTATATACAATTTAAGTTCATTATTTGTTATAACTTATGTTTTATTGAATGTTATAGACAACGCAAAAAGGAGATTAAAGATTTAGCTTGCTTTGTGCACAAGGCAAAAAATTGGATTTGCTCTTATGGTTGTTAGTTTGCTAGTTGGATTGAGGAGCCCCTTAACATGCGTTATGCATAAGTTTTGCAACCATAGGAATAAGAAGACCTTTTAGTTGAGTTTAAGTAGTAAATCGTTGTTACGATTATGAATCATTTATCAATTATATTTGGTTCTAGAGTTCTGAAGTTTTGTAAGATCCCCGGGGATCGAAACTTGAAAGATCAATTTTTAAGGGATGAGATTTTGTGAGTGAGAGATCTTAATTTCAAAATTTATTTTATAACTCAGATTCAAACTAAATTGATATTTAAAAAAATGAAATTATAAAATTAACAAGGATATCATAAAATATAAGAATTTAAGGCTTAATTTATCAATACAAACTCATATATAACAACTTGCTTAATTAGCCTTTTAGTTTTGTTGATGGACTCATGGATTCAATTTGGGCTTTACCCAAGCCCATAAGCTTAAATCCTAATCTATAAATAAACTTGAAATTATATAAATTAAGTTTTGGGCTTTGATTTAAAGTTATTATATTTCAGGAGCTTTAACCCAAACTTGGTCCATTAGGGCCCACGTGCAGGTCTAAAAGGAAGGAAGTGGAGAGAGCAAGTCTAAAAGAAAGGAAGTGCGGAAGTAGCAGGGTGGTGATACATCAAAGAGAGGGTGAATTAAATCAATGGTTTAGAAGAATTAGGAAACTAAAGAAAGTGGGAAGAAGAAAGGAAAGGAAGTGCCAAGTTGGAAACTTGGAAGTGATGGTGAAAATGTGTTGGCCAGACCTTGAAAATTTAACGAAATGGACCGATTTAAAATAATGATGCTATATGCATCGGAAGAGTATTCTGAAATTAATGTGCCGAAATAAATGGCTTATGAATCAATAAGACAGTTAGAATAGAAAAAAATCTTTTTACATTATGTGACTTTCCGGAGAGTTGCCAAATAATTCGGCACAAATTTTCGGAGATATTTATTCGAAAGAATTATCATCAATTCCCTTAAAATTTTTAAAAGGAATCAAATATGTGTAATAAGTAAATTAAAGAGATTAATTAAGTTATAATTTTATCATTTAATGAAATGATTATTTTTATTTTATAGTAGTTATGAAACAAAATTTTAATCTATTCTATTTTTTATTTTCGTTCCATTTTATTTCACTTTATTATATTAATTATAATAATAAAAACATATTTATTCTATTGGACGATACGGAAAGGTCAAATTCGTTCGGATTGGGGATATTTTTCGCTAAATATACTACTTAATTAATTATTATGCATATTTACATTTGGATATTATACTTTTAAAAAAATGTAATTTTTTTTAGATGAGTTGAAAAAAATGCTTGCACAACGCTCTTTTTTTTTCTTCTATTTTTAAGTGTCAAAATCTACTATATTTTAATGGAAGGAGGACAAATCTGTTCTAATTATAAGATTTATGAAAAAAATTATGAACTTTTATAAAAAAATTATAAATTTTATATAAATAATTCCATTTCATACAATCTATATTACAAAAAATTATAATTTTTGTAAAATTTTTTCATAAAACATAAAAAAAAAATCATTGAAACAAATTTACGGTCAAGGGCCAGAAGTCCCACTCTTATTATTATTGCGCTCATTTGATCAGTGCTCTCTCTCTCTCGCAGGTTTGAAATCAACTTATTCTTTACCCCCACAGCAATTATTTCACTAAAGTTCGTATTGTACAGCCAGAAAGCAAACAAAAAACTACAGCTGTCCCTTGGTAGGGTACACAGTCCATAGTCACTCACTCCCCCTGCTTCTTCAGTCTTGGTTTCTGAGCAAGAGCCCACTCTCCACCGTTCACTCTTCACATGGCTCCCTCACTCCCCAAAGCAAGATCTTCAAGTTTCAGCTTCTCAGAACACTTCCTTCTAATGGCAGCAGCTGCTCTCACCTGTGGATTTCTGGCGTACATTGTCTACGATGCAATTATGGCCACTGCATCTGAGCTTTTTCAACGTCTGCTGGTAATTTCTCCGTTGCTTTTGATGATCATTGTGCATTGGCTCTCAGCCGGAAGCCAACTGAACATCCCAATGCCCGGATCTGAGCCCAGTGCCATCCACAGAGCCGGAGGCTCACCTTGGGGTGTGGCCTTTGTTCTTCTGCTTCTTTTCTTTCTCATTTCTTACCAGCCTTCCCTGTATCGCTATGCTTCTTAGGTTTTTGTGTGGAAGAATGCATGTTTGAAGTGTATCCGTTAGTTTCTCTTTGTTCAACTAGGATTGTGGAGGGAAGTTCTTAATTTCAGTTAATTATGTTGGCCCAATTCCACTTGTATGCAAAGAGACCAGCGTAAGTTCCATAAATAATTACGCTGCTATATATTTTAGCCTTAAAATTTAAACTGGGAGAATTTTCATGTTTATTTATATTTATATTGATAAAATATTAAAATATAAAATAAGTATAATATTTAATTTTTCATTCATAAAAATAATAATTATTATATTTTTTTAAATTTTATAATTGATAATATTAATTCTTTATTTTTTCTCTTGTTATAACTATATATCCCTTCATTGATTCATAATGTTAAAATAAATAACAAATTTTAAAATGAATTGTTAAATCTAAAGTGGCAAAATGGATTGATACCAATAAATTCAATCAATCCTTTCATCTTTGAATTAATTAAAATTTATCCAATATAATAGGTTAAAAGGATGGATAAAATATTTATCTATTAATAAAAAATTCGAAGACTCTCAAAATTTAGCCTAATTTATTTTCATTTCATAAATCATAGACAATAAAAGAAAAACTATTTATCCAAACTTAAAATGCATGTAAAGATATCTTTAATGACAAATCAAATGGCGTCACACATGTATTATAATACGGATGAATTGATTAAATTAAATCTATATATTCATAATGTCACTCGATCAATAAGAAATTGGTATGTAACGTAGTGTATTATTTCAATCAATAAGAAGTATTTAAAATAATTATTTTTAATAAATTAAAAATTAATAATTATTAAAAAATAAAATATTTATATTTGAACATTTATTGATAGCCATATAAATAAAGAGTTTATTTATGTTGACAATAAATCATAAAAAATGAGAGATATGGAAGTTTAAAACTCTTTTATAAGCAACTTTTATTGATAAAGTTATAAATTTATATATACATTTTATTTTATATACAAAGTTCAACCATTTGTAAAGAAAAATATTACCTTATTTTATATATAAAATATCAAAATTTTATAATTTTTTTTAATATGTAATGAAATATTACTCTAAAATTATTGAAAGAAATGGATATAGAATTAAGCCCAAAATTAACAATCTTCATATAATGTTTTATATATATATGTCTTCAAAAGTGACAAGTAGAGATGTATTTAACAAATAGCATTTTGATCAATTTTTGATTGATTTGAATGATTTTAACTATTTGATCAAGTCAATTAATTAATTTAAATATTTGATAAAGAGCTATTTTATTCATTTATTAATCCTTAAATTGTTATTTTTAAAAAGTTAAGAATAATAATTTTTTGAAACAATTGATTTACATTTAGTACAGGAAAATATATTATTAACTATAATTATAAATTTTTTTACATTTTCATCATTGATAAATAAGAAAATAATAACTTATATTTATTTTCTTAATAAATCTAATACATATAATAAATTATAATTATTTATTTTTTAAAAACTAAATAAGTATAATAAATTATATTAAAATATTTACATAATAATAATAAAAATTATATGAACATAATCATATCTCTTTATCAAATCGTACTAAAAAGGAATACATGTCATAATAAATAATAGAAAATGTATTAAAAACTTATTAATTTTTTTGGCTGATATCTTTTAAATTAATGAATAATACATGTAAAAAAAGAAATAATGAGATGATATTATTTATGAAAGATATATTTTTATACTTAAAATATGTAATTCATGATAAACATATATAACATAAATTTTAATAGTTACTATATTTAATAAAATATTACAAGTATTCCTAATTAAAAATTATAATTGTTCATTTTTTAAGGAAAAATCAAATAAGTATAATAAATTATATTGATATATTTTTTAAAAAATATAATAAATAATATATTATAATCTAAAATATTATTAAAGTAAAAGAATATTTAAATAAATTATAAAATATATATTTATATCTTATTTTATATATAAATAACTAATAACAAATAGCTAATTTTATTAAATATTTTTATATAAATACTTAATACTTTTAGCAGATTAAATCAATTAATATAATTAATTATCAGTTAATAATTAATTAAATTAATTAACTATTAATATAATTAACTAATTATTAAATAATATTTTAATCTATAAGGAAGAAGTCAATTTTTTTTTACTCTCAAAAGTCAATCCAACACACGATAATAAAGAGAAAAAGAAAAAACAAATGCTAAACTATACATTTATTAGTTTCTATTTTTCAGTTCATCTGGGGAACCACTTCATAATTCAAGCTCACATTCAATTTTTCTCACCATTCATCCACTTTTTGAACCTTTCAAAGTGTTGAAAATACAAATGCAAGATTTATAGCCCATTTTAGTTCCCCATTCATACCAACCCAGAAAGAATTCCAATATTGCAGCTTCTCTATATAAACCACCAACAACATGGACTCTCCTTTCATCTCACCAAAGAACGAGAACAAGAATCTTCTGCAGTTCTGCAATGGGTACTTCTGAGATCACTCAAATAATGTCAAACAATAATTCTTGTGAAAAGAATGGAAGTTTGGATGCTGAAGATCATGTTGCAGAGGCTGGCTTAGCACTAGGCTGCCTTGGATGTTGTTGGTTTGATTGGTATTCTAATGTCTTCTTTGGCTTCAAACAATTCTGGCAGAAAAACCATGAAAGCTCCTTGGAGGAATTATAATTTGGATAGTTGATTTTGAACTCGATCCAGCTAGCTACTTTTGTGATCTGTGCAATTAGGATTGTGTGATGGGATTAGATCAAGCAGAGTTGAAAAAACATGTAATAAAGGGAATTAATCATCATCATATTTTGCTTTGTTGTTTGTTAATGAATTTAACTTGATGATGAAAGCATAAGCTACTATGAGTATTTATCTTGTGCCGTATTGATCTTAAGTCCCTTTTTGCTAGAAAATGTCCATTATTCTTTATAATCTAATTGCTCATATCTACGGCGGATTGTGCTTTGAAAGGGTAATTCTATAACACTCTGTCTTACGAAAGAATGAATATATTTATCTAATTTTGTTATAGACATATTTTAAGTTGTAGATGTGTGACAAATGCCAAAAAAAAAAATGATCATTGTGATGTAAAATTGTGGTTGTAATATGGTTATGAACATAATTTTAAATTATAGTGCGGTTAAAGTTGCAGTTTTATTATAGTTAGTAAAATTACTAACAAATACAAAAAATAGAAATACAATCATGTGAGTGTAAAATTGCAATTGGGATACACTTATGAACATAGTTTTAAATAAAATTGCAAATGTGATAACATAGTTTTAAATTGTAGTTAGAAAAAAATACAAAATTTTTCTTTCAATCTTAGGATGGTTGGATTTTATTTCTTTTTACTTTAAAAATTTAAAAATTACATCCTTAAACTTTATAAAACTTAGATTTAACATCTATTATTAACTTAATTAATTGTTTTATTAAATTATATAATTTTTCTATGAACTTTTTAACAACAATTATAATATTATAGCATATTTGGTTTATTTTACCATTTTTTCACATATAATTCTACCATCCATTTTTTTTAATTAAAAATTTATATATCTAATTTAATTTCTATTAATTATATAATATAAAAATTATTTGTGAAAAAATAATAAGATAAACTAAAATACTATAATATTATATTTTTGTTTGAAAATATCATTAAAAATTTTTATATAATTTAATAAAATGATAAAATAAATTGATGGTCGTTATTAATTCCAAGTTTTATATATTTTAAGGGAATAATTTTCAAGTTTCTAAGTAAAAGAAAATCAATCCAACCACAAAGTTGAAAGGAATATTTTGCATTTTTTCCTTTGTAATTACGGTCATGATTGTAGTTTTACTACAATTAGAAAATTAACAAAAAATACAAAAATATACAATTATTGTCATGTAAAATTATAGTTATGGTACGTTCTATAACAATAATATTATAATTATAGATTGCAATTTAAAACTTTGATTATGGACGTCAATTAGTGTGGAAATGGTGCTTAAACAACCCGATAACCATATGATAAGCCCATCATTTATTATGAAAATAAATTAGTCATCCTTTCACCGCTGTTGAGCCAAGATCACACTGTTTTCACATCATCTTCATTGGGGGAGGACTTGATGAAGGAAAATGTGTAGAGTAAACAAACAATTAATGGAAAGGGGCAAGTGGGATTTGATTATTTAATCCTAAAATTGCCCAAGTCATGGCGGCAAACAGAAACAGAGCTAAGTATTTGTTTGCAAGAAGCGAGTAGAAATTCCTGTATTTTTAATTGAAGTGACTTATGGGTAATTCATCGGGTAGAATACAAGAGATTTATGTTACTCTATACGATGCACGAAAAAGTTGATAAAAAAGAATAAGGTTGAATGAATTTCATTTTAGGTTTCAACATGGAAACACATGAATACAACGCGTAAAGACAAATTTGTAAAACATTTTCGATTTCTTTAGTGGATAGATTTTATCTTTACAAATTTTAGAAACTTTAAATTACTCACTTAAATTTTATAAAATTTATAAATGATATTTATCATTCACTTAATTAATTATTTTATTAAGTTATATATTTTTATGTACTTTTTAAATGAAAATCATAATATTATAATATATTGATTTATTTTATTTTTATACATAATTTATATGTTATTTAATTAATAGAAATTAAACCGTAGATATCAAATTTCAATTATATACTTACAAGTGAGTTGTAAAATTATATGTGAAAAAATACCAAAATAAACTCACATACTATAATATAATAATTTTTACTTAAAAGATTTGTAAAAATATTATATAATTTAATAAAATAATTAATTATGCAAATGGTTAGTGTCAATTTCAAATTTTGTAACATTAAAAGAGATGACTTCTAAATTTTTAAAATTAAGGAAAATAAAATCTAACCATTTAAAAATTAAAGAAATATTTTACATTTTTTTCACGTATAAATAACTACTAATCATAACAATGGAAAAAAAAAAATTTTTCAGCCGAATCATTAGGGATATACATAATATAGATACAAAGTGGAGTCACACATTATCAAATATTTTCTTCTAAACTACTTTTAGTTGTATTTATTATTACCATCTTTGTTAGTTATCAATATCCCCATAACTTTTCCTATTCGTATCTCTCGAGATTTTTCGTTTTTTTTGGGTCAAGTACCTCTCGAGATTTTTACCAAATAATTGTTTGCGGCTGAGTACTGTGGCTAAATACTAACCTAGAAAGATATGGGATATGTTTGACAAACAATGGTTTGAATGAATTTTAGTTAATTTAATTAAAATTAGTTAATTGAAATTTTCAATTAATTATTTTTAATATTTTATAATAAGTTGATTTAAGTATTTAATTGTCTTTCAATCCACCATTTCTAAAATATTAAGAATATTAGCATTTTTAATTGGTTGATTTATAAATAACTTGCAAAAAAAATTAAGTTATCCCCGAATTAGTTTTAGTATTTTTTTAGCTTTATCCCTCCTAAAAAAAGCCTAGATCCCTAGTTAAATAATTTAAATTATTAATTTCTTAAAATGAGATTTAATAAAAATTATATTAATTTAATTTTAAAAATATATTTAATATATAATAAATTATAATAATATATTATTTACAAAAAATTAAACTTACTAAATAATATATAGAATCTAAAATATTAAAATATCATTAAAAAAATTTAAATAATTCATAAAATATACCCATATTTTTAAATATTATTTTATATATAAATAATTAATTTTATTAAATATTTTTATCCAAATAATTAATGCAATTAATTAATCAAATTAATTAATACAATTAGTTATTAAATAATAATTAATTAAATTAGTTAATTACTAATGTAATTAGCTAATTGCTTAATAAAATTATAACTCAACATGAAAAAAAATATTATCTTTCTTTTTTTGTTAATAGTCATCGCAAAAATATAAAATCAAGAGAAATTTTTTCCATTGTAATTAGAATGATTGTCAGCTATCTAAAGAAGTTAAGACAATTCTTCAAAGTAGAAATAATAATTTATTTGATGTATATATGTAAGATCTTAAATTTATAACTTAAATACAATAAGAAGTAAAGTTTTTAATATAATATCGAATATTAATATGCTACTAAAGTGATGGTAGTAAAGTTATAACCATTTGGGAAAACGTATATTATGTCCAATGTTATTCCACAATTATTACTTTAGCTTCCAATAATGTCATTCCCGCTTATTACTCTAGGTTCCGATACATGTTAGATTGCAGGAAGAATTAGTCGAAAAAGGCCAACTAATAATTTCAAATATAGTTGGAAGCTTCAGAATATATTGACAGGTATCTTGCTGCGATACACCTCTATCATTCTCCTTGTTCAAGTATGTATCTATGCATGCATCATACATTATATGCATAATTATCTTATTAAAAAAAAGGAGATTGGGAGGGAAAATTCCATTGCAAGAACTTCGAAAATATTCCGTCCCAACAGCAATTATCTACCATTTTTCATCTTGCTCTTTGTACCCTAAGGAAGGAAATTGATACTTTCACTGAATTAACAAATTGATACTTTCAACAGAAAAAAAAGTAACCAAGTTACTCTTTTATTATGGCTTCCTTCTTCTGATTTTGCTTCGAATTTGTTTATTCATTTTACTAAAAAAACCCACCATAGATTGTGAATAACAAAAAAAACGGACAGTTTTTTATTCTTATTTGGACCAAGTAAAACAGAGCAGAGTATGAGTATATAAGAAAATCTGTACTACTTGCAGAAACATTGGACGACGCATTAAAAAAGAACTTTGATGGCAAATACAAAACATTAAAGAGGAAAATACGGACAACGGAAGATTTAAATCAATAACAAATACATATCTCAACAAATATTTCATGTAACAGTAACCACATCTAAATCAAAATTTGAAAAATAGAACCACATTTTGATGTAGAAGACAAACCATTACATTTATTAGAACCAAATATCTAATTTCCTGCCATAGCTAGACATTGGCCACAAATGCAGTATTATAAACTTCAAGCTCTAGATTCCTTGGTAGGGCTCACATCAAAGACAACAGCTCTGGTGATAAGAATTTGGATGTTCTGTAAGAATTTTAAATTTATTTTAAGATCTCATGTATGATAATTAGAACACTATAAATATGAAATTAGAATTTACTTACCTGATGGATTTGTAGTCATAATCGAATTCAACGGAAGTTAATGAATTCTTCTCAACTAAATCTTCCTTTCCGCTCTTCTCTTCAGTGGCGGCTCTCAATGGGTAGAAACCTTGTGTATGAGAAGTGAAAAGGGGACCTAGCCTTAATCCTTATTTATAAACCTAACAATCCTCCCCATAAAAGGATTACTAAGTCTTTGCGCCTACACAACTGCTAAACCACACTAAACTATGTAGATGTACTAAGCTCATATCTTTAAGATCACAATTTTAAATGGGCCTCATGCATGTCTCACAATTGGGCTAAATTTAATCAGTCAATTTTTTATTAAATCATAAATTATCAATTAATAGTAGCTCACTTTATGAAAAATTCTAACATTCTCCCACTTGAGCAATATTAATTGGGTTTTATTAGAGTTTTAACAAAATACATTTTGAAAACAAGACTCCAGACTGATTGAAAAAAAATTTATGTGGCCACAATTAAAAAATAATTTAGCCCTCTAAGATAACATCACAACAATCCTATCTAATATAGTCAACTAACATTGAATCATAGCGGCCTTTATGCCCTTTATTGACATAAGACCAATCTATGGTTACAAGTGTCAGTGACTTTATCGATAATAGATTTTAGTGTGGCTATGTAGTAAGAAAATAGCATCAAATGTGATCAAACATGCTATTTTCGTTATCAGCCCTCCATGATTTCTCTAAACTTGATGAGAAATCTATATATTGTATGTATGTCTCATTCATATTCTTGAGATCATTCAATGGTGTCATTTTATAAGACATACTTTCTTGACATCAAAGTCATACTTAAGACAGACACCAGTCTTAAGAAGCAAGATTTCAATACTTATAAGTATATGTTCAAGTAAGAATATATAATAGCATAGATTATCTACTTTATGATGATCATCAATGAAATTAAAATCTTATAAAAAGAGTGTCTAACATAACAAATTATAACATGAGAGTATCAAATACAGCAAATATGCTCCCACTAATAAAATGCATCAAAAGACTTTAACACACCCATACTCTCAACATGTTTGCTAAAAACTATAAGTCTTAATCCTTTAGTCAGAGGATTAGCAATCATGTTATTTGTATCAATATGTTCTACAGTAATATCACCATTTTTCATAAAATCTCTGACCTTAAGGTACTTTATTTCCAAATGCTTAGACCCACATGTAGTTTTGTTGTTTTTGAAAAACAACATAGCAGATTTGTTATCATAATAAATTCCTAGTGGATTAAAGATGGAATCAATGATATGAAAATCAGAGATAAGATTCTTTAGCTAAATGGCTTGCGTAGCTGCTCCATAACATGCAACAAACTCAGCTTGCATAGTAGAAGAAGCTAAGAGTGTTTGTTTTACACTCTTCCAAGATACAGCTCCTCCAGCTAATGTAAGAATGTATCCTGAAGTGGATTTCATATCATCTTGAGAGCCAGTAAAGTCAGAATCTGTGTATCCAACAATCTCAAGATTGTCAACTTTTCTATAAATCATCATGTAATCTTTTATCTTTTGTAAGTACCTTAATACTTTCTTAACAGCAACCTAATGATCCATACCAGGGTTAGAAAGATACCTACCAAGAACTCCCACTGCAAATGCAATGTTAGGCCTAGTGCAGACTTGTGCATACATAAGACTCCCCACTGCACTAGAATAAGGTATATTCTTCATAGATTCTCTTTCTAAATCATTCTTAGGACATTGACTAAGGTTGAGTTTATCACCTTTTATAACAAGTGCATCCCCACCCTTACAATTCTGCATATTAAATCTAGTGAGCACACGATCAATGTAAGACCTTTGTGAAAGTCCCAATAAACCACTAGATCGATCTCTATGAATCTCTATCCCAAGAACAAACGAAGCATTCCCAAGATCTTTCATATCAAAAATCTTGGACAATGATTGTTTAGTCTCATACAACAATCCATTATCATTACTAGCTAATAGAATATCATTCACATAGAGGACAAGAAAAATGTACTTACTCCCACTGATCTTAAGGTATATGCACTGATCAACTTTATTTTCCTCAAAACCTATGGAAGTGATCACCTCATCAAATTTAAAATACCATTGCCTTGAAGCTTGTTTAAGTCCATAAATAGACTTTTTAAGCCGACACACTAAATATTCTTTTCCAAGTTCTTGAAAACCCTCTAGCTGTACCATATAAACTTCTTCTCTCAAATCCCCATTTAAGAAGGCTGTCTTCACATCCATTTGATGAAGCTCTAAGTCATAGTGTGCTACCAAGGCCATGATGATTCTAAAGGAATCTTTAGATGAGACTGGTGAAAAGGTCTCATTATAGTCCATTCCTTCTTTTTGAGTGAATCCTTTTTCCACCAATCTAGCTTTGAACCTTTTAACATTTCCTTTAGAGTCTTTCTTAGTTTTGTACACCCATTTACATCCAATAGGTTTGCATCCATTTGGAAGCTCAACAAGTTCCCAAACAACATTGTAAGCCATACAATTTATTTCATCTTTCATTGCATCCATCCACATATCAAACTGTGCACTAGTTATTGCATCTTTGTAAGTTACAGGATCAACAACATGACTAATATCATAGTCACTCTCTCTAAGGAAAACTAAGTAATCATTAGAGATTGCAGATCTTCTTTATCTAGTAGATCTTCTCAAAGGCACCTCAACTTCATTCTCTTGAGCTTGAATTGCATCAACAGTATCGGGAATTTGATTAGGAGGATGAGCACAAGGGAGAGGATCTGTATTCTGCTGCACATTTTCTCCTCTTCCAATATCTACTAGTACTGCAAGATTTTATGGGTTTGGCAAAGGGAAAGTGACATATCTTATAGGTTCATCGTCATTGATAACTTTTATGATGCTTCTATCTGTAGTATCCCATTCCAAGAATTTCGCCACCTGTGACTCCACAATTTTTGCTCCATGTTCAGGATAATAGAATTTATACCCTTTGGAATGATCTGGGTATCCTATGAAGTAGCAACGAGTAGATCGAGGTTCAGTTTTCTTTCCAAAAGGATTATAAATTCTAACTTCTACAGGACATCCCCAAACTTGAAAGTGATTCAAGCTAGGTTTCCTTTTGGCCCATAGTTCAAAAGGTGTTTTTGTTACAGATTTGCTAGGCACTCTATTCAATATATATAATGCACATTTCATGGCTTCACCCCAAAGAGATTCAGGAAGATTAGTTCTACTTATCATGCTCCTCATCATATCTTTAAGAATGTAATTTCGTCTTTCGGCCACACCATTTTGCTCAGGACTACCAAGCATAGTATATTGGGCAATTATCCCATTCTCTTGTAAGTATTTGGCAAATGGTCCTATATGCTGTCCAGTTGTGTCATGTCTACCATAATATTCACCACCTCGATCAAACCTAACAATTTTGATGACTTTTCCTAATTGTTTCTCTACCTCTATTTTAAAAATTTTAAATTTTTCAAAAGCATAAAACTTCTCCTTAATTAGGTAAAGATAACCATAACGAGAAAAATCATTAATAAAGGTAACAAAATATTTATTACCACATAAAGTAGGAGTAAGTGGTCCACTAATATCAGTATGCATAATTTCTAAAAGGTTAGAACTTCGAGTGGTACCTTTGCTTTTAGTCTTAGTTAACTTACCCCTTATACAATTAACACATGTGTCTAAGTTTTCAAATTTAAGAGAAGGTAAAGAACCATCTTTTATTAATCTATTAATTCTCTCATTTGAGATGTGGCCTAATCTTTTATGCCATAATAAGAAAGACTTTTCACTAACTAAAGTTCTCTTAGACACTATGTTTTCAACATTCATAGTACTGTATTAATTGTTTTGGGCCAAGCATAATCTATATAAACTATCATCAAGCTTAAATTCAACAATAATTTTAGAATTTAAAAACAAATCAACTTTTCTATTCTTGATGATAAAATGATAATCATGTTTATCCAAAATAGAAACTAAAATTAAATTTCTCCTAAAGGAGGGCATATAAAAAACATTTTCCAAAATAAGTTCAAAACCAGACTCCAAATTTAAACCTATTGTTCCTATAAAACAAACTTCTATTTCAGCATTATTTCTAACTCTAAGCTTAGCCTTTTTCTCACTTGGCTTCTGTTTGCTTTTGAACCCCTGCAAAGCAACAGCAACGTGAACAGTTGCACCATTATCAAGCCACCATGAGTTTAATGGTGCACTAATAAAATAGGATTCAAAACAAATGAAAGCTAGTGGTTTACCTTCTTGCTTACCCTTTTTCTCTAACCAAGATTTGTATTTGTGACACTCGAATTTCTTATAACCTTTCTTTTTACAGAAAAAACATTTATTTTCTTTCTTAATGATAGCTTTAGGACCACTTATCCCTCTTGTCTAATTACTGCTTTGGCCTTTCTTGTCCTGAGACTTATTAGGTGCTTTTGACCCAAACTTCCTAGGCTTGTTGGAATTTTTCTGGTAGGTAGATTTGGAGTTAATGGTAAGTAAGGTACTCTCATTTTTTTCCCTTTTGAGTTTTTCCTCTTCAGAAACACATTTAGATATAAGATCATTGATACTCCAAACCTCATTCATGGTGTTATAGGCAGTTTTAATTTGGGTGAATTCATAGGGAAGAGAATTGATGGCATGGTGAATAATGAATTTCTCAAGTAAGGTGATTTCATGGGAAGCTAATTTGTTTTTGATATGGACCATTTTCATGATGAAATCTCTAACATTTCCAACAAAATTATAGCTCATACTTGTCAGCTCACTCATAAGATTCCCAGCCTTAGACTTACTGGATTTTTGGTACATTTGACTAACAGCATCATGGAGTTCTTTAGCATTCTCAATCTCATCCAACCCACTCAGAAGATGTTCAGGGACAGATCTTTTAATAGTATGTAGACACATACGATTTGCTCTATCCCACTTGGCAAATAACTCCTTTTGTTCAGCAGTACTTTGGGCAGTGATGGCACCGGGTGGATCAATCCGTAAGGCTATGTCTATATCGTTCATAACTAAGGAAAAGTTCAGGTCTTCATTCCATCTCTTATAGTTAGATCCATGTAGGATCCCAATGGTAGCTTAGTTGCCATTTACAGCAAAAGTCACTATTCAAGACAAATTGCAACAATTAACTAATGGATAATTTAAAAAGAATAGCAACGATTCCTGATGTGCTACAATGACTAGAGAGTCTAGGTGCATCATCATGTTCTCCCCTTTGGGCAGAGAATATGACATGCTAGTAAGTACTCTCTTCATAAGGCTAATATGAAAATATCCAATTTAAAAAATTCATCCCCTTTGGGCAGATAGACTTTCTAAATTGATATATTTCCATCCATGATTCCTTATGTCATAATGCTAAAATTATCTTACATAATAACCCCCTTTGGGCAGGTGATTATATAAGATAATTCTAGTACTATCCCATAATTTCTAAATAAGAAAATATTTCACTAATCATTATAAATGAGTCACTTTGGCAGCCAAGCATTTATAATTACTAATGAAAAATTTTCTTAATTTGGAAAAAGTAAATTATCCAATATCTCAATTTGTATACTCAACCATATGTATATAATGAGTCACTCCTAATGAGATGCTAAAAAACTCAATGTATCTCAATGAACCTATAAATATTGTTGCATAATAAAATTTTGAACAAAATTTAAAATTAATATAATTGTAATATCTAATTATGTTTACTCCTCAAATAATAGTATTAAATAAGATAATAATAATAATAAATTAAGAAAAGTAAATATCATCAATGAATTACAAATATTTTACTTTATTTTTCCAAAAAATTTCACAATCTTATAGTTCTGGAAAATATTTTGAACTAATTCAAAATATATATATACCAAATATTTTCTGTATAAAAGAAGTAAAAGTAAATAAATAAATAAATAAAATAAAATAAAAGGCTGTGAGGCCTCTGTTGGTCCCGTGGCATAAGCCACCTTTCTATTTCACCAAATCATGGCAAGGTCTCGATGCCATGAGGATCGGTACCATTAATCCAAAATAACCAAAGCATGACTTCACATCATAACAAAGATTTACACAGGCGCTCATGGCAAACAAAAAAAACTGATGGACCTTCATATGTATGTATATAATTCACTTTATATATATATATATATATATATATATATATATATATATATATATATATATATATATATATATATATATATATATATGTTTCGAGAGGCACACCAAACAAGATTTCAATTGCTGCAAAAAAAGCACACCAAATTATATATATTATTTGTTTTATATGTATATGTGTCAGTGTGCCATCAGAAAAAGGGAAACCAGATATATAAAGTCCAATTATATATAGGGAGTATAACTTTATTATCGGCGAAAGTTAAAGCCTTCTCTTCCAACGTCCCGTCATTGTCTGTCCAGATATATATATATAAATCAAGCTACTAACATTCACTAGGGTGTGATTTCACGTTTGCATGAAGGACACTTCACATTATCTTGAAAATTGGCACAGACAGTTACGCCAAACAAAGACTAATTAAATTCATATATATATAATTCATTTTATGTAAAGAAATCAAATAGCAGGCCGATATATATATACCGATATATATATATATATATATATATATATATATATATATATATATATCATACGTATAAATCAAAATGATATTCAGGAGCAAATCCAATTAATATAAATATATGCTAAAAAGCTAAGTTTCGTTTTAGATACGCATATATACGAAAATTCAAACACTTGACAAAAATAGTAAAATCCTTTATGCAGATTCTAAACAGAATGCTATTGGCTGATGGATTTGAGAATTATAAAATAAATATTATAAATTGATCGTATGATTTTATTTTAAGTATCATACGTATAAAAATTCATCATAAATCATAAACCAAAATAATATGAAATATAATCAATTATGATAGGTTCTAATATCATACATGTAAGCTTTGATACCATATGTAAGAATTTTAAATTTATTTTAGGATCTCATGTATGATAATTAGAATACCATAAATATGAAATTAGAATTTACTTACTTGATAGATTTGCAATTATAATCGAATTCAGTGGAAGTTAATGAATTCTTTTCAACTAGATCTTCCTCTTCTCTTTTCTCTTCAGTGGCGGCTCTCAATGGGTAGAAATCGTGTGTATGAGAAGTGGAAAGGGGACCTAACCTTAATCCTTATTTATAAACCTAGCAATCCTCCCCATAAAAGGATTATTAAGTCTTTGGGCCTACACAACTGCCAAACTACACTAAATTATGTAGATGTGCTAAGTCCATATCTTTAAGATCACAATTTTAAATGGCCCTTATGCACGTCTCACAATTGGGCTAAATTTAATCAGTCAGTTTTTTATTAAATCATAAATTATCAATTAATAGCAACTCACTTTATGAAAAATTCTAACATGTTCCAGATGATCATGTTGCAAAGGTTGGCGCAGCCTTTGCTGATTTGGTCAGCACTGCTGCTGTTGGAATCCTAATGCCATTTTTAGGATCATACAATTCTGGCAGAAAAACCATAAAAGCTCTCGAGAGGAATTACAGAATCTTTAGTGATGATTTTGAGAGAGATCCGGCTACCTACTTTCATAACCTGCGCAAATAGGCTTGCCGGTGGGGTGAGAACATTCTCAGTTGAGTACAACTTGTAAGAGAGGGGAATAATGATGTTTGATATCATCTTTTGCCTTGTTGTTGGATGTCTGAATATAATGTTATGAAGTTGATATGAGCTTCTATCTCGTTTATATATTGATCTATATTCCCTTGTAGGTTGAAGTGTCAAGTATTGTTTAACCAACTGTTAAATATTTATGCCCAATTTAATTTAATTAAAAGTGTAGTTTCAAAGGTTACATGATATCATGTAAATTATGTCTGAACTTGATCCGGCTCACTCTTGTCCACCCTTAATATATATAAGAAGGGAGGGATTTTTGTACTTTGGTTACTATTTGATGCAAAGTTGCCCTATCATTTGGCTTTTGTCGCAAGGCATTTTCAACCGGTCACTCTTCATTACTATTGTGAAATTGTAATTTTGCAACATCATCTTTAACAAAATTGATTTTTGATCAACAACAAACCCAGATCTTGAGGCATTAAGCTGATAAAGACTTCACTTTTTCTCTTTGACAATCATTATTGAGCTGCAATCGCTTTGAGTGCCCGTTGCCAATGTTGCTCAAATTGAGATCAGAGATTCGAAAGAAGTGCATTAGCGATCTTTGGCAGAAGTGTGATGAACTTCAGATTGATGTCAAATGTTTTATTAACCTATAGTTTTTCTGTCTTTTCAAAATCCTCAAATCACATATTGCAAATAAAAATCTTTTCAATTTTCTTTGTCTTCTCCATTTCTTGGTTGTGTTCTCTCTATGTTGTATTTCATTGTTTGCTTTTTCATTTTTATCATCATCAATTGCAAATCGCAAATCCTAAAATAGGTTAATCGTAAACTTCTTTTTCAGTCTCAGGAAATTACAAAGAAAGGAGAACCATACTCAACACAAGTTCAGGCAATTTTTAACGAGAAATTATAAGTTGAGGTACATCTGCATCGCACCTGGTTTTGCTAAATTCTATCAAATTTATCATCAAAGTAACTTCAAAGTTGACAGAAAATTTAAGAGTCGCGTGGATTTGTTTAACTTCTTTGGAAACTCATTTGAAGAAACGAAGTATTGATTTAATTAGTGGTTTTGAAGTCTTTACTGTTCATTGAACCCTCTTATGTCTAACAAGTCTGTGTAAAATTGATTTAATTTATAATTGGGAACTGCAGGAGTACAAATTGACCGCACTGGCAAATTAAAAAAAAAAAAAAGTCATTGTTGTTACACATCAATTTGAATTTTTTTCCAGCTCCTGAAGGATTTGTGTTTGATATTATGTAATTATATTATGCAATTGGTTGCGTACATTTATGTTAACACTTTCTGCTGGAAGTTTTCCTGAATTTGATTTTTGAGGTTACATTGTAATTTTATGTGAAGTATGTTACATAGTTTTTTGCTGTTGAGAATTCTTTACTCACTGCATGATCAAAAGTTGAGACTAACATTGCTATTTCAATACGATGTGCTTTTTCTCCTTTTATATCCGTTAGGTTCTTAGTTCTTCCTTATGTTTCACGTTCTGAATGTCATTATTATTAGCTTTATTAAGGCTAGAGTCAAGTCTGGGATTTTGTAATTGTAGTTCTTAATTAATATTAATATGGGCATTAAAGTGAATCAAAACTAATAACTCTAACCTCGGGTGGGTCCTTCCTGCTTCGAATTTGTTTTTGAACTCTATTGCAATTATATTTTAAATCGATAGAACTTAAAAGGTCAAGGGAGTGAATTGGCTTTAAAATAATCTTTTGTAAAAACTATGTATTAAAGATATGTTCAAAATCGTGAACATACAATAGAAAAGTTTCTAAACTTTTGATGGATATATTGCACGTGTAAAAAATATGAAGTGATTTAGTAAAGATTGCAAATGCCTTAAAAGTATTTCTTATCAATCACAAAAATAATTTCTTTAACAAAAATAATGTAAAAACCATGTGTATGTCTTTTCTTGAAAAAACTAAGTAAAGTCTTTGCTGCAACAATATTAAAAGAGTAGAATCCATGTGTATGTGTTGAAAAAATAAGTAAAGTCTTTGTTGCAATATTAAAAGAATAGAAAAGAACGATGAATATAAAAAATTTTAATAGAGCTTCAATGGTTTAAAAAGAATATCTTTTGGATTTATTCATCTTTTCTCAAGTTATCAAATATTATTTGAGAGATTTACTGATTTTGATTGAAATTATTAGCTTTAAAAGATTTCATCCAATTTTTACTAAAATTTTCACCATTCACTTAACTTTATAAAATCTATCCAATCCCTACTAAAATTTCTTACACCACCTGGATTTACAAAATTTTACTAATATGTACTAGGATTTCAACAATGTCAAGAGAAAATTTTCTCATAATCCCACTAAGAGATTTTACAAGCATTTACTTTGAAACATTCAAATAGTAAATATGAAAGTTTTGACTCGAGAATATGATGATGTTTTTGGGTGAAGAAAACAGGAATAAATTTGGAAGTTGTGTAAATGGTTTGGTGTGTTTTCTTCCAAAGATGTGAAGCCTATTTGTAAGTTGTAAGAGAAACTTGATGAAAATAACTTGATTCCTAAGTAAACTTATCCAATAAGCTTCCTTCAATTGGTCATGTGTTGAAAAACCAATTTTTAATCACATTAAACCAACTTTTAACACTTGGCAACTTCAAAATAAATTTTTGTGCAACTTACTATTTTGTTAGAAATTTGAATTTTGCTTTGTCCTTTTGTCAAAAAGTTGTGAATAATGACTTGTACTTTTTTACTAGTACACTGCATTTTTTATAAGAAAATAATATTTTTATCAATTATTCATAGTAGGAAAATTTTACATTTGAATTTCCCTCTCATAGTTTGATTTGATGGATGAGATTAAAATCATATTTAATATAAATCATTGGATTTTAAATTTAAAAGCATAATTAATAGAATCATTTCTTGATGATCAAATTTTGGAATACCACAATACGTCAAATAAAATGATTTTGGCCATGTGGGGGCTAGTGATGATCCAAGATGCCCTTGTAAAATCAATTATGGGCTTATTAGAATTTGATCCATGATAATTATATCGAAATAAATTGAATAAAAACTACAACTATTAAGTCCAAGTTACATATTGGCCCAAAAATATTTAATTTTTTATTTGATTTTTCATAAATGGTTTTAATCGAAACTATATATGGATTATGTCATATTGATATTTATATATTTGGATCATACCTCTGTTTTTGCTCTGTCTTTACATTTTGGTTGTTTTGTTAATTTCAGGTTGCTGTGTTATTTGAGTTGATGAATTCTCAATGCACATCTAATAATTTATTGATAAAGTGCATTCGCTTGATGGGTTTGGGCATTTTAGCAACTCTGCAAAATTTCCTGCTTCATTACATCAAGGCTTCTTCAAGCATGGCCAAAGACCTTCATTGTCTTGGAAAAATAAAGCTTGAACGAGTAAGAGAACTTTCGGAGACTATGAATGAAATAGAGACAGAATTTTAGATATGAAATAATGAAGAATGCCAAACCCCTCTCCCCTGATTAAACTCCCCTCCTTTTTCCATGGTTAAGTAGATGAGAACAATACCTACTATTAGGTAAACTTCAAATTGTGTTTCTTGATTTGTTGCTTCAATTTAGCTAGCCATGCAGAGAGAAACTTAAGGTATGTAATATCAAAAAATATATTGATTTGAAAAGATTTCATTAGTTTTGTCATCAAAGAAGTATTTTTCTATTGTTTCAAGGTTATAATTTTATATTTAAAATTAGAAATTACATGTGGTTTAGAACAACATGCTAAACATGCATTCCAAAATAACAATAGTTGGTTTATAGATATCCATTTTTTTCAACAATATTATGTTGCTTTAAAATTTTTAAATTATGTTAATTTGTTAGCAAATTTATGATTTTATTTATTTATTATTCATATTTGTAAGTGCATTTTATTAAGATGTTCCAAACAATCAATCCAGTGAGTGCATTTTTAATATTTTTGAAATTATTTTCCAAATAAATTATTGTTACAAAATTTCCTTTGTTTATTTTTATTCTATAAAAAATATCAGTTTTGTTTTTTTATTACTTTATTGTCAATTTGCAATGCAAATGTTCAAATTTTGTTTTGAAATTCATCTTCCTCTTGTTACCATTTTCTTGAATGGAACAACGGAAGGACCACCTGCCGCATGACAAAGAGAACCAAATGAGCTGATATGATCCAAAGCCCAATGATAGGACCACCTACCAGACGATAAAGAGGTGGGTTGGTTGGCACGATAAAAAATTATTTTCTTGATTATGTTTAACAAATTTTAAAAAATAAGATTTTCTTTACAAATTCATATTTTTTTTATAAAATGTAGAAAGTTGTTTATTTATATCTTAGTAGGATATCAGTAAATTTTATTTTTTTATATTATTTATAGATATAAAGTTAAAATTATTTTTATTAAATTTAATTAATGATAATTAAAATTATTAATTTATATTATAAAAATATTAAGAATATAATATTTATTTTGTTAATATTTTATAAAAAATATAAAATTAAACAAAGAAAAATATATAAAAAATTATCTTTGAAAAGTGTCACTTCTTTAAACTTTGTTTGGATGAGGAAAAAAAAAGAGGGAAGAAAGAAATTTTTAAATTTTTAAAATTTTCTCCACTTTTTTGAACGAAGAGAAAAGAAGAAGTAAAGAAATGTTAACAATAAAATTTATAATTATAATTTTATAATAAATTTAAATTTATTTTTTCTTATTTTCTTCTTAATTTAAATTTAAAACATTTCTTTTCTTTTGTCTTTATTTTTTTATCAAATTAATATCAATCAAATAATTTTAAATGTTTTATAAAAAATTCATATGAAAATTATTTTTAAAAAAAATATTTTTAAAAAATTACTTACAATGTAAGTCGATATGTGTATATATATATATATATATATATATATATATATATATATATATATATATATATGTATGTATATATATACATATACATATATATATATATGCGTTACATATATAAACTCAAATGAGCTCACGTAATTCCTAGCCCAGTAACAAGGACTGAGTAGCGATTGTACTTTAGGCTAGAATCCATTGATAATTTTCAACCTGATCCCTAATTTTACCCACCAATTTTACATTAATTACTGGGCCACCGTCATATATTCACTTTTCAGCAGACAGAATCCTGCCATGTGCCTGGACAGATTTTCCACACTTTTTTTTTTTGGGGTACAGTGGAGTGGACCAGGCATGAAAGAAAAAGGTTCATTTTAATACTTTGGTTCTAGGCAAGATCACGCTGTTTTTTGCTTCATTTTTATCGGTACATGGGAGCGAAACTAGATTTTTGGTTTCAAGGGGGGCAAATTACATTTATATGCCATAATACATTATTTTTCTTTTATAATTATAGCGTTTTAATAGATAATTTATTTTATTGATATAAAGCTACTAAAAATATTTCAATTATGAGATATTTGGATGGAGAAGGATGGAAAGAAATGAAAGAGGAGGAAAATTTATTAAATTATATTTCTCTTTTTTTAAGCATAAATAAATAATAATTATATATTCAAAATAATTTAATTTTTATGCTCCTTTAATTTAAACAATTTTGGAGGGTTTTTTAAAGTCAAAAAGAGATGAAAAAGTGAGATATATACTGTTCGTTTTCTTTCCTTTCTTTACTGTTAATTTTTTCATTATTTTCTCTTTCTTTCCCATAGCAACTTTGAAACTTCTTGTTAGGAATGGGCGGTGGCAAGTAATAGGAACTATGAGAGTGAATCTATGACAAATTAATTTTGCCACTAAAGCTTGATTATTCCATTTAGACACCGTCTAGATTTAATTGTTTTTTTCACAATTTTGAGAAACGCTATTGATTTGTGGCTTATTAATTTTATGGATACTCATACCATATTGCAAAAAGTAAAGTTATTCCAATTTTAATGCCCTTTTATAAATTTTTTTCTCACTGTGTTTTCTTACAAACTTTTCTATGGGATTCCCGATATGCAATAGGTTTAATTATGTTTTCATTAATTTGAAATTGAGTAAGATTGGTTTTAATATAGAGAAAAATTTTCTGGTATCAAATTTTTTATTTACAAAATTCAAATTTGAAATCTTGGTTCAAGATACTAAATTCTAGTCATTCAAATTAATTGACATTGATATTTTATTACAAACTTCACTTCCGAGAGTAGTGAGGAGCTCCAAAGGCTAAAGGAGGAAGATGAACGAGTCACTTTCTCGGGGTGTATTTACCCGATGAAAGCTGAGATTGCAATTCTACTGGACCTAGGACAAAAGTTTACGCCTAAAAAATATAAGGAGTAGATTATGGTACACCACCAAAATAATGGTGCACTGATGTGCACCATGAGATCAATTTGTTCAACTAACAAAAATAGGAAAAGGGAATTTAAAGCATAATAATTATTGAAAGACCCCCATAAATCAATAAATTGTAACTATGCAACTGGATCATGTTGACTCAACAAAAGCACGATTGTCATGGATTCAAGCGACCCCTCGCCGTCATTGAATGAATCTTTCAACTTCAGGTAGCACGAATTGAATGGTCAAAGAACTAGATCAGAATTTCCTGCCAGTCCTCCTCACGTCAAAGTGGGTAAATCTTTAGCCCCTGAAACCATTGAGAATTGGTAGAAAAAACCAAAAAGATATCGATTTCTTACAAGAAAGGTGACTGGCAGACGCATTTTGTGTAGCTTAAGTGTTTGATTTTGCCACCAGATCCTAACATGTGTCTAAGCCCCCCAATCTCTAATGTACATGTGTTTGAAACTAGAAGACAAAAACTCATGGACCAAGTTCATGAATCCACATTTTATCCATAATCCCAACGGTAGGGATGAACAACAGTGTTCCCTCCTAAAATACACATTTGCTTGTCATAGTTTCGAACGAAGAGAGAGAAACTCCCTTTTTATCTTCTTGCTGAAGAGCCTGTGCCATTGTTATAGTGTTAAAGAAGCTCATATGCTAAATTCCTCATTCTCAGAATTAAGTTAGCAAGAGGCTAAGTTTTTTTTTTGTTTCCTAAATCTTTCTGTGATTTGGTCATTTTATGCACAATTTCATGGTTTAGTAATGACCATGAATACCAACTGCCTGAATAAGGTGAAGCCGGAGCTGGAAGATTCAAGCGAAAATGAATTTGGTCCTCTTCAAAAGAAATCCAAGTTGGTTTCTTTTTCCCTTATTGCTTTTTTGCGCCCACTGTAGGCTACAACCACATTATAGGTTGGGCTCTAAAATCATTTCAGCCTAAATTTATGTGCTTGGAGGAGTTTCATACGATTATAACTAATAGTGGGGTTACTTTATTATTTAGTCTATTTGTAAAAAGACAGTTAAGAAATGCCTGAAAAGGACGCGTGATTTCCAGTAGGCCATTGATCAACTGTTGCATCGGTGCACTATTTTTTTAGTGGTGCATCATAGTTTCTCCCAAAATATAACTACTCCTTGTAAAAAAAAAAAAAGGAGAGACTTCCAGCTCCAGTAAAATACTAGTGCATAGATACACCACTTGATTAATGATTCTTATTTAATTTTACAATTTGATTGACTAAAATGTAATTTGCTATTGACAAGTTACTGAAATGACAAATTGCCCTTTAAACTTTTCTTATTTGCATTTCACTATTGAAACTTTTTTTGGGACCAGATCTTTATAACCCAAACTAAGAACGATTCAAACACCTAGCTAACACAAGGCTCATTAGTAGAAATAATTGATATCGAAGGAGCTTCCTTTAGTACTTCTAACTACTTCTAGAAGGAGTTAGTTTAATCGAACCTCCACTAGTATTATTTTCATCACTAAAACAACTAGCCCCTTTGCAGTTTCTACCTGATTCTAAACTCCACTACAACAACAAAAAGTCGAATATGAGATCAATACAGCAAATTGGAAGTTGTTCAAATATTGTGATAAACTTTCATACATGAATTCTCTTTTTGTTGCAAAATAGTTGTTTGGAACTTGTTGTTGTCAACAATCGGGACTTGTTGCTGGCAGGCATCGTGATCTTCTCTATATAGAAGCTAATCAAAAGTTCTTGCTAGTGGAGTGGAAGCCCTAACCTTTAGAGAAGCTAATTATAGAAATTGAATCAAAAAAATTAAATGAAGATGCAAAAATTGAACACAAAATCGTAGAAATCAAACAAAATAAAGAAAGGATTGAAGGAAAAAGAAAGGAAAACAAACTTGAATTACATCATTATGTCCACCCAGTAAAAGAATAGCTAAATATTTAGGATGTTGAGAATATCGTTGTTGGTAGTGCCATTGATGATTCCAATGCCAATGTTGGCTAGAGCTTTGATGATCGCCATATTAGCACCATAGAGTTGGACTTTGCTCATAGTTGTTAATTGAAGGAGCTTTACTGTGGCCTCTAGTGGCAGTAGGTTGCTGTTAACTTTCTTGAGAAAATTTACATAAAAAGCTCCTAAATGATGATTTATAAATTGTTGGGGTTTTTTTTATCAATATTATTCATTCAGTTTCCATCTTGACCACACCACTTTCAACTTAATCTTCACCCTTCAGTTACTAATGCATGGCTGTACCAAACTGTCAGTTGTGCATATTAGTTTTCTCCTAGAAAGAATCATGATTTTGTTGACAGGGTTAGTTGAAAGTTCAACATTATACATTGCGATATAAAATTATTTAATATAATTTATAAATCTTAACATGTTGGTTTTATCTAAATAACCAATTTAGGTCATGTACTAGAAGGCCTTTATATTTTGCACTTTACTTTCTAACTCTTTATTATTTATGAAATAGTCTTTAGAAATATCTCTTAATTGGAATCCTGTTCAAACATTTCATCTATTTTCTAGAGTATTGACACTCTCATATAATGGATGGGATGTTTTAATGAAATTCTTAACAAGACTCAAACATTGGATTAATGTCAATCATATGAAAATTGAAGTATTTCCTTCTTAATTTCTTTATTAGGGTTTAAGTGGAAGAACGGAACAAACTTGTGTTCTTTTATGCATACATAGTTTAGTTCTTCCATTTGAATGCCGATGATTAAAGAAATTTAAGAAACAATTAGGATTTAACATCCAAGAAAGAACTTTGATGTGTAATTCCATTTGATTATTTACTATTTATTATAACATAATATATTCATTTAATCTTTGTTGTATTTTAAATTATGAATTTGTAATGTAATGTTTTATTATGATATATATGATAATAATTTATTCTAAATTTGGAGTATAGTATGTTTTGATCTTTAGTGTAATTTCATTATAAAATTTGAAACAGTTTTTTGTAAATCTAATTGTATAATGACAATGATTTATTGTTCAATGTATAAAATGGTAACAGTTAATTGTAACAATGCCTAGGTAAAGTGATATATTTTTTTGGGAAAAAATTCTTTTAATGTAGTTTATTTCATAAAAATTGATGTGGTTAGAAAATTTTGACTTCTTACATCAATTATTCAAAACTTGACATCAACAAGGTAAGCAAATCATTAAATTTGAAAATGGAATTAAACATTAGATATTAATTCCTATACATAACTAACATTGCAAGTTTATTCTAAGTAACTATTCTTCATTATTTAAGTTATCACGTGTATGTGCTTGGAAAATTATTAGATATTATTTAGCATTTAGGTTGAACATTTGTGCTATTATTGTTATAACTCTTTAAATAGAAGTGATATCAATACTTTTTTTGATAAAGGTGGTAGTAAAAGGAAGGGCACTAGGAGTCCTACCACTATAAAGGACTAGCACATCAAAAGAAAAAGAAGTCGAGAGTATATTTCAATGATAAGGGCCTAACATATGGGCTTAGTATAACATAATTTAGCATTTACATTAGGACATTGGCACACACCATGGTGCCTATTGTCATTAAATAATGGCACCAAGTGCTAAAAAACATAAAAAAGAACATCTAATAGTTTATATTTGTAAAATGGTTATAATTATTTCCATTTTAATTTTTGTAAGTGCATAATAATCTTTTTAGATTACATATACATAAGTGTTATTCATATATGTGTTGCCTTATAGATTGCTTTCAAAATTGCTAAAGGTTATAGAGAAAATATTTTGCAAGTGGCAAGTAGAAGGTGAAAAGACTTTAAGTATAATTTAAGCAGGGATTACATCACTAACAAAAGGAAGGGCAATAAACATCCTCTTAAAAAATATTATTGGATAGATCCCAAGATTGGGCAGACTTCTCAAAGATATGCAAAGATAAGGAGTTTTTGGTAAATGTGCTGATCTCACCAAGAACTTTATTCCATATCTTGATAGTGATTCCATCTTTTCATTACTTTTTTTTCAAGAAGTCCAAATTGCAAAAAAATATGAAAAAACTATGCCAAAATGCCTATAAGCCTAGGTTGGCTTGGGGTGAGCATAAAAAGCTCGAGGAGGATTTGATAAAGGAAATGACTCAAGTTGCTGCTGAGTCTATTGATCCACTTATAAAAGCATATGCCTTTATCCTTAGCATAACATGACATTAATTACGAGTGAGAGCCCAAGTTAACTATTAAGGTGAGCTAAAGTCAATTGTTGAAGTGAATACATAACTAAGAAGAGTCAGTAGGTTATAGAGTGACTAGTAAGTATTGTTATTATTTTATTTGTTAAATACAAAATATTGTCTAATTATCAACACATGACTAATCATGTTTAATTATATTGTATTGAAATGATCTTGCACATCAAACCTCCCTCAAAGAGTTTCAAAAGGAAGAGAAGACAGATATATTAACTACTACTTTAGGAACTCATAAGCATATGAGATATGTTAAGGACATTCAAGGACTAGTGGACCTTAAGGTTAAATTCAAGGGAGCTTCAAAACATTATCATATTGAAGGACCATCTAATAGAGATATGGAAAAACTAAAGGCATAAATCATTGCTGAGGTGATAGAACTAGTGAAAAAAGAAAACATTATGGAGTAAATGAGGGCTATGTTTAGGTAGGAGGGTATGATACCAACCATTGCCCCATAGGAAGAGGATAAGGTATAAATAACAACCTTTATACCTTAGTAGGGCAATTACTACCTTGCTAACCCTAACCTTTTCACGTTTCTACTATAGGTGCATAAAGTCACCTAACTGTTTGTCATTAGGTACTTTTAAAATGTATGCACTTTTAGATTAATACTAATTAGTTGGTTTATTTGTTCTTATAAGGCAAGCATAGGTGTCTACTAATGATTACAGGATCTTGTAATATCTTAAGTTAAAATCTAAAAATTTATTAATTTCATTGCTTATGGATAAGTAATTATTGATTCAATTAATATTTAAATTTAAAATTTATTTTCTTAGTTGAAAGTTTTGGAATGCTAGAAATAATATGTAAGATAATATTTGAAATTAATTTAAATTCAAGGTTTGTTTAAATATTTTATGAGGATTTTCCTACAAGTTAAAAATAGTAATTAATTATAAAATTTTATGAATTAATTGATGATATTTAATAAATTTATTTTTTAGAATTGAGGGAGATAGCAATGCTTATTTTAAGATTTCCAATTCTATCATATATATATATATATATATATATATATATATATATATATATATATATATATTGCATGTTTGAAGGGAGGAATGAAAATTTATGAGGATGAAATTTAAATGAAATAAATTTTTTAAAAAAAAAAGAAAAGTGGGCTTCTATTTAAATGAAGGACTAGGAATAATCTTCATGAATCAATGGTTAAGATTTAAAGAAAGATGGGTTTATGATGGGGGTGGTAAGCATAATATCAAAGCCTAAAGCTCTCTTTTATTTTATTTATTTTTCTAAAAGTTAGGGCCTCTCTTTGTGCTTTTTTTTTTAATTCTCATCATACTCCCTCTTAGCTTTATTTTTTTTCATTTATGGCTTTCTCTTCTGTACGTTTTGGAGTTCCTCTCTTTCTCTTAATTTTTATTTAGTATTGCCTCACTCTCTTTTAGTTCTTTTTCTCTCTCTTCCCAACCATTCTCTTCCTCTCTCTCTTTCTACAATCAGCCTCCTTGTTGGACAGTCATTGCACCTGGCCATTGTTGTGCTATTCTGGGGTGTCCTCATCATGCATTTCCTTGGCAGATTGTCACTAGTAACTGTGGAGCAAGTTAGATCATGGCAGCAAGTGGGTACTAGTTTCTAGTGGCTTCTTCCTTATTTGTTCATTGTTCATGCCATTCAAACTTCCAGTGAGCTTACTCCCAATTCATGGCAGTTGACAACTACTGATAAAGGCTATTTGAGGTGCAACCAAAGGCAAGGAGGAGGGCATTTTCTCTCTCTTCATTTGCCGGTGATCCGATAAGCCTTTGCCATTGATAAGCTCCAGCAAACCTCTTTAGACGTTAGTGAATTAATCTATATCATAAAACTTTAATTTTTATAATGTTTCAACACTTCATTCAAGATAAACCTATTTTATACTAATTGTGATTTCTAGCTGGAGCTTTTTAAAATCATATTTTTATGTTAAGAATGTTAAGATAAGGTAATTAAAGTTTATTTAGAGGATTATATCTTAGTATCATCAAGAGAAACCCATTTGGATGTTTTTAATGTATACAATGATGTATATGAAAAATATAATTTTTAAGAAGTAAAAAGTTAAAATAAGATGAATAAAAGACATATAAAGCATCGGATTCAAGTATAATTAATTATAGGTGTTTTGAGATATATAATGAAGCATTAGAAAATATAATTTTTATGCTATAAAATGCTAAGATAAAAAGATTAAAGTTTAAATAAGATATTTTATTCTAGTATTATAATAGATTCATGCAAGAATCAAAGGAAACCCATTTTGCTATGTATTTTAAGGGTTTTAGTGATGTTTCTAAAAATGGGAGTATTATGCTATAAAGTGTCAGAATAGTATAATTATGATCATTTTTATATCATCAACCTTGTTAATGATTAGTGTTAAAGCTAGCTTAGAGAAATCCATTATGTATATGATTTATATGATGATATATATGAAAAATGTAATCTTTTATGTGGTAAAATATTAAAATATGATTTTTTTGTATCATAAAATATCTAATTAATAAGATTAGAATTATTTTAGAATGTTATATGATAATATTTTAGCAAAACCCATTCTTACAAGTATTTTCAAATGAAAAATGGTATATAAGAAATATACAAATTTTATGTTACAAAATGTTAAAAGGATATGAATATGGTATTTTTATAGTATAAGGATTTATTATTTTAATTATTTTATGTTCAATTTGGAAACTCTCATTTTATCATTGTATTTGGATAAATGAAATAACACTGATAAAATAATAAATTGAGACTTTAGAATGCTTTTATATTATAAAAGTTAATATTTGTCATTCTAAGTTAATCTAAGTAAATCTTTAAAACATGGTGATTAACTACATAAGTTCATATTAGGAAATATGAGGAGTTAATATTAATACTAAGAAATACTATTATATTCTGATTTGGAACTTGGATTTGTAGTGCTTAGAAAGAAAAGTAATATTTTCATATTCATGATATTATTATTATAGATGATGGACTAGAAGGAAAATATGAAAAGATGAAAATGGATGCTTTGGAACTTTCAAGGTTGGATCAACGTTACCAAGTGAGTATATATCTCACCATCAAACTTTTATCTAAATAAAATATAATTTAAATATTGTGAATTGCGTTTTTTTTTCTCATTGTTAGTATTGATTCTATATTTCTATATAAATATATTTATATGCAAGTGTAAATTTAGTTTCATGGCATATTGAGAGAATATTAAGTGCACAATGAAAGCATGATAATGTTTGTTTCTAACCATTGATAGGTCATGTTTGAGTATGGTGATATTTGTGTGCTTGATATTATTCAGTGATGAAGTGGTGACTTTGTATTGCAATGTTATAATCAATTGTGATGTGGGAGTTGAACTTTCCTATGTTTACTAATTCTGGATCATGCCAATAATGGCATTGAAAACTATGAATGATGATGGAATAATGATATGGAATTGGATGAGAAATTCCTAGTGAGTAATTAAAGCATAGAAATGGCCTTGAAAGTAAAAAGTGGCTACATGCATGTTTATTGTAACTATATATGTGATTGGATATCATTATTTGTTATGATTGTAAAGGCTTAATGTGATTATGATGATTTATTTGTATTTAAGCTTTAATGGCTAATTATAGATTGGTTGAGTTTAGGATAGTTTTTGATACGAGAAATGAAATTTAAGTTGTTTGTAGGTAAAATTCCAATATGAGATTGATTGTTCATATTACAGAGATCCAAGAAAAATAAATTTGCTAATATGATTAATTTATGATTATTATATATAATTCATCACCTGCAAAATAATGGTAGATATATGGTCATTGAGTTTCTATAACTCACTCCATTATAACTTTAATGTTTTCAAGTTATGGTGGCCATATATTTGAGCTTGGTTGCATCTATGGAGATCTAAGATGGCCTAGTTGAGGGATTTGATCATTGGGATTAGGAATAACACCTTGAATAGAAATGTGATTGACCTGTCAATTAATATGTCGAAGTATTTATCTGTGTATGTGTATATTTGTCATTGTTGTATTTGGAAATTAAACATGTTTCAATATTATAGGGTGTGTGGCTTTTAAGAAGTATTAAAAAATAAGGAAGACTTTGTCCATTTTTTGTATAAAATTAAAGTGAAAATTTCAAGTCCTTTTGAAAATTTGGAAACTCCCATTGAATAAAATAAGTGAAAGTTATTAAGTCTTGTGGAAATTGATAATAGGATCCATGTTGGTCATGATCAAGATAGGTTGTGACAGACCCCCTATTAAATAAGAGGTGATAGGCATGATTTTTCCAAACTATGTGCTCTAAACCCTTACATACTAGAAAACTAGTGTAAGGTTGCGATAGATATTATCAAAGAGGGTATAATTAATGGGTCGTAGTTGACCAATGAGGTAATCATGATAGTCAAAGTGGTTAGTAGTTATTTAGCTTGGTCAAAAGCTTTAATTATGATATGCATAGATGCAAGTTTTTCCATTGTTCATATTATCTAGTTTTGATACTTTTTCGTAATTCATTTTAGGTATCTTAGCCAAGAAAAACTAGTAAAAGGCCATTAAAAGTGAACAAGATAATGATAACATGTCCAAAAAATTAAATAATTTAGCAACTTATCCTCAATAATCTTCTAAAAAGAGCAAATCTCAACCTCCCCATAAGCTTTGACTTATTGTTAATGGGATGGAAAAATTAGATCTCATACTATTGCATATGAGAAAGGAGATTATGGAAGAAAAACATGACATTATTTTAACTAACAAGTACATCTCATAGTTTTCGAATATGGAAAAGTTAAATATTAGTTGAATGAAAATTTGGATTAGGTGTATTCATATTTATTCCTTTAATCTTTCCTTATTTTGTGTACATGTTAAACATTATAAAGTTGAGCTCATCATTATGAAAATGATAGATACTTTTTACCATATTTGTGAGGATAGGGAACTAGGTACCTTTTTGTGCACATACTAGTCTATTTTTTTTCCTAAATAGACTAAGATGAATAGTGAAAGAATATACTAAGAAGAACAATGAAAGGCTATGTCTCTATTTCCATATCAATCAACTAAAGGAGGGGTGAGTCACAAACAAGATTAATTTCTAGCTTTAAAACTCATATAAGTTTGTTACAAAACCATTTTCATCCCAGTTAACATTAATTTTCATCAATTTCAAAGCAAACCATAAAATTCAGATATAATATAAAAACAAGTTTAGATGATAGGTTAGAAAATAGCATTTCACAATAAATTAAATTGAAGAAAATTTTCAAACCTTAGAGAATGGGTCCTTGGCTTCTTTCACTTTTACTATAAAGCATTTTCACTAACCAAGCCTAAATTTTTAGTTCCATTGCTTCCTTCTCTTACCAACTAACCCACTCTAATTTTCAACTACAATCTTCTTAGTTGCATGCTCTTCAATTCCTTCAATCTTAATGTTTTGTTTTGAATATGCTTTCTTCTCTTTCATTTAGAAGCGAAGGACATTATTGTCATCTAATTAAAGTATTGCTAATAGGTTTACACAAAAATTGAGACTAGCAATAGGCAATTTCTATTCCATGTGTTAAGTTATGGTTAGGCACTTTCTATGAGTATTTAAAAGTGCCACAAGCCTTGAGCCCCTAGAAAAAATTTAATAAAGTAAAATAAAGTATGCTTTTATTATAAAAAATTTCCTACTAAAAAATTTGACATTAAAATATAAAACATAACACTCTTTATTATTCATTATACAAATATATTATATAATAATAATATTCAATTAAAAATATTGAATTAAATATATGTTTATAATATCTTGTAAGGATATTAATATCATTAACAATTCTTTTCATTTCATTCATATGTTATTTTATTATTATCATAACCTAACCTAATTGTGATCGGTGTAAATCTTGACACTTGGTTTCTACAAGCCTTAACAATTTTCACTTTTTTTATCCAATGAGAGTTTCCAAATTTATAGAAGGACTCAAATTCTACTTTAAAATTTTGTAGAAAAACAAATAGAATTTCCTTTATTTTTGGACATTACTTGAGGGTTACATGTCCTAAAATACAAAATTTATATTTATTTCCAGATACAACAGTAATAACATACACACAATATCATACAATTACAACATATATACGAGTAAACAATTCAATACATTAGATGGTAAACTGTCTTAATCTTTAGCTCATTTTTAATTCTAATCCAACTATAAAAATTTTTTAGCAAGGCAGTCCTGATTCTTTTTAGATTCAACCAAGCATGAAAACACTTAATTTTACCTAAAAACATTAAAAATAAAATGGAGTGAGTTATGTGTCTCAATGAACATATATCTACCCACTACTAAATCTCAATTCCATTATATTAAATAGTAACATGTTGGTTACATATTTGATTAGGGAAATAAATACAATATAAACTTCTTGGGTTTTTAAAATATGCCGAACGAGATTATGGATTGGGTATTCATCTGTACATAGCTTAGTCTTCGTGTTTTAGTTCACACATCACAATAATTTTAACTATTTCTTGGTATCTAATGTCACCATATCATATAACCCATTTTGAGTGATTATCACATCCATAAGCAGCCATTATGGCTTAGTCATGATTGTACCAAGCAATAATTATTCAATCACAACATAATTCCAAATCACATCACATAATATTCAATTTAAATCAAATAGTCATCAAGCATTCAGATGGCTATTAAGTCCATTCATAATCAAATCACTACTATCACATCGAATGGAGATACTAAAGAATGATTAGATTCCCAATTCATAACTTAGTAACAAATAATAGATAATAGAAAATAATTATCCAACTTAATATTCGTCATAAATAGGTTGCTAGGAATTTTTCATTTAGCTTTTTGTTATCACCCTGGTACATTTCTCATTTCAAATGTTATTCAGGGCATAAGATATAATATAATATTTCTAACAACACGAGGCAAAATTAGAACACATTATAGTGCATAATATAACAACAACACTATGCCTTCCTACATGGTCACAACAATTCACTTTCATCATAATTACTTGTCAAAGGATAATGACACCACTATGCTTCCACTATGCAACTGTTGGATTTATGTGAACATGTGCATGCATATAAATCCCAAAAATGCACAAGAATGACTTAATAAGTTTGGCACATTAGTAAAATGAGTAAAGATAAGATTAATAAAGCTCAACTCATCTCACAAATAGCTCAAACTAATCTAAGCAAGCTTGGATTAGTTGAAGTTAGCTTATAAGTGTTCACAACTAGCTCACCTTAGCTCAAACCAATTGGATAAGTGACATTCAATTGAGGTGGAGTGACACTAGTAGAGATAGTTAGGTGGACTGGATGATGTGGCACAAATGTGTGATACATCATCACTGTGTAGATTAGTAGAAGGATGATAAGTGTCATTGTTAGATTGTCAATAAGTGTCGCAATATGAATATTGCCAACATGAAAGGTAGTTATTGGTTGCTAATAATTGTTTCCCTTCATTAAACTCACATGTCTTTTCAAAAGGTAATGACCTTTTTGTGAGGACACATTTCCTTTCAATGAAGTAGTATGTCTCTTTTAATGATTGTGACTATTTGTGAAAAGACATCTAATACCCTATAAATAGGTTATGTGTGTGGCAATTTGTACAGTAATAGATATACACATAATTCAGAAGAAAAACACTCTTCCCATCAATGCTCCCTTTCCATTAAGATCTAGTTTTGATTTACACAAGATTCTGCAAGATAGGTGGTGAACAAGTGCTTGTCTTCACTCTAATAAAAGTTGATTGCAAGTTTGATCTTTACTGATTCATTGTGTTCTTTCTTCCATCTTATTCAATTGTTGCATAATTAATTCTATGGAGGACAAGTAAGTATACATGATCCTATGATTATTTATGGAATTACTTGATAATTCCCTTCGGTGGTATCAGAGCTTTGGTTGTGTGATATCCTTGTTCTTGTGTTGAATATGTGAATTTTATAATGATTAATATGTTTCTATGTGTTTTGGAGTGTTGAAGCGTGAAAATAAAAAAAATTCTCATTTCTAAACATATATTGTTGCAATGGGCATACAGTAAGTGCAGACATACTGTTTTAAATATTTTTGTACTTTTATCTTGATAATGAATATGATTATGATAAAAAAATGTCTATTTAAGTATGTTCAATGATGTTTGAACAATTTCTTGATGTTTTTCAAATATTTTGGCATGTTTGAAGATTAATTTGAAATACTAATTTGTTTTTATGTAATGAAAAATGAAAATGAGTAATGGAACATGTTGTATTCAATAATTCTCTATATGTTTCATGAAAATAAGAATGATTCTTGATAATTAGTTTGAATTTTTTTAAAACATACCACATGAATGATTCTGGATAAATTAGTTGGAATAAGTTTTAGAATAAGTCACATGTATGTTTTTGTGATTAACATGTTCATGAGAATGCTTGTTTCTATGATTTTTTAAATTCATTCAAACGTGTTGGATGATGTCATTTCATGTGTTAATTTGATGTGTTCATATGGAAATATGTGTTAGAACTTTGTAACATGAGTTTTTGTTAGGCACATAGAATGAGGAAAATTGAATGATATAGATGTATTCATGTGAAAATGAACTTAATTGTATGGTCTTACTTTACTTTTAGTACATTTAGCATGAATAGATGATATTATTCTATTTTAGATCATAAAATGTCTAGTTGTGATGAATATGCTGAATATGCTACTCAATTACATATGTAAATGGCAAGTGCTATAGAAAGCATTATTGTTAAGTTAAACAAAGACCTAAAGTTGAATGACAAAAATTAAAAGATATGACAACAAAAGGTCCAATTCATTTTGATGGAAAAAGATGTCTTGGATGTCATAACCAAAGTGGTTGAAGAACCTCTAATCAATGCTCCTCAAATAGAGTATAGTGCTTTCAAAAAGGAAGACATCACAACATGCATCACTTTGCTTAGTGCAATGGTTAATGATCTTATAGTGGAATTCTCCATATATGGGACAAGACCAAGGAAAAGCATGGATTTGTTTCATTGGAGAAACAAAGAGCATTAATTCTAAGGTTTGTGAATTACATGAAGAAGCCTGAAAATAACACGAGCTCATATTTAAGGGAAATGTCTCAAATGATTGCGTGTTTGAAGGCATTTGGGCATACTCTCACAAATGAGCAACAAGTACAAGCAGTGATCTGCTCTGTTCCTGATAAGGAGTGGCAATTATTGAAAGTTAATTTGCACCACAATGTTGAAATCAAAACCTTTGATGATAATGCATAACATTTGCTTTTAGAAGCAAAGGTTGTGGACATCAGAAATTCTTTCAAGGCATATGTTACTGAAACTTCTTTTTCCATTGGGAAGAAAAAGAGGAATAAGGAAAAGTCCAAAAGGAATGGTTTAAACAAGGGAGAAGGATCTTTTACTATGAAATTCAAGAAAAATAGAAAATGCAAAACTGGAAAAAAAAAAGGCGAGGTTAAAATGCTTCTGTTGTCGTAAAAGGGGACATTTTGCCAAATAGTGCAAAGAGCCCAAGGTACAAATTCTTCCACTTCTTTTACACAAGTTTTATCATGTATTTTTATAATTGAATCTAACTCTTTGTGCGTTGTGTATTCAGGAGCCACATATCATATCATGAGGGATTGTGACCTATTTGTGTAATTTTGCAAGATTTCTTAAAGGACAAAGTTTGTTTATGTGGGAAATAATGTAAAATTGGAAATGGAAGGAATAGGGACTTACAATGTTTCTATAAACAATGGAAAGAATTTAGTTCTTATATATTGTTTATATTTACCTATGATTCGTAGAAACTTGGTTTCTGTAACATGTTTATTGCATTTTGGATTTACTTAGATTTCTATGGTGATGTACTTAATATTTATTTTGGTAATGATATCTTACGTACTTGTTCTTTACGTGATAGTTTATTTGTATTGAATACAATTTCTAGCAATTATAGTTCAAGTAGTTGTCTTATAATCGAATTTGATGAAGAAAAGATTTGGCATGCAAGGTTAGGGCATATAGGGCAAGATAGGATGAACAAGTTAACCAAAAGTGATTTACTTGATTCCATATCGAAAGTAACCCTCCCAACTTGTGAGTTTTGTCTCATGGGTAAGGTAACAAGAAAACCTTTTGGGCAAGCATCACATAGTAAGAAATCATTGCAATTAATTCATTCTAACATTTGTGATCCCATGAATATGATATCTAAGCAAGGATTTATATATATTCTCATATTCATAGATGATTATATGAAATACACCTATATCTATCTTCTTAAGTATAAAAGTGAAGCATTAAGGTGCTTCGAGGCTGATTGTACTTTAGTGGAGAATCAATTAAACAAAAAGGTTAAGTCATTAAAGACTCATCGGGGTGGTGAGTATATGTCTAAAGAATTCAAGGATTTGCGTGTTAAGAAGGGGATAATTTGACAATTGTCTATTCCTAACACACCTTAACTAAATGGAGTGGCAGAAAGAAAAAATAGAACCCTCATGGATATGGTGGGAACCATGAAGGCAGAGGCTAATATGGAAATTTCCTATTGGGGAGATGCATTAATCATTGCTATTTATGTACTTAATAGAGTTCCACCAAAATCAATTGAAACTACTCCTTATAAGTTATGGTTCAGTAGAAGGCCGGAGTTAAGTTATTTAAAGCCATGGGGCTATGCTGCTTATGTCCATATACTAAATCACAAATTTTGCAAGTGAGGGCCAAGAAGGAGGAAATGCATCTTCCTTTGATATTCTAAACACTCTAAAAGGTATGTGTTTAGTGATTTGGAAAGTAAGGGTAGTTTGGATGAATTCAAATCAAGGGATGCAACGTTCTTAGAGAATGAATTTCTTAAGAAAGGAAATATTGAGAATAAAAGTTCTTTAGAAGAATTTAAGGAATCTGAATTATCTAGCATAAGTGATGTGTTAATATCATCTCCTCTTAGTGGGAGGAATGTTGGGACAAATGAAAACTTAAAGGTTCCAATGGTTCATGATCACCAAAAACATCATATGGAGGATGCTAATAATGATCAAAATAGTTATAGTGATCAAGAGCAAGTCCTAATGAATGAGAAAGTGTTACCTCAATAAGAGCTCGTTGAATGTACAAATACGTATGATGAGTCCCTAAATCCTTCAAATTTATGTTGTTCACCATGATAGTTCAAACCACCAAGCAAGTGGTAGATATTAGACAAATCTAAGGCTCATAAAAGCACACTTAAGGTTGATGAACTAAAAAGTGTAAATGAGGCTCTTAATGGTTTGGATTATAAAAAATAAATGGTTGCAATGCAAGAAGAATTAGACTCAATGTATATGCCAATGGGTTTGGGATTTAGTGAATCTGCCTCAAGATCGAAAGGCTATTAGGAACAATTTTGTTCTCAAAATAAAAAGGGGATTAAAAAAAAAGGTTCCTTATAGGCCTGTAAAACGGACTCAAATCCACGGATCTAAACGGACTGATTCGCGGATCTGTGCGGATTTGGACATGTAAGAGATGGTCCATTTTTCATACAGGTAAAACGGATTAAACCGTGCGGACCTAGGTTTAAACGAATTAGTACCGCAAGGATACAGACTGGTCCGTAGACTAATTTTTGAAAAAAAAAATTTGCAAATTAACCCCACCCCACGGTTCCCACACCCAAGCCCAATCCAACATCAAGCCTCAGCCCGCCATCCATAATCCATATGGCCTGTTACTTTGTTATGCCCCACTCCCCAGTCAGCTAATTAACCAAATCCTAAAATCCAAAACGGCAAAACTAAGAGCCAATGAGCCATCCAATCCCATCTGCGTCCCAATTCTCAATCTGTCTATAGACTCATTGCAATCAAATCAATTAACTTTACCTTCCTTCCCTCAGCTGAACAAAAAACCTCCAAATGATGACGATACCGAAAGCTAGTGCAAGTCTGTGTAATAGTGTTCCTCAATCGAGTTCAGTCTTCAAATTCCAATTTCCATCCGAAGAAACTAGAAGGAAGGAATGTTCAATGTTGAAACTAACTACAGTAACTAGAAACCCTCACCTGACCAACTGACCTCCCTCAACCGATGCAGACGCCTAAAAAAATCATAAAGATTTTAGGATTCAACACAGATACTCGGATAGCAACGCTAACGCAGTTGTCTCTTTCTCTCATTAATCCTAATTATGACAACTCCATTAACTTAATAAGAGAGGTATTATCTAATTTCCTTCTTCTCAAATTCTTAATCGGTGAGAACTTAGTCGGTATATAATTTTTAAAACTACTGCAAATTTTAAAAATGATATTCAAAATAAAAATTTAAAACTTCTATATTTATTAATGTAATATATAACATTGTATTCAAAATCTGCTTTCGGCATATATAATATAACATTGTTATTATATTTTAATTTAATTTTATAATTATTATGAATATGAATATGAAAATTTAGGTCAAAATCCTAGATATAGGAGTGCCCCTTTCAAATTAATTAGAAACAAGGTAGGTCAAAACAAAATCCAAAAACAACATGTGGGAAATTATAAACCTTGGATTGCAAGAACACTTGTTCGAAGAAAAATATAACTATGTGATAAAAAAATTATATACCCGTGAACATTTGTTGGGTGTTCTGATTAAAGGAGAAAAGTTTAGCAATGAAAAATTAGTACAAGGACCAGCTTAAAATATTACAATAATATCTGAAATTATTTTCAAAGTTTATCTCAGTATGGCAACATTTTGCTTATAAATTAAAATAGCCACTGTTGTTTGTTTTTTTTCATTTCATTTGCTATTACTTTGCTTGTTGTTTTACTAAATGTGTTGGTTGATACTTTTATGGTAGCACACTGATTTTTTTGCCATGCATAATTGTTAATTATGTTTGTATGAGTATTAATTAGATGTACATTTGTGCTTGTAGTGGTCCTAAAAAATGGCATCTGAATCTGCACATCAAAATGTGGAAGGGGAACATTCTAATGATAGTTGTGGGGAGGGGAATAATATTGAAAATGTTAATGTTATTAGTGGAAGTACACATTTGTCTGATAATCAAGTTGAACCTCATAATGATGAAGTTGAACCTCAAGTTTAAGATGGGCGAAAAAGAAAGAAAACATCTTCAGATGTTTAGCTTTTATTTGATAATTTGGGAGTATGTGAAGATGGTAGACATAGGGCTAAATGTAAAGGGTGTGGGGGTTTATATGTGGGTGGTGGTGCACAAATGGGTACTTCAAGCCTTTCTCGTCATGCGGCGAAATGTAAGAAGCTTGGTACATTGAAACAAACTAAAATGCTAGAATTATTGTTAGATAATTTTGGAAAACCAAGAAGTAGAAAAATTGATCAAATAATTTTTAAGAACAAAGTGGCTTTGGCAATCATAAAACATGATCTCCCCTTTACATTTGTTGAATATGATGGAGTTAGGGATGTGTTTCGATATTTAAATCCTGATGCAAAAATGATTTATAGAAACACTGCTGCATTTGATGTGTGGAAACTTTATCTAAATGAGAAGGAAGGGGTGAAAGAAGAATTAGCTAAAATTTCTAGTAGAATTTGTCTCACTTCTGACTTGTGGACTTCTTCTACTCAAGAAGGCTACATTTGGTTAACAACTCATTATGTTAATCAAGATTGGAAGCTAAGTAGTAAGATTCTTGCTTTTTGTGACATGCCACCTCCACATACAGGGTATGAACTATCAAGGAAGATAATGGAACTTTTAAATGAATGGGGGATTGATAAAAAAAATTTCACTTTAACTTTAGATAATGCTTCTGCAAATGACAACATGCAACAATATTTAAAAGATGCACTTTGTTTGGAAGAAAGCTTGTTGTGTGATGGTGAATTCTTTCATATAAGATGTTCTGCACACATTTTAAATCTTATTGTGCAAAATGGGTTAAAAGTGGCCTCCGATGCCATTATTAAAATTAGAGAAAGTATCAAATATGTAAAAGCTTCGGAGGGGAGAATGAAAAGCTTTGAGAAGGTTGTACAAAATTTATCAATTAATGGAGGTTCCAAATTATATTTAGATGTGCCTACTAGATGGAATTTTACATTTTTAATGGTTGATAGTGCTTTGAAATATAAGCATGCATTTAGCCACTATGCGGTTCATGATAAGAATTACAAGCATTGTCCATCTAATGTAGAGTGGATGAGAGGTAAAAAAATGTGTGAATTTTTGGAGCTTTTTTATGAGATGACCAATTTAATCTCCGGGTCAAGTTATCTAACCGCAAATTTATATTTCACTCAAGTTTGGAAAATTGAATGTCTTATCTTGGAAAATTTGAAGAGTGAGGATGAAATGATAAGAGACATGGCAATAAATATGAAGGCTAAATTTGATAAGTATTGGAGTGAATATAATGTCTTGCTTGCTATGGTGGTGGTTTTTGATCCAAGAATTAAGCTTTCATTATTGGAGTTTTGCTACAACACCATTGATTTTACAACTTCTGGAGAGAAAATAGGGATTATAAGAAGAAAGTTGTTCCAACTATATGAAGCTTACCCAAACCAAACACCTCTAAGCTCCCAAGGAACCCAATCTTCTAATGTTTCTTCTATTTCATCATTTGCAAGTTCAAGTACAAGCAATAGAGCAAGAAGACTTTTCAATGTAAGTTTTTTAGCTTCTAATTGTTATTTTGTTCCTATAATATTTAATGCTTTTATACTTATTATGACTTGATTTTTTTTATTTGATTGTAATAATTTTATTATTAGAATTTCAAATCTTTTGATTCTCAAATTGTAACAAGAACCGGAAAGTCTCAATTGGAGATTTATTTGGAAGAGCCTAAGCTTGAATTTGCACATTATGAAGATTTGGATGTTTTGGAGTGGTGAAAGATACAAAAGAATAGGTTTTCAGATGTAGCTATTATGGCTTGTGATTTGTTAAGTGTACCCATCACTACAGTGGCATCCGAATCAGCGTTTAGTATTGGAGGACGTGTGTTAAACAAGTATAGAAGCTGTCTCCTTCCTAAGAAGGTTCAAGCTTTAATCTGTACTTGTAGTTGGCTTCATGGTTTTACTCCTTTTGGTAATGCTTAAGATACAACTAACTCCTACAACATAGTTACTTAATTTAGAAATCTATTATTCTTTCTTATTTTAGTCATTGAAATTCATTAATCATTATAATTTTAATTGTAGATTTGGAAGATGATGGTGAAGTAAAAAATGACTCAGTTGAGGATTCAAACACAAATGCAACAATTGATATGAAAAAAGAGTCAGCTGATATTGCATAGATAGAGAGGTTAACCATGTCTCCTTCTGTTTTGTTGTTTTGTTATTGTTTTACTGGATCTGTTTTGCTGCTTTGCTGTTGTTTTGCTATTTTGCTGGATCTGTTTTGCTATTTTACTGCTGTTTTGCTGGATATGTTTTGCTATTTTACTGCTTTTTTGTTATTTTACTGTTGTTTTGTTGGATCTGTCTTGCTGTTTTGCTATTTACTGCTGTTTTGCTGGATCAGTTTTGCTATTTTGCTGCTATTTTGTTGAATCTGTTTTGCTATTTTGAAAATTTTGGTCTAAGGAATTAAGAATTAGGATTAGGATTACCTTTTCATGTTTGGAATTTGAATAATTACCAAGTTGGACAGTGGTGCCAGCACAAGTGAAATATGGATATCAATGTTATAGATATTATATTTTTGTAGCAATAAGTAAGGGGAGTGTTGTTTATCGGAATAAGGAAAGAATCAAATGTAACTTCTTTATATTTACGAAGTGATATGCTGGTGCAATCATGATGGTTTATGGAACTTCTTTATATTTGTGTAACTATAATATAAAAGAGATAAGTCTTACAGTTTTTCATATACTTTTTAAAAGCAAGCATAATTTAACTCATGCATATATAATTATATATGTTTGTTAATTCAACTAATAATTCTTTAATCATAAGTAATATTATTAAGGAGTTAGGAATATGTTTAATTTAGTAATTATAATGCATTTTGATAATTGCATGTAGGTTATGTCATTGTGGAATGTATGACCTCTAAATCCTGCAAGTGCACGGTTTAAGTCTAGTTATAGTATAAAAGATTATCGTTCTCCACAGGGATTGTAGGTTGAGTACTAACTGAATCTCAAGTAAATTATCTAGGCGGATCAATTGAGAGTGTGAATTAAGATTTAAATGTAAAACAGAGCTTAACTATCAAAATAAGGTTTGATTCAATGGAATAAAAGCGTACTTAGCTTAAGGATCCCTTGTACACTTCATTATGGAATGAATTTACTTCTCTAACTTGGTTTACTGTTAATTATGATTGCTGGATTCCCAAAATTAAGCTATACCTCATTGCAAGGCTACTAGCTACTAGCTACTAACCAAAGATTAAGTGCCCAGAATTACTCTAGTAATCACTCATCTAGGTTGCATTAACTGGCTTAGAATCCATTCTTGGACATTTCATCCTGTGCAAAAGAATACAATCAGCTTAATTCCTAAGTCTAATTGATATTCCCAATGACCATGCAAGATCCGATTAATTAATTGGTTATTTCAACCTAAAATCAACTAATCCATAACACAAATCCAATATCCCGGATAAATTGGCTTGTTCCAGGCAAAACAGCAAGATCAAATCATAATTCAATAGTAAATCAAGCTAGATTATATAAAATTCAGTTCCATAACTCCATGAACAAGTTCACCTAAGCTAAGCACAAAGGTTTAGTGTGAAAACATCTCAAGATCAGAAGAAAACAAGAAAACAGAGGAGGAAGTCAAACAATCCATGAAGATCTACAAATTTCTTGCTTGATTCTTCAATTCCTTGCTTGAATCCGTGTTAGAATGCGCCTTTGATGAGTTTTGATCTCTCCTAGGGCTTCTCCTAGTTGCTCCCCTTGTTAATTCTTAAAATTCTCCTCTCTCCCGTTCTGATCTCGCGCAAAAACTTATGTTTTTGATGTACACGGGGTCCAACACGGCCCGTGTTGTATCCCGTGTTTCTCTGCGAAAGTTTGAGCGACAAGAAACACGTTGTGTGACACGCCTCGTGTTCTCCTACGAATTGTCAAACAGTAATGTACACGGGGTAGTACACGTCCCGTGTTCTACCTCGTGTTCTTCAAAGAGACTGATCGGCATATTACACGGGGTGCGACACCCCCCGTGTTCTTCAGAGGCAGATGACAGAAATATACACAGGGTGTGACACGGTCCGTGTTCACACTCGTGTTCTTCTCTGGATGACTCAGTGAAGTCTCGAAGCAGTCCAGAACGAAACACGGCCATGAACACGGGGTTCAACACGGCCCTTGTTCTTTGCTGAGTGAACAATTTTGCTTCATTGCTTCATGATTTGAATGGTTTTGCCTCTGGATTCTTTTCTAATGCTCATATGTATCTTTTTATGACCTGAAAACAAAATATAGAGCATCTAAGTGTCCTTTTCAATCAATTTGCACAAAATACTAAGTAAATAAGTGGATGAAACACATAGAATTTAGGTGTATTTGTGCACTTATCAATTCCCCCACACTTGAATCTTGCTCGTCCTCGAGCAAGGAAATAGGAGAACAAGAAAATCTGCTCCAATTTTATTCACTTTTCTCTTCTCTTTTTTTTTTTTTTAATAAATCAGGCAATCATTCAACAAATCAAAGATTAGGGTCAAGTCATGCCAAGCAAATAAATGAAAATAAAGCAACTAAACAAGTCAATTCGCAGCATAGAAGCAAAAGAGAATAGCCTCACAGGTAAAGTGTTTACTCTCACTCTCAAAACAAGGCTTGTGTATACTCTCAAGTCAATCAACTCATGACTTAATGCTACCATATGCTTGCACAAACTCTAATCTCCACTACTATAATGTAAAATGCATGCAAATCAGAGGACTTTATTAGGGAAAAAGGGTGAGGAAAGGGGGAATGAACATCAAAGGGTCAAAAATGATAGAACCATGAGTTTGAAGGAAAAAGACACATTGGTCATGAACTTGACCATTGTCAAGTTCCATTACTCAGCTTGATAGCTTGCTTCCACCCTTGCTTCAACTCTATTATTTCATTCATCATCATTTTTTTTTATTTTTTTATTTTTTTATTTTTTTATACAAATAAATCAGCAAACACAAATTTTTTTTTATTACCTTCTTTTTTTTTCTTTTTTTTATTTTTTTCTTTTTTTTTATTCAACAATGGTTGTATATCAACTTATCCAACTAGCAACACTAAGCAAGGGCCTCAAAAAAATAGCCAAACTTATAAAATGTGTCTAAGTTCCTTCAAACTCTAAGGTTCAAGTCACCTTAGGCAGTAGCTTGGGATGTACATGGTATGGCTAGGCTAGGAATGAGGGTCCAAAGCTCAAAGTGGCTAACTAGGGGGAAAGTTTTTAGGAAAATTAAAGAAAAGGATTCAAATAGGCCAAACAAATAAAAAAAGAAGGGTAAAGAAACATGGCCTCATCATATTTGACATGCAAAGCACATAAAATGTAGCCTCAAAAAGAGAAAATGCAAGTTCTAGAGCCCAAAGACAAGAGTGATGACATAATCCCTCAAGAAAAAAAATGAGCTTTAATTTGTAATTAGAAAATAGCTCAAAAGGCTCAAATCTCACAAGGGTCAATTATGCTCATTGCTCTTAACTTCAAGCTTTAAATTTTCCTTATCAAATTGCCAAATATGCATTAAAGAAACAAGGCATGAATCAATCACTTTATTCAATGAATTGCCTTAAAATATATATATATATATATATTTAATTATTATTATTATTTTTTTTATATTATTGAAATTTGAGCAAATTTCAGTACTCTAAATCATTCAAGTAAGTTCAAGTGCAAAGCATTGCAAAACACTGCTCCCCCACACTTAAAAGTGGACATTGTCCTCAATGTACAAAATAGTAAATGGGAAAAGAGACAGAAAACAGTTGGAGAACTGAAACTTCCCTGACATGTGGATTATGGCTGTCCAGTAAATCGCAGGGAGATCCAGAAGAAGAGACGAGGTGGGAGAGAGAGAGAGAACCGGTAATCTAAAAGAAAGAAAATACAATACTGGAAAAGAAATGCGGTTAGTTATTACAGATATTAACATTAAGAGTGCAAGAAAATAAAAGAGAAGAAAGCAATATAATAAAGAGTAAAACAAAGTGCAAAGTTAATATATGTACAGACCAGATAAATGGGGATAAATATGAAGGATGAGTAAAAAGAAAAACAGAATAGCTACTGGGTAGGGGGATCCGGATCAGCAGGGGAGGAAGGGTGGAATAAGTGGAACAAGGGCTCCACCATGCCCTCTATGTGCCTGGAGCGTCTGTCCAAGTCATCATAGAGTCCCTTAATCTGCGTCTGACGCTCGGATATCAGACAGAGCTCCGCCAAGATCTGCTGCTGCCCAGAGAGGATGTCTCTGAAATATGCCTCATGTGGAACTCTGCTCCCGGTGGAAGAAGAAGGACTAACATCAGGAACTGTGCTATCGTCTGGGATATGCTGCTGCTGCTGCTCCTCCTGGGGTGGCTGTTGCTGCTGCACTACCGGTTGAATCCCCATGGCTATAAGAATGCCCCTTCGAAGGGGTGCCATGTGTGAGATTATGGTCAGAGAACCATAAGGCCGGTCAAAGACTCCTAACCGTCTGGCTAGTCGAGTAATGTATAGGCCAGCAGCTATACTACCAACTCTCTTGTCCATGGTCCTGGGATGAGAAAAAGTGAGCGAATGCTCCTCCAATGTTGATAGGCACCCTCTCAATCATGCTGTAGAGGAATAGAATATCGGAGTTGCTCACAACTCCATGGTTGTGTCCCCGTCCACTCAGAGTATGACTGAAGATGGAGTGAAGGACTCTCCAGGAAACTCTTCTAAGGCTAGACGCCTTACTCTTGGCGGGATCGTATGTGTTTCCAGTGGCAATGGCAGTCCAACCAGCATGTCCTGGTATTCCTCAGTAGTCACAAACTCCATAGAGTAAAGTCCCAGGCGAACAGACAGCTAGGCCACACTCATAGAGTAATCAACGCCCCCTAGTCTAAACTGAATGGTATTTGGTGAGTCCACTATCCCAAAATACCTCTCCAGATAAAATGTGCTGAGAAATTCCAAGGTGAGCTCCCTGTAGGTGTGCTCTCTAATCTCAAAGAAGGTTTCCCAAGCTCCCACACTTATAAGCTCACGTATTTCTTCCTCTAGTCCAAATTCCCTCAACACTTCCCAGTCCAAGAATCTCCCTTCTACAATTGGCTTGTCCCTATGTCTTTCATAGGCTTGGATGTGATCTTCGTCAGTGAAATCTAAGAAGGGGTGTGAAGGTCCTCTAGACGATGTCCCTCTGGATGTACTACCCTTGGTAGTCTTTCTCGCGGTAGTCTTTTGTCTTTTAGACATTGTCTACAAAAGGAATCAACAAATTTAGAGAGTGTATACCAGCCAGCAGCAAATCCCAAAAATAAAGATTCAACAATAGCAAACAGCCAATCAAGCAATAAGCTATGAGAGCAATGGAGTGATTATGTCAATGAGGCAAAGCAGGCAATAAGGCAATCAAGCATTAAACTTCAAAAACTTGAAACATAACTAACCACAAAGTTCCAATTCAAGCAGTTCAAGATCTAACACATGAGTAGTGGGATTGCAGTCCAATAGGAAACTAAGTCAATCAATCACACTTGTGCATCAACAATTCTAGCCTTATTAATCAGAGATTCTAACTCAATTTATCGATCTAAGAATCTATTTTGCTTAATTAATCATCAAAGAAGCAAGTTCAATCAAGAAAACCAGTGAATTGCCATGAACATTGCTTTGTAAGGTCATTCAATCAACCTATCAATCATCAATTTTAGAGGATTTCAACATTCCTATGAATTCTAACATGTAATGGAAGGCAATAATCATTAGAAATATCAATAAACTCCAAGGGTTTCAAAGGAAATGCACTAACCTGATGAAATGATGAACAGAACCCTAGTTCGTGTAGGAATGAGAAGATGAATCCAAATCACAGCTTTTTAGTCGATTAAATCGCAAATCTATTAGCTAATCGATCTCAAATGGCAAAATAAAACACTTTGATCGGTGTAATTTGGCAGTATGGAGTGCGAAAATGCAAAGAGAGAAGCTAGGGTTGCGAGTAGGAGGGAGAGAATGGGGGAAAATCTGAAAAAATCTGGGTTTTTGTCGATTAAAAGCTCCCCCGCACAGGAACACGGGGTCAAACACGCCCCCTGTAGTACCCCGTGTTTCTCTCTGAAACATGATAACAAACCTCGCAGTTGTACACAGGGTCAAATACCACCCGTGTTATGTCCCGTGTTTCTCTCTGGGGAAGACTAACAAAATGCGTAATAGAACACGGGGTTAAACACGGTACGTGTTGTACCCTGTGTTTCTTTCTGGAAGGCTAAAGTTTAAACGCTCTCATCAGTGGTTCAACCAGAGAGGTACACGGGGTATGACACGGTTCGTGTTCCGTCCCGTGTATCTCTCTGATCCTTCATGAAAATCAAAGTTTTTACGCGAAATAGACAGTGAGGAACACGGGGTCTAACACGGTCCGTGTTATACACCGTGTTTCTCACTGGACTGCGTTGAAAATCACAAGTTTTGTAAAATTGGCCAGACAGTGAGGTACACGGGATAGTACACGTCCCGTGTTTTACAACGTGTATCTCACTGGAGTGCGTTTTGAGCCCTCTGTGTAAGAAAACAGACAATTATCATAAATTCATGCCTAATCTACCTCAAAGACAGAGTCCACATGCAAAAATGAGCATCCTACACCAACATTTAATGACTTAAATTCCTCCACTACTTAGTAACTCAGATTGAAAAGTAGAAAACTAAGGATTAAAAGGCAAGAAAACAGAAAAACAAGCTTGGGTTGCCTCCCAAGAAGCGTTTGTTTAAGGTCATAAGCTCGACCCCTGTTTCTTTATTAGTCTGGTGCTTCCATTAATGGTGGCCCAGCAACATACTTCTTCAATCTTTGGCCATTGACCTTGAAGTTTCCGGTGCTTTCGCTCCAAATCTCCACAGCTCCAAATGGATATACCTTCTTCACAAGGTACGGTCCAGTCCATCTTGTCTTTAGCTTCCCTGGAAAAAGTTTGAATCTCGAACTGAACGAGAGCACCGAGTCTCCTTCTTAAAATTCCCTTCTAAGTATTCGTTTGTCATGCCAAGCCTTCATTCTCTCTTTATAGATCTTAGCATTATCATAAGCTTCATTCCTTAATTCTTCAAGCTCAAGAAGTTGGAGCTTTCTCTTCTCTCCAGCAGATTGTAGGTCAAAGTTGAGCAACTTGATTGCCCAATACGCCTTGTGTTCCATTTCTACTGGTAAGTGACAGTTCTTCCCATAGATGAGCCTAAATGGTGCCATTCCAATTGGAGTTTTAAAGGCAGTTCTATAGGCCCATAGAGCATTATCTAACTTGAGTGCCCAATTCTTCCTTGATCTAGACACTGTCTTTTCCAAGATGGATTTAATTTCTCTGTTGGAAAGCTCGACTTGCCCACTGGTTTGAGGATGATATGGAGTAGAAATCTTATGGGTTACTCCATACCCTCTCAAGAGCGACTGAAACTGATGGGCAATGAAATGAGACCCTCCATCACTTATGACAGCTCTAGGGATTCCAAACCTAGGGAACAACACCTTCTTAAAAAATCTAACTACAGTTTTGGCATCACAAGTTCGAGTAGCAATTGCTTCCACCCATTTGGATACATAGTCAACTGCCACAAGGATGTAGCTGTTGCTGCAAGAAGGTGGGAATGGTCCCATGAAATCAACTCCCCATACATCAAATATTTCAATCTCCAGAATGTTATTCAAGGGCATCTCATGTCTCTTTGATATGTTCCCAACCCTTTGACATTAGTCACAAGAAGTGACATATTGATGAACATCTCTAAAGAGAGTCGGCCAATAAAATCCTGCTTGGGAGATCTTTGCAGCAATTCTTGAGGCACCAAAATGTCCTCCATATGGAGAGGAATGACAGTGGAACAGAATACTCGAAATTTCCTCCTCAGGTACACATCTTCTAAATAGGCCGTCAGCACATCTCCTAAATAGAAGGGGCTCATCCCAAAAGTAGTGCTTTGCCTCAGCTAGAAACTTCTTCTTCTTTTGATACCCCGCATCCGGAGGTAAAACTCCACTCACAATGTAGTTCACATAATCAGCAAACCAAGGGACAGCGGAAGAAGAGACAGCCAACAAATAATCATCAGGAAGGGTATCATTGATTGGCATGTCGTTATCTTTCTCATCTCCTAATTCTTGTTTCAGCCTAGAGAGATGATCAGCTACAACATTCTCAATACCCTTCTTATCTCGGATTTCCAGATCAAATTCTTGCAACAAGAGAATCCATCTGATGAGTCGGGGTTTAGCTTCCTTTTTGCTGAGAAGGTACCGGATGGCTGTATGATCTGTGAAAACAATCACTTTTGAGTCCACCAAGTAAAATCTGAACTTATCGATTGCATATACCACAGCAAGAAGTTCCTTTTCAGTGGTGGCATAATTCAATTGAGCTTCATCAAGAGTCTTGCTTGCATAATAAATTGCATGAACCTTTCTGTCCTTTCTTTGGCCAAGCACCGCTCCTATTGCATAATCACTAGCATCGCACATCACCTCAAAAGGTAAGTTCCAATCCGGTGCTTGCATGATTGGGGCGGATATCAAGGCTTTCTTTAACTTGCAAAAGGCATCCAAACAATCTTGATCAAAATCAAAAGGAACATCTTTAGCAAGTAAGTTAGTCAAAGGTTTAGCTATTTTAGAGAAATCTTTAATGAAACGTCGGTAGAAATCGGCATGTCCTAGAAAACTCCTCACTCCCTTAACAGAATTTGGGGGAGGCAATTTCTCTATAATGTCCACCTTGGCCTTATCCACTTCTATGCCATGTTCAAATACTTGATGGCCAAGGACGATCCCTTCTCTTACCATAAAATGGCATTTCTCCCAGTTGAGAACCAGATTTACCTCTTCACATCTCTGCAAAACTTGAGATAAATTGGTTAAACAGTTATCAAAGGAAGTGCCATATACAGAAAAATCATCCATAAAAACTTCCATGATATTTTCAATGAATTCAGAAAAGGCATTCTTCTATATGCAAATGTGCCATAAGGACACGTAAATGTGGTCTTTTCCTGATCATTTGGATGGATAGGAATTTAGAAGAAACCAGAATAGCCATCCAAATAACAGAAATATGAATGCTTAGCTAATCGTTCCAGAGTTTGATCAATGAAGGGAAGGGGGAAATGATCTTTCCAGGTTGCCTTATTCAATTTCCTATAGTCAATGTACATTCTCCAACCCGTGACAGTCCTAGTGGGGATTAGCTCATTATTTTCATTTTTCACTACAGTTAGCCCCCCTTTCTTAGGCACAACATGAACCGGGCTAACCCACTGGCTATCAGAAATTGGATAAATTACCCCAGCATCTAACAGTTTCATTATTTCCTTCTTTACAACTTCTTTCATATTAGGATTCAGCCTTCTTTGGTGTTCAATGGAGGGCTTACTGTCATCCTCCAACAAAATTTTATGCATACAAATAGAAGGACTAATCCCTTTCAAATCAGAAATTGAATACCCCAAAGCTCTCCTATGAAATCTAAGCTGCCTAAGTAATTTTTCTGTTTCCATAGCAGATAGATTGGCATTAACTATAACAGGATAGGTAGAATGGGGTCCCAAAAATTCATACCTCAGGGAAGATGGGAGAGGTTTAAGTTCTACCTTTAGCGGTTCGTCTTCCTCAATAATCGCTTTGTTGGACTCCACTTCCAATTGTTCAATAGTTTCAACAGGGGGGGGAAGTGGTGGGCTTACATCCAAAAACTGGGCATATGCAGCAACTTCTTCAGTTTCAACTACTCCATTTGCAACTAGACATGCTTCAAGAGGATCTTGGAGGCTTCCCTTTTTATGGTCTTCTTTCACAGCTTTATCTAGCACATCTACCCTGCATATGGAGTCTTCACAAATAGGTAATTTGATGGATTCATTTAAATTAAATTCAACCTTCTCATCCCCAACAGATAATGATAGTCTACCATTTTTAACATCAATTAAAGCTCCAGCAGTGGCAAGAAATGGTCTACCTAAAATAATAGGGATTTGAGTATCCTCTTCCATCTCAAGGACAACAAAGTCAACTGGTATGAAAAACTTACCCACTTTAATAGGTACATCCTCGAGAATACCTACTGGATATTTGACTGAGCGGTCAGCTAGTTGAAGTGAAATCGTAGTAGGCTTCATCTCCTCAATGTTCAATCTCTTAGCAACCGTCAGTGGCATAAGGCTCACACTTGCCCCCAAATCACATAATGCCCGATCAATAGGGACATTTCCTATAACGCAAGGGATGGAGAAGCCTCCTGGATCCTTTAGCTTAGGAGGTAGCTTATTTTGAATGATGGCACTAGACTTCTCAGTCAAAGCCACAGTTTCATGCTCCTCTAACTTCCTCTTGTTGGAGAGAATGTCCTTCAAGAATTTAGCATATGAAGGCATTTGTGAAAGTGCATCAGTGAAGGGAATATTGATGTACAATTTCTTCAGCACTTCCAAGAACTTTCCAAACTGCTTATCCAGTTTAGCCTTGGCCAATCTTTGAGGATAAGGGACAGGCGGTTTGTACGGTTTTGGAGGAATATATTTTGATTTTTCTAGTAGTTCCCCTTCTTTCTCTTCAGCTTCTTTAGAGATTAAGGCCTCATCGCCTTGTTTTTGCTCTTCTTCCACTCTTGTCTCTTTTCTAATTTCTTGAGTGGCAATAGGATTATTCAATAATCTTCCACTCCTGAGAGTTATTTCCTTGCAATGCTCCCTTGGATTTGATTCCGGTTGAGCAGGGAGTTGGCCATAAGCTCTTGAAGAAGATGCTGAAGCTTGTTGGGCAATTTGAGTTTCCAGCATCTTTCCATGAGTAGCCAAAGAATCTACCTTAGAAGACAGTTGCTTAATTGAATCTTCCATGTGTCTTCCATGTTGTCTAAATTCCTCATTGGTCTTCTCTTGAGAAATAAGAAATTTCTCCAATAGGCCTTCCAATTTTGCAGTAGAGGATGGTTGGGCTGGTGGATTGTACGATCTTTGACCTTGGAAACCGGGTGGTGGCGGTCTATTGGTGGTGGTTTGTGTGTTATATGGTTGGGTGGGCTTGTAGGAGAAATTTGGATGATTCCTCCATGATGGATTGTAAGTGTTTCCATATGGTTCACTATGATTTTTTTGTCCAAAACCACTGTTGTTCACATAATTCATTTGCTCAGTAAAGTCTTGGCCCAAGGTGCATTCAGCTGCAATATGCCCTGTAATTCCACAAATCTCACAAACAATGTTAGTAGCACCTGTTGTATTTACGCTGTTAACATGAAATTTGTCAAATTTAGCCATTAGAGCATCTACCTTGCTGCCTAAAGTTCCTAATGCATCTACTTTAGTAGATAAATGACTAAAGGCATCTAACTCATACTTACCTGCTGCTTTTCTTGATGGTCCCCTCTCATTTGACCATTGATAATGGTTCAAAGCCATGTCTTCAATCAGCTCATAAGCTTCATCTAGCCTTTTATTCATCAAGGCACCTCCAGCTGCAGCATCCACAGTAAGTCTAGTGTTGTAATTCAAACCATTGTAGAAGGTATGAAGAACAAGCCATCTTTCTAATCCGTGATGTGGACACAGCCTTAACAGCTCTTTGTATCTATCCCAAGCATCGAACAGGGATTCTCCTTCCCTCTGAGAAAATGTAGTAATCTCGTTCCTCAATTGCGTAGTCTTGCTTGGAGGAAAGTATCTTGAAAGAAAAGCCCTCAGTAGCTCTTCCCATGTGGTAATTGATCCAGCTGGTAAAGAATGCAACCAAGCTCTGGCTCTATCCCTTAAGGAGAATGGGAAGAGTCTAAGCTTGATGGCATCTGCTTGTACGCCATTGATCTTTATTGTATCGCAGTATTCAAGAAAAATCTGGATGTGGAGGTTGGGGTCCTCCATTGGCAATCCACCGAATTGATTTTGCTGCACCATAGACAACAAAGCTGGCTTCAATTCAAAGTTGTTTACCTCAACAGCGGGCCTTCGTATGCTGGATTGAAGACCAGTGGCATCGGGTGCTGCAAACTCTCGAAGTGATCTATTATCCATGTTTTGATTTACTGGTTCAGTGTAGACTTCTACTTAGTTGTGAATTGACTGCTGCTCTCTTCTTCTCCTATGCAAAGTTCTTTCAATTTCTGGATCCAAGTCAAGAATTCCTTCGAGACTTCCTCTTCGCATATACTCGATTCTTTGCAAAAATGATTAAGTAGCACTAAAACAGAACAAGGTGAGAAAGAAACGTTGTATATAAAAAAAAAGTAAGAAAAAGTAAAACAAGACGAATTATGAAGTAAAGGAAAAAGAATTGCCTAGTCTAATTCACTTAAAACCTGTAGTTAATATCAACTGGATACAATCCTCAGCAACGGTACCAAAAACTTGACCTCTAAATCCCGCAAGTGCACGGTTTAAGTCTAGTTATAGTATAAAAGATTATCGTTCTCCACAGGGATTGTAGGTTGAGTACTAACTGAATCTCAAGTAAATTATCTAGGCGGATCAATTGAGAGTGTGAATTAAGATTTAAATGTAAAACAGAGCTTAACTATCAAAATAAGGTTTGATTCAATGGAATAAAAGCGTACTTAGCTTAAGGATCCCTTGTACACTTCATTATGGAATGAATTTACTTCTCTAACTTGGTTTACTGTTAATTATGATTGCTGGATTCCCAAAATTAAGCTATACCTCATTGCAAGGCTACTAGCTACTAACCAAAGATTAAGTGCCCAGAATTACTCTAGTAATCACTCATCTAGGTTGCATTAACTGGCTTAGAATCCATTCTTGGACATTTCATCCTGTGCAAAAGAATACAATCAGCTTAATTCCTAAGTCTAATTGATATTCCCAATGACCATGCAAGATCCGATTAATTAATTGGTTATTTCAACCTAAAATCAACTAATCCATAACACAAATCCAATATCCCGGATAAATTGGCTTGTTCCAGGCAAAACAGCAAGATCAAATCATAATTCAATAGTAAATCAAGCTAGATTATATAAAATTCAGTTCCATAACTCCATGAACAAGTTCACCTAAGCTAAGCACAAAGGTTTAGTGTGAAAACATCTCAAGATCAGAAGAAAACAAGAAAACAGAGGAGGAAGTCAAACAATCCATGAAGATCTACAAATTTCTTGCTTGAATCCGTGTTAGAAGACGCCTTTGATGAGTTTTGATCTCTCCTAGGGCTTCTCCCAGTTGCTCCCCTTGTTAATTCTCAAAATTCTCCTCTCTCCAGTTCTGATCTCGCGCAAAAACTTATATTTTTGATGTACACGGGGTCCAACACGGCCCGTGTTGTACCCCGTGTTTCTCTGCGAAAGTTTGAGCGACAAGAAACACATTGTGTGACACGCCCCGTGTTCTCCTACGAATTGTCAAACAGTAATGTACACGGGGTAGTACACGTCCCGTGTTCTACCCCGTGTTCTTCAAAGAGACTGATCGGCATATTACACGGGGTGCGACACCCCCCGTGTTCTTCAGAGGCAGATGACAGAAATATACACGGGGTGTGACATGGTCCGTGTTCACACCCGTGTTCTTCTCTGGATGACTCAGTAAAGTCTCGAAGCAGTCCAGAATGAAACACGGCCATGAACACGGGGTTCAACACGGCCCGTGTTCTTTGCTGAGTGAACAATCTTGCTTCATTGCTTCATGATTTGAATGGTTTTGCCTCTGGATTCTTTTCTAATGCTCATATGTGTCTTTTTATGACTTGAAAACAAAATATAGAGCATCTAAGTGTCCTTTTCAATCAATTTGCACAAAATACTAAGTAAATAAGTGGATGAAACACATAGAATTTAGGTGTATTTGTGCACTTATCAATGTACAAGCTTAACTATCCACTCAATAATATCAAGTGTTGTGCTGAATTTGCTGATGGAATTATTATCATCACATCATCCAAGCAATTTGATTAATTTCAAGAAATGTACTGCTACTTTTGATTGTTAATTGTTGAGGAATGAGTTTATGAGAGGACTTGAATTTAGAATTGATTTTTTATGTGAATTCTATGATAAATATTATGTGTATAAAAAGTGTTATTGTTTTAAATATAATGGTTCTAGTTCTAATATACAAGCTATATTCAGTATACAATAACAATAAAACAACACAGTTGCCACAACCATTTGAAAAGGATTTGGAGCTGCAGATTCCAGAAAATAAGGAATCCAGGTTGGATGGAACTTGAAATTTTCTTCAATAATCTTGTTTTCTGAACTGAATTTAAGTGTGTGATCAAATGCCTTTTTTTTTATTAAAACAGGTGGGATGGTAAATATGAGAATTCAACCTATGGAGTTCAAAAGGCCATATGAAGCATAATTGAGTCTCAAGTTTGATGCGTGGCTTTTCTAAGCTTGTTGGATATTTCTGTGTCATTAAATAAAAAAGCCCATGCATGAATGAAAAGTAGACTCCCCTCCTCATCTATAAACGTTATTGTGTAAGCAAACTATGAAATTTGAGCTTAAATGATAGATTTTTCGTTCTCCAACCCAGATTTTACATGAGAAATACTTATATAGTCCAAATACATTACACTTATTTTTTTGGTTATGAAAGTCAATTGTTGATTTTGTTATCTAAAGTATTAATTTTGTGAGGCTTACATGTAAAAAATTGTATTTTATAATAATTTTTTAAGATATTGAAAAGTACAACTCATTTGTTATTATATAGATGTAAGGATATATGATAGAGTTAAAATATATTTAAAAAAAATCTTGTTCTTATATTGTAGGGCCGTGACTTTGAGATCTTAAAATTTGGAAAAGTCTAATCCCATTTACCAGTATACCGAGGTCAAAATCCTCCACTCCTCTTGTTTATCCGCGGAAGTGGAAGTGAACCGGAAAAAGTGAAAATATCATTAATATTTTTGGCAGCTCTTACTTTGTTTGGTTAGAGGAATTTTTTATTTAACATAAAGGTTGATTTTTGCGGGCTACAAAAAAGGACTAGTCCGCGGATCGGTCCGGTACTTTTACGGACCGGACCCGAACTAATTTATTTTGTCCCATTTTTTATACGGGTAAAACGGACTGGTCCGTGCGGACTTGGTCCGGCTCGGTCCGGTCCATCCATTTTACAAGCCTAGTTCCTTATCTCAATGCCATTAGATGGCTCATGTATGTCATATTGTGTACACAGTCTAACATTAGTCAAGCTATAGGCTTGTTGGCTCATTATTCATCAAATCCTAGTCTTGAGCATTGGAAGTGTATAAAAAGGATCTTTTGGTATCTTAAAGGAACCATAGACTTATGTTTATGCTACCAAGGTAGCACTTTAAAATTACAAGGTCACACTAATGCTGGTTGGGCTAGAGATAAAGATGATTGCAAATTTACATCAAGTTATATTTTTCTGCTTAACAATGTTGCTATCTCTTAGAATAGCAAAAGGTAGACTTGTACAACTTTATCCATGATGGAAGCTGAGTTTGTGGTTGGAACAACTGTTGTACAAGAATATTTATAGCTTGGCTCTTTCCTTAGTAATTTAGGTTTTGTAGAACCAAATAATAAGCCCATAACCATGCATTGTGATAGTATGGTAGCCTTGGCTTACACAAAGGGTCCAAAATATCATAGGAATACTAAGCACATAAAGATTAAATATAATTTTATTTAGGATGCAATTGAAGAAAATAAAGTTCACATAGAGTACAATCCTGCTGGCTAAATGATTGTAGATCCTTTGACTAAACCAATATCACCATCATTGTTTACAAAGCATGTAAAGGTAATGGGCCTTCGTAGATTGTAACATTATGTAATCTTCATGTTTGTCATTTTGTAGTACCATTTTACGGAAAATTATATTGAATTTTTATGAGAAATTCAATTCACATTTGTTATACTTATTGCATATTCTATAATCACAACAAAGAAAGAAAAAATTAAGGTGTTTTGAACATAAGTTAAAGGATTGGTTCTTTCACATGAACAATCCGCTTCTATTCTTTGTGTAAGAATAGAAATGAGATCATTCAAGTGAATAATCATAAACTATTCTATTTTAGTTTTGAGTAAGAATTATGATTTATTTTGGGGGGTTACATGTCTAACCTATAACTACTTGAGTATTTGGATCGCCTTGATTTAAATAATCAAATATGAGGTAATGTTTGATTTACTGTGCATGTATGACCATATATACATGTAATAAACCTATGTAGGTGTGAGTTCTCATGAGTGAGAATTCATGTTTAATCAATGTGTTTAATTATTGACACTAATATGGTAACATGTTAAACCTACACTCCTAATATTAATTATTCTTCAGTGGGAGATCATAATATTTTACTCAAGTGGGAGTTGTATTAGGAGAGACACAAAAAAATGATTTAAGAGGGAGAATGATAACTTCCTTTATGGGGTAAATTATTTTAGTTGTGTAAACACTACCATATGATCGAAACAAAGAAAAATAATAGTGTTATCCTTTGTCCTTTTGTGTGTGAGTTTCTTTGGCTGATGCTCTTAGTGATTATTAATTGTTATTTAGTGTTTTGAATCATACCATTTGCTTTAATGGCAAGTATTGATAGATTAGCAAAAATGCGGTTGGGAGGAACCCGCTCAAGCAAATGTATGGTTGAAAATACTAGATAATCAGTACAAAAGGAAAGACTTTGTAAGATACAAATGTCATTCATACTTGAATAATGGCCATGCATATTACTTTGTGTAATATGAATTTAAGTATTAAGTGACTCAAAGGAAAAATAAGTACTTGGCATCTAGTATGGTTCATGATAATTAAAAAAGGATTGAATGTAGCTAGACTATATATCAACAAGTCTTAGGGCATCATAGGCATGGCTGAATAATTTATGAATAATTTAGCATATGATGATTTATGAGTCATTATTAGGTTGACATTCATGATAGGTTATGAATAGAATAAGGAGTGAGGAAGAAAATCTCCTATGCACACTTAATTGTTGCATAAGTGAGATGAGCTCAATTGAATGCTTTAGGTCGCATAACCTATCTGCAAATATTTCTTGTGTAGAATAATATGATTATAAAAGTGTTTTTTTTTCACTGTTGACAATATTAAGTATGTCTTGTGCGAGTGGGAGTTTGTAGGAATTCCTCCAGACATTAGTGTCAAATGCACAAGTACAACTTATTACTAAGTCAATTTAGTGCGAGTAGGAGCTATTGGATTTATGTGAACATGTGCATGCATGTAAATCCCATAAATGCATAAGAATGACTTAATAAGTTTGGTACATTAGTAAAATGAGTAGAGATAAGATTAATAAAGCTCAAGTCATCTCACAAACAGCTCAAATTAATCTAAGCAAGCTTGGATTAGTTGAAGTTAACTTATAAAAGTTCATAACTAGCTCACCCTAGCTCAAACCAACTGGATAAGTGACATTCAGTTGAGGTGGAGTGACACTAGTAGAGATAGCTAGGTGGACTAGATGACATGGCACAAATGTGTGACACATCATCACCATGTGGATTAGTAGAAGGATGACAAGTGTCATTGTTAGATTGTCAACAAGTGTCGCAATCTGAATATTGCCAACATGAAAGGTAGTTATTAGTTGCCAATAATTGTTTCCCTTCATTAAACTCACATGTCTTTTCAGAAGGTAATGACTTTTTTGTGAGGACACATTTCCTTTCAATGAAGTAGTATGTCTTTTCTAATGATTGTGACTATTTGTGAAAAGACATCTAGTACCTTATAAATAGGTTATGTGTGTGGTAATTTGTGTAGCAACAGATATATAGATAATTCAGAAGAAAAACACTATTCCCATCAATGCTCCTTTTCCATTAAGATCTAGTTTTGATTTATACAAGATTCTGCAAGATAGGCGGTGAACAAGTGCTTATTTTCACTCTAATAAAAGTTGATTGCAAGTTTGATCTTTAGTGATTCATTGTGTTCATTCTCCCATCTTATTCAATTATTGCATAATTAATTTTATAAAGGACAAGTAAGTATACATGATCCTATTATTGTTTATGGAATTACTTGATAATTCCCTTCAGCAACTCCACATTTACCCCATAGATAACTATTATTTTATCATTAACCTTAATACTGTATCATTTATACATAGTTACAAAGGTAAGGTAATGTTGATCCATACTCTATAAGAATGGCTTTAAGGATTTTTCAGTGGATGAATAAGTAATTCGTGCTACTTATAGAAGAGATTATATATACATCAAATGAACGAAATATTATTAAAATATCAGTTTAAAATAGACACATACTCACTTGGGATTGCCTATCCATTTTAGGAAGCTTTAATGCACTTATACTCATCTTATCATCTCTTCTTCCTATTTTTACAAATTAGAAGAATAATTTATAATTATATGAGCAATTATATGAGCATTACTCATTTTCTTTCCAATTACTATTCCAAAATCTATCACTTCATTCTAATGTTTTGTATCTTGACTTCTCATTCTTTGTAATACCAACTAGTGGAATTAAAATATATCATTTTATTCAACTTACATAAATAGAATGATTAATGCTTAATAATCTTGGAAAATCTCATTTACTTCACTATAGTCATAACACTTTTAACTTTGACTCAAGATAGTTGAAATTGCATTTTACATGATTGAGAGCTTTCTTGAACCATTAGCAATCCATTTGGAATATGATATTCCATATATGCCCTAATCACTTTCCATTAACAATTCATAATATAAAAAAATCATGTTTACAAGATACATCAAGAAATTTAACATATATACATGTGTGTGTACATTTTTCCTAAATTCTAATTGTGCATTAGTAGCATTTTTAAAATATGCATATAGCTTTATACATTATTATAAAAGTTTAGTATGTGCTCAAAATAATAAAATACTAGGGTTTCGATCACTTTATCTTAACATTCTATAATATAAAATTTATATTTTTCAGAAGCACCGGCAAAAATTCATAATATATATAAAATGGGTTTATCTTGAATAATGCATCAAATTCTTATAAATATAAAATTTTGTATTACAAATAGGCTTACCCACACTAGAAGCCCCTGACTGGAGCTTACTCTCACCGAAAATGCAGTAGTTCGCTGACGGCTTGAAGAGAAATTGCAGCTTCCCTATTGCTGTGCCAATGCTGCATCGCGTGGCTTCCTTGCGCCAACTAGTAGTGCTGGCTGGTCGAAGATGACTGAAGTAGCAGTAGCACAACGACAGCTCCGTATCGGTAGCAGCTTCACTCACGACGACCATCATAAGAGAGGGAGACTAGAATGAACGAGCTATGAAACAGTAGTTGCTATAGCACATAATAGTGGAAAAAGGAAGTCACGGATGAGAGGTTGCGGCAGGAAAGAAGCAAGCTGCAGAGAGAAGGGCATTGTGAAGAAGGAGAGTGAGTCGGTGAGGAGAAAAGTCAGACCAGAAAGAAAGATCTGAGAGTCTTCTATGTATTTATTTTATTTATTTTTTATAAAAGAAAGAAGGAAGATTCAGGATTGAGAAGTGGGGAGGAGCCAAAAAAAAAGAAACTCGAAAATGAAATAACAATAGAGGGAAAAGAGGAGAAAGGGAAGTCGGTGGTGAGAGTGGGAGGAGAGAGAGGCTAACGGGAAAAGGCAAAAGAGAGGAGAGAGAAAAGTTGATATCAAGTTAGGGGAAATGATCCCATATTCCTCACCTAGCTTAATTCCACCTCAAATCTCATCCCTTTATTCAAGCTATGATCAATCTTAGCCTTCATCTATTTTATTTCAAAAAAAAAATATTTTCATAAAATTGATCTCAACTGAATTATTTCTAATCTTCTTTCAATGTAAAAATACTTTGAATAATCTAATAAATTTTAAAATTTTAAAAATAATTATCAAAATTCTCAAAAATAATATATCAAATACAAATAAACTATTCCATCAATCCTTATATCTATAATTACTAACATAATTTCTCAGTTTTTGAAAATTTTTTGGTAGAATTATTTTAATCTAACCTTGAATGAATAGTCACCATGAAAATAAATATATTTCAAGAAATATCATCAGTATTACTTTAATATTCTAAAATCTTAAAAAAAATAAATTTAAAATCAAATATTTATCAAATACATAATAAATAAAGATATGTAATCATAAGCATTGAAATTGGTAAAAAATTAAATATTATTTTGAGATATTACAACTATACCCAACATAAAAATGAAATGCAATAACCATTGCATTCTTATTCGTATAGGGATGCTTATTCCATCCAGATTCTTATACCATCACCCCTTTTCATTTTATCAAACAAAAAAGCCTCACTTATTTACAAATTAAAAATATTAGACCGTAGTTCAATTCTAAACCAATTTGTTAGGTTATTAATTTTCATTTTTTTTTATATACAAGATTTTATCAATATTAACAATTTATTATTTTCTTTTTATTGGACATTACCGATAATTTTTCACTATGTTTTTAATTATGCATCAAACCAACAATAACTAAATTAAGTTCCTAATTGAGTACCACACCCTATAAGTTAGTGAAGATACTGACATTCTTTGGTATTAACTCTTATTTCTTGAGATAAGAAGGCCAAATCTTTATTCTTTTGAGTTTTCCATTTTTTTTTCTAAAATAAGCTCTTGTTAACATTGTTAGTGGGAAAAGCAACTAATGCAAGTTTGTATGTTTTTGGTGATCTAGGTATTTATATTGGAAATAACAATTATCTAACTACTTAAGCACAGGTAAGAGATTGGCCACCTAGCATGAATTTTAACAATCGAATTGGTTGATTCACTAATGAACTTTTTTTTTCATAACTAATTAGCTTTGGAAAACTTAATTCTTATTACATTCACTACTATAAAATTGCAATACAACATCAACTAGTTAAAAAGTTAGACTTTTATGAACCAATATATATATATGAACGATATTGTATGTTTGAATATTCAATGCTGATTCCTTAATCAATGTAGAAAAATATAATCATATCTTTTTATAAGAAAATCGAGGTGTTAATCACTTGTAAAATGATGAAGCATTGATATACAACAATGGTTCTTTGCTTTACAATTGACATTATTGTTTATTGAGGATGTTGGTTAATTAACTACTATTGAGAATAAATTTCCCTTCCTATATGACAATCAACATAGTATATCAATTTAATTTAATTAGCCAACATTTAATATTCAACCTATCATGTAAATTATTCAAATAACCAATGTATATGAAATAATCACGTAAACCATACTACACCTAGAATAGTATTAATTCATTGGAACTTAATTACAGATAGCATCCAACTATATTATTATACACTTAACTCAATATTAAAGTTGTACCTTAATATATCCAACATAAAAAGAAATTAATTTCCCAATACAAGAAAATCCTACTAGAAACAATTTCATATATTTATTTAGGTTCAAAAAATTGAAAACATTAAAGTAATGAATAATATATAATGAATAATAATTCTAAAAATCAAGGAAGGAAGTTATATCGTTCTCATATTGTATGGTCATTGAGAGAACCATTTGTGAAATCCACTATAACAAATAAAAGTTACAAGCAAATCACAATTGATATTGTAAGTGCAACATTAATACTATATGTATCTATTAAAAAGACATTTATTACCTGGCTTATGTGATTACTAGAAGAATTTGAACACAACATTATAAACCTCTGTGTTATTAGAAAATTAAAATTTATAAAGAAGTATTAGAAATTAATAATTAAGAAAATGATACTAATTATATATAGAATACAAGCATGAGAAATATAAACCATAATACTTTCAATTTTTCCTAATATTTCTAAGAGGGTCTGTAACTCATATCCTTTTAGTATGATGTTTGGTACATAGCAACTCTCCTTTAATAAGTGAACAATATAAAGGCATACAATGAAGTTTTTTGCTTTAATGATAATTAAAATTTATTAATTTTTATTATAAAATATTAAGAATATAGTAATCATTTTGTTAATACTTCTCAAGAAGTATAAAATATAAGTTACTTCTTGTAAAGTGTCAAATCCTCCTTACTATCACTTACGAATTTACTTTATGTGAAATTTAACTTTTTCGTAAAAATTTCCTTTTCACGTGAATTAAAGGATTCTTTATGAGAATGATTTTCAAGAATAGAGTGGCAATCAATCCTTAGTGGTGACAACAATAAAAATATTTTTCCATATTGTACTTACAATAACCAATCCTAAGGGGAGGCATCGACCACATCACCTTTTCTAGGAAGACTAAAAACTGAAATAATGGAGAAATTCTAAAGCCTTCATAATGGCTTCCCTTTGTTTAGAACAAGAAATTATTTAAAGGATAGGAAATTGAAGAGAAATGAGACAAATTAGGAAAAAGAAAAGAAGAAGTGAAAGAAAGCACTACAACAAAAATCAGCAATAACGACGACTCTTTTAGCGGCGACAAAATTTCGGTCGTCGCTAAAAGTATCTCCGACGACGAAGTCGTCGGTAAAAAATGGAAATTTTTTTAGAGGGAAATGGAAACTGGGGCGGGAGAATTAGGCTTTTAGCGACGACAAAAGTCGTCGCTAAAAGCCTAAAAAAAATTTCGGCGGCAAAGTTTGCGGAAGGGCGGGAAGAAATTCACTTTCAGCGACGACATTGTCGTTGCTGAAAACATAAGGCTTTCAGCGACGACATTGTCGTCGCTGAAGGTGGACCAATCAGCGACGACCGAGTCGTCGCTGAAGCCCTAAAACTTTACGGTCAACATTTCACCCTTCAGCGACGACATAGTCGTCGCTGAAAGTGTCCAATATTCAGCGACGACATTGTCGTCGCTGAAGGTTGACACATCAGCGACGACTATATCGTCGCTAAAAGTCCTCCAGTTTTCAGCGACGACAATTTCGACCTTTAGCGACGACATTGTCGCCGGTGAAGGTTCCACTTTCAGCGACGACAATGTCGTCGCTGAAGAAAAATTCGGTCGTCGCTAAAAGCTTCAGCGACGACCGAATTTTTTGTGTCGTCGCTGAAAGCTGGCGCCTATTTATTCGCGGCGCCACCTCCTCCTCCTCATTTGTGCATTTGAAGTTTCAGGAATTCAGGTAAGTTTCTAAACTTTCTCTCTATTTTAATTTTTTCTAATTTTAGTATATTTATTTTTGTTTTTATGTTTATATGTATTAAATTTGTATGTTGTATTTTTTAATTTGTTAGTTATTATTAGTACTTGACGTAGTTTGCGAGGAGTATTCACAGTTGATCAGTAGATTTTTGCCACTGAGGTACGTAAATAAAAAATTATAATTTTTTTCTGTACTAATATATTTAATTTACTCAAATAATTTAGGGTTTAATAAATAGATTTGATAGTATGTTTAATTTGAATTAATTGAATTGATAGTGTGTTTAATTTAATATGAAATTTTGTATTATTTAATTTTGTATGTTGTAAATTTTAAATTTATTTATGTGAATTTAACTTAGCATTAATTTTATAAATATAAATTTGGTTATTATTATGCATCATTCAATTTGTAATTTTGAAGTATACAATATATGTGTATATTATTCATTTAAACTAATTAAGATAAAATAGTTATGATAATTTATTCATAAAATCTAAAATTTGTGATGCAATTTAGGAAACTTCAAACTTATTAGATTCAATAAAATAATGTAAGATAGATAATTATAATAAATATATAAATCTATCTTAGAAAGTAAGAGATTATAATAATGTAGCTTATTTTTTAATTGAGATTAAAACTTAACAATTCAAATTCTATTATTTACCCCACATACTAAGAAAAATTCAATTAAATTAGAGATTATATAAAAATGAAACCATAACAATTCAATATATGATATTTCAATCTCATAAAATTAAAAAATTTCAAAACACTAGGAAGTTCACATGAAAATTACACCCCTCTTGGATAAAACTACATTTACTTAAATAAAGAAGCTGAGTTTGTGCATCTTATAAATAATATACACCTAATAAAACTAAACTTACTTAAATTTACAATTAGGAAGTCCATTCACAAAATGTATCCATTTGTGATGCAATTTAGGAAACTTCAAACTTATTAGATTCAATGAAATAATGTAAGATAGATAATTATAATAAATATATAAATCTATCTTAGGTTCAGTAAGAGATTACAGTAATATAGTCTATTTTTTAATTGAGATTGAAACTTAACAATTCAAATTCTAGTATTTACCTCACATACTAAGAAAAATTCAATTAAACTAGAGACTACATAAAAATGAAACCCTAGCCTTTAAATTTTTATGATATTTACGTCTCATAAAAATTAAAAATTTCAAAACATTAGGAAGTTCACCTAAAAATCACACCCCTCTTGGATAAAACTACATTTACTTAAATAAAGAAGTTGAATTGTGCATCTTATAAATAATATACACCTTATAAAATCAAACTTACTTAAATTTACAATTAGAAAGTCCATATTCATAGTATAGACATCTCTATAAAGAAGCTGAATTATGTACCTCATCAATATAGTCAAGTAGGTTACGTAAATAATAGTACTGACACTTAATGGACCATACTTATAAATTGTTGTATCATTAATTTAAATTATTGTAAATATATTTTTACAATAATTTAAATTAGAACTATATTTACATTTAAATGTTAAGCTTAGACCCGTTCAAGGGTTGATTATTTTCTGAACATCAGTCAACCCTTGAATTGTCCTGAAAAGTTAGATAGTTTGGGATATTATCATGTAGTTATTATTAACAATTTATCTGGCTCTTGTTTGATATTGTGGAAATATCTTAGCATCCTAACTGTTCTCCGGGTATAAACTATACAAGTGTATAGTTTAGGCACTTGGAGAACCATAGGGAGATGCTACCGAAATTTCTGCATGAGTCAATCGATGAGCGTGGATAAATTGAAAAAAATAATAACTATAGAAATATCTCGAATGGGATAGGATCCTACCCTTCAAAATTGGAGTGATACGGTGCATTTAGGGTGAATGTCAAACATTAATCAACATACTTCATTTCACCTAAAGCAATTTCCTTCCTGTTCAGTGATACAATGTCTGTCGATAAAAGTTGGATACACCTACCAAATCGATTGTCAGATGAGTATTGGAATGGTGCAGTAAGATTTGTTGAAAGAGCAAAAAACTTTACCGACGAAAGGGGTATGGTAAGATGTCCATGCAAAAAGTGTGTGAATTTAATATTCCAGACATTACTGACATTGGAGGCGCACATTATAGATAATGGATTTCATCCATTATACATAAATTGGGTACATCATGGTGAAGTAGATGTTTCGAGTTCTAAAGGAACTAGTGAGATATCCCCTAACAATAGAGATGAGCTGGTAGATATTATACATGATTTCATTGGCCCTGAGACAACTGAAGTTGATTTTCACAATGACGAGTACAGGGGTGAGAATGCGGCTGGCGAAGACATTAGAACAAAATATAGTGACTGTGATAACCTGTTCGAGCAAGTAGAAACAGAGTTGTATCCAGGTTGCACAACATTTTCAGCATTGAACTTCTTGGTGAAACTTATGCATTTGAAGGTTCTGCATAAGTGGACAAACAAGTCATTTGATGCTCTTCTTCGATTATTAAAAGAGGCACTTCCAAACGATAATAAATTGCCTGAATCGTACTATAGTGCAAGGAAATGGCTCAACAAGTTGGGGTTGGGGTATGAATCAATCCATGTATGCAAACATGATTGCGCACTTTTCTGGAAAGATCATGCTTCCAAAGATAATTGTCCAATTTGTGGGGAGAGTCGATGGGTAAATAAAACTACAAAAGGAAAGAAGGTGCCCCAAAAAGTGGTTCGATATTTTCCTTTAACTCCTCGACTACAGCGTCTATATCGGTCGAGACATACTGCCAAAAACATGATATGGCATCACACTGGAAAATCAAAAGAAGAGGGGGTAATGCGACATCCCATGGATGGAAAAGCTTGGCAGGAGTTCGATAAGAGGTATCCTAATTTCTCCGCTGACCCACGAAACGTCAGGTTGGGTTTAAGTGCAGATGGATTTAATCCTTTTGGTGATAGGAACCTATCTTATAGCATGTGGCCAGTGGTTATAACTACTTACAACTTGCCACCATGGATATGCATGAACCAATCTTTCTTCATGTTGACCCTATTAATCCCAGGGCCGCAATCGCCAGGTAAAGATATGGATGTGTTCTTGCAGCCGGTCGTAGAAGAGTTGAGGGATCTCTGGGAGAGAGGAGTTGAAACTCGAGATGCAAATACAAATACAGTGTTCAATATGCGGGCAGCATTGCTCTGGACTATTAATGATTTTCCTGCTCGAAGTAGCCTATCTGGATGGAGCGGGCAAGGATACAAAGCATGTCCTACATGTAATTCGGATACTCCATCGATTCGAGTTAGAGGAAAAATAGCTTACGTGGGTCATCGTCGTTGGCTTCCAAGAAGTCACGCATGGAGAAATATGAAGGAATTCAATGGAAGGTCGGAGAGGACACCCTCTCCTCGACCTCTTACCAATAATGTTATCATGGAACAGTTGGGCAAAGTGCCACAGAGACTTCCAGGAAAACATGCTGAATTTGGTGGTGTAAAGCGAAAGAGAGGTGCCGATGAACTTAATTGGAGCAAGAGAAGTATATTTTTTAATCTTCCTTATTGGCCAACAATGAACTTAAGGCATAACATTGATGTCATGCATGTTGAGAAAAATGTATGTGATAGCATCTTAGGTACATTATTGGAGATTGAGCACAAAACAAAGGATACAGACAATGCAAGACGAGATTTGGCAGACATGAAGATAAGGCCTAACTTGCATCTGTACGAGCAGAGGGGTCAACTTTTCAAGCCACATGCTGGATATACGCTTAACCAAGAAGAGCGAAAACGATTTTGCCAGTATATAAAGAATGTGAAATTTCCAGATGGCTTTGCTGGGAGTCTTAGTAAGAATGTCACAGATCGTGACTTGAAGTTAAAGGGGTTGAAATCACATGATTGTCATGTTATCATGCAAAGACTGTTAGGACCAGGTGTCCGGGCTCTTTTGCCAAAGGAATTATCCTATCCACTTGTCGAGTTATGCAATTTCTTCAGTCAAATATGTGCTAGAACTCTCAACAGGGAGGATATTCTGCAAGCCAAACAAGACATCATCATAATTTTGTGCAAGCTTGAGAGGATATACCCCCCAGCATTTTTTGACATAATGGTTCACTTGGTGATGCATCTGCCAGACGAAGCATTGGAAGGAGGACCCGTTCATTTTCGGTGGATGTACCCATATGAGAGGTATATAAAAAAGTTAAAGGATTACATTCGAAATCGTGCTCGACCGGAGGGTTCAATTGCAGAAGGATATATTGTTGATGAGGCGTTAACATTTTTCTCCATGTATTTGGAAGGGGTGGAAACTAGATTCAATCGCTCTGATAGAAATCAAGATGTAACACCGACCCACGAAACAAGAAGGACATTATCGGTGTTCCAGTCCCAATGTCGACCGATAGGGAAGAAGACAATTTCTCATTTTGATAGGAAGGATCGGGATATTGCAGTATGGTACATCTTGAATAATTGTTCTGAGATAGAAAAATATCTCCAGTGAGTATCTTAAAATTCAGTTATGTTCTTCTCCGTTTTCTAATAACAATAGACTAAGATTGTTATGTTCACCAGTGAGCATCGATTGGAACTCGAACGAAGTGGTGCTGAAGATATTGATAACTTACAGAGAACCAAATTCCCGTCCTGGTTTTACTCGAAGGTAAGGAATTTTTCTTCCCAAATCCATTGAACGGATATCTTAAATATTGTTCATTTGTCTTGTTGATAATTTAATTTAATTCTTGGAATAATTGCTACTTTTGTAGATGTACTATTTACATAGGAACGGTTCCCCGGAGGCCACCGAAGAGTTACTATCATTAGCATCCGGTCCCAGTTTCACTAACATGGTATACTCTGCGTGTGTTGTGAATGGAGTACGTTTTGTAGCCAAAGCTCGGGATGAGAAGCATAAAACGCAAAATAGTGGCATTTCTGTCCCGGGGATTGATGGCAACATGTTTTATGGTGTACTGGAAGAAATAATTGAGTTGACTTATTTAAATAAGTACAATGTGACTTTATTTAAATGCAAGTGGTATAACACTGATCCAACAAAGAAGAAACTTTATACTGACAAGAATATCACAAGTATCTCCATCAACGGACAATGGTACAAGGATGATCCTTACATACTTGCTACTCAAGCAAAACAAGTGTTTTACATTGAGGATCTCCTTAATGGACCAAATTGGAGGGTCGTCCATAATATGGTACATCGCGATATATGGGATCTACCTAGTGATGGAGATAATGCACAAGACCTGTTATTTCTGCAGGATAGTAACTCGTCCAACTTCAACCTCACAGTTAATCTGGGAGATTTCCATCTAGTACATCTAGGTAACGAAAGAAATAGTCCTTCAATCGTTCCAACGCACAGGAATGCTGGACTTGGTGCTCATGGAGAAGACATCTTAATGGATGATGACGAGAGCCTTGAAGACGAAACAATTGATGATTATATGGATGAGGAGCCCACACAATCTGATAATGAAGGAGAATCCGATGACCATCAGTCTGTTAGGTTCACTGACACTGATTCTGACTAGGGAAAATATAACATATTCAAACTACAATTACAACTGTCCAATATGTAAGCATGATTATTAAAATAATAAATGTGATTGTAAGAGATTGAACCATTTCATCCTTCAACTGGACATTGAGTTCTTTTTAATTACTTATATGATGTGTATTATTTTAGATATGGCGGATGTCGAGGCACGATACCACGGAGGTGATGCTGGAGGTGACCCACCGGAGCGACCCAGTCAGATTCCAGCTCAGTGTGAGGGCTCAGGTATTTGACATCAATTGTGCATACCTAAGCTTGATTAAATATTATATTTATTTTGTTAATATTTTTCTTTATTAAATAAAGTAGCACCTGCTAAGAAGAGGGGGCCGAATAGGTCCCTAAGATTGCATGAGAAGATTGGCAGGGGTGGAGGCAGACCGGTGCCTGTACAGTTTGATATGACTGGTACATGGCATGCGGTTGGTGAGAATGCCAGTCATCTCCCTCGTGATATTGGCAGCATGATCCGCGCCCACGTGCCGCCCTATTATAAGTCATGGCGGGCTGTACCTCAGGAGATTCGAGATAGAGTTGTGCAGGAGGTTTGCGTAAGTATCCATTTCCTTTTGAATTAATGTCTTTGAGATTGAAATTTCTAAATATATTACTCATAAATTTATTAAATGTCTTTTAATGCAGTCCCATTTCGAGTTCCAGGGCGTCTCTGAGGGTGATCGGGATAGAGCGCTCTCTGGTTTGATGCGGACTGCTGCCGACCTGTACAGAGATTGGAAGTACAGGTTGAATAAGTATTTCTTAGATCATGGAGGTGATCGATACCAGGAGTATGACCTGGATCGAGCTCGACGTTGTGTGCCTCGGTCTGTCTCACCGCAGACATGACAGAGGTGTGTGGATTTCTTTGATAGTGACGAGTACAGGGTAAGTATGATATTTTATGGTATTATGACAATATTTCATAATTAGTAGATTATGAACATTAAAATTTAACTTTTTTCTCTTAATTTGCAGGAGTTATCTGCAAGAAATACAAATAATAGAGCACAGAAGGTCGTGAATGACCGGCATGGGTCAAAGTCTATTGCTGCACATCGCTTTGATAAGGTAATTTAAATTTTTTCTATCTTTTTTAAATATATCCATTTGTTAAATAGCATTACAACCCTTCATCCTTTTTTTTTGTTACAAAAATTGAACAGAGAAACAGAGATACTGGTGAGCTGCAGTCGGTGCCCGATAACTTTAGGGACCGACATACATACAGGTCGGGGGAGTGGGTGCATCCGATCCCTCAGGGGCAACATGTAAGTTGTTTGAATTTTATATTTTAAATAAAATTTTACAAATATATCTTCCAAGGTAGATTTCTTATTACTTTTTTCTAATAATTTAAGGCAAGGATGACTGAGCTCATGACTCAGCATGTACAGTCTAGTGTATCATCCACTAGCTTGCCTACGACTCCTGTACAGTTAGATGAGGCTGCCATTGCCGATGAGGTACTTGGCACTCGTCGAGGGTACAGGAAGGCTGTTGGGCGTGTACTTGCTGGTCAGACTTATCGTTCCATGGGGACTTCTAGCACGGCGACGAGCTCACAGACCGTGTCTCAGCTCGGTGAGTTGCAGGAGCAGTTGCACCAGAGTCGGGAGCAGGTTCAGCAGAGCCAGCGATTGATTGAGCAGCAGCAGCAGCGGCTTGATCAGCAGCAGCAGCAGATTATACAGCAGCAGGAGATGATGCAGCAGCAGCAGCAGCAGATACAGCAGCAGTTTGGGACTTATCTTTCTGAGATGACCTCGATCCTTAGACAGCAGGGTATTGTCCTACCGCCGCCTCCATTTGTTGCTGCTACATCGCCTGGGCCGAGTAGATTTGCGCCTGCACCTACCGCTCAGCCGCCACCGTCATTTTATCAGCCTCGTAGTCAGGATGATGATGATGATGATGACGACGACGACGACGATTATGGTGCACTGTGATATTGACATCTCCCTACTTCCCCGTAGTATATTTTGTTTATGTATCTTTATATTTTTTATATGTGCACATTTATATAGATGATGTATATAGTCTATTAGTTTATTCATATAAATTTTTTTTTTACCATTGTTTTATGAGTGTTAATTTTCTATGTTGGATCAAATTGCTAAACATTATTAATAATACTTTTGATGTGTTATAATTGTATAATTTATATTAAAATAAATTTAAAAAATTATTAAATAATTCAAGTTAATTAAAATAGGTACATTATTTGAAATATATGATAATTTAATTTTAAAAAATTTAAAAAAAAATTAAGAAACTTTTAGCAGCGACAATTGTCGTCGCTGTAGGGTAAAAGTCGTCGCTGAAAAAGGAGACTTTCAGCGACGACAAAAAGTCGTCGCTGAAATTAAGCCCTTCAGCGATGACTTTTGTCGTCGCTGAAGGGCTGACCTTCAGCGACGACCTTTGTCGTCATTGAAGGGCGGACCTTCAGCGACGACTCTTGTCGTCGCTGAAGGGCGGACCTTCAGCGACGACTCTTGTCGTCGCTGAAGGGCGTACCTTCAGCGACGACTCTTGTCATCGCTGAAAGTCTCCTCTTTCAGCGACGACAAGTTGTCGTCGCTGAAGGTCCGCCCTTCAGCGACGACTTTTACCCTACAGCGACGACAATTGTCGCCGCTAAAAATCAAATTTCAAATTTTTTTGAATTTTGAAATTGTTTTCTGCGACGACAGAGTCGTCGCAAAAGGGGAAACTTTTAGCGACGACAAATTGTCGTCGCTGTTGACCTTTTTACGCACGGACTTTCGCCGACGACATTTTTAACGACGACTTTTTCTTTTGCGACGACCGAGAACTTTTTAGCGACGACAAATGTCGCCGCTAAAAGTCTTTTTTGCTGTAGTGAAGATGGTATAATGGTTATAGACTAAGTGTGAGTCTAGGAAACATAGAAGAAGTTAAGCAACTATAAGAAATCTAGAATCCAAAAACACAAAAATTAAGATAAGAGATCTAAGAAAATTAATAATTGAAGCAGAGTAGAATTGAGAATGGCCTAATGTGACGAAGCAATCATTACATATCATCCCTTCTTAAAGCATTTCATACAGTTTAAAATAATAAATCTTTAGTAAAAGATCAAACATAAACAACAATGCAAAACTCAAAGCAACAACTGAGGCTGGGCAATTAAACATCCCTTCTCAAAGTAAATATGGAAATATGTAAAAAAGAATGAAGTTTAAATAAGAGGTAGGAAAATAGCAATTTAAATCAACAATAATTTAGGATATTTTGGAAATTGTGGTGACAAATGATAAAAATTGCAATGAACAAGGTTTCTAATTATACAAATTTTACAAAGGGAAACCGCAAAATTTATGGAAATCAAAGTTAAATTAAGTAAATGAAAAATTATGATTTAATAAACACTCATCCAGCAGGAGAGAACAAATGAAATTTATTGAAAATGAACCAAAGATTCAAACACAAAAGTTGTAAATTATTGAATTTATAGGGAAGGAGATTGGTAAAGAATGAAATAAAGGAAATGATTTTGAAATTCCTAAATAAAAAAGGAAAAAATGAAAGAGAATAAGTGAACAGGAAATTATAGGAGGATGGAAGATAGATTGAAACTACTTGCAAAAAAAAATTCTGCCAATAACTTCCCTCTCCATCCTTCAGCTAGTGAAGAAATTGCAAAGGATGTGATTAGAGAAAATTGTCACAGAAACAACTTGTAATTGAAAAAAAATAATAGTTTAAAAATGTTTTGAAAGTAAAAGGCTATCTATGCTAGAGAGTAGGAAAATTTTTGGAACTCGAATCGTGGCTTGAGTATAGGAAGAGATTTGCTTAATAAAGAGATTTGCTTATATATGTATGTTTATTGATAAAGTAATAGCATTTTATATGCAAAGTTCAACCATTTGTTAAAAAAACATATTACAAAATTTTATATGTGAAAATCTAAAATTTTATGTCAAAAATTTATAAAATTTCAAAGTATGCAATAAAATATTCTCTAAATCTATTGAATGAAAGACATTGTAATTTAGCCTAGAATTAAAAAAGTCTCATATAATGCAATCTTAATACATAATTGTGATTAAAAGTGATAGGTGGAGATAATCTGTGAAAAACAAATTTACTATTGCCTCTCAAAAAATAATCCAACAACGACAATAAAGAAAACAAAACAAGACGGCCAACTATATATTTTCCTGTTCTCAAGCAGGGGAAAAAAACCATTATTTTTCGGCTAAGCAGAACCTCTTCGTAATCAAGCATTCATTCAATTTTCCCCCCATCCATCTACTTTTTGGAACACACAAAGTGTTGAAAATACAAATGCATGATTCATTTTAATTCCTCATTCACACCAACCCAGAAAGAATTCCAATATTGCAAGACCATCTGTCTTCTTAAAGTTTCTCTATATAAACCACCCCACTTGAAACCCTACCTTCATCTTACCAAAGAACAAGAATCTTGTGCAGTTTTGGAATGAGTTCTTCTAAGAGAATTCATGGAAGATCAAATGACAATTCTGGTGATAAGAATGGAGGTGGGGACGCTCAACAACATGTTCCAGATGCTGGCTTAGCCCTAGCTGCTTTTGTTGGTGTTGGTATCATTGGTATTCTAATGTCTGTTCTAGGATCAGACAATTCTGGCAGAAAAATCATGAAAGCTCCTGGGAGGAATTACCGAATGTTTAGAGATGATTTTGAGAAAGATCCGGCTAGCTACTTTCGTAACCTGCGCAAATAAGCTTATGGGTGGAATGAGAACATTCTCAGTTCAGTGCAACTTTTACTAGAGGGGAATAATGATGTTTGATTCATCTTTTGCTTTGTTGTTGGATGCTAATGAATATATTGTTATGAAGTTGATATGAGCTTCTATCTTGTTTATCTGTTATAGGGATTTAAATTGTAATCGTGGTTGTAGCGTAATGCATGCATATACATAAAAATATGATCATAATAATCCAAAATTGCAAAAAATTACAGATGCGATTTAGTTAGCAATATATTGTGTCCAATATTGTACAATATTACAATTGCAGACCCTTTTTTAAATCTTAAATTTGTTGATTTAATCAATTGTTAATATTTATGTATAGTTCTATTCGGTTGATAGTACAATTCCAAAGGTTTCTTGATCTAATTTAATAATCTATAATGATATTTATTATGATATGTCATTTTCTCCACATCTAACTATGGAAATGGTTCTTCTGCAACGCATTTACCCGTAGAATGAACTCATCAATGTAGATAAAAACAATGATTCATTGTGTTAGTACTGTGGTGGCATGTGCAAGATCACATTATTTTGTACTTAATTTTTGTCTATGCATAGAGGACAGAACTAAATTTTTGGCCTCAAGTTGGGTCAACTGCGATTTGTTTGGGAGAACATATAGTCTCTTGAAATTCTATCTATTTCACAAATTTTTATTTCAAGAATATCAAGCTATCGAAGATGTTTCGGTTATGAGATAGCAGGGGAAGGAAAGAGAAGGAAATTAAGCTTATGAAATAACTTTTTCTCTTTTTTGCTAGATTTAGTGAAGAATGATTAATCTAATCCTCTGACTTCTTCCAAGATATGCATTTCTTCGCTCCTCGAATTTGGAAATTGTTTTGAGAATTTTTTAAACTAACGAAAGGGGTGAAAGAGCGATCTACTTGTTGATTACTCTCTATCCGTTCCTTACTTCTCATTCTCTTACTATATATCATGCCATCCCTTCTCATCATAACACTCATGCAACTGTTAGAGATACAAATAGTGATGGTGGCAGGTCATGAAATCATCATAATTTAATGATTTTGAGGTAGTTTTTCTCATCGAATATATATATATATATTTTAAAATTTTGAAATAGATAAAATTTGTGGGGAATAATATTTTCTAAATTTGAGATGGCTAAAATCTACAAGAAAATCCGTTGGAAATTCCGGAAAAAAGCAAAACTGCACGAAAAACACGTAGAGAAAACTTTCCCAAACCAGATCTTTTAAGTAAAAACGATTAAATGAACAGTTGGGTGTAAGAATTTTAAAGTTATCGCTTAATTTGTGAGCAGTTGTTCATTAAAAAATTAATAAGGAAATATATTTTGATATTTATTTATTGGATGCTTTTAACATTGATATGGATGTAAAAGCTGTATAAAGTGCTATAATCTACATCTATGAATTTAAATTTGATCAACGATTAATCTAAAATATTTTAGACTACAGTCACTACAAAAAAGGGGGAGGCTACATAGATGATAAAAGTTGTTTGTATTGGATTGATTCGTCATATGTATATCTATTGTAAATGATATTATCATCTATATTAAATTATTTTTATAAATTTGTGTGTGTTTCCACATACACATATGACTTTTCTTGTTATTTATATAGGTGTCACCTATACAGACAATAAAATCATTTGCATATAGTCAAAAAAATTATCAAGATTGGCCCTCTTATATAAATGACATTTGTCATTTGTATTGGTGTCACTTATGCAAACAATAAATATCATCTGTATAAGATTTGAGCTATATAAATGACATTTGTCATCTGCATACGTGGCACATATATAAATGACTCATGTTTTCTATATATGTCATAAAGTTATTTGTAAAGATGTGGCATGATTTTTTTAAAAAAATATTAAAAAATGAAAATTGTATACAAATAACTTTGTCGCTTATACAAGTTTTATTAATAATTTTGAAATTTTAATATTTTTTAATGTATCTGTTTCTAATTTAAAGAATTTATTTTTAAATCATCAAAGTAAAAAAATTTAATACTCACTATAATTTTTTTATAATTATTAACAATTATTTAGAAATATTATAATATCCATTGTATAAATAAATAAGACAAAAGCTAACTTCCAGTAATTTATAATAAAAAAATACTACATCCATCCATAATAATATAAAGTATCAAATAAAAAGTAAATACATGATATATATATATATATATATATATATATATATAATTACATGAAGTAATAATCATCATCATTCTAGTTCTTCTCCTTCTTCAATATTAACTATTATTTTTTATTATTTTAAATGATTGCTTAATTTTAGCAATATCCTAAACTAAATAATGTGATATATCTACACTAGTTAGAAATATTGATGTCTAAGTTTTAAATATCTAAGTGAACAAAAATGAATAACAAAAATATATGATGAAGTAGATAAAATAAAGAAAAATAATAAATAAAATATTAAGATTTTTTGAAATTCTCTTAATTAATATATAAATATATTCACATATAGTACTTAAAATATGATATAAAAATGTTAATAAAATTTAAATACATAAATTTTATTTTAATATTCAAATATTGTTGATAAAAATATAATATGCAATTAATTGATTCAATTTATAATAATGTTTATGCCAATATTTTAATTTATCTAAAATATTTATAAAATTTAAAAGTAAAATATATAGTTTTATATGTATAATACTTAATGATATAGATATCTAAGTTGCAAGTAATATAAATGGACATAGAAAATGAAAGAACATGAAATAAAACAAATAGAAAGAAAAGAAACAATGTCTGAGCAAATAAACAACAAAAGTTAAAAAAATATATAGTAAAATAAATTAATTTAATTAAATAAAAATTTTAGATCATTTAAAATATTTTTGCCCTAAAAATAAATTATATTATAATAAATTTGTATTACTCAATAATTTTGAGTTATAAATAATATAGTGAAAAAAATAGGATATACAATACCTCAAGTATAAAGTCTTAACAAAAATTTAATTGATATATTTATAACATTTAAATATATATAATGTTATATATGTACTACTTTGTGATATTAATATATGAGTTACAAGTAATAAAAGTGGATATAAAAAAATTGGAAAATACAAAACGGAATAAATAAAAGGTAAAGAAATAATGCCTAAGTCATAAAATAATGAAAGTTAAAAGTAAAATATATAATAGAATAAATTAATTTAATCAAATAAAAATTTAAATTTATATGAAATATTTTTGTCATAAAAAGAAATTTTATTATGTTAAAATTATATTACTCAATAGTATTTAAATCGTAAATAACATAAGTCAAAATAAAAAATAAGAAAAAAAGGTGAAATAGACATGAGGAGGTATAAAGCCTTGAAAAAAAATCTAAAATAATATGTATTTAATTTGAAATATAGTAGTTAAAAATTAATTTAATTAAATAAAAAAATTAATTATTTGAAAATTTTCATCCTAAAAATAACATACGATATTAAATTTATAATATTTAATAGTATTTGAATTATAGATAGTATAAATAAAAAGTAAAAAAACCAAAAATTAAAAAACATGGGATAGTGTTGGGCAAGAAAATATTTATTTTCCCAGCCTAGCACGTGTTCCAAAAATAAAATTCCCTTCCCTCAAAAAAATTCTAAATTCAGGGCATGTATGATTTAAAAAATTAATTACCATCATATTACTTGCTATTAATATTAAGTGATTATGCATTTTATTATTCATTATTTTTTAAATTTTTAGTACCATAATTTATTAGTTAAATTATAAAACATTTTGCATAATAAAAATATACCTTTTTCATTATGATAATTGTCACAATATTATGTGATTATTTTTATTTACCTACTTTCTTATACAATTTAGGAAATTAATGACAATTATATAACTTACTCTTGCTACTAAATTATTCTATATTTTATTATTTATTATTTCTTATATTTTTAGTATTTTAAATGCTCACTTAAATTATAAAATATTTGACAACATAGAAATTTTTCTATTTTCATTGTTGTAATTGTGAAATTATTATGCTACAATTTTCCAAATACTATCATTCTTGTGTAATATAATAAATTAATTATCATTATGTAACTTACATGTACTACTAAATTTTATATATTTTATTATCCATTACTACTTATATATTTAGTACTTTAAGTTATTACTTTCATTCTTACAAAATATAATAAATTAATTGTCATCATATAATTTGCTGATATTATTAAATTATTACATATTTTATTATTCATTTTTACTTATGTTTTTATACTTTAAATCAGTTCTTACTTCATAAAATATTTTGTATATCATGGAAATTTTTTTTATTTTCATTGCTATAATTGTAAAAATTATTTGTTACCATTTTTCAATTACTTTCAATTTTATATAATTTAATAATTTATGAAAATTATATGGCTTACTTTTAATATTGAATTTTTACATATTTTATTCTCTGTTATTATTTAATGATACACTTTTATTTGGTGATGGTACTAGTTATTCAGTAATTTTTTGTAAGAATTTAATTAAGTGATTTTGTAAATATTCAAATTATTTATTTTTTAACATTTTAAATGGTTGCTTAAATTATTAAATATTCCACATCATTAGAGATCTTATATATATTTTCATTCTTGTAATTGTTAGAATTTAAGACTATTCAATCTTTAACAATTTGATTAATATAATTGTCAAAATTATTACAAAATTTATTATTCTATTTTCTCTCAAACTCACTAGATGTTTAAGGTAATAAATACACCAACTTTCACAAAATATTAATTTTACCAACCAATGCAATAAAATATTAGAATAAATTTATATTTAACTATTATATTAATATCATCAGATGTATGAAACAATAATCATATCAAGCTATGCAAAATAACTATTTTTTTGAAAATTAATATCGTATTAAAATATATAAATTAATAATTCATACTCATTATATGTTTAAAGTAATTAATATATCAAATTGGAGAAAACAATAATTATATTAAACTGATTAATAAGGTAAAATTTTATTTTCTTATATTATATCAATACTGTAAAAAGAATTTGGAGCATGAGGTTTTTTAATATATCTCAATGAAATAGTAAAATAACAATAAGGAATTTTAATTAATAATGCAATGTCATAATTTAGTTATTTAATAAAATAAATACAGGAATAAAATAAATAGTAAAATAACAATAAGGATAAAATGATAGTAAAAAATTGAAGAGAAAAGGGGGAAAAACTTACTGAAAACTTGGAGGAATAGGAAGGAGATCTAGTGCATGAACGAAATGAGGAAAATGGCACACAGTGAGATTTTATAGGATTGGCATTTAAAGAGGACAAAAAGCTGATTGTATATGCATTTTAGTTGCCTCTATTTATTTAAGCTAAGTGGCATAGGCATCTTTTTGCAATTCAATCCATTGAGAGTTTGAGATGATAAAAAGTCGTTTGTATATACCTATAAAATTTTGACTATCAACTTTTTTGTCCTCTAAAATTTAAACTCTATATGAACGACTTTTTATTGTCTATATAGAGTTAAATTTTTCTTTAAATTACAGAAATTCTATACAAATGATTTCTGCCCTTTGTATATATTTTTTTTTTATTTTAAATTGCAAAACTTGTACGGATAACAAAAGCATTTGTATAGAGTTAATTTTTTTAATTGTAAAAATAACTTTTATCATTTGTATAAAGTTTTTTAATTTTTTAAAAAATTTTAAAAAACCAATATAGATGACACATATTTAAGAAGGTAATAACAATTAAGAATTTTTAACAATAATAAAAAAGTTTTAATTTTTTATTGACATAGTAATAAATAGGCAGATGAAAATGCAAAGCATATTTACACAATTAGTAGTTCAAATTTAAATTTTAAATATATTTATGCAAAATCACATTTGATTGTATATTATTTTTAAAAATGTTTATTTTTCTTAAGTGAGTAACTAAACGAATGTGTGCAAACTTGTTCGCGCTCTTTCGTTTAGTAAACTAATAGCAAGTTTGAAATCTATTTATTTTTAACTTTTTATGTCGCTTTTATTTATAAAGTTATAATATATATATATATATATGTATATATATATATATATATATATATATATATATATATATATATATATATATATATATATACTATCACACTAATTTATTTTTAATATTATAATATAATATATTTTATAAAATTTTTTGTTGATATTACAAATAAAAATATACTAACGTGTCACTAATTATATAATCATAAAATATTACATACTAAAATCATTTTTGTTTATAATCATTTTTATAACTAAAATATCACGCACTAAAATGCTTGATGACTTTAATTTAAAAATGTTTTCTTCAAGATTAAATCTCATATATTCCTTATTAATTTCACTTTCATCAAATTTATCTCTCACAAATATTTTGTATCATTTTTATCTCTCACAAATAACAAATTAGTTAATCTTTCCCTTTGTTAATATTTTTGTTAATGGCCTCATGACTATAGAAATAAAATAACCAAAATAACAGATAAATAATATGTAATAATTAAAATTGATATTGAAATTGAGTGAGATACTAAATCAATATAATTTATATTTGTGAGGGACCAAATAAAAAAAAGAAAAAAGAATTTATTGACAATAGTTGACATTGATTATCAATAAACTTTAATATGCATTTTGAAGTATACATTACATTATAAATAAAATATTTTAATTTATAATTAGTCATTTAAAATTATATATACACCCAAACTTGTAAATTGCACTTGTATGTAGCCTTTTTTTGAATGTATATGATTACAAAAAATATATTTAAATCATAAAAAATAAATTCAATTGCAAAGTAATATGTTATCCCACTAATTGTTGTAATTAAGTTATTGATAAAAGTAAATTTTTTTACATCTTTCTAGTGATTTTTTATTATTTTCTAAAAATAATATGAAATAAATGCTCATATAAATCATAACTTTAAACTAAGTACAACATTTTTTGTCTATACCAATAGTTAAAAAATATTGTTTATGCACAAAAAATGATTACCCATATTATAGGCAATGATTATTAGTCATTGTCATAATGAGTGTTACCTATTCTTTAAGCAACAGTTCTCTAAATTTTAAGCAACAATTAGTAGCTATTGCCTATTCTCATTTCAACAATGATTCTTAGCCGTTGCATAATCTATATGCAAAGATTATCAAGCATTGTGAAATATTATAGATAATATTTGCAAGCTTTTGTTATAATAGAATTGGCAATGGTTCTTGACCATTGCCTAAAACATGTATAATAAGCAATAGTTACTAATCGTTGCTTAAATTAAAATAAGCAATGGCTAGGAATTGTTGCCTAGAATAATATAAGCAACGACTTAAAAACTGTTGCCTGAAATAAAATAAGCAAAAAATTTTAACTATTGCCTATTAGAATCAGCAACAATTCTGAATCATTGCCTAGATGAGAATAGGCAACGATTTTGGCCATTGCTTAAAATGATAATAGGCAACTTTTTTTTATCATTCCATAAATTAGTTGATAGAGTTTGTATTTTCATACGAATTATACAATGAGTTTTAAGGGAAATATGACAAAAAAAACTAATTATTTGTTCAAAGATACATATTAGATAGCTCACTCGAATATTATAATTAAGAAAATAAGAAAACGAAAAAATTTTCTCCCAAATCACTCACAACATAAGTTCATGAACTATATTTTTTTTGTATTGCTAGTAGGATAACTTATTCAATAATTAGTATTGTTATAGGGAATGAAATAAAAATCTCTCCCAGGCTAAATAATTACAATGATCATGTCAATATTTTTTTATAGTCTAAACAAAGACAAATTTTGTAGTTGCCAAAGGAACTCTCATGAGTAATAGAAAAATCATATGATTATGTGGAAGAACATTTGTGGTTTTAAATTGTAGCTCCAAGTCACCATAAAGTGTAATGTTGGCTTTTCTTTCAAAGTAGGCCTGTACAAGTGGGAGCATTACTTTGATCATTTCCATTTTCATGGATTAGCCTTAATAAAAGCCATCAATGAAATCTCTTCTCTCTTATTATAAATTCTGAATCTTGCTTAGGAAATAATAGTTTTCTGCTTGAAGAAACTGAATTTTTTGTACCTTGTTTTCATCTACTATGGGTTTCCTCACAACAAGTTCACCGCCATATGAATTATAGCCTTTTCAATATAAAATATTGCCACAGCCTATATTAATAGCTGAGAATGCAAAATAAAAACTAGAATGCCATCTTAAGATTTTGAGGCATGATATGGATGAATTATTCACCAAGGAAAACTAATGGCAAGATATAATTTACAATATTCATTCTTAGATAAAACAAACTCAAAGTTTTAGTCTTGCACTATAAAGGGCAAATGCTTAAATGTAGTGGCATTTTGCAATGAAGGTTGCATCCTTATTTCACTGGCATAATATTATTTAAATTATTGAGAAAAAGACATTAACACATGATTCACTAGATTCTTTTTTGAAGCACCAATATAATTTTGCCAAGTCAATTTCATGTCTTTTTTATAAAGCATATGTTGTCTCTTTTACTATATATGGCTATAAACATTCCAATCAAAAATAGTCCTAAAACTGTTATGTGCAAAATTAGGTCCTCTAGTTAATTCTAACTAGTTTCATTTAGCAATTATAAATAATATAGATTGACCAAATAAAGTAGAAGGCTCTCTATAAGGGGTTGGGCAAAATAATGCACCATACAACTAAGATTGGGTAATATTCATAAATGGCTTCTAATTGAATTAGAAGTGCAAGTTTGTTGTATTGTAATTTAATAATCTATATATATTACAACTTCTTATATTTAATTAAATATATATAATCCAATGTTATCAAATGAATTCACCAATCTTCTAAAATTTTATATTTGAAAACAACAAGATCAAAAACACATCAACAATACATGCATGTTATTATTTTTTTTAGTAGTTGATGTTTTTTAAGTACATCTTAAGATGTGGGAGTATCTCTTGGTTCATATTCCTTTTTTTGGTATCAATTAAACCATAGATTATAACTTGGTTAAAAATAACAAATGAATTACTAAATTGCTTTTGGGATTTGTTTTGATAGAAGAGATAGCATGCCTTTTAGACAGCTAATGTTCCCCCTATATACAATTAAAAAAAAAACTATAGATGGACAAAAGTTACATCTCTTTTTTAGCCATATAGAATAATCAAATAGATAATAACGTCTGTTAAATCAGATACTTAAAAATTTGTATTTTTTTAAAGATTTTTATTCTCTCTTTCTTGCTCTCTCTCTATATTAAATCTATCCTAGATAGATCATAAGAGCAGTAAAAATGAAAGGAAAGAAAATAGAGGTTAGCTCATTTGTCTCAATCTCTTGCTACTAATCTTTGTCTGCTAGTCTTTATTTTAAGTTTACTGCTTACTAAAAATTGAATTATACTCAAAGCTTAGTTCATTGAGAACCATTTTAGCTTGCTTCACTTAAAATTTGCACCAAGTAATTATTGGTGCCGAGTGCTAACAGCAACAAAAATAATGTTTGCCTAAAGCCCCAATGCTTGACAAGTAAATTCATTCGCATTGAACGTGTTTTGAACAAATAGGTTTCAACTAATAAAAATTCCAACTACTACTAACCTTTCCAATCTCCTCATTACAGCTCTACTGTAGCAGACTATTTAATGTTTAGATCCTCTCTAACTCTTTAGCAACCTGCCCAAGCTATTTCTTTAGACATTGCATGTCATGAGTCATCATCTACACCTTTTCTAATCTTAAGAAAATAAAAGTATTAGTGGAAAATAGAAGATTTATACATGTAATTTCAGTTATGTGTAAATAGGAACTAATAACTTAGACACTTGAAGCTAATTTAAAGCATCGAGTCCTGCTTTTGCTTTGCCTATGCCCTGAATTCTTGGAATAACAGGAACCTCATGTCCTGACTACTTGTTGATTGTATTTCAGGAACTGCTAGTGTAGCATTTAGAAGATGAAAAACCACAACCACATCACATATCTTTATTAGGAAATATTACACTTTTAGTTTAATACAATCTGAATGTAGTAGGATACATCTACTAAAACATGGTATCCTCGCTGAATTCCTGATCTCATGAAAGCCACCCTTTATTCAAACAAAAATAAATCCATTTGTTTGTAAACTTGTATCTACTAAAGGAAACATAGATGTCATCATCACTTTAAGATATAAGGATAAAAAGTGACCTACATATATGTATCATCATCCCTCAAGCATGAGCTTTGATAGATTTAAATACAAGTCAAAAGTACAAAAATAGAGGAAATACTACCAAAACTAAGCCAAATTTTAAGCTAAAAAAGAACAAGAGATAAGATTAAACTTAAATCTTTATAAGCATAGGTTGAAATTATTGAACTATTTAATAGCTGTACAGTTAAATCTTTATAAGCAACATATATCTATTTGATAAAATTGACTTATATTTTTTTATAAAGTAAGGATAAAATGTAAAATAAAATACACTTACAAGAATTGAAGTAAAATATTCAAAATCAATGCAAAAGTGACCTTGGTGGTTAAAGTTTCCAATAGAAGCAATTTTATGTGGTAAAAAACCTTGAAAAAACAAGATACAGACAATATGAATTATTCTAATAATGACATCCATTTTCACGCTATCATTCTTTTATTTTGTCTATAAATACAAGATGCACTATTCAATCAATCACCTACTAGTATTTTATTATACTTGAGCATGGATTATTTTTTAATGAGGGGCCACAAGAGCATCTACGTCAGAAGTTTTATAAACCAATAATCCTTAGGTTCATTTCTCATATGTCCTAGGATTGAAGAAAATGTGCAATTATTCAAAATTTATTTTTAAAATTTTTTGGATTTGATTTTCCAACAAAAAAATTCTTATATAACAATTTCTTTCTTTCATTCCTTCGTATCCTTAGTTTGTGATTGTAGTTGTGCTATAAAAATTGTGACCTTTGAAGAAGGAAAGTCACATTGATAAGTTTCAAAGACAAAGCCATTGTTTTAATAAAAGCAACAGTGGGATGGAAGCCTATAACATAGCAAGAAAATTGAAGCACTCATATTTGCAACAATCTGCCCAAATTATTAATTATTGTCTTAAAAGCTCAGTTACTTGGTTTAAGTAGTACAAAAGAAACTAGAAACTCAGCATGACTACTCTCTAGAAAATTCATATCAGAATGCCTCTTGCACTTCAGAACCTCACTTTAATCTTAACTTTTGTCATAAAACTACAATGAAGTGACATTAAATTTTTCACCGAGGAGTTTAGTCAAAAGAAAAATGTTGCTAGACCACCATAATATCCTTTGGAAAATACAGTAGTATAGCACTGAGAACTAACTAGTATAGTATCTCCTAGGATTTGAATCTAGGTGCAAAGATCCAACACTTCTTATTGGACTGTATTGTCTTCTATAAGGACTTTGCAACACAAGTTATGATTAAAAGTAATACAAAAGAACTAACCAATAAAGAAAAATTACAAGAACCAACAATAAATAAGAAATTCAATTAGCTTACGATATGATAAAACTAAAAAGGCGCTCATGACAATAATTCCTATATACCTTCTTTAACGAAGCAAGACCAAAATATTGAACTCTCACTATAGATTTTAAAACCAGAACCAACTTCTTTTAAACTATCTGTATGAATACACAAAATGAGACACAGACATTGAATTGATAGAGCAACAACTATTAGATTGGAATCTCATCAAAATATAATCATGGAAGCCCAATTTTTCTCAACAACCATGAAACAGGTTAACCTTTCTTCCCTAATTAATTAAAAAAGGAAAAACTTAACTACGAACTAGAACATGAATAGGAGCATAGATATTCAATATGAATTTTATAAATTTTCTTTTGGATGGCATGTAAACTCAACCTATTACACATAAGACTTGTGAAAATTTTAGAAGCAAAACAACACCTCCAACCAAAACTAAAGAAATGATATAATTTCATTTAAATTTAATGATGCCGAATTTTATACTGCTAACGAAGATTAGCTACACATTATGTGCTGACTTTTATACTGCTAATGAAGATTAGCTATACATTAGGTAAACAAATTATAGTACATTAATCACAATAAATAATATAATCATAATTAAAATTGTGGTTGTGCATTCTTGAGGAAGAAAAAGGAAATCAGAATCGTAAAAAGCACCATTAACATTAGAAAATAAATTCAAACTTCAATCCAAATTAAAACAAAAAAGGCAAAAAAATCCATTACGAAAACATTAGGATGAATTGCAAAATCGATTGAAATACTATACAATATTCTTTCATCATACCTACCTGAATGCTATTATTAAATTGTTGAACATCATTTCACTCATTTTTGCAAACCCAAAGAAAAAATTGAAGAATTTGATGAAAAAAATTAAACCTGAAACTGTGGTTGTCAGTCACTTCATCTTTTGATTAAATCGTGATTCGCTGATCATTGCACATTTTCTTCATTTAGCTTCCCCTATTTATGGTAATCAAATTGATATATGCAAACCACACTCACCCGCACTCAGTAATCCTTAAATTCATCTTAAATCATCAATATAACCAAGAAGACGATCATGGTGGATGAATTGAACAATAATATCGATATAGACAATGATCGTGAAGGAATGAATGAGCTTCATTGCAATTGAAAAGAATTACCTTGCAATAATAAGATGTCCACTTTGGTAACCCATTGGCATGATATCAAAGGCTGAGATTGCAACTTATTTCATTGGGCTTTTAAGATTTTGCTAGCTCATGCGTTGTATATGATACAACAAAATTCACCATTTGCACGACAGAATCACCCCAAGAATAATGTTATATAATTAAGTTTCTGATATCTCTCTATTTTTTAAAATCAATAATATAAAAAAATAAAAATTAATATTGTGTTTAGGATTGTGAAATATAATATTTTTTAATAAATTTAAAAATAAAAAATATAATATAATTTTAGAAAAATTAAAATAAAATTTTGAAAATTTAATCAAGTTTAATTAATTAATTAATTTGATTTAAAATAATTTTATAAAAAATAATTTTTTATTTTGAAATAATTATAACAAACAACAAGCAAAAGACAAAAGTCATATAAGTGTTGCTCATTTTAGATTTAGGCAATGATTTTATTAGCATTGACACTTAAAACCGTTGCGTATTTGAATATTAGGCAACAATAAAAGGCAACATGCTTAAAATCATTGCCTACTCTAATCTTAGGCAATGATAAAAGGCAATACACTTAAAATCATTGCCTATTCCTATTTTAGACAACATTTTTTAGCTGTTGTTAAATTTAATGTTGTTGTAAGTTTAATTTTAATAATACATGAGGGATTAAAATGATATTAAAATTTAATGTTGCTAAACTTAATAATAAATTAAAATTTTAATTATTATAAATTTATTTAATTTTAATTTTTATTTATAATACCATTTTTGTCCCTCACAAATATAGGTTAAATCATTTTGTCTCTAAAAAATTTTTAATGTCATTTTCATCCCTCATATATTATTTACATCCTTTTGTTCCTCCATATATCAAGTTGTTAATCCATCAATAGAAATATTAATGGATAGGCTAAATTAATCAAATTATTATTTACAAGAGATAAAATTAATATAAAATATTTATGAAGAATGAAATTAATACAAGTGAAATTATTGAGGGACTAAGATGAAGTTTTAGACTATTTTATATATGCCACGTCCTTAAATATAATTTATTTAATTTTTCTAAAATAATAATTTAATTATTATTAAATTATACATAATTTTACATAATTATTATTTTCATTTTTTTAACAAAAATTTTCTTTATATCATGTCAATGAATACAAAAATTGTTGTTCTATAATAACTTAATATTATTAATATTCATAATACATATTTTAATATAAATATATATATAATAATATTATTGGTTTTGCTTACTATTTAACCAATTTAACTATGAGCCATCCACCTCATCAAGTTCATTAAATGGGCCTTTACAAATAGTATATATTTATCCCTTTAAATTTTATTTTGCCTTCCAAATTTAAAGAAACTCAATCAATTTGATGATTTTTTATAGGAGAAGACTATGGCGTAACACTTACAGGTGCAACATAAGATGAATGGTTAGGATTTATTAAGAAGATGGAAATGAGAAGGGAAAACTTGAAGCAAAATATTTATAAATTGACCTAAAAAAATCATAAATTGTAAGAGTGGAATGGGACCTCATTATGATCCTAGGGCAGCCAATGTGAAGAATTAGGAAAATGGAAGTGAGGATCCACCATTCTTGATCATTGTTGAACAGGTTATTGTCGAATATGCCATGAATGTTTGGAATTCAAGATCTATACAATAGTTATAAAATATAATACTTTGTGATGGTTTAGGTCTAAGCCATTTTCCTCATCTTCTAATTCAGGCGATACTTCCCTCAGTATGAGGAATTGAATACCACTTTTGTTCCTGCTTGCTGTTACAAATCATAAAACAACTAGAAAAGAAATGAAAATGCAAAAAAATTAAAGCTACTACAATAAGGTAATAAAAATTATCAAACTTTTGCATGTTAAGATCATAACCTCCTTGCCATTGTTTCCTTCCATTGTGTGTTATGGATTTGTGCACCATATTGATAATGAAGGAGCCCAAGTAATTTGCGATGGACAAGCCTAGAAAGAAAACTGCCCCAACTACAGTTCTCATATCCTCTGGCATGTGCATTGCAAAGAATTTCATTTTGGCTATTGTAGCAAAGACTTCACTCAGGTCCAATTGTCCTTTCAAGTGCTATTTTCAAAAAATAAAAAGGTTGATGTAAGAACACACAAACTTGCCCATAAAACTTCTTCAAATTTGGTAAATTCTTTGTACACAAAATATCTATCATTGATTTACATAACTTTTTAAGTGATATACCATAATCTCTCCCTTTTTTATATGTATATTCATCATGAATAAATTTTTCTATTTATTATATCATGACACAAATGATACTTTGCACTACAAGGAAAACACTCTATACCGATAACATTTTTCAATCATTGATATAGAACATTAAGTTGTATTGTCAATAGCCTTGGTGCCAAAATTTTTTCTAGGAACTCTGACACAACATTGTCATTAGTGCAAGTGCTTTTTTTTTAATATGAAAAATATATGTATTCCAATGATAGGTATCGTTAGTATATAGGATTAACAAACAACCATATAAATTAGGATACTTACCTATGTGTCAAAGGCACTTATTATGATGCAATGTTATCGCTATAGGTTGCCTTAGAAACTAAGTTGCCAAAAGCTAACACTAATTAGTTAAAGACCTCAAACTAACAACATTGTTGTTAGTGTAGATTTTCCCTTTTTTTGCAAAATTTAAAAATTAAAATTTCACACATGTATACTGATGGCACAATCATTACTATAGCGTTCTTAGGAAAATGAGCCATTACAAGTTGATGCTAATTTTTGAGGGACTCTACACTAACAATAAAATTTTTTTGCCTATATTGATGATTAAAAAATGTTGGTAGTATGGACTTGTACCATAAAATTTGGCAAAATGCCATTTCCATCATTATCGTGCATTGCCTTGGAGCTTCCAAGAGAGAACCATGTGCTTTTTGAAGTGTGTTTCTCCATGTTTTCTCTTTTTTTTTTAATATGGGACCTATATATATGCTTAAAATTAATAGATTAAATTAGTTTTGATGATGATTAATTAAATGGATAATTTAGTAAAATGCAAAGATATGTTTAATAGGATATTATGATTTAATATTTTATCTCCTTTCCAATTCCTCTTTGATAATGTAGCTATACTATCAAATTAATTTTCTAATGTGTTATATAAGATTTGCTATGAAAATAAGAGTTAATTTGATAAGGTATAATTGTTGGACAAAAAAAGCAAGTGGATTGGTTTATATGTAAAACCAGTTGCTCTCGATCTAGTTTAAGATAAATTCTAACTTTGCTTGACATGTTTTTTCATTAAGTTTGGAATTGTTGAAATAACAAATAACTCATTGGACCATGAACACTTTGGTTTATTGATGTATATGTCCAATTTTCATTTAAAGCAAAGTTTGAAAGTCAAATTTAATTCCATTTATGCTTCACATATTTTATTAAATGAAATGGAGTTAGTTTGATAGGATAACAGCTCTAGATAGTAAGAACAAGTTTACTAATTTACTTGTTTAAATCTAGTTGCTCTCTGCTTTAGTATAAATCTAATAGAATCAATTCCAATCATGCTTCACATGTCTTTTTTTAACTCAAAGTGAAATTGATTTGATTTAATAAATGTTGCTCTTTTTCACCTAGATGGAAATCTAGAATCTTGGATTATTAAAACTTTAATTTATCTAAGTTGCTCTTTCTATTCTATACTCTATCATATCTATTCTTTCTATAGAATTTTTTTCTATTGCATGTTGCTCTTTTGATTGCAATTTAAGAGTTGAATTAGCATTTTTTCTTTCATATATGATTAGAATTAAAGAGCAAGCAAACAATACAGTATAGAAAATGATATTTCACTACCAAAATTCAACTATTCCTAAAAGAGCAAACAGATTGTGCTTTTGTGATACAAGCTAAAAGTGAGACATCAAGATAGCATATGAAAGAATGAGTATAGCACATTTCACAATGCTAAAAGTTGATGTGATTAGACAATGACACTTTTGAAAGAATAAGTAGAAAAGAAGATTAAGGACAAGAGCATAAGGCTTTTAGGATGAAGTTGTACATTGGGATGTATGCCATTTTTAATAGCTAATTTCTCCCTTTGGTTATAAATAAAAGATCACACTTCATTATTAACAATTCTAAGCATTTCTTCCACTCTAAGAAGGCTCTCTCTCTAAAATTCTTTTTATCTTATATAGTTTTCTTTTTTGAGCTTCAACTTGTATATCTAAACTATTAGAATGTATAAACCATTATAATCTCTTCAAGAGACAAACTTTACTTTATAGACATTTACTAATTAGGCTAAAGTATGAGAGAAATACTTACATCTTGTAGATAGGTTATGAGAAATGAAATCCTCAATGTTGAGGTAGGATTGTTTGAATCCTTAAAATACTAAGCTAGAAAGTGTATTAAGCTTTGTAAAGAAAAAATTGTGAGTAGATAACCACCAAAATTGGTTTAACCTTAGGAGAATGGAGTAGACCTAAAGGAATAATTATTCCTTTAAACAATCGAACAACTATAACACTAGTCTTATTTTTTCTTTCCCCTACTTTTTAATTACTTACTCTTTATTGCATATTTTTACATATTATTTACTTAATTTTTCATATTTACTTTTTGATTGCTTTAGGGGCTATGAAAAAGTAAGTATTTTATATTCTTAATTGCTTAAATTCGTAAACACTAATTCACCCCTCTTATTATGTTTTTGTCCCATCATTTTTATCCATTTTTTTACTCTTTTGCTCATATTTTGCTATAACAATTTTATAAAATGGAAAAATTGTATTATTGTTGCTTCTCTACTCACTTTATTTTTGTATTAAAGTAGGCTTAAATTTATTAAATACTCCTTTTTTTCTATTGGGATTTGTTGTCATAATATATGAGTCATGTATTTTGATTGAAAATGTTATTTCATTAATGTGAATATAATGGAGATTTGTTGTTATAAGTTTGCTACATGAAAGTGTTAGTTGTAATATTTCCATTGAGTTTGTAAAAATATCTAATGTTATGAAATGAATATATTACACTTGATACATTTGTTATGTTGCTATGCTTAGGCATATTATTACATGACCTAATATATTGATAGTTGTGCTAGATTTGGACTTAGCATAAGATTTGTAGACTTGATATAAATATTGGATATATGATATGATAGTTAGAGTCATAGGTGAATATAACAATTACTATAATATGCAAGCAAGAAGAAAATATTAAATATGGAAAAGACATATATTTTTAAAATTAAGGTAATGAAAATATAAAAAAATAAAAAATAAAAAATACTAAATAATTAAAACTTTAACATATGTTAGGAAAACAAAATATTTAAAATAGAGATTTAGAATTGATTTTAAATAAAGCAGTGAATAAGATAAAATTATTAAATGTAAATTTTACAATGTTATTTATGTATTAAATTTATGTTAATTTAATGAAGAAGAAGACAATAAACAATGAAAAGAAATAAACTTTTAAAATATAAAATAATAAGGTGTAAAAATTGAAATGAAGAAAATTTTAAATAATGAAAAGATATAATTCTAAAAATTAAAGTAATGAAAATATAAGAATTTAAATAATGAAAATATTAAATAATTAAAACTTGAACTTGAGTTAGAAAAATAAAATATTCAATAAATAGGGATTTAAAGTTGATTTTAAATAAAGCAATGAATAAGATGAAATTATAAAATATAAAATTTATGTATAGTACTATTTATGCGTTAAATTTATGTTAATTTAATGAAAGAGAAGATATCAAACAATGAAAAGAAATAAACTTTTAAATTATAAAATAATAAATGTATTAAAATTGAATGAAGAAAATTTTAAATAATGAAAAGTTATAATTTCAAAAATTAAAGTAATGAGAACATAAGAATGTAAATAATGAAAAATATTAAATACTTAAAACTTGAACATCAATTAGGTAAACAAAATATTTAATAATAGAGATTTAGAGTTGATTTTAAATAAAGTAGTGAATGAGATGATATTATTATGAGTAAATTTCATGCAAATTATTGATTTTTAATTTAATTTATATAATTTGTTGATATTTATAAAGCATTAAGCCATTTGTCAATGACATCCACCAACATTTTTAGGGGGTTTAGGGCCAACTAATAATTGGATTTAAGTTGCATTCAAAAACTAATTTGTAAATATTAGTTAACATTCAACTAAATGTTTATATTAATTAAATTTTTATTGTTTAACATTTGGATTAAATTTGTATTGTTATATTTGGCTATAGGTTGGTTACTGAGTCTATCCATGGTCTTGTTAAGAATGCTATGAAGAGAAAAATGTTTGCTATGAAGTCAGAAATATTATCAAGGGAAAAAGGTTTATAGAGAAGAGAGAATAGAAACATTATCAAGAGAGGTAATGTCATTGAGCTTTATATGGGTTTCATGACTTTGATGAAAAGGTGTAGACAACTAAGTATTTAAAGGTGGTTGCATAATGGAGAAAATAAATGGTGATGGTGATTGTTTCCATAGTAACCTCAAAGAAGTTCCTTGCCTTCATGTGCATGACGACAATTTTTATCATTATGCCTATTATTAGCAAACCCTTGTAAAAATACATGCTCTTTCTTACTACTGATACTTTTAGATCTACTTCATTATATTGGCAACACAAAGAAGAAATAGAGCCATCTTTGTTTATTTCTAAATAGTGCTTTGATACAAATTGTGGTTGAGAAATAATGATAGCTAAAGAATAGTGATTTATATCTCAACAATTGATGATTAAGCAACATAAGTGCAATAACAATGCATTGTTCAATATCTAGCCATTTATGGTTAGGGTTTTTGTTTTTATATATATAGACATTGATATTATAATTTTATTATCATATATTATTTACCATTTTACTTTATATATTTCATGTTTATATATCATTTAGTATCATAATTAATATTATAATATTTTTAAATTTTTGATAACTATAAAGAATATTTGGGAATAATGTTTACTATTAATATTGATAAAACAAAAAAAGAGGTAGTTATTGTAAAAGAAAAAAATCACCTATACTAACAACATGAGTCATCAGTGCAGATTTTTACACTACACTAACATCATGTTGTCAATATAAGGAGTGTATCCATATCATATGGACGTGGTCCACCTGTACCACAAATTAAGTTATAAAATATTTTATCTGTGATAAAATATCATTTGTGTTATAATAATGAGGAAACTATACTCATGTCAACACTATAGAAAAAAGAATCTATATTGATAACAATTGTCCTTGGTATTGATATCAAAGTTGCAAGTGAAGAGTGAGAAAGGGATGGAAAGTCATAAGTGGAGATAATATGTGAAAAACAAATTTGTTGTATATTGATTTTTTTTTCTTTTGTGTGAGCACAAGATAGAAACACAGTTAAGTAGTGGAGCGAATAATCTAAGTAAATAAATGTGTGGTATGTACCTTGCATAGAAATTCTCCCAAGATATGGTGGTGTAGGTACTACGTACAGTTAATCAAGTAATTAATATTGTAACCCATAAAATATTAGTATTTATTATTATTTATTCTCAAAAATCAATCCAGCACACAACAAAAGAATAAAAAATAATCAGATGATTAACAATATTTTTTTCTGTTTAGAAGGAGGGGAAAAAATCATAATTTTTAAGCTTTTCGAAAGAACCCCTTCGTAATGAAGAACCCATTTAATTTTTCTAACCGTCCATCTACTTTTTGAAACTATCAAAGTTTTGAAAATATAAATGCTAATTCCCCATTCACACCAACCCAGAAAGAATTCAAAATTTGCAAGACCTTCTATGTCCCTGCAGTTTCTCTATATATACTACCAACCCCATGAACTCTGCATTCACCTCACTAAAGAACAAGAATCTTGTGCAATGGGTTCTTGTGAGAGCTCTCAAAGAAAAGCAGGCGATGATTCTGGCGATGAGAATGGAAGTTCGGATGCTCGAGATCATGCCGCAGAGGCCGGCGGAGCTCTGGCTGCTTTGGCTGGTTTATGTGTTGTTGGTTTTCTAATGTCTTTTCTAGGATCAGACAATGCTGGCAGAAGGACCATGAAGGCTCCTGGGAGGGATTACAGAATCTTTAGAGATGATTTCGAAAAACACCCGGCTACCTACTTTCGTAACCTTCGCAAATAGGCTTCTGGGATGCGGTTAGATCATTCTGAGTTGAAGAAAACCAGTAATAATGGAATTTAATGATGTTCTATCATCTTTTACTATGTTGTCGTTTTTTAATGGACTTAATATGATGAGTTTGATATGTGGTTTTTCTTGTTAATCTATTGAGTATTGATCTTTATTCTCTTGTTGCATGTTGTTAATATCTATATCTGACACTATGTGGTTGAAAGTATAATTCCATTGCATGCTCTAACTCATAAAAGGATGAACTCATAAACAACGTAATAATTTTGTCATTGTGTTAGCGTTTTTCATTTCTCATGTTTTTCTCTACGCTTCCAACGATAGTGGATATGACAAGATCACATAATTGCTTTTAAATTCATTTTAGTTAATTATATTTTCAGGGGACAGAGTTGATTTATGGCCTCAGACTATGCAGACGGCAAATTATTTACTAGAAGATATTGTCATTATTACTTCTAGCAGTTTAACCTTGATATATAGTTTTTATTTAAGCAGGGAAAGATACCGGCGGTTTTTGATTAATTACTTAAAATCATCCGATACTAATTCTATTGTTATCCTTTAATTGGAAGATATTATAATCATTTAAACAAGAAAAGTCATGATTTAACTAAGAATTCTCAGTCCTTCAGATCTCCTTCATTCTCATTCAATGTGATCCAAATTTATATACTAATAATAAATCACCGGTTTAAAAAGAATATATGTTATCAAAAATTTTTAACTCTCATCGTAAGTTACTGATTTCAGAAATTTCTATTATCAAACGTATGTATATGCCTATGAATCTTGACAATTGAACCTAATTCTTATTTTTTATAAATTTTTTATTAAAATATCATTTATATATTGATATTGAATTATTATGTGATATATCTTAAACATATATTATCTATGAATACTTATTTTTATTGACCACTGAGTCCTAGGTTTGCCACCAGATTGAATGGATTGAGAAAAAATGATATGAAATAAATGAGAAGTTGATTAGGTTGACACTCTAGATGAGAATGCCAATTTTTTTTTAAAAAAATAGAAATTCCATCAATTATTGCAATTTAATAGTTGTCCAAATGTATCAGATGTAATCTGAATCATTGATGCAAGTAAATTGAAGGTTTGGTGAAACAAGGAGAGTAGAACATTAAGAAACCAACATTGCCTTTCTTAAAGACTTTTGAAACCTTTCCTTCTCAATCTTTTTTCTTTTTTTTTGTGTCATCAGCTCTATCTACACCTTTTTCTTGTTCATTATCTATCTCTTCCATTTTGTTTGATCTTTCTCTCTCTAATTCTTCCACTACAATCAATGCTAATCTCCACTACTATTTATTATTAATGTTGCCATCATGCCACTATAACATTGAACCACCACTTCTTGTCGACAAAGTCTCACCTTGAACCTCCTTCCTTTTCAAAGACATCCCTTTCCAACACTGGTGCATGTTGTCCGGGCCCCATAGCCATTATTGCTATTAAACCTTGGTCTATTTTAGATTGTTATTATAGGGACTATTTTGTTGGATTGAAGGTAGACTTAAATATTTAATTTATTGCCTATTGCATAACTATTTTTTCGTTAATGAAAAAATTAGAATAATCATATCTTGTATAAATAAGAAGTATTGATCAAGAATATGAATATGATGATTGAATCAAATGAAAATTAAAAAATTAAATGGAACTTGGGAGTTATTTAGTGAAGATGATTGAATTGGTTTTTTTAATATTAAAACAATTGTGAGAAGTTGTTAAATTATTTTTGGCTTTGGATGGTAATCAAGGGAGGTGTTTTGGTCTTGCTACCAGAGTAATATCTCTATGGTTTAAAAAAATAAAAAATAGCGGTTGTCAACCATTAGTATTTGCTTTGTATATGATTCCAACAATTTTTTATAACCATCATTATTTGTTCAATCGGAAGTGAGCCATTACCAGAGTTTACTAAAGTTATTTTCATATTTTATAAATGTTTCCACCTATCTAAAAAGATATTAAAACACTTTATTAACAAGTTCTTCACTTGCCAATGAAATGTATGACAAATTAGTTATCAAAAAGCTTTGGAGTTGTAACTTCTTTAGTTTAGGAAAGTTAACATCGGCCTCTAAGAAATTTGCTACCACATCTTAAGAATATTACAATTCAAAACTAAAATTTTATTCTTCCTCTACATCCAATTTCTTGAAAAAGTTAAGTAAAATTAGTAAACTCTTAACATTATTAAATAACATTATCATTATACATCAAGTGAATTACTTGTAGACATCCAATTTCTTTAAAAAAAATTATGTATACATCAAGTAAATGCCTTAAGAAAGTTAAGTGTGTTACTATCAAACATCAAGTGAATTCTTACTAGACATTGAATTTCACATATAGTTACTAGTAGACATCAAGTAAATCTCCTAGTAAAGTTAAGTAACATTAATTACAATTAGACATCAAGTGAATTACTACTAGAAATCTAATTTCTTAAAAATATTACATATAGTTACTATCAGACGACAAGTAAGTCTTTTAGTAAATTAAGTGACGTTACCATTAGATATCAAATGAATTACTATTAGATATCCAATTTCTTTAGGAAATTACATACAATTACTATCAGATATCAAGTAAATCTCTTAACAAAATTAAGTAATGTTACCATTGGACATGAAGTGAATTAATGCTAGACATCTAATTCTTTAAGAAAAATTACTTACAGTTATTTTATCAGACATTAACTAAATTACTATCGCACATTAGGTGAATTACTGCTTGACAATACAAAAGTTGTTAGCCAATGAAGTGTGGCATGAGTTATATATGGGTGTATCTTCACCCCTAGTGGAATCACACTCAATGTTTTTGTACCCATTCTCTGTAACTCTCGATTTTCAACTTCTTGTTTTTCTGCACTCTCTTTTGTTGAATAGACCAATATGAATAGTAAAAAGTTACACATCTATTTCCATATCAATTAACTAAAGGAAAGGTGAGTTGCAAACAAGATCAATTTCCAACTTCAAAACACATAATGTTTTGTTACAAAACCATTTTCATCCTAGTTATCATTGATTTTCATCAATTTCAAAGCAAACCACAAAATTTACATATAACACATAGAAGCTAGTTTAGATAATACATTGGGAAATGGCATTTTATGATAAATTAAATTCAAGAAAAAGTTTAGATCTTAGAGAATAGGTTATTGGGTTTTCACTTGCTATAGAGTATTTTCACTAATCAAGCCTAAATTTGTAGTTCCATCACTTCCTTCTCCCATCAGCTTATCCACTTCGATCATTAAATACAATCTTCTTATTCATATGCTTTTTAACCTTTTTAATCTTAAAGTTTTGTTATGAATCTGCTTTCTTCTTCTTCGTTTAGAAGCGAAAGAGATTATCATCATCTAATCAAAGTCTTGCAAATGGGTTCGCACAGAAATTGAAATTAGCAATAGGCAATTTCAATTCCATATGTTAAGTTGCAACTGGGCACTTTCTTTAAGTATTTAAAGTACCACCTTGAGCCCTTATAAAAAATTTAATAAAGTAGAATAAAGTATGGTTTTATTATATAAAATTTTCTTACTACAAATTTTGGTAATAGAATATAAAAATATAGCATTCTTTATTATTCATCATACAGATATATTACATGATAATAATATTCAATTTAGAATATTGAATTAAATATGTATTTATAATTTCTTATAATGATATTAATATCATTAACAACTCTTTTCATTTCATTCCTATATTATTTACATAAAAAATGAAATGCAACAACCATTGCATTTCTATTCATATATAGAATGGTCGTTCCATCCCGATTCTTATACTATTACACTTCTTTCATTTTGCCGAACAAAAGAGCTTCAATTACTTACAAATAGAAAATGTTAGACCATAGTTCAATTCTAAACTAATCGGTTAGGTTATTAATTTTCATTTTTTATATATAGCATTTTATCAATATTGGCAATTTATTATTTTCATTTTATTGGACATTACCAACAAATATTCAGTATACTTTTAATTACGCATCAAACCAACATTAACTAAATTGAGTTCCTAAATAAGTATTGCACTTAACAAATTAGCGAAGATATTAACACTATTTGATATTAACTTTTCTTTCTCAAGATAAGAAGGTAAAATCTTCATTCTTTTTAGTTTTCAATTTTGTTTTGAAACACGCTCTTGTTAGTGTTGTTAATAGTAAAAGCTCTTTTATGCAAGCTTTGTATATTTTTGGTGATTCAGGTACAAATACTAGAAATAACAATTATCTAATTGCTTAAACACAAGTAAAAGATTGGCCACCTAGCATGGATTTAAATAATCAAACTAGTTGATTCACTAATGGCAAAACAATATAGATTTTAATGATTAGTTTGGTACAAGTTGAATTTTTTTTTCATAACTAATTACCTTTACAAAACTAAATTCTTATTGCATTTACTATTACAAAATTATGATACGACATCCATTGTTTAACAAGTTAGATGTTGGTAGCCAACATATATATAAGTGATGCTATATATTTGAAAATCGACATTGATTCCTTAACTGATGTGGAAAAATATAATGATGTCATCTTTTCATAGGAAAACTAGCATGTAAATCACTTGTAAATATTGAAGCATAGATATATGATAATAGTTCTTAGTTTAATAACTAACATTATTGTTTATTGTGGATATTGATTAATTAATTAATTACTATTAGAAATAGATGCCCCTTCTTATATGGCAATTGGCATAGTACATCAATTTAATTTAATTAACTAATGTCTAATATTCAATCTATCATGTGAACCTTTTCAAATAACTAATGTATATTAAAGATTCACACAAACCACACCACACCTAAAGCAGTATTAATTCACTTGAACCTAATTATAGATAGCATTCAACTATATTATTATACATTCAACACGTTACTTAACCCTTACCTTAATGTATCTATGGTTAAAAAAAATAATATTCCAATACAAGAAAATCTTGATGGTAACAATTTTATACATTTAATTGGGTCTAAAATATTAAAAAAATATTAAAGTAATGAATAATATGTAAATATTACAAAAATAGATAATAATAATTCTAAAAATCAAGGAAGAAAGTTAATTGCTTTCTTATTACATGGCCATTGAGAGAACCTTGAGTGAAATCTATTATAGCAAATGAAAGTCACAGGCAAGTCATAATTGATGTTATGAGTGCAACAGTAATACTATATTCATCTATTTAAGAGAAATTTATTACCTAACTTATGCAGTTGCTAGAAGAGTTAACATAACATGTAAAACTTGTATTTTATTAGAAAATTAAAAATTATAAACAAGTATTAGAAATTAATAATTAAAAATATCACCCTTATTATACATAAAATATAAGTATGAGAAGTTTGAACTAAATTACCTTTTGTTTTTCTTGATATCACTAAGAGGATCTTCTACCCATATTTTTCAGCATAATGTTGAGCATGTAGCAACCCTCCTTTAATAGTGAACAATATGAAGGCATGCAATGAAGTTTGTTACTTTTTGAATTGTCATTTTTAATAAATAACCTACACTTTAAAAGCATAATACATAACTTGCTAAGGATGTATAATCTTTTTACTTAGTGAGGAATATATCAACAAATTCACCACTCAAGATCCTAAAAAAATGAAATCAAAATTACAGAATCAAACCACATAATCATAATAGCTAAACATTTTCCTTAAATTTAGAGGAAAAATAAGGTGTCCAAATGCCTAATACCTTTGAGAAGAAGACATTAACATGATAGGGCCAAATTATTAATTGAACTTGAGTATTGGTGATCTTTTTATGGGAATTTCTCTATAGGGCACTACGAATTTCATGAGAAAAGTGCTTTCATTCTATAATATACACTTTGCATTACTACAAAATAGTTTATAGATGTTAGCTGTATAACGGATTATACATTGGAATACTATTAATGATTTATCAAATTAATTGTAAATAAGTTATGATGTCGGTCACATACCTAATGTGGAAAAACAAAATAATGTTAGTTTTCTATATCAATTGAATCATTGACATTTCTTCATGTATTGTATAACCAATTCATCGATAATGAGTCACAGATGTCAATTTTTTTCTAAGTATCCAACATAGAATGTTTGCAAAATATTTCTTCAATAATGGTTTTTGTCTTTCACACTAGGATATTTGTTGTAAAAATTGAATAAACTCAGTATCTTGCTAAAAATAGATATTTTGAATTAAATTTTGAAAGGTCATAACTTTGCACCTAATTATTCATTTAGGTAGAATTTTATGTTAACTTTATATAACTTTTTGAGATCTACCTATTTTTTATTATTATTCAACTAACTTCAGACTATACTATAATATTTTATTAAATACATAACAAGTGTCCAAAACTTAGATATAATCTCAAAAGTTATATAAAGAAAATACAAATAAAAATCACTTAAAAATCTATGTAAAAAAATTAAAGAAATGAAAGATGCTAAGATTTGAGAAATAAAGGCAATAAAGGCATTTGGGGTGACTTCAAACTCTATTACAATATTTATCAAACATATAAAAAGTATCTAAAAACTTAAATACAACTTCAAAAATTATACAAAGGAAACACAAATAAAAATTTTATAAAAAATTTGTGTAAAAAATTAGAGAAATAAAATAGATGAAAATCTAATAAATAGAAGTAAGAAAGATACTTTCTATGTTTTCAATTATTGACTTGGATTAGGGCATTTACTTCAAGCTTGAGGTTAGTTGAAGGAGTATTGGTAGCAGTAGATGGAGTCCTTTAGAGTTATGTGAAAGGAGATAGATAGAGACAAGGATAGAGTTTAGAAACAAATAAAAGGGAGAGTTAGAGTGATAATGAAGAAAAAAAGATATATTTTATTTATAGCACAAAAATATCAATGACTTTATACATCAGTTATTAACATAAAACTGACATAGTATGTATCATTATTTTCCAATTAGCAAGTTTATGCCATTTAATTAAATGTTAGTTAAGTACAGAATTGATATATATACTTTTTATATTTTATAGTCAATTGTTTAAAATACCTTTAAATGATAGTTGTGAACAAAATTAATGTTTTAAGCATTTTTTATTATTTCTAATAATGTTATAAATGCCATCACTTTAGATGTCAATTTAATTTAAAATTAACATGTAAAATGTAATAGCCTTTCCATTAGTAGGTGACATAGAATTGTTATAGCATAAAATGCAATTAAATAGTTTTGATATGAACTTGGGATTATCTCAAATAGGCTTAAACCATATCCTTTCTAACTTATTGAAAGAATTTAATTTAATTTATACTGTTGTTTAGCTTAATTCCACAAATAAAGTTGAGTTTGTCAGAATTCGAAATTTTTTTCTAAGTTTGGGATACCTCTTTTGGAAGGCTATATGAAGTATGTATTATTTGAAAAATAAAAATTCTAGTAATTATTTCTCTTATAATTTCACATCAAAGAGTGATTTTTAATGAATTTTTGGAAACCTTAAAATGATCATTTTGAGAAAATGTTATTTTTAAAATTTTTCAAAATTTGACATTTTGAACTAGAACCTAAAATCTAAATTTTTATTCTTGGAGTTTTAATTTTTTTGATATTTTTTTAGTGAATCCAAATGGGGGGTATTTCCTTATTTACATTTATATCTTAAGTAGATCGAAAGTAAAATGTCAAATAGGAAATGAGAAATGTAAATAAGGTGTTGAAACCGTGATCCAGTAAACCTAGTATTCCAATAACCCATGACCCCTAGACCTAATTAATGTAATAAACTAACCCAAAAAAACCCTATCGGAGATAGACACGATAATAGGATAGAACACACGAAATAGTTACAGCAACAGAACACACACTCCCCCTTTTGCTCTTCTCTTCTTTTTCTTCCTCTTCCATTTTTATCCACTCAAGATAACTCTTTCACGTTTCCATGCATTTTCTTCCACTCTCTCCTTATTTCTTGTTGTTGTATCTGTTATTTTTTTATTCTTCCTACTAGTTGCGATTTTAGGGTTTGGGTGACAAGATTCAAAAATTCTTTTCATTTGTTCAATAAGGTAATCCCAAGCTTCATTCTCTTATTTAGAAGTTAGATTGGCTTAGATTAGTTAGTAAACAACAAAGATTAGATTTTTCTTAAGTTATGCTTAGAATGTGAAATTTATGGTTTTTGTAATAGGAAAGTCAATGTTAGAAATTGGTGTTGATTTGTATTTGAATTGTTGTTTGATTGTTTGTACAAGATTAGAGAAGACTTTCTAGTAGCATCAATGGTTCGTGAAATAGGAAGAGATCAAACTTGAGCATATTGGCCATTTTGTGAGTAGATAATGTGTATTTTCACATATTTTTATATATTTTCCAAACTTCTTTATACTTTGAATTATTAATTTATTAATTTATTAATTGTCATTATTTTCTATGCATATTAATTCCATATATATGTAAAGCTCTAGGCACTTTTGGGATAAGCACTTTGAAAATTTTCCTTGAGGTATAGTAATTAAGAATGACACTAAAATGACTCTATGATAAGGAAATTGATTTATATGATTTATTTGAAATAGTGTATTATTAGAACCTTATTGTACAATGTTCTTTGAAAGGTTATTGTGGATGAAGTAATAATGTATTGAAGTTTCATGTGTGCTTGTAAAACTAATTTTTTATGAGTTTGGAATGATTTGATATTAGAGATGTTGATTGCCATAGTTAAAAGCCTTGATGAGCTACTCATAGTTGAAAGGACTATGGATTGAGATTGGTTTAAACTATTGATATATGAAACTATTTATTTTCAATAATTTTCTTATATAACTATTACTTATATATATATGGTGTTTTGCTATTTTTATAAACTTATTTTGGGAGGAAATTAGCTAGAAATTATAGCTAATGATAGTGATGACGTTAGCCTTGGTGCACTTTGGTTCGAACCCCAGTTAGTAGGGGAGTCGCTAACCTCATGTGTTAGCCAACATATGTAGATTAGTTTATTGTAGCTTAATGGGTTGCCTTAAAGTTAAGAGCTCTCTTGAGATTGTTATTTCATGAATGAAATGTTCATGTTTGTTAATCATAACTAGAAATCTCCCACCCCAAAGTGTAGTTTTGATGGTTTATATATTTTAAAATTTATTAGCTTTGATTTTGATTACTTATTTATCATAAATATATTGTATTGAAATTTTTACGATGAACCTATGTTAATGATGATTTTCTATACTATGATTAAAGAACTTATTATCTACCTTTTGGCTTGGAATTTGTTTTAGTATTCTACTTCTAATGAACATTCTAATTGCTATTTTATCAAATATAATTGTATAACTCTTATGATATCTTTTTGTATTGAAAAGCTATTTAATTCTTTCCAAGGAAAAACTCGTGTCTTGGCTTGTCCCATTTTCGTTGGAAATTCATATTATCTATTTATTGAGTCAACGACTCATTCTTTTTATCGTAATATATTTTAGATAGAGATTTAGCTTTGAGTTCATCATCTACAACTCTTTAGAGAAAGATAAGAGTCTTCTCTTATGGTGAGTCATACACTTTGTTCGTGTGGACTTGATGTAAAATTTTTATGTATTGTTAAAAGTTGTAAAATTTGAATACTCTTAGATGTGCTCTATTAAACTCACAAGCAGGGCATGCTTCTATTAATATATGTATATATATTTGTTATAAATTGTGAAGGATTGTCTGGTTACCAAATGATATGGATTTTTTTTGTTAATATATGAATTAACAAGTGAATGTTAAAAAAAGAGAAAGTCTGTGTAGGTCATGTGTATGTGAAAAACTAGTGATTGTGTAATGGCTATATGCCCTCTTGAGTTTTGAAATAGGTTACAGGCTATTTTATAATGTTTTAGGCTAGCATGGCCTATATGGTTATGTTTTTGCCTTAGGGTCATACGTCGATCATAGCCCCTAGTTTTCAGTCGTGACAAAATTGGTATCAAAGCTTTAGATTTTCCTATAATTAATGGAGCAAGTGTTCTTTAGTGGGGTCACAATTATAGAAATGTTGCTGACCATTCTTATAATTGTAACACTACTAAAGGTATGATAAGTTGTCGATCATTCTCTCATTCTTGAAGTTAGTCTAATTAAGTTATTTGTGTGTCATAAATTCTTATTGTGTTTTGATAAAGTTTGTTACTTTTATACAAGTGGAGATGCCACCTAAGACTCGTGCCCAAGGTAGACAAACTGATGCAAATCACGCATCTGATGAGGCATTTACTAAGCCTCACTCTCCAATTTGTAAAGTTAGTAGCGGTAGTGGCCGTGGTGGCTAAAGTGACCATGGTAGACCTCCTTTACGTAAGGGATATGCTAGAATTGATAGAAATGAAGGTCTTAAAGGTAATGCAGGCCTAACACCTAACATACTTGAGTTAATGGTCGGTATACAAAGGCTTCAAAGAACAGTTAAAACCTTGGTGGGATCTGTAGCTGGCCAAGGTAGATAAGAGGGAAAGATCCATGTAGAAAGAGGCCATAAAAGGAATAAGGCCCAAATTGAGCAACAATCACCACCTAGTGGTTAAGAAATTCATGTATCATATTCTAAGTTTATTAAGTTATAACCTCCCATGTTTATAGGATCTAATGATTTTGAGTATCCACAACAATTCCTTGATGATGTTGGTAGGATTTGCCAAGCACTTAGTAGTTCTTCAAAAAGATCAATTCAGCTAGCAGAGTTTAGGCTATGGGATGTGGCTTAAACATGGTTTGATGCTTGGTTGAGAGGAAGACCTCAAGGACCCTAACTTTAGAGGAATTTAATGACTCTTTTATGGAAATATTTGTTCAAAAAATTATGAGATGAGCAAATGTTACGGAGTTCAAGATGTTGAAGCAAAATCCTAGTATGATAGTGATAGAGTATGACATTTGATTCACATAGTTCTCCCATTATGCTCCATACTTGATTCTTACAGATAGAATAAAGATAGATAGGATTATTGATGGGTTAGTGAGGCTATTGTATTGGACAGTGGTGCCCTAAATGAAAACTTTTCCTTTTTATGTAGTTGTAATAGATTGTGCAAGAATGTTAGAAATGAAAGAAAATGGAGAGGTGTGTAACACAAGAAAAGCTAAAGAGAGCAAAGACCGAAGGTAATTTTAGTGGGCAAGAAAATATAGGTAAAGGGTTGCAACCTCAAATGTGGTAAAATATGTTATAGTTGGGCTCAAGATCCACTGAGCAATCTTGAGTGAGTACACAAGGGCCGAGGTATGATATGAGAAGGCAAGGGCAAACAAGTTCATAACATATAAGACAATCTCAAGGAACAAGAACTCCATGTCAAACTTGTAGGAAGTTTCATTTGAGAGTCATTGAGAATTAGATGCTTGTTTCTAATATGGCTAAGTTAAACATTTGAGGAAGGATTGCCCTCAATTGCATAAAGGCTTTAGCCAGGGGTCAGCACATACTGCTCTACCATCAACACCTATAGTGGTTCAACCTATGAGATAATTTCCAACTTAAACAAATAGAAGCGATGGAGGCAGAGGTTTAGGGAATAGAACCCAAGGTTAACTAGGTAGAGGCTAAGCATTGACACCTCAAGATGCTCAAGCATCTAATCTGTTATGATAAGTACTCTTTCAGTTTGTTCTCATGATGCATATATTGTTTGATCCTAGATCTATATATTCATATATATCTCCCTTCTTTGCCTCTCAGTTTGGTAGAGATATGATATTATTGGATTAATCTTTCTCTATTGCTACACCCATCTAAAAGTCTATATTTGTTAATTATGTGTATAAGCCTTGTGAAGTAGTTGTGGCTATTAAGCAAACATTAACTGATTTGATTGTACTTGATATAATTAACTTTGATGTGATCTTAGGCATGGATTGGATAACTACCTATCATACCACTCTTGATTGTCACTTGAAAGTCATCAAGTTTGATCCTCCAAGAAAGCCATCCTCCTTAATCCAAGGTGATTGGAGTTTGGCACTTTATAATTTTATCTCTACATTAGGTGCAAGGAGATTGTTGAGAAAAGGCTATGAAGGTTTCCTGGCAATGGTAAGAGATATTGAATCATAAGGAGAGAAACTTGAAAAAGTTCCTATTATGAGGGAATTTAGTGATGTTTTTCCTAATAAGTTATCTAGTTTACCTCTAGAAAAAATTGAATTTTACATTGATTTAGTTCTAGGCATACAACTTATCTCTATACTTCTATACCGTATGGCTTTTACAAAATTGAATGAATTAAAGGATTAACTCAAGGATTTGCTAGACAAGAGTTTCATTCGTCTAAGTACTTCTCTATGAAGTGCTCTTGTACTTTTTGTTAAAAAAAAGATGGTTTATTGCAACTATGTATTGATTATCGGCAATTGAATAAGGTAATTGTATGTAACAAATACCCTTTACCTCACATAAATGACTTATTTAATAAACTCCAAGGTGCTTAATATTTTTTAAAGATAAATCTTTATTCAGGGTACCATCAGTTGAAGATTAAAAAGGAGGATATTCCTAAGATAGCATTTAGAACTCATTATAGGTATTATGAGTTCTTAATGATGTCTTTTGGTTTAACAAATACTCCAACCACATTCATGGATTTGATGAATAAGGTCCTTAAGCCTTTTCTTGATTAGTTTGTTATTATGTTTGTAAATGATATTTTGGTGTATTCCAAGAGTAAGGAGGAGCATGAGCAACACTTGAGAATTGTTTTGCAAACTTGGAAGGATTAATAATTGTATGCAAAGTTCTCAAAATACAAGTTTTGGTTGAATAGTGTAACCTTTCTAGGACATGCTGTTTCAAAGGATGGCATCTAAGTGGACTTGAAGAAAGTTAAAATAGTGCAGCATTGGCCAAGGCCAATTTTAGTGATGGAGATTTGTAACTTCTTGGGTTTAGTAGGTTACTATCATCAATTTGTCAAGGATTTTTCTAAGATAGTAGTCCTCCTAACCAAGTTAACACAAAAGAATGTGAAGTTCCTATAATCAGATACTTGTGAAGAGAGCTTTCAAAGGCTCAAATCTTGTTTGACTACAACTTTATTGTTAGCTTTATCATCAGGATTGGGTGGTTACACCATGTATTGTAATGCTCCAAAGATTAGACTTGATTGTGTTTTAATGTAGCATGGATGAGTTATTACTTATGCTTCTAGACAGCTTAAGAAACATGAACAAAACTACCCCACCCATGATTTGGAAATGGCAGTAATGGTATTTGCACTTAAAATTTGGAGGCACAATCTTTATGGTGACATTTATGAGATTTACATAAATCATAAAAGTATTAAATACATATTTGAGCAAAGAGATCTTAACCTTTGACAAATGAGGTGGATGGAGTTGCTCAAAGACTATGATTGCACTATCTCATATCATCTAAGAAAGGCCAATGTGGTTGTAAATACTTTAAGTAGGAAGTCCATGGGTAGTTTAGCTCATATAGCTAAAATGAAAAGGTCATTAATCAATGAAATCCATGAGTTAGAGAGAAATAAAGTGCAAATGGAAGTCAAGGGTCCTGGAGTGTTGTTAGTACATGTCTAACTTTGTTCTTCACTAATATAACAAATTAAAGTAGCTCAAGGCAATGATCCATAATTGTGCAAGATAAAAGAAGAGGTGTAAATGGAAAAGCTAGTGAGTTTGTAGTTAAAGATAATAGAGTTCTTTGGAATGGAAATCGATTATATATACCCAGGGTGGAGGAATTAAAGAAACTTATGCTTGAGGAAGCTCATCATTCTACATATACCATCCATCTTAGATCGACTAAAATGTACCAAGACTTAAAATAATTGTATTGGTGGGATGGCATGAAAAGAAACATAGCATATTTCCTTTCCTAATGCTTAGTTTGCTAACAATTGAAAGATGAACACCAACAGCCCACAGGTTTGCACCAGAATATTAAAATTCCTAAATAGAAATGGGAAAGGATTGCGATGAATTTTATCATAGGGTTTCCTCGTATTATTAATGGGTTTGACTTTATTTAGGTGATTGTGGATAGATCGACTAAATCAATGCACTTTATCCTAGTGAAAACCACTTATGGCTTTGTTAAGTATGCTCAGATTTATATTGATGAGATTATTAGACTTCATGGGGTGCCAATATCCATCACATCTCATTGTGGACCACAATTCACAACTCATTTTTGGAGAGCTTTTCAAGAAGCCTTAGTGACTAGAGTGGACCTTAGCGTTACATTTCATTCTTAAACAAATGTACAATTAGAAAGAATCATTCAAACATTAGAGGACATGCTAAGAGTTTGTGTTCTAGACTTTGCAGGAAATTAGGATTGCTACTTACCTTTAATTGAGTTTGCTTATAATAATAGCTACCAAGTTAGCATTCAAATGGCTCCTTTTAAGACTTTGTATGGAAGGTATTGTAGATCATCAATTGAATGGTTTGAGGTTGGTGAAGTTAAATTCCTAAGATTGGAATTAGTGCAAGACTCTATAGAAAAGACTCGTTTGATAAGAGAAAGATTATTAGCAACCCAAAACAAATAGAAAGCTTATGTCAACCACTGAAAAAGAGACCTAGAGTTTGCTATCGGTAATCATGTGTTCCTTCGTGTTTCTCCTATGAAAGATGTGATGAGATTTAGGAAGAAAGGGAAGCTTAGTTCGAGGTACATAGGTCCTTTTGAGATTCTTAAGCGAGTGGGTGTGGTGGCATATCAATTAGCACTTCCACTAGAGTTTGCTAGTGTGTATCTAGTATTCTATGTTTCTATGCTTCGGAAATACTTGCCTGACCCTTCACGTGTGTTGCAACTTCAATCAGTTCATATAGATAAAAATTTATCTTATGAAGAGAAGCTAGTGGCCATCGTGGATAGGCAAGTCAAGAAACTTCATTCAAATGAGATAGCATCAGTAAAGGTGATTTGGCAAAACCATTCAAGGGAGGAAGTAACATAGGAATTTAAAAATGCCATGTGTGTTAGATATTCACATCTCTTCAGCAATTAAGGTTAGTAATTATTTTAAAAAATTTAAGAAAGAATTTCATTAAGGGGGGAAGAATATAATGGTCTCACCATTAGTAGATAACATAAAATCATTATAACGTAGAATACAACTAGATAGTTTTGATATAAACTTAGGATTATCTCAAATAAGCTTAAACCATTTCTTTTCTAACTTATTGAAAAAATTTAATTTGATTTATACTATTATTTATCTTAATTTCACAAATAAAGTTAAGTATATAAGAATTCAAAAAAAATTTCTAAGTTTACGATATCTGCGTTAGAAGGCTATATGAAATATGCATTATTTGAAAAATAAAAATCCTGATAATTGTTTCTCTTATAATTTTACATCAAAGAATAATTTTTAATGAATTTTTGGGAACCTAAAAATGACCATTTTAAGAAAACATTATTTTTAAAATTTTTCAAAATTCGACATTTTGAACTATAACTCAAAATCTAGATTTTTATTCTTTGAATTTTTTTTTAATCCAAATGGGGGTATTTCCTTATTTATAAATTTGCCATTTAAGTAAATGTCCTCATTCCCCACTTAACATTTTACTCTCAATTTACTTGAGATATAAATGTAAATAAAGCGCTGAAACCATGACCCAGTGACATAGTATTCCAATAACCTATGACCTTTAGACCTAGTTAACCCAATAAATTGACCTAAAAAAACCCTACCTAAGACAAACACAACAGCAAAACAAAACACATGAAACAACAATAGTAATAGCGACAGAACACACACTCCGCCTTCAGCTCTTATCTTCTTCTTCTTCCTCTTCCACTTTTACCCACTCAAGACAACTCTTTTTCTTCATATTTCCACACATTTTCTTCCACTCTCTCCTTATTTCTCATCGTTATATCTGTCATTTCATGATTCTTCCTACGAGTTGCGATTTTGGGGTTTGGACAACAAGATTCGAAAATTCTTTTCATTTGCTTAATAAGGTAATCCTAAGCTTCATTCTCTTATTTAGAAGTTAGATTGGCTTAGATTAGTTAGTAAATACCAAATATTAGACTATTCTTAGGTTATGCTTAGAATGTGAAATTTAGGATTTTTGTAATAGGAAACTTAATGTTCAAATTGGTATTGATTTGTGTTTGAATTATTGTTTAATTGTTTGTACAAGATTATAGAAGACTTTCTAGTGGCATCGATTGTTTGTGAAATAGGAAGAGATTAAACTTGAGCATATTGGTCATTTGTGAGTAGATAATGTATATTTCCACATATTTTTATATATTTTCCAAACTTCTCTATACTTTGAATTATTAATTTTATTAATTTATTTATTGTTATTATTTTTTATGCATTTTAATTCTATATATGTGTAGAGCTTTAGACACTCTTGGGACAAGCACCTTAAAATTTTTTCTTAAGTTATAGTAATTAAGAATGATACTAAAATGTCTCTATGATAAGAAAATTGATTTATGTGATTTATTTGAAATTTTGTATTATTAGAACCTTATTGTATAATATTCTTTAAAAGGTTATTATGGATGAAGTGATAATGTATTGAAGTTTCATCTATACTTGTAAAACTAATTTTTGATGAGTTTGGAATGATTTAATATTAGAAATGTTGATTGCCATGGTTGAAAGCTTTGATGAGCTACTTATAGTTGGGAAAAGTATGGATTGAGATTGTTTTAAACTATTGATATATGAAACTATTTATTTCCAATAATTTTCTTATATAACTATTAGTTATATATATACATAGTGTTTTGCTATTTTTATAAACTTGTTTTGGGAGAAGGTTAGTTGGAAACTATAGCTAATGGCAGTGATGACATTAGCCTTGGTGCACCTTGGTTCAAACCCTAGTTAGCAGGAGAGTTGCTAACCTCATATGTCAACTAACACATATGGATTAACTTATTGTAGCCTAATGCGTTGCTTCAGAGCTGAGAGCTCTTTTGAAATTGTTATTTCATGAGTGGAATACTCATGTTCGTTAATCATAACTAAAAATATCTCACCCCAAAGTGTAATTTTGATGGCTTATGTATTTTAAAATTTATTAGCTTTGATTTTGATTACTTATTTATCACGAATATATTTTATTAAAATTTTTACTATGAATCTATATTAATGATGATTTTCTATACTCTAATTAAAGAACCTACTATCTACCTTTTGACTTGGAACTTATGTTTTAGTATTCTACTTCTAATGAACATTCTAATTACTATTTTATCAAATATGATTGTATAACTCTTATGATATCTTTTTGTATTGAAAAGTTATTTAATTTTTTCTAAGGAAAAACTCGTGTCATGGCTTGTCCTATTTTCATTGGAAATTCATATTATCTATTTACTAAGTTAATGACTCATTCTTTTTGTTGTAATATTTTTTAGATAGAGATTTGGCTTTGGATCCATCATCTACAATTCCTTAGAGAAAGAGAAGAGTCTTCTCTTGTGGTAAGCCACACACTTTGTTTGTGTGGACTTGATGTAAATTTTTTACATATTGTTAAAAGTTATAAATTTTGAATACTCTTAGATGTACTCTATTAAACTCACAGGAAGGGCATGCTTCTATTCATATACGTATATATATTTGTTATAAATTGCAAAGTATTGTCTGGTTACTAAATGATATGGATTTTTTTCTGTTAATATATGAATTAACAAGTGAATGTTAAAAAATAAGAAAGTTTGTGTGGTTCTATGTGTATGTGAAAAACTAGTGATTGTGTAATGGATATATGCCCTCTTGAGTTTGAAATCAGTTATAGGTTATTTTATAATATTTTAGGCTAGAATGACCTATATGGTTATGTTTTTTCCTTAGGATCATGCCCCAATTAGGGCCCTTACTATCTAATCGTGACATAAAAGTTTGACATTTTTTTTACCAAGGTTTTGCAATACTTTTGAATGTTGATTAATTCCAAAACTAACATCTTAGGTTTTTTTTTATTTTTGTAGCAATCTTTAAATGTTATACATGTTGATGTTGGTTAAGTAAAATTTTTGACATCTTATGTTTTCTAATGATTTAAAAAATGCCATTACATCCAAGTAAACATTGATTAATTTTAAAATTGATGTCTTAAGCTTCCCTATTTTCCCACTAATCATTAAATATCATACAATTTGACTTTGCTTAAGTAAAAAACTAGCATCTTAAGTTTTGTAATAATTTCAAAAACATTATCACATCTAAATAGATGATGGTAAATTCTAAAATCAACTTTCTAAGTTTTCTTATTTTCCCAAAGCCCTACATCATGACATTAGTTAAGCAAGATACTAATGTCTTAAGTTTTTTAATAATTTCAAAATATCATTGCATCCAAATAGATGTCGGTTAAATTTATCACCCATCATGTTAATTTTCCAAAAAAATTTTAAAAATGCTATTGCATCAATATAGACATCGGTGTTAACTTAAGCAAACATCTATATAATGATGTAATATCCCATTTCTATAGTACCATTGGCACCAAGATAAGCTTGCCTTCTATTTTAACTCATGCCTTTGTTTTCATAAGTTTCAAAGAAAAACAAAACGGCATCATTTAATATTCTATGTTGATTATGCATTAGAATTAACACTTGATAGTAGATGTATTATGTTTAAAATGTTAACAATCAAATATAACACATTGGTTTATTTACAACCAACATCTAAATGTGAAATATCTCATTTTCTACATTAGTTTACTATAAAAAAATTAACACTTTAACATATTGATGTTGATTTTTAGTAAACAACCGATATGATTTCTCTTGATATTTTTTTAGTTACTATTTGAAAGCTAAAAACAAGTAAATAAAACATAGCATATAAACATCAAGGATGACATAACAAAGACAATAATGAATCATTCAATAACACTTATAATAAATCATACAATGTTTTCTCAAAATAAGCCTATCATTTGAATCATATAACAACATATACATACATCTAATAACCTTTTCAAATCAATACATATCTCTTAATCATGACAAATGTAGACCATTCATCCTACAAGTCTTTCATTTCTTCTCTTCTGTAGAGGGTTATGACACTTCTAAGGAATTGCACATTGCAACATTGCTATAGAATTATGATACAACATTGGCATATTCATGTGGATTAAATAAGAAATTGATGTATACAATGGCACAATAACATTTTTTCAAATTTAAGCAACTTATTACCAATTTGGGTAAAATAAAAGGCCAACATTATAAAGTTATATAAAAACTTAATACATTAATTAGTTATAATTAAAATTTATTAATAATTCATGTTTTTTTAAACTTAGCTAATATCTAAAGTTATGGGAATCATCACTTACTTTGAAAATTATGATACATAGGATGTCAGTATTGCCTTAATAATTGATGTTTATTGATTTTCACAATGCTTACATATTTTGTTGGCATTTTTACTATAATACTTTGCATACATTTAATATTGAATATTTATTTATATCTTCATATTTTATTATTATAAATATACATATATATAAAGTTATGAAAATTGTTTGCTTGAATTAGATTTTTTATGAATTGCACTCTAGGTCTATAAATATGTCAAGTTGCCTCCTTTCTCTATCTTTAACTAGGTGGTTTATTTGTAAAGTGTAGGCTAAGTTTATAATTCTTAATGTACTGAGATCAAAATTTTACACTTTAAACATAATTATTTCATGCAAAAAGAATCATATTCATTTAAAAGAGTTTGTTTAAAGTGCATCATTACACATTTTTCGATAAGATTGAAAAAGGAAATTAGACTTAAAGTGCTTGAAATGTATTTTAGGCCAATAATATAGGCATTAATTAAAAGCATTTTAATGATCATGGGAAACATAAAATTTTTAAAATTTTTTATATTTTAATTTAATTCAATCTCATAATTTTATAATGAATTGCATGAGAGTGAATTGAATAAAATTAAAATACATCAATTTTCAAAATTTTCATCTTCTTAACATCATTACAAGCCATAAAAGGTATAGGCCTACAGTTTAACTGCCAAATACATTAATCCAAAATTAGGTATCTATAAGCCTGAGCAATAGATCATTTTAATAAATTAGGTTTAAAAAAAAAATCTCTTAGATCATTGTTCAACTAGTTTTATCAAAAACAAAATACTTATAATTAATAGTAGCCCACATAAAAAAATTCTAATATCCTCCCATTTGGACAACATTAATTATAAAGAATTTATTTTATAAAATATTTTATATGAAAATGACTCTTAAGCTGAATACAAATTTTGAATATGTGACTACAATTTTGAAAATACACCCAAGAGATGATACTTAACACATGACTCATACTTAAGTAACTAATAATATTGAATCATGGTGGTAATTGTATTATCATTAACACAAGACCTTCCATAGTTATATATATTATCAACTACTTAAATATAAGTCATTAATGTGAAAGTATAGCAAGAAAAATAGTATCAAAAGTGTGATCTAACATGTTATTTTTTAAATAAGTTCTCAACAATTCTTTATAACAAACTCAATAATAACTTGTCTCAATATTCCAAAATAATGTCAATTAAGAGACAAATATCAAACATAGGAGCTAGTGACTGACACTAAGTCCTAGTTCTCATAAATATGTTAGTCAAAACGTCTCTAAATTTCAAAATAATATTAACTAAGAGATAAATATATAACTCAGGAACTAATGAATAAATAACAAATCTTAGTCCCGATAAGGTTTCATACAAAATAATATATTAAATTTGATACCTAGCCTTTATCAAGGTAATTTTTATTATTCTAATATGGTGCACATAGAAACCATACAAATACAAGCTAATGAGTTAATGACTAGCACTAAGTCTTACTCCTTATAATTACAATAATTGATACATTTCATAATATAGAGATACATGTATTAATAAAGAATTCATAAATTACATATATAAATGCATAATAATGTACCAATATGATCAAAAGTAAATATGATAAAAATTAGCAAATTATGTAATAATATATATGACATATACACTTTGTGTACGAACAAACATATTATAATTATCAATATGTAATATAGAATTCCCACTAACTAAGTATATTAAAGGAAAATAAAATTGAACATCCATATCTTAATAGGCTATTGAACATCCTATAAATATAAGACCCTTGGCTGAGGAGAAAAATATTGAAATTTCATATACATATTTTAATAGTATGTAAAATTATGATTTCTTAAATTGTCAACTTGATATAATATGAATAAAAACAAATAAATAATTAAGAGAAATCAATTGTATAATTAATTTTGATATCTCAAACAAATAATTTGCATAATTATTAAAACTGAATATTAAAATTGATACAAAGTTAGTTTAACCAAAGAGTTTTTCACAATATATTTTTAGAGATCATTTGGACAAAGTATAAATAAAAATCTTAAAATTGACATAAACAATTTAGAAAATTCTCATAATAGTAATATATACTATTAACCAAAAAGTATCTAAAAAAATGAATTCATAATGCATATGTCAAGAACTTTATAAGATTGTTTATACTAAGCTTAAAGAAATATACAATAACTTATGTCAAATTCATTACTATTAGTAAAAATATGCTTGACAAAAATCAGTTCAAAATTATTGATCAAATATTATATACACAAAAAAGGATTCAATGAGATTTGCACCTTTTTATTACACATATTTTTTAATGAATAAATGCATATAATAACATATAAGTTATTATAAACTAAATTATATAAATAAATTTTAATATTTAATTGCACTTTTACAAAGTAAAATAATTTTAAATATTATTAAATAATGTTTAACTAAAATAAGCTTTTGAATATAGGTATCACACTTTGTAATACAAATAAAATTTCATAATATTAAATCAAACTCCCACTGATATGAAGATTTAGTGCAATTTAGTGCAACTGCAAAAAAAATTGTACATTATTTCAAATATAATTATATGCACTAATTGATCAATAATTTATTTATCAAATATAATAATTTTTTTAAAGAAAGTTATATATATAATTCCACCCCAAAGAAAGAAAGGAAAAAATTATATTTAATAACTAATGTGTCATAATGCCATAAACAATATAAAATTTAATTTATCACCATATAACTAAACTTATATATTAGTATTATCAAAATTGATCCATTTAATAACTCTTTAAATTTTCCAACTAGTTGTTTAAAATACCTTTAAATAGTAGTTCTATGCAAAAAGTTCAACATTTTAAATTTTTTTAATTCTCAATAAAATTATAAATGTCATCACTTTTAATGCTGATTTAATTCAAAAGTGAAGTATAAAAATTTGATATTACTGAACTTTTGTAATACATGTGGATGTTAATAATTCCAAATTTGACATCTTAAGTTTCTTATTTTCTCAAGAATCTTTAAATGTTATACATTTTGACATTAGTTAAATAAAAAATTAATATCTCAAGTTTCCTAATAATTTAAAAAAATGCCACCATATCTAAGTAAATGTTAATTAATTTCAAAATTAATGTCTTAAACTTCCTTATTTTCCTAGCAACCTTTAAATGTCATACAATTTGATATTGGTTAAGAAAAAAAATTGACATCTTAACATTTCTAATAATTTCAAAAACATCACTGCATCCAAATAGACATTAGTTAAATCAATAATCGATCCTTAAGTCTTCTCATTTTCCTGATGCCTTACATTCTGATATTAGTTAAGTGCAAAATTAACATCTTAAGTTTTTTTAATAATTTCAAGAATATTATTGCATCTAAATGGATGTTGGTTAAATCTATGACCTTTCATTTTAATTTTTCAAAATAATTTTAAAAATATCATTTCATTAATATAGACATTGGTGTTAACTTAGCTAGACATTTATATAGCAACATAACATCCCATTTCTATAGTGATGTTGGCATTGAAATAAGCTTACATTCTATTTCAACTCCTACCTTTGTTTGTGTAATTTTTAGGGAAAAGCAAAATGGCATCATCTAACATTCTACATTGAATCTACTCTAGAACTGACATCTAATAATAGATGTATTATGTTTAAAATGTTAACAGTTGATTATAACACATCGGTTTATTTACAACGATGCCTAAATATGAAATACGTGGTTTTCCACATCGGTTAAATTTAAAAAATTGACATTACAATGTATTGACATTGATTTTTAGTAAACAACTATGTGATTTTTCTTGCTATTTATTTTTAGAAAAAAGAAACTATTACTATTCAAAAGCCAAACACAAACAACTAAAACATAGCCCATAAATAGTAAGGCTAACATAAACAAAAGTAGCAATGAATCATAAAATAACACTTATAAACTCTAATAAATCATACAATGTTGTCTCAAAGTGAGCCTATCATTTGAATCATACAACAACACACCTTCAACTCAATGCATATCTTTGATTCATTGTATAAGCCTACCATTTCCTCTTTATTATAGGGGGCTATGACACCTTTAAAGAACTATATGTTTACATATAAAACTCACATGTTGCAACAATACTATAGAATTGTGATACAACATTGGCATATTCATGTCGATTAAATGAGAAATTGACATATACAATGATGTAGTGACATTTTTTTTAATTTTGAGCAACTTATTACCATGTTGGGTAAAATAAAAAGTTGACGGTGTAAAGTTATATAAAATTTTAAGATAATGGATATGAATTATAACTAAAGCCTATTACTAAGTTATGTTAGTTTAGAGTTAGCTGACATCTAAAATTATAAGAACCATCAACTTTAAAATTTGTGACACATAGGATGTCAATTTAGCATTAATAACTGATATCCATTAATTTTCATAGTGCTTGTATATTTGCTTTTTTTATTGTAGTAATCTTCAGAAATTTAATATTAAATATTTATTTATTTCTTAATTTTTTATTATAAATATAAATAAAGTTATGAAAATTGTCCGTTTGGATTAGATTATTTATGACTTGCACTTTTGGTCTATAAGTATGTCAATTTTCCCCTCTCTCTCTATGTGTGGGTGGGTGGTTTATTTGTAAGATGTAGGCTGATTTTGCAGTTCCTAATGTACTAAGGTCAAAATTTTATGCTTTAAACGTAAATATTTCATGTAAAAAGAATCAGAGTCATTTTAAAGTGTTAGTTTAAAGTTCATCGTTACATATTTTTAGGTAAGATTGAAAAAATGCAAATAGACTAGAGGTACTTGAAATGCATTTTGGCCAATAACTTGGGCATTAATTAAGAAGCATTTTAATGGCTAATGAATTGCATTAGAGCGAATTGAATAAAATTAAACCACATCAATTTTAAAAAATTTCATATTCTCAACATCATTAATGGCTAATCCAAAAAAAAAATAAAGAAATTAGAAAAAGATGGACTACAATCAAATGGTTCATTGCATTTATTTATTTTTTGTCAATTTCGAAAAAATGGAAATTACAAAATCAATTTAAAGAATTCAATTTGAAATTATTATAAAAAATGCACATTAATATTAAACAATCTTAACATTTATATAAAAATTATTATACCAAATAATCTATAGTTGGCTATGCACTTTATACAATAGTTCTCTTTTTATCGATGCAAACTTCATATGAGATTTAGTTCCATAGAAATACAAATTGTCATCTCTTGTACATTAATAAGAAAAGAAATAATTGAAAAGTTCATTTAGTTAGAACTATATATTGAGAATGCTTATTCTTTAAAGAATAAATATTCCCTCTTATGATGAAATTCAAAGTAATAGCCTTTTAAAATGTTTGTCTTTTACATTGTATATTCCAAACTTTTCCTTTTAATAAACAAGGCTTAAGTTCAAACATAAAAAAATTACAAAGAAATTATTATAGGGTAGAAATTTCAATTATATCACCAAAAAATAAAGTAATAAGGCTTGAAGGCAATTGTGTAATAGTATTTGATCCAACTCTATGATCCAAACTAGAAGAAGCTAGTCAATTTGCACATTTATTCTCTTCTCTATAAATATGTTTAGTAACCACTCTCTAATCCTATTAAAGGAAATAAGTAGATTATTTATTGAGGACCAAGGACAATCAGTAATAAGAAACTTAAATGATTTCTAGAATCTAATTCCAAGATAACCATGTAACCAAGATGCTATATCAGTGAGAGGCCACAAAAAGCACCCCATAACTCAATCACCATAAATGAACGTATCCCCAAATTCTGACTAAATCTACCTCACCAAGAACCATTTTCATCTTGATCATTATCATCATACGTAGCTATGCCCGGCCATTTACTGTAATCTTAACCCAACCAATCAGTGGAAAATTCCACCTCATTTCTATTTCTCTCTCTTTTATGTGATGCCCGCCATTCTCATTAGTTTAAACAATAGACTTCAGCATCTCACTTGCTTGTTGTCTAAGAAACACCATAGGATCCTTTGAACAATGACCAAAACCTTTAAAAACCCTCTAATTCCACCAAATCCAAAAGCCAATACAAAACTATATTCCAAAAAAATATTCCACTACATGTCCAGGCCTTTTCCCCACTCTTCTGTCAAATTGGACTCCAGCTATTCTTCCTCTCCAAGACTAAAAGAAAAAAAAAAAAAAGGAAAGAAACACAGCTCTTTTCCTCCCATAAACCAGCTTTAACTAGATTGGTTTAGCGTCAACATAATCCTGTATAATGTCAAGGATAGATTTTACTACCTATGTACATCTCATACATACAACAAAACCCAAGTTCCTAACTTATCTTAGTTTGTCAGTAATCCTTGATGATAGCAATACCAGATGAAAACCATCGTCGGTTTTGATACTTTCAACTGCGAAATGATCTTCTATCTCCTCTACTTACACATGCAGATTTGATGAAGAACTCTCCGTTCATATTATTCCTGTAGATTAACGCATCCTTCCCCCTTTGAACATTAGGTGTTGGAATTGCTGCTATCCTCATTATCTCTTCCCTTGGCAACCAGTTTCTCTGACAGAACTAAATTCCATTGGCCATCCTCTATAATGAAATCCGTAACCAGGGCTTTACATAATTGTTTCGGTAATTCACCATTAATTTTATAACATAAAGCATCATCACCAACCCAACAATCTTGCTAAAATAAAGTAGATAAGCTATTATTATGCTTTTTTTAATTGCACCATTTAACATAAAAGGCTAGATTTTTTACATAGGTACTTCTAGAGATAAGAATCGGAATTCTATAGGTTCTTCCAGAGATAAGAATCGGAATTCTTTATTATTATACTTGATGACCAATCATAATTTCAAAGACATTTACCTGTCATAACTTCATTCCATAAATTACTGTCTCTATCAATTAGCCTCCAAGCTAACATCATAAGACAAACCTGGTTCATCTTTGTGAGATCCTAAAAGGCAAGACTTTCAATTTCCTTGGGAGAACAGAAGGTTTCCCATGTAATGATGTGTAGTTTCTGTTCATTAATACCATGACTCCATAAGAAACTTCTTTGTGATTTCTTATCTCAGTAGGGGCAGCTATAGATTACATAGTACATGTCAGAATAGCTCCTAAAACAGATTGTACTAACATCACTCTGCCAGACATAGATAAGTAAATCCTCTTTCAACTTTTAAGTTTATCCTGAATTTTCTTTACAAGATATGCATATGTGTGCCTGCTGGCCCTTATATAAATAACAGGAACCCCCAGATAACGCCCCGTATCATCTGAAATAGAGAAACTACATCTACTCAAAATGACATATCTTACCCCACTATCATTCCTAGAGAAAAATAGATTTTTCACGATTAACTCTCTGGCCCAACATTATGACAAAACAATCAAGGCATGACATGATGGTATCTATTTGATTAATTGATGTTTCCCCAAACAATAATAGATCATCAACAAGCATAAGATGAGATATACCAATCCTACTTCTACCTACTTTAAAAGATTTCCAATGTTTCTGATCCACAACTTGCACTAATTATATGTGAAAGTTTGTAATATAATATCTATTGAAACTCTATTTGCAATATCATCTATAAATAAATCTTTAAAAAACTTACAAATGAGTAATTCCATGGTCTCCTTATTATCAACCCAGTTACCTTCAGAATCCTTTAGCATATTGATTTGAATCCTCCCTCGCTTGATAATAGTCTTTGTATGATAATACTTGTTATTCTTATCTCCTCAAGTTATCTAGTTAGATTGAGATTCTTGAAGCCATAAGATTTACTCTTGCTTGAAAACTTGGTTCAATTTCTCTTGCAATTGCCATTCCAATTTCCTAAAGTGAAAATAAGGTCCCCTCTCAAGAGCTCGTTGAACACCTGCCATGCGAAGCCAAAATATTTCTCTTTTGTTTCTGGATACGCCTAAAAACATTCTTGTTCCAATCATGGAGAACCAAGGTCAAAGAATTCAAGTTCTTCGTAATATCAACACTATTCTACCATTTATTACTTAAGAAAGCTTGAGAGCTCTCATGCGTTGACCAAGCAGCCTCAAATCGAAAAGAACGAATGTCATTCAACCTAGAATTACCATAAGGCTTCAGAATAATATGAAGATGTTCTATGCAAACTTTTGGAATCGTTCTAACAAAAGCCTAACTAAATTTAGGCCTCCAGTCCCCATTGCACAAAGTCGTACTCAACTTTTCATAAAGCTACAGATAGTTTGGTAGTTTTAGACATTTCCATGTAAATCTTCTCCTCTGTGACTCAACGTCTAAAAATTACAAGAGTTAATACACTCATTAAAATACGATCATTAAAAAGATTTGGTCTATACAAGTTAAAAGGTGCACTGCCTTTTTTTTTCATTAGGATCCCTAACATCATTCATATCTCCCATCACCATCCAAGCCTTCTACATATTGTTACTGATGTTAAGGAGATCCTTCCCTAAAAGCATTTTCATGTCCGGATGAGAAAACATACATAAAGGTCACAGACCAACACTTACCATTTTCCAATTTAACCTTCATATGAATATACTATCAATTTTTCTTAACATGTTCCAAGTTCACTTTATTACTTTTCCAAGCCACCCAAACACCACCAAAAGCCCATCTGCCTCTACTAACTCCTATCTATCAAAGCCCGAGAGCTTGAATATATTCTCTATTCTTTGAGTTACAATTCTTGTCTCATTAGAGCCACAACTTCTAGTTGATCAGCATCCAAAAGTGTATTAAAATGTTTAGTGAAATCCTTCTTACTTGCCCACGAACAATTGCACACTCAAATGTTGTTAATCATTTAAAATATATAAGAAAAGAACCTAACACTTAGAAGTACTAAGAAATGTCCATCTCCACTATACCTTCTTAATCAAAAGGTCTAATATTCAACGCCAAAGTTTGACCGGTATCTTTTGCAACTAGAACCTACTCATCACCATCGTTAGGAGGGTTTTCATGCATTCGTATCTCCTGACCAAGGAAGGACTTGTTTCTATTACAATTGTCCCCAATCAGAATATTTGTCCTGTTTTTATTACTACAATCCAACAGAGTATTAGACACATGTGATACTTGAGAAAAAGTGAGGTCTATACCCACATTCTCTTTATTTCTCCCATTAAAGCCCATTAGACACGTAAGTGGCAGTTAGTTTTCAGAATATTTCTAACATTTCTAATAATATTTTAAAAGAATCTAACATTCTTATATTTAGTTCAAAAATTTTTTAAAAAAGCCCTGAGAATATGACATTCACAAAAATATTTTTGGCAAAATTTTCCTCTCAAATATTCCCAAAAATAGAGATAGGTATCTTAAATTCCTATTACTTGGGAATATTTTTTATGAAATGAAAAGACACTCTTGTCCTCGTTATTTTTTAATAGTCTTAATTTTATTTCCTTCCTCTTTATCATGCTTAAACTTAGTTTGAGCACTATTGTGCCTCTGCCTCCATCCTTTGAATTAGAGCAACTAAAATGCTATTATTGCTTATCAAAATTGGTTGTTTGCCACCGCCAAGTAAATATATGGGATTGAAACCATACGAAGACGAAGCTTCTGTAATGTCTTCTAACCCCATATTGTAATATTTCGGACAGGGCTTTGCCTTGTAAAGCTGTTGTAATTGTAAAAACCATGTTTCACTTCATGATGATATAATTTCTAAAGCTTTTCAGGTGAGTCAACCTTTTCTTTAACTTTGTGTTCTTTCTTTGCTTTTGGGCAGGGGTTTGCCTATGGATGAAAAAAAAAATTAGAGGTTTAAAAAAAAATCAGAATGTTACTTTTTCTTACAATGTGTTATTGCCGCTTGTTTGCTTGATGTTTTTCATCACTACTACAAAAATTGTTAGAAAATTTTTAGGATTCACAAAATAATTTAATATTCATACAACTATAAATCCATAAAGAGGAGTATAATAATTTACCAAATAAAATAAAGAATTTTCGAATTACCTGACCCTCCTGCTGTATCCATGATGTCTGATTGTAGAATTAGTTGGATCACTGCCCACTCTTCCTCATGTGAGTCTCAAAGAGAATATTTGGAATTACAAACTGCAATTTGATGGGAGAATGCAGCTCACCTTATAAGGAGGTGGATAGGGATCCTAACCCTAACCCAACTAGGATTAATTGGCCCATCACAATTAATCTAGAATAGGGTATATGCACACACTTTAGAGTTTTAATATAACATAAAGTCTAGGCATTATTACTATATTAATGACATTGAATTAATATTAATTCAATTATATATTAAAATATGTTTAGTCCATTATTTTACAATCTCCCACTTGGACAAACACATTTTAATGTATAATTTAAATTACAATATGTGGCCACTTTTAAACAATGTCATTAATACAATTTATACCATTACAACCATAGGTCAAATATGAGATTTCATTAAATGCATACTTGATCATCCAATAGGGTTGAAAAGATATACATATATGAAATACCCATTCCAAAAGAACAAACAATATAAAATGTGTGCATAATCGAAATATACAAAATGATCCATGCATCTGCCCAAGATACTTTACAATAGTTTGAGACAGGGTCTTAATGTCTCCTTATACTGCCATAATTCAAATAAGTGTACTTTATGGCAATATTATAAAATCTCGAGATTAACATAATTTCAGTTTCATAAATACTCTCACTAACCCAAAACATCAAAAGAATCAATAAGGCCCATATTCGATACATGTCCTTTAAATATTCCTACAGCTAGGCCTTTGGTTAATGGGTCTGCAAGCATACAATCTGTCGAAATATGCTCAATATGAGTAAGATGCTTGCGTATCTTCTCTCTCACAAATTGAAATTTCACATCAAAGTACTTTGTACGGGTAGAGCTTTTATTGTTTTGAGAGAAACTAACAGCAACAGTATTGTCGAAATAAATGGTTAAGGGTTTCGAAATGCTTTTAACTAAGCAGAATTCAGAGATAAAATTTCTTAACCATATAGCCTCTCGAGTGGCTTCATAACAAGCGACATACTCTGCTTCCATAGTGGAGGTTGCTGTTAAAGATTGTTTAACATTTTTCCACGATACAGCTCCTCTTGCAAGCATAAAGATATATCAAGATGTTGACTTCTTATCATCTGGACAGCCAGCAAAGTCAGAGTCTGAATAGCCTGTACAAATCAGATCACTGGATCTTCTATAGGTCAACATATAATTCTTTATACCCTGTAGGTATCTCATAACTTTCTTAGCTGCTATCCAGTGTTTTTGACTAGGATTACTTAGGTACCTCCAAGCACACCAATTGTAAAAGCAATATCTGGGCGTGTACATACCTGGGCATACATCAGGCTACCAACAGCGGAAGCATATGGGACTATACTCATTTTAGATTTCTCATCATCATTTTGAGGACACTGGGCTTTGGAAAATACTTCACCCTTTTGAATGGGTGTAGCACTATGCGAGCATGAAGCCATGTTAAATCTCTTAAGCACTTTGAGACAAACCAAGCAAACTCCGGGATCTGTCACGATGGATCTTTATGCCAAGCACAAAAGACGCATTTCCAAGATCCTTCATATCAAAATTCTGTGACAGTGCTAATTTTGTCTCGTTCAAAAAATTTATATCATTACTTGCAAGGAGAATGTCGTCAACATATAACACCAGGATCATAAAATTACTCGCGCTTATCATATAATAGATGCACTGATCCACTGCATTCTCCTTAAATCCAAGAGAGGACACAATCTCATGAAATTTGAGATACCAATGCCTGGATGCTTGTTTTAGGCCATATACCGACTTATTCAACTTACACACTAAGTGCTCTTTTCCATTCTCTTGGAAACCATCTGGTTGTTTCATATAAACTGTCTCTGACAAGTTACCATTAAGGAAGGCAGTCTTCACATCCATTTGATGTAGCTCGAGATCAAGATGAGCTACCAAAGCCATTAGAACTCGAAATGAGTCTTTGGTCGAGACTGGTGATAAGGTCTCCTTATAATCAATTCCTTCCTTTTGTGTGTAACCTTTAGCTACTAATCTGGCTTTATATCTTTCAATTTTACCTTTAGTAGTCCGTTTGGTTTTAAAAATCCACTTGCAACCAACTGGTTTACATCCTTCAGGTAGTTCTACCAAATCCCATACATTATTCTTGTACATTGAATTTATTTCATCCTCCATGGCATGAATCCATTTTGAGGAATTAGAACTCGAAATAGCTTCTGAAAAGTTAATAGGATCAGAATCGTCATTCACATCAAACTCATGTTCTTGCAAATAAACAACATAATCATTTGAAATTGCCTGACGCCGAGTTCTTTGTGATCTTCTCAGGGGAACTTCCTCAATTTCTTCATTTGGTTCATTCACTAATTGGATTGGTTCAATTATGGGTTGGACTGGATCAATTTGCGAAACGTTGCTTTGTTCTTCTCCTAGGGAGATCTGAGGAACAACACTATTTTTATTAGGTATTTGGGAAACGTTACTTTGTTCTTCTCCTAAGGAGATCTGAAGTGATTTTCTCCCACTGTCCAATTCATCCTCGAAGTAAACAGCACAATCAGATTCAACAACTCTCAATGAATGAGATGGGCAATAAAACCTGTTTCCTCTTGAACTAATACAATAGCTAATGAAATACCCACTAATTGTTCTTGCTTCAAGCTTTTTAGTATGTGGGTTATAAGGTCTAATTTCAGCTTTGCATCCCCAAACATGAAAATGTTTCAGGCTAGGTTTCTTACCATATATTAGCTCATATGGGGTCTTTGGTACAGATTTGCTTGGAACTTGATTCAACACATACGCAGCTGTTTTCAAGGCATCACCCCATAAAAATTCTGGTAAAGTGCAATGAGTCATCATACATCGTACCATCTTCATGAGTGTTCTATTCCTCCGCTCTGCGATTCCATTCTGCTCTGGTGTGCCAGGCATATTATAACTAACTTCTATTCCACACTCTTGCAAATATTTTGCAAAAGGACCTGGGTTTCTTCCAGTTTCATCATATTTGCCATAAAATTCACCACCTCTGTCTGAGTATACATATTTTATTTTCTTTCCCAGTTTCAATTCAATTGCAACCTTGAACCTTTTGAAGGCTTCTAATGCTTCAGACTTTTTAGAAAGAAGTTCTACCTATCCAAATCTTGAATAATCATCAGTAAAGGTGATAAAATACTTGAAGCCTCCCATTGCACTGGGTGAGATGGGTCCACACACATCAGTATAGATTAACTCCAAAATATTCTCTTTCCTGGTCCTCTTCCTTTTTTTAGCTCTAGCTGTTAATTTTCCTTTAATGTAGTCTATACAAACGCTGAAATCTAAGAAGTCAAGATTAGGTAAAACTCCTTCTTTTATCAATCGTTCCATTCTTTCTTTGGAGATGTGGCTTAATCTTCTATGCCAATGTGTTGAAGAAGTTTCATTTAATCTTGGTCTTTTATTTCCAACAACTAAGTTGATGGAATTTTCAAAAGTATTATCTAAATCAATTTTATATAAGCCACTATTCAAAGTACCAGTTCCAACAACACAGGAGTCGTAATATATTTTAAAATTATTATTTCCAAATAAACATGAATATCCATCTTGGTCTAAACAAGTAATAGAAATCAAATTCCTTCTCATGGAAGGTACTAAAACAACGTTTTTCAATTCTAAAATATGACCAGTAGACAGATGTAAAGAAATAACTCCTATGTGTTGAACTTGTACTTTGTCTCCATTTCCTAATCTCAAAGCTGTTTCACCCTCACTTGACCTCCTTAGATTTCTCAGCGCCTGCAAGCAATTAGTGACATGGATAGTGGCACCAGTATCCAGCCACCAAGTGTTAAAAGGAACTTTAACACTATTAGATTCAAAATAAATTAGAGCTAAAAGGTTACCTTTCTTCTTCTTTTCAAGCCACTTCTTAAATTTGAAGCAGTCTACCCTTTTGTGCCCATACTTCTTGCAGAATTTACAATTTCCTTTGAACATGGCTTTCTTAGGTTTATGATGTTGCTCCCTCATATCATTCTTCTTCCTGTCATGATGGGATTTCCCCTTATTATCCTTCTGGAAGGGCCCATTTACTTGTCCAGAACTTGAACCATGAGAGACGAAGTTTGCCACTTGCATCTTTGTCTTCTTCATATCCTCTTCTGCTTGAGTCACTATAGAAATCATTTCATTAATAGTCCATTCTCCCTTCTGAGTGTTGTAAGATGTTTTTAACACATCAAATTAAGGAGGAAGCGACTCCAGGGCTCGCCAAATCAAATAACTATCTCCCATATCAACATTCATGCTCTTCAATCGACTGTAATAATGCACTAATTTCATTATATGCTCCCGAACACCACTCACTCCATCATACACAGTCTTCTCTAATAAGGACAAAAAATGTCCTTTTTCAGCTTTATCAAACTTAACATATTTTTCAGCCACTGAATCCAGGAACGTTTTTGCCTTCTGACTATCAGGAATACTTTGCCTAATGGTCTTATCCATAGTGTACTTTATCACTATCAAATAAACTCTATTGGAATGAGTCCATTTTTCATGATGAGCTCTTTGAGAAAGAGTTGACTCCTCATTGATCTCTGGTTCCTCTTCACGTAAAGCTAGATCAAGGTTAGAGATTGCCAGATATAGTCTCAACGATTCCACCCAGTCCTCATGATTAGTCCTATTTAAAGTTTTCACAGAAGTTAGTTGCATAGGAACAGAAGCTGAGAAAAATTATTAAAATTTATGAAATTAATCATAAATTAACAACATTGCATGTTTGAACAATAATCATGCTTAAAATTTTCCTCTCAAAATATACAACTATTTACAATATAATGCTATGATACTTAGTACCGATGGGGTATAAGTATTATAACATAATACAAGAACTATATGCTAAAATCCTAAAACCTAACACCGATAGGGTATTTAAAATTTTAAAAAATTAACATATAATCCTAACACTCATATTATCACCTACAAACTATATTAATAGAATTATACCGATAGGGTATAATTTCCATTAATATAGTACTCTCCTAATTTTAATTATTCCAAAATTAAATCATCATAACAATAATTTAATCAATAATATTACATAATATATATATCAAATAAAACATTACAAGAATTTTATGCAATTAACCCACGATAGGTGAGTTTAATTACATAAAATTTAAAAGGCATAATATGAGCAATTATAATCTTTGTATAAATTTAAAAATAATTGCATATTAATGACAAAAATTGAGAAAATATGCATACAATATATATTTCATCCAGAAAAATTTCACACAACAGATTATTATACAAAGATTATATAGTAGAAAATTCGAGCCAAAATTCAATTAATACTCAAAATATTAAAAAAAATAATAAAAATATTTTGTTTCCAAAAAAAAATTACCAAAATATAAGCTTGAAGAGTGGAGCACCACCATATATATATATATATATGAAACGTTAGAAATATATAAAAAACACGGAAGTATATATGTTTATATATATATATATATATGAAACGTTAGAGATATATATATACTATTCCAGATTGATTAATCGGTGGCATCCTTTTTCACGTTATTTAACAGAAATCAAAAAAGAAAAAAGAAAGAGAAAAAAAGATAAAAAATAAAAAATAAACAAACAAAGAATGGAAACCCCTAATTTGGCACCTCAGATTCTTCCCGATTCCCAAAGATTACACATACGTAGTCCAGTAAATATACAACCAAATTGTCGAACTTTCAGACAATAGTAATCAATCTCATGCTATGTGCTTCAATGTCAATAATTATTTGCAGAAGCAGGGTTGCATGAAAACCTTATATAAAGAGGGCTTTTGTTTAGTAAGATGTTTCTAATATTTCTGTGATAATAATTGTCCAGAATTTAAACAAAACTTTCAATAATTTTCCAGAATTCTAACAAGTTCTGTATATTACCAAAACAGATCCGAAAAAATTATTAAAATTTTATCTCAATTCAAATCAACATACTAAAATAAATAAGAAACAATAAATCTAAAATAATATTGCCATAATTTTATTTTGATGTATTATGGCCGTAGCATATAAGGAATTCATATTAGATATAATAAAATATCAAAATATAATTTGTACAATTCGACTCATCAATATGGATTTTTAGCTCTGATACCAATTGTTAGAAAATTTTTAGGATTCACAAAATAATTTAATATTCATACCACCATAAATCCATAAAGAGAAGTACAATAATTTACACAAATAAAATAAAGAGTTTTCGAATTACCTGACCCTCCTGCTGTATCCATGATCTCTGATTGTAGAATTAGTTGGATCACTGCCCACTCTTCCTCAGGTGAGTCTCAGAGAGAATATTTGGAATTACAAACTGCAATTTGATGGGAGAGTGCAGCTCACCTTATAAGGAGGTGGATAGGGATCCTAACCCTAACCCAACTAGGATTAATTGGCCCATCACAATTAATCTAGAATAGGGTATATACACACACTTTAGAGTTTTAATATAACATAAAGTCTAGGCATTATTATTATATTAATGACATTGAATTAATATTAATTCAATTATATATTAAAATATGTTTAGTCCATTATTTTACAAAAATCACATGTGTAAAAGCTCCTCCTGGAGTTGTTTGTTCATTGTGTTTTACTTTCAATTGTATAACTGTAGATCCACACTTTGTTTCCTATTCTTGATGCTTCTTTCCACCTTCTAAAACGTAAAGAGATATCAGAATTTTATGACTTCATCCTATCGATCATAATTAGAAATTTAAAATTGCATGAATTGAAATTAGATATTGAAGTTGATTTTTTTATTTCAATCTTACACTACAAATAAAAGGATTGTTCCTATCTTTTTCTTCAAAAAATGGGAGATGACTATAAGAAAAAAGAGCAACAACGATGATATTTTTAGTGACGATAAAAATTCGATTGTCGTTAAAAGTATTTCCAACGACATAGTCATCGGTGATGTCTAAAAGACTTTTGGAAGGAGTCAAAAAAAGCACAATGAGAAAAATAAGGCATTAGTAATGACATTTATCATCGTTAAAAAGGCTAAAAATATTTGGGCAAAGAATATTGACTCTTCAGCAACGACAAATGTCATCGCTGAAAGTCTGCCTGGGAAATTGGGTTAGGCCTTCAGTGATGATAAAAATTATCGGTAAAAGGTTAACCTTTCAGCAATGACAAATGTCATCACTGAAGGCCTAGCCTAATTTTCCAGACAGACCTTCAGCGACAACATCTATCGCCGATAAAAGGTTGACCTTTCGGCGACGACAATGTTATCATTGAAAGTTAGGACTTTCACTAATGACTTTTCAGCGACGATCGAGATTTTTTGTCATCGCTGAAGAGTCTGTCTATATATACTTTGGTCCTCCTCTGAATTCCCATTCACGTGATTAAAAGGAAGAAGCAGTGGACCTGAGGTAAGTTTCTCTTATAAATTTTTTATAATTTAGTATATTTATTTTTTATATATGTTGATGTGTATTAATTTTTTATATTTGTAATTTTAATTTGTTAGTTATTATTAGCACTCATCATTATTCATGGGGAGTATTCAGATTACATTTGATCAGTATATTTTTGTCATTGAAATACATGAATTAAATTTATTACTATTTTTATCATAAAATATTATTTGTGAGATTAATAGTTTGCAATGAATTAATAAAGTTGATAGTATATTTAATTTAATGTGAAACTTCATGTTATTTACCTTTGCATGTTGTAAATATTAAACTTGTTTACGTAAATTTGTCTTAGCATAAAATTTGTAAATATGAATTTTGTTGTTATTATGTATTCCTTAAATTATAACTTTGTATTATATGACATATGTGTAGATTATTCAGCTAGACTAATATAAGATAGAGTTGTTATGATATTTTATCCATAAAATCTAAAATTTATGATGTAATTTAGGAAATTTTAAAATTATTAGTTTTGTTGAAATAATGTAACATAGGAAATTAGAATAAGTATGTAAACATAGTTTATAAAATAAGAGATTATAATAATATAATCTCTTTCTTAATTAAAATTGAAACCTAAAAATTCAAATTATTAAAGTTCACACCACATAATAGGAAAAATTCAATTAAACTTGAGGTCACATGAAAATCACCCCTTTTATGGATAAATTAAATTTTCTTTTTACTCTTAAAAATAACAAAATTTATAAATGACCAATTTTCAAAATTTATTTGTTAAAATTATTTTTTAAATCTAGACCCTGAACACAATCAAAATAAATATTATTTATATATTTTTTGAATTATATTTTGTTATTTTCAATGACAATTTGTGTAATTAATTATGGATAAATTAAACTTACTTTTTACTCTTAAAAATGATAAAATTTATAATTGACCAATTTTTGAAATTTATTTATCAAAATTATTTTTTAAAGCTAGACCCTAAATACAATCAAAATAAATAATATTTATATACTTTTTGAATTATATTTTGTTATTTTCAATGTTAAATTTATAATTAAGTGAATTATTTTTTTTATTTACAATTTCAACCGTTATGTAATCTGATTTTTTCTTAGATTAAAAATTAATTTTCAAAATAAGGAATATAATTTTTGAAGATTACGAAATATTTCTTAATTATTTTAAAAAATATATGTTATGTAAATAATTTTAATAGCTAAAATTACAATAACATTACATTAATGAATAACTTATAAAATTAACAATAAATGTACAATGAAATATTTTTTAAGCCTAATCTACTAATGCTATAATCTCTTAGATAATAATTTAGTTTTATTTATTCTAAAGCTTCTTAGAATTTGTTGAAATTTTAATGAAAAAATAGAATTATAAAATATTGAAATGTAAAAAAATTATTTTAGTTGTTTAGTGTTAGACTAAAAGAAATATTGACAAACAACGGTTATCTATTTTGTGAGTAGGAACTTACTTTCTTTCAATGTTATAATAATAAACATTATTATGTAGTTATATTAACCTATAACATATTACACTTCTATAAAAATATATGTAATATTTCTTATAAAAAGATTTCCTAACAAAATAACCAAAACGACCGTACAATAATAGAAATTTGAAGATTTTGAACATTTGATAATTTACAAGTACTCATAAAATGCACGTCTCTCTAAAAAAGTTGAATTGTGCATCTTTTAAATATAGTATAGTAGGTTACACATTTGAATTCCCACAAATTTATTATAAAACATAACAATTGCAGTGGATATTTAAAAAAAATTAACAATCCAAGTAATAAGATACTTAAATAATAATTTTGATACTTAAATAATGATACTCATAAAATGTCATATCTTTATTTTTATTTACTACAAACATATTTTTACAATAAATTTAAATAGAACTGCATTTGTATTTGCATTATAAGCTTAGACCTATTCAAGGATTGATTAATCTCTATACATTAACCAATCCTTGAATTGTCCTAAAAAGTTGGATAGTTTGAGATATGTCCTGTAGTTATTATTAACAATTTATTTAACTTTTGTTTGATATTGTGGAAATATCTTAGTATCCTAACTATTCTTTAGGTATAAACTATATGGATGTATAGTTTACACACTTAGAGAACCATGGAGAGATACTGTCAAAATTTCTGCATGAAATAAATGATGAACTGTGGATAAATTGAAAAAAATCACTACAAAAATATCTCAAATGGAAAAGAAACTTAACCTTCAAAGTTGGAGTGATATGGTGTATTTAGGGTACATTTCAAATATTAATCACAACACTTTATTCCACCTAAAACTATTTCCTTCCTGTTTAATGATATAATATTTATAGATAAAAGTTGGATACATCTACCAAATCGCTTGTTGGATGAGTATTGGAATGGTGCACTGGCATTTGTTCAAAAGGCTAAAAACTTTATTAATGAAAGGGATTTGGTGAGATGCCCATGCAAAAAGTTTACAAATTTATTATTCCAAACATTACCAACATTGGAGGCACATATTATAGATAATAAATTTTATCCATTATACATAAATTGGATACACTATAGTGAAGCGGATGTTTCAATTTCTAGGAAAATTTGAGGGGCATCTCTCAACAATAGAGATGAGCTTTGAGATATTATACATGATTTTATCGGCCCTTATGTACTTGACGGAGTAGTTCACATTGATGTGGAAAGGAGTGAGAATGCACCTGACGGAGATAGTGGAATAAATTATAGTAGTTATAATAACTTGTCCAAGCAAGTAGAAATAGAATTATATCCAGGATGCACATCATTTTCAACCTTGAACTTTCTGATGAAACTCATGCACTTGAAGGTTCTACATAAGTTGACAAATAAGTCATTTGATGCTTTTTTGAGGTTATTAAAAGAGGCATTTTCGAACGATAACAAATTTCCCGAATTATACTACGGTGCAAGGAAATGGCTCAACAAGTTGGGATTGGGGTATAAATTAATCCATATGTGCAAATATGACTACGCACTATTCTAGAAAGAACATGCTTCCTATGATAATTATCCTATTTGTGGGCAGAGTCAATAGGTAGATAAAAATACCAAAGGAAAGAAGGTGCCTTAAAAAGTGGTTTAATATTTCTATTAACTCCTCGGTTAAAACATTTGTATGGGTCAAGACATATTACGAAGACTATGACATGGCATCACACTGGAAAGTCAAAAAAGGGGGTAATGCGACACCCCATTGATGGAAAAGCTTGGCAAGAGTTTGATAAGAGGTATCCTAATTTCTCCGTTGACTCATGAAACATTAGGTTGGGTTTAAGTGTAGATGGATTTAATCCTTTTATTGATAGAAACTTGTCTTACAACTTACAGCCAGTGGTGATGATCACTTATAACTTGCCACCATGGATATGCATGAATCAATCTTTTTTCATATTAACCCTATTAATCCCAGGTCTGTAATCACTAGGCAAGGATATCGATGTCTTTTACAACTGGTTGTAGAAGAGTTGAGGCATTTTTGGGAGAGAGGAGTTGAAACTCGAGATGTAAATACAAATACGATGTTCAACATACGGGCAGGTTTGCTATGGATTATAAATGATTTTCCTGCTCAAAGTAGTCTCTTTGGATGGAGTGGAGAAGGATATAAAGCATGTCCTACATGCAATATGGATACTCCATCAATTCAAGTTAGAGGAAAAATAACTTATATTGGTCATCGTTGTTGGCTTCCAAGAAGTTACACATGGAGAAATAGGGAAGAATTCAATGGGAGGTCGGAAAGGAGAGCCCCTTCTTGTCCTCTTACCAATAACATTATCATGGTTCAATTAGGAAAGGTGGCACGGAGACTTCCTAGAAAACATGCTCAATTTAGTGGTGCAAAGTAAAAGAGGGGTGCCGATGAACTTAATTGGAGGAAGAGAAGAATATTTTTTGATCTTCCATATTAACCGATAATGAACTTAAGACATAAAATTGATGTGATGCATGATGAGAAGAATGTATGTGATAGCATTCTGAGTACATTATTGGATATTGAGCATAAAACAAACGATACGAATAATGCAAGACGAGATCTAGCAGATATGAAAATAAAGCCTAACTTACATCTATATAAGTAGAGAGGTCAACTTTTCAAGCCGTATGCTGCATATACGCTTAACTAGAAAGAACGAAGATAATTTTGCCAATATATAAAGAATGTAAAATTTCGAGATAGGCTTGCTGGGAGCCTTTGGAAGAATGTCACATATCATGATATGAAGTTGAAGGGGCTGAAATCACATGACTGTCATATCCGTTTGTTGAGTTATGCAAATATTGTTAGGACCAAGAATTTGAGGCTTTTTGCTAAAGGAATTATCATATCCACTTGTTGAGTTATGCAACTTCTTCAATCAAATATGTGCTAAAACTCTCAACAGGAAGGATATTATGCAAACCAAACAAGAAATTATCATTATTTTATACAAGTTTAAGAGGATATACCCTCTAGCATTTTTCAACATAATGGTTCACTTGGTGATGCATTTGCCAAATGAAGCATTGGAAAGCGAACCCGTTCATTTTCGATGGATGTACCTATACAAGAGATATATAAAAATGTTGAAGGATTAAGTTCGAAATCGTGCTAGACTGGAGGGTTCAATTACAGAAGGGTATATTATTGATGAGGCATTAACATTTTTCTTTATGTACTTGGAAGGAGTGGAAACTAGATTTAACTGACCTGATAGAAATCAAGATGTAGCAGTTAGTCAAACAAGAAGGGCATTGTCGGTGTTTCGATCCTAATGTTAACCAATGGGGAAGAAGATTATTTCTTACTTCGATAAGAAGGATCGAGATGTTGCAATATAGTACATCTTAAATAATTGTATTGAGATTGAAAAGTATATCCAGTAAATTTCTATGCTCATTTGTGTTTTTCTCCTAAATAACTATAATGCCTATGTTCTATAGTAAGCATCGACTGGAACTCGAATGAAGTAGTGCTGAAAACATTGACAACTTACAAAAAACCAAATTCCCCTCGTGGTTTTACTCAAAGGTAAGGGTTTGTTCTTCCTATATGCATTAAACCGATTTTCCAAATATTATTCATTACTCTTATTGATCTAGTGATTTAATTTTTGTAAAATTGCTATTTTTATAGATGTACCTTTTACATAGGAATGGTTCTCCAAAGGCCATGAAAGAGCTACTATCATTAGCCTCCAGTTCCAGTTTTACTATCATGATATACTTTGCGTGTATTGTGAATGGAGTGCCCTTTATAGTCGAAACTCGGGATGCGAAGCATAAAACACAAAATAGTGGCATTTCTATTCTGGGTACTAATGGTAACATGTTCTATGGTGTACTGAAAGAAATCATAGTGTTAACTTATTTAAATAAGTGCAATATGACTTTATTTAAATGCAAGTGGTATGTCACTGATCCTACAAAGAAGAAACTTTACATTGATAAGAATATCACAAGCATCTCCATTAATGGGCAATGGTACAAAGATGATCCTTACATACTTGCTACCTAAGCAAAATAAGTATTTTATACTGAAGATCTCCTTAATGGACCAAATTGGAGGGTCATCCATAATTTGGTGCATTGCGACATATGGGATCTACCTAGTGATATAGACAGTGCACATGACTTGTTATTTCTGTAAGATAGTAACTTATCCAATTTTAACCACACAATTGATCTTGGAGATTTCCATCTAGTAGATCTTAATAATAAAAGAAATGGTCCTTCAATCGTTTCACCTTCTAGGAATGTTGGATCTAGCGCTTATGAGGAAAACGCCTTCATTGATTATGATGGTAGTTTTGAAGATGAAATGATTGAGGATTATATAGAGGAGAGGCCTTTACAGTCTAATAACGAAGGAGAAACCGACGACCATGAGTCTGTTAGGTTCACCGACACTGATTCAGATTTGGAAAAAAATAAGATATTTGAACTACAACTCGTAATCATGTAAGCATGATTGTTTAAATAATTTGTATGATTGCAAAAAGTTGTACCCTTTAATCATTCAATTTGACTATGGATTTTCCATTAACTACTTGTATAATGTGTATTATTTCAATCATGGTGGATGTCGAGGCACGACACCATGGAGGTGATATTGGAGACGACCCACCTACATTCCATCACAAAGTGAGGCATCAAGTATCTGTTCTTAATTGTGTATACTTGAGATTGATTAAATATCCTATTTATGGTTTTAATATTTTTCTTTATCTATTGAAGTGGCAGTTGCAAGAAAAAAGGGTCTAAATATGTCCCTCAGGTTGCATGAGAAGATAGGCAGGGGTGGGGGGAGACTGGTGCCTATACAATTCGATATGAATGGTACATGACATGCGGTTGGTGAGAATGCTAGCCATCTCCCTTGTGATATTGGCAGCATGATCTGAGTCCACGTGCCGCCATGTTATAAATTATGGCAGGTTGTACCTCAGCAAATCTGAGATAGAGTTGTGCAAGAGGTTTGTGTAAGTATCTATCTCCTCCATTTGTTGAATTAATCCTTTTGAGATTTAAATTTCTAAATATATTATTCATAAATTTGTTAAATGTCTTCTAATGCAGTCCCATTTCGAGTTCCAAGGCATCTCTGACGGTGATCGAGATAGAGCGATCTCTGGTTTGATATGGACTGCTGCAGACCTGTATAGAGATTGGAAATACAAGTTCAATAAGAATTTTTTAGAGCATGAGGGTGATTGGGATCAGGTCTATGATTTAGATTATACTAGACGTTGTGTGCCCTGATCTATCTCACCACATATATGGTAGAGGTGCATGAACTTTTTTGATAGCGGCAAGTACAAGGTATGTATAACATTTTATGGGATTAGGTCATTATTTCACATATTTAAATTATAAACATAAAAATTTAATATTATTTTTTTTAATTTGTAGGAGTTATCTGGGAGGAGAAATAATAAAGCGTAGAAGGTCGTGAATAATCGATATGGGTTAAAGTCTATTGCTGCACATCATTTTGATAAGGTAAATTAACTTTTTGTCTATTTTTTAAATGTACATTTTATTAGTTAGCTTTTTGTTCATTGTTTATTTTTATCCTTTTATTCTCTTACAAAAAATGAACAAAGAAATAAAGATATTAGTGAGCTGCAATCAGTTCCTGAGAATTTTAGGGATCGAAACACATATAAGTCGGGGGAGTGGGTGCATCCGATCCCTCAAGGGTAATATGTAAGTTCATTGAATTTTATATTTTAAATAGAATTTTATGAATATATCTTGTAATAATTATTATTGAATTTTTTTAATAATTTAAGATAAGGATGACTAAACTAATGACTCAGCACGCACAGTCATAGTCTAGCATATCATCCACTAGCTTGCTTGGGACTCCTATATAGATAGATGAGGCTGTTATTGCCGATGAGATACTTAGCACTCGTCAAGGGTATAGAAGGGCTGTTAGGCGTGTGCTGGCTAGTCAATCCTATCATTTGACAGGCACTTCTAGTGCTGGAGGGAGCTCATAGTCCGTGTCTCAGGTCGGTGAGTTGTAGGAGCAATTACAGCAAAGTCGAGACCAGTTTCAGCAAAGCCAGTGATTGATTTAGGAGCTGCAGCAGTAGCTAGATTAATAGTAGTAGCAAATTACTCAACAGCGTCATATGCAATAATAGTTTGGGATTTACCTTACTGATATCACCTCCATTCTTAGACAGCATGGTATTATCCTACCACCGCCTCCATTTGCTACTACTACACTGCCTGGGCCGAGTAGATTTACAATTACATCTCCTGCTTAGCCATCGAGTCCTTTTTAGCTGTCACAATCATTTTATCATCCTTGTTGTCAGGATGATGATGATAGTGCTGGCACTGATAAGGATTCATCAACATACTTCCACCTCCCTTCCCCGTAGTATATTATGTATATATATATTTTTTCATATATACACATATATACACATTTACATAGATTGTGTAAATACAATTTATTCATATAAATACTATTTATACAATTGCTTTATGGGTGATTCTTTTTATGTTGGATCAAATTGTTATACATTATTATTAGTACTATTGATGTATTGTAGTTGTATAATTTAAATTAAATTAAATTTAAAAAAGATAAATATAATTCAAATGAATTCAAACAAAGAATATTTTAAATTATATTGTTAAATATAATATATTATTCGAAACACACTTAATTATAATGACAATTTCAATTCAAATTTGTAAAAAAAATTCAAAAAACTTTTAGCGACAATATTATCATTGCAATAAATGGACTTTCATGATAACAATGTTGCCACTATAGATGAAAATATCATCACTGAATCTTGGACTTTTAGCAACAATATTATCGTCATTGTTGCTCAGAATTTCAGCGACGATAATGTCATCGTTGAATCGCTAAAAATAACTTTTAGCGATGATATTTTGACCTATAGCAACGACAATATCGTTGCTAAAAATAAAATTTAAAATTTATTAAATTTTAAAAATATTTTCTACGATGAAAAAGTCATCATAGAAGGTTGTACTTTTAGTGATGACAAATTATCGTCGGTGTTGGTTGTTTCACCTACGAAGTTATACTAACGACTTTTACATTTACTAACGACCGAGTGCTTTACACCAATGACAATTGTCGTTGCTAAAGGTCTTTTTTGCTGTAATGGATAGAAGAATTTGTTCCATATTAATATAGCAAAATTGATGAACACATCATATATATAAGGGTCCAAGAGTTTTTAATATGGTGATTACATTCTTAGAAAATAAATGAAATCCCAAGCTTTCGTGAGTTATATAAATAATGGATAAGTTGCAGTAGAAGTGTCACTATGGCAATCATAAGACCTTGAAAACAATTTATGAATTCAATGTGGATGTAAAAGGCTTACACAATAGTCAATTTGCTAGTATAGGAAGTAAAATGCCGATAAATGTCTGGTGGTAACTAGTAGAGGCTGTCATAGTTAGTTTAAGAGGATAATTAGTGGTTTAACTTTATTGATTGATTCTTGTAGTGAGTAAGGGTACATTAAACCTACAATGACAATGAAGAGGAGACATTCACTCTACATCAAAAAGTTCAATCATTCTTTGTTCTTTCTTTTCTCTTTCTTTTCCTCGAACAGAGATTTATTTTAAATATTATGATGCAATGCAGTATTTAGATGATTGCTACCAAATATGTTTAATTTTTCTAACATGTTTTGGAAATGAAAACATTCCAAATGGACATTAAAGTGCTCACCAATTGTGCGCTTTTTGGTTGATTATGTTAGTTTTTAAACTTGCATCTGAATTTAAAATCTCACAAGAACTTTCCTCCTAATAAGTGTTTGATGTTATTTTTCATTATGTCATAATTAGGGAATAAATGTTGAGCTTTTTTGTTCTCCCATGCAATGAATGTTGCCATGCATAGGGCCAAAAGATGACAAGCATCTCATGACTGGCCTCTACATTATTACTATTGTGTATTGTGACTGGCCTCTACACTATTACTATTGTGTATTGTGGCAATCACCACGAAGTGCTGGGTTGGAAGTATGAAAAAGCCTATGAAGCATCGTAGAAGTACAAGGAAGGAAAGTTAATACTTGAAAAGTCGAAAATTGTCAAGGAGAATTGGTAGCAGCTCATTATGTTCCTTGTCCATTCATATGAAGTTCATGTACAAGAAGTTTACACCCGTACGAAAATTATCATTGCTTCTCTCCAATTTCATTGTTCCTTGGGTCTTGTGATTGGAAGTTGTAAGATAATCCATGCATCTATCAAGGAATCATGTAATGTTGTTGGTTAATGTTTACCATTAATGATGAAAATCATGACTTTATCTCCCTAGCTTTCCATATCATATTTTCCTTATCAAACACTTTCTAAAATTATAATTACAACCATTTCTTTTATCTCTTTTTCTAGTCCTTAGGCTAATATAATAATCACATGGTGAGGTTTAAGTTCTAACATTTCTAATTAACATATAAGAAAACTAACAGGCATAAGCAGTGAGAAATGCGTAGTGGCATCAGGATTAGAAATGTGTTTTTGAAAAAAAAAAATTAAGATTCTTAGGAATATTGAATGGGAACCAAACATATGAATACAATATGTTTAGAAATATGATAAAATATTCTCAAGATTATTTACAACAAACCAAATATGGAAATATCACATTCTTAGGAATTACATTCCTCAAAATATAAATTTTCTTGCGAATGTAAGATTTTATGAATCAAGTGGCATGCCAAATTGCATCACCTAAACTTCTCTCAACCTTTTTATTTAACTCAAGCAAAGGGTGCTTCTTAGCTACGGTCACATGACTATCCTTTTTCTCTTCTCCCTTATTTTGACCTTCAGGTGCCTCCTCATATTACCTCTAACTCTGTTAATTTTCCTATCATGCGCTTGGCTTCTATAATTTATGATGGCATGCGTTTTTTATTCAACATTATCCTAAGCATTTTCATTCTCGAAGATCTCAATATTGAACCCTGCAAATTGAGACCCATCCCTAAAATTTATAATTGATCTCTCCTCTCCCCTTTTCAGCTACATTCTTGGCATTGTTTTGCATACCCATCATTTTAGTGCAATGAGCTATAATCCAACCTTCATACTTCAAATTTTCATTCTACTTAATCCTAATCTCTCTTAAGCCACCCTCTTGAACTCCCTTAATATTTACCCCCTTTATTACTTCATTCATCTTCTTTAGGCAATGTTCCTTAAGAAGTCCATACCTCCCACAGTTAATAATTTGTAGGCTTTCACACAGCATCCAATATTGTTTCCCCTGAAATGAAAGCTCTGACACTAAATCTTCTCTCAAGTCAACCTCCATATAGGTTCTCACATCACTCTAGCTTATTCCTTTGTTGTAGCACCAACTTTTTGAGTCCTTCCAACTGTATTTCTGAAAAAGGTAAGAAATTTCTAATCAAGACATTGAATAGAAAGCTCAGGAATGCGAATCCATATAGTAATTATATCAATGGAACCCTCCGCAGGATCCAAAGAAGGATCCCAAGATCTCACAGAGATACAATGATGAAAACTTAGCCATAGACATCCAATAAAACCCAAATCATAGTTCACAACTGCTCTAAATCTCAAAAGATAATAATCCTCTGACAAATCAATGACGTCCAAGAGATTTCCTCTACCCATAGCTGATAAAGTTTATTCTCCAACACTCTATACCGAATGTTCTTTCTCAAGAGTGTAATAATCAACGTGCTTCTTTATGGTTTATTCATTTGTTCCTCTTCTTCTTTTGAAATAATTATTTTTGGACATGGATGACCTCAATCTTAGTTATCCTCCATTGAAAAACCACTAAAATCCTCCTTATTTTCCATATCTTCTTCTTCCTTGCCAAAATAGTTGATAATCTCCTTAGTTACAAAACCCTTTCCTACTACAAGGATTTCCTTATAAGAACAACCTTTCTTTTCATGCCTCTCATTCTATCCATAAAGATATTCTTTCCTACAAGAAATTTACCTCCTACATCTCCCAGAGAATCCATCCCTTCCTTATGTAATTTTTTTCATGCTACAATGCAACAAATCACCTTCTCTAACGTCTTCACCAGCATGCCCAGTGGCTCCCCATGAAAAACCCTAACTAAGCGCTCTAAAGCAATAATACTACAAGAGGAATTCTAGGCACACTGAGACTAGAACTAATATTTCCAAACTTATATTTAAGTGGTGATACTATAAGCATTAACATGAACCTCATAAATGTCATTAAATGGTTGCTTGGAGTACATACGCATAAAAAATAACTAATACACACTAATATAATTAGTCATGCAATTATAAGTTCAAAATATGGTCAGATTTTAATGTATTTATTACAATATAAATTGATTTATTTAAGCAGTTTCAAGTTTTAAATTTCATATCATTTTACTTTTATATAAAAATTACAATTATTTTAAAAAGTAGTGCATAAAAATTATAAAAATAAATTTGTATACTCTTATGAAGATTAAAAAATGAATACAATTACTCTTAATTTATACTAAAAAAATTTGCTTATATATACTTTAATGGGTTTTAGAGAAAGAGTATAGGAATTTTTTTTTTCAATTTTTACTACTAGAATTTGTAATTTGATGTAAAATTTAAGAATTTTCAAAATTTTCATGTATTTTTATATAACTTTTCACAATTTATGTAATTTTAAAAATTTGTAATTTCTTATACAAGAAAATTTTCAAAAATTTATAAAAACAATTTTATTTCTATATTTTTTATGCAATGTTTTTCAATATAGTTGTTACTTTTATATAAATAAAGAATTTTCAAATTTGAAATTGCATAAATGAATTAATTTATAAATTTATGAATATTTATTTATATATCTTACAATAAATACGTTATAGAATCTGACTTAGAACTTACAATTGCATATCTAATCATACTAATGTGTTTTGTTATTATTTTTTTATGCATATATACTCTAGGCTGTCATTTAATGACATTTATGAGGTCAGTTTTAATTAACATGGAGTCTAACTATTAGTATTACCACTCAATGAACAAAGCAGCATCAACTTTTCAATATTTTAATATATAAATATTTTGGTAATTATTAATAATAGAATTTAAAATAAGATATTTATTTGTTTTTATACAATAAATATTGTTTATGTTAAAAAACTATTTAATATATAAAATAAATTTCTATAAAGTAAAATAAACTATTCTTTTATTATAATCAAATTTCTTAATAATAATTTGATAATAGAATTTAAGATAAAATATTTTTTATTCATATTAATATATTTTTATTATATTAAACATATAATAAAAATACTTAATTTAGAATTTTAAATTAGAATTATTTATTATTTCTATAAATATATCATTGTCGTCAACTACTCTTTTCGGATCTCATTCCTATATTATTCTTTTATACCAAACATATATTGAGCACGATGACCATTCCATGCATAGTTGTATATGGAATAGTTGTTTCTAACGAAATGAGCTTTGGTTGGTTACAAATAGAAAATGTTGGATTACAAATCAATTCTAAACCAATTTGCTAAATTCTTGATTTTGTTTTTATATAAATAGCGTCTTATCATTATTTCAAATCCATTGTTTTCTTTTATTAAGCACTATACCAAGTAATTTTTACTATATTTTAATTATGCATCAAACTAAAATTAATCAAGGGTAACTAATTGAATATTTTTCCTTATAAATTACTCAAGTTATTAAGATCATTTCATATTAACTTCTTGTACTCAAAATAATATGGCAAAATTCTTATTCTTTTTAGTTTTCTACTTCTTTCTGTAGCATGTTCTTCATATGAGTATCATTGCTCAAAGTTTTCAGTGTTAGCTTTGTATTTTTCGGTGACTTAGGTACAGATGTAGGAATTAACAATTATTTAAATACTATAGTACAAATAAAAGATTTGCCATCTAGCTTGAATTTGAACAATCAAATGGGACCATTCACTAATGGCAAAACTATAATAGATTTTATTCATAAGTGTGGTACAAGTTGAAATTTTTTCCTAACTAATTAGCATTTAAAACCTTCAATCTTATTGCATCACAAAAGATAATTTAACTATTTATTTGTTATTTTTTTTATATAGCTATAATGTTGGGCTTACCAATGGCTCCAACTTTCTTGAATCTTGATAAGGCAGCTAGGCCCCCAATGATTATAGGAATAAGCTACTCATCAGGTGGATATGGAATTCTAGAGGATACTGGACTTGTAAGAAACTAAAATTTATAAAAGATATTCATTTATTCTTTTAACATTAAAAATGTTTATTGAAACACATGTTATTCTCCTATCATGGTTTTAGGTTATGATATAGTTGTAATTCTTTTGCAATTCTACTATCCAAATATTGCATTTTTTTCCTATGTGTTTGTATTTTTATCATTGAGTTTGACTCAAATTTTAATAGTAATCAATTTGGTGATTGTTTCCTATTATGAGTTATACACTTATTTAAGTTAGGTTTTGGTATTAGAGTGCATTATAAATATTTATGTTAGTTAAAGGTTTGAGATAGAAGAAAGATTTTATGAGTACTTATGGAAATTATGCAAAAACCCATATAAACATTTATCTCATATGTAAGGATAGTGGCTAAGAGGTTGTAAAAGTATGATTTAAAATCTTTATAAGTATTATTTTATAATTTTTAATGATATATTAAACCTCTTTTTGCCCTTAGAGTTAAGTTTTTTCCATTTTAAATTGTTAATGTGTTTTATTATATTGTCCTTTATTTTTAATTATCTAATGCATGTTTAGTTAGAGAAAGAGGATGTTCTTCTAAACAATTATTATTCAGTGTGATTATAAGCATAAATACAATTGTAATTTTAAAATCATGTACCTAGCAATCTTAATCTCACCAATATTTAATTGTGCATGCGAAAAGGTTCTTTGACATTTGATCAACAAATTAAATACTTTTCCTTAACTATGATGGAAGATTTTCTCAAGGTGATAAATAGCGAAAAGAAGCCAAGTGATCACCTTACCAAATTAATATTCCTATCATTATTAGTACAAATTATTTTAATGGAGATTTTAATCGTACTTTTTACCTAAAGTTCAACAATAACATCATAACATTTGCCCCATTTCTTCTTAATCAAATGCTTGCATGAATTGAGGTTTTCACTTATCCTACTAATTAAATTAGTTTAACAAATTTTTTTATGATGATTATTTAATATAAATTTGATTAAATCATATGCTCATTTGAATTATTTTTTCTAACTTTTTGGTTTTAACCTTTAATCCAGAAACTTTACAATTTTGGAGCTAGAAAAATCATAATGTTTGATCTCTGCATAAGATTAAATCTTCTTGAAAAATTAAAGGAATTGGAATCCAAGCTTTGAGGTTCTATATTTGCAGTCTATTCCATTATAAAGATAGAAAAGGACATAAAAAACAATCCAACAAAATATGGTAAATTAGAATTAATTCTACATATTAGTATTACTATTTATCATACTTTGTGCATTCCTTGACTTAGGTACCTTTTTTGTTTTGGGGCACAACAATATTAGTGATCCTTGTATGGTTTTCAAAGACAAGAAAATGATACCATGTGATAATAGAAAAAGGTATCTTTTATAGGATAAGTGGGATGTCATACAAAGGTTGGACATGAGATAGCAGTAAAAGACTACTTTAACAATACTTACGAGGAGTCCGCTTGCATTCCCATAATTGAAGAGATTGCTCATGCTCTTTAAATTATAGAGTAAATAATGTTTTTAGAATATCTTTTTTTATTATTGACATCCTAAGTGACATTATGGCTTTCATTGCTTTCTTTAAGATCTGTCATCTTTTAATAAGTTAACCTCAATTCTATTACAATTATTTTTGTATTAATTGATATATACCACTGTCATCATCATCTAAAAATGGAACATCTTCTATTATGTATTTTATTTATGATTATAAAGTTAGACAAATTAATATACATCTATAATTTTGAAAAGGCAAGGGTGAAAAAGCAATTTATAAAAAGGTTGTTATATTTAATATGTAAATAAAAATTGACTATTTATGACCTAACCATATGTAAGTTTTTATTAAAATTTTATAGATTTTTCTCGCTTTTAAACAAAATTTTCACTCATTATATTTTGAATTGGAAGAACATATCCTACATTAATTAAGAAAGTAACTATATCCCTTTAACACCCTATTTTACTCTATTTTAAATCATTTATCTTCTTTCTTTTTCACTATCTATTCCTCACATATAAAAAATATTAGTTATTTAGGAAAATAAATATAAATATAATTTTAAAAGAATGTTAGTTATGTAGAATTCCTACTGTTGTTGTGTGTCCTAATAGTTAATCATAAAAATAATTGTAATAATACAAAATATATTATGTTTTATTTCAGAAAATATAATTATTATATTTTGTTTTCATTTTTTTATATATCTACGCAATTTATAAATTTAATATAATAATTGTCTCTGGAATAGTTATACCTAAAATGCCCCTAATCAAGTATTATTGCAAAAGGGATAGTAATAATACGTTGAAATGAGCATGTATAGTGATTGATGATTATGAATCATGAATATGTGATATCAAGTCAATACATGAGTACATTGTTAGTAAACAGATGTACTTGATTGACGGATAATGAGAAAACTACATGGATTGTCATATATCATTAGTTATTCTCCTGAGACCACAATGTATGTAGTCCTTTGACCTGAAGTCACTATGATTCCCTACATGAAGAGTCACACACTTTGATATCATCCTGTATCACCTTTTAACCAGGATGTGTTTTAGGATGTTGATTGGGTATATCATGAATCTTGCAGAGGGATGTGAGTGATATAGATGAAAATTTTGTTCCTATTACATAGTAGGAGTGATATCCTTAGGCCTCTTGATGAAGTGAGATTAAGAAATACATGGTCATACTCAAATGGATTAATATGAGATATTGATCATTTGTTTAAGTTAGTCTAATTAGCATTAAGAAATATAAATTGAACATCAATGAGGATGACACATTCCATGCCTCTAGTTCGATTTAGATATCATTACAAAATGGACTATGTTGCAAAGTATTGTTCACACATTTAAGTGAATACTAAGTCATAGGTATTTTTACTACTTAGGTGGCAATGATATATTACTAGATACCGCTCACTGTTTATGGTCTATAAGTAGGTTATTACTAATGTTATAAGAACCTACAAGGTCACACAAAAGTAGTAGAACAGAGACAATAATTAATTAGCCTTTAGTTAGACTAAAATTCAATTAATTAGGCTTATTTTTGTGCATATAAATATTATTAAAATTATAGTATATTTTCACATAATATATAGTATATTATGCAATATTATTTGATATTAAAGTAATATCAAATAATTATGTTATTAGATATTAGATAATTATATTATGAAATAATATTATTTTCTAATGTAAGATAACTATATACCATTTTAATATTAAATAATTATATTATGAGATAATGTTATTATCTAATATTAAATAATTAATAGATAAATCATATCTCTCCTCACTTTCTTCATGATAAGGATAAGGTGATAGTTGTCAAATGAGATTAGGATTTTTTCGGAAGCATTATCCTAGTAGGATTAGGAATGTGGTTTACCTTAGTTCTATAAAAGGAACTTGAAGGCAGCACTCTATATACACACATTAACTATCATTAAACCCTAAATCACTCAAGAAAAATGCATTAATCCTAATCCTAGTGGGAGAAACATATCCTAGCAGATTCGTGGAGGATAAGAAGTTATTATTCACTTTCTGTGGATACTGTGGAGATGTTGTATCTTTTGGCTAGTGTTTGATTTATGACTCATCTAGATCTCTCAAAGTTTTTTTGTTTAAAAAGAATACAAGCACACAAAAGGTAAAATCCTAACATTGATTTATACCCTATTACATGGATCCTTAGTAGGATTCAGATCAAAATTTTAATTTTTTCACTGCGTACACTGATCTGAAAGCTAACACCTACACCTTAAATGAGAAGGTTCTCCTTAAAACCTATCCTAGATCCTACTTTTAAAACATTTTAATCCTTTAACTAATAAGTTCCTTTCTTTTAGAAAACCTTAAAAGCAAAATAGCATTGTGATTTGCATAAAGGAGTAAACCTTATACATAGGCTCTAAAGGTTGGTTAGTTGATTGCTTAAGCATGATTAGTCAACTACCAACTACAACTAGTTAATCAATAGATTGGTTAGGTTTTGCACAACTTATATAGCTTAAAACCCTATCCCAATTGGCCTAGGGTTCATTTCTAACCCATCTATTTTCATTTTTACTAAGGCCATTTCTATCTTTTGCATACTAGCACTCTTACAAAATTGTGATACCACATTAGACAATTAACATTAGTTAAAGTGGAAACTATCATATATATTGAAACGATGACATTTTTGAAATATAAGCAACTAAACCTGTTAACTTTAACTCAAAATTGACACTTTAAAACTATGATATTTCTCTATGTCAGTTATTAAAGAATTGATGTCTATAAAGAAGTGAAAAGTTGGCTTATAAATAGGGAATAAAGTTACCATGTCAATTTTGTAAATGATCAATGTTTAAAGTGATGCCAACCATAATGTTTGGAAATTGATAAATCATAACATGCTAGTTTTATCTAAATAAACAACATGGTTTGTGTGCTAAAAGGTCATTAAATTTTGTACTCTAAGCTCTAACTTTCCATTATTTATGAAACAATCTTAATTAATATCTTTTGTTAAGAATTTTGTTTGACATCTCATCTATTTTCTAGAATGTTGATGCTCTCATATAATGCATGGGATGTTTTAACAAGATTCTTAACAAGACTCATACATGGGATTGATATTTGTCATATGAGAACTAACATGTTTCCTTCTTAATTTCTTCACTAGGATTTAGGTGAAAGAACTAAAGAAACTTATATTCTTCCATGCATACATAGTTTAGTTCTTCCACTCAAATGCTTGTGATTAATGAAATTTAAGCAAAAATTGAGATTTGACATCAAGGAAAAAAACGTTAATTTGTAATTTCATTTGATTGTATACTATTTTATTATAATATATATATTCATTCAATCTTTGTAGTATTTTAAATTATGAATTTGTACTATAATGTTTTATTGTGATAAATATGATAATAATTTATTATGATTTTAGTGTATAGTACATTCATTTGATCTTTAATGTAATTTCATTATCAAAATTTGAAAATATGATTTGAAGATTTAATTGTATAATGATAATGATTTTGTGCTTAGTGTGTAAAATAGTAACCATTGATTGTAATAATACCTAAGTAAAGTGATCTATTTTTTTGGAAAAAAAATATTCCTTTCAATGTAAGTTATTTAATAAAAATTGATGTGGTTAGAAAATTTTGACCTATTATATCAATTATTAAACACTCAATGTTAGCAAGGTAAGTGAACTATTGGATTTAAAGATATGGTTGGGCATTAGACATTAATTCCTATACACAACCAACATTAAAAGTCTATCATGAATGGCATTTTTATAATTATTCTTCAAATATTATATGGTTTTAGTTATAACTAATGTAAAAAGTTTAAACATCAATTTTTTTATTTATAATCTACATGGAAAATGCTATACTAGAGCATATCCCTATCTCTTTTTCTAATAACCATAGGCACACTTCATTTGTATGATGATTTGCACTTTATTTACATTTGTTTTCCATTATATTTTCTCTAGCACTTGTTCAAGGATTGTATCTATTTTTAAGCATTTACTTCATGCTATTTAAGGTATTTTTCCCTAGTTCTTTTATATTTTGTAAGCATTTTAGATTTATGGTGTGGTTTTCGAGGATAAATAGGTAGTATTATCTTATATTATTGAAATTATTTCATTTTATGCTTTAAAATTACCCTTTAATTCATGTAATTTTACATTGATATCAATTAGCAGGTTTATTTATCCTTCTAGGATAGACATAGATGTCTACTTGTAATTACAGAACCTTTATTAAGTAGTTGGCAATAGATATGATTTTCCCAGAATGCATGCACTATACCCTTACACTACCAAAAGACCAATGTAAGGTCATGATAGATATTATCGAAGAGGACATGATTAAAGTTCCATAGTTGATCGATAAGGTGACCATAGTAGTCCAAGTGATTATTAGTTACTTAGCTTAGCCAATAGCCTTCAATGGCCTTGATTACAATATGCATAAAGGTGAAGTTTTCCATCGCTTCAAGTTCTTTATTTATAATTAAAATATATATTGCTTATGCAACCTAATTCTCATACTTTTTAGTAATCCATTTTAAATATCTTAGTCAAGAAAAACTAGTAAGAGGCCATTGGAAGCAAATAAAGATGATGATGATACGTTCAAAGAATCAAAGAACTTGGTAACTTATCCTCAACAATCACCAAAAAAAGCAAATCTCGACCTTCTTATGCGCTTTGATCTATTGCATATAGGATAGGAAAATCAAAGCTTATACTATTGCATATGAGAAAACAGATCATAGGAGAAAAATATGATATTATCCTAATTAAGGAGTACATCCTATAGCTTTTGAACATGAAGGAGATACATGTTAATTACATATAAATTTAGATTAGATTGTTCATCTTTACCTTTTAGATCTTTCACTTTTTTGTGTACATATTAAACATTAAGACATTAAGCTCATGGATTATGAAAACGATAGGTACTTTTATTATATTTGTAAAGATAGAGAACTTGGCACCTTCTTTAGTTTCCTAGATCCATACTTTACTTAGTCCATGAGAAACTCGCTTAATAAACACTATTAGTACATGGGCAAAATCATGCCAATGGTGAATAGGCAAGAATACTACATGGCACCATAACCCGAAAGGTATGCAAATGTAAGGAATAAGTATTTCATTTTTGGTTATATTTTATAGAATATTGTACTAGTCTAATATTAAATTATGTTATAGGTGCCACTAGATATTCACTATCATCTATAAGTACATGGCCAAAATCATTTCACTATTGAATAGGTAAGAATACTGCATGGCACCATACCACAAAGGGCATACAGATGTAAGGAATAAGTATTTCATTTTTGGTTATATTCTATAGAACATTGTGCTACTTTAATATTAAATTGTGTTATAAGCACTACTAAATATTTGTTGTGATCTATCCTCAGAGGAAGAGGGTATACTAGCTCGACCTATAAGGGAAGGCCCTACGTGGGACTTAAAAGCTAGTAGTCAATTAGGCTCTGAGGATCCATTACATGATAGGTAATGCAAAAAAGTTAGGTGACATCCCATAAGTCAAAGTAAAGGTAATGTTATTCCTTTGTTTAGGAACAAAGTATAGTAATCAATAATCATTACAAGAAATTAATGCATTTTTAAGTTAGTTTGTTCCAATGCCCCATACAAAAAGGCAATGTTAAGTGTGCTTATTTCGTAATGAAATACATGGGTAAAATGATTAAACACATGAAGATAGATGAAGACCTTGAAAAAGCAGTTCATCTGAATTTCAATTGGGTATACACCTATATAAAACATATAATTCTAACTTGTAGCATGTGAGCTTTGCATGTAAATAATTAATTCTTTGGATCTAATATGAACCCCTCTAATAAAGAAGAAATGGATGGTTTGTAGGATAAATGGCCAGCATATGTCTTAATTAAGAGTGCATTGGCTTAAAGAGGTTACTAAATGTATATGTGTATTGTTGTATGATTTGAATGATAAGCTTATTTTAAGACAATGTTATATGATTTATTGTTATTTATCACCCTACTATTTATTTGTTGTGTTTTGGTTGCTTGTTTCTGGCTTTTGGATAGTAACTATAAAAAAAACCAATAAAAGAAATCACATCTTTTGTTTACTAAAAATTGACATCAATAAGTTACAATATCGATTCATTATTATATATTTGCCCTTTAATGTTGCATCATTTATGTTAGTTAAAGTGAAAACTAATGTCTATAATAACATACTAACATTTTTGAAAATAAGTACAACTTACTGCGTCAGTTAGAATAATAAGTTGATATTATAAAGCTTTATTTTTCAATAGAAGATGGGGGATCTAGCATTGAGAAACTTAATATGACAGTTGTACAATAAATCAATATCTAAAAGCTTGGTAATAAGATATTATTGATTGCATTTACAAATAATGGTATTTTAGATGTTGGTTATACCAAAAAATTGACATTTTAAGGTCATCTATAATTAGTTAATGTTTGTATTTACAATATTATCAAAAATAGTAAAGATTATTTATATTTTTAATGACTTACTCATTTAAAATGCACTATGACATTTATGAGGTGAACATTTATAACATTATTTTTCAAATAAATAATGTCTAAAAAGTATGTCAGTAGACTTAACATGAAAAACTCATTTTTAAGATGTTAGTTAGCTGTTAATAATTGACATACAATTTCTTGTATTACCTATAAATTGCATCTTCAATGTCTTTTCTCTTACACTTTATTCTTCATTTAGGTGTTCACTCCATAATTTCTCCTTCACTTTATTTTTTATTTAAGTGGCATATGAGTACAATACACAATCAATATTGCTTGATCATCAACTAGTGAGATGTAAGTTATTGCTCCTAAGCTGTCATCTTCTCTCAATCAAAATATATATCAAATTTCCATAATCTATAATAGGCATGAAAGCAAAGGAATAAGCCTAAAATATGGTTGTGATGGAATGCATGACAATAAAGGACTAAGTATAAAATATGTATGGTTGCTATTGATATAAAAGTAAAGAATTACATTAAAGATGCAATGAAGATAATCACCATCACTTTTTTTTCAAAGCAACAAGATCAAACTCTTGCCTTTATAAACCATATTTCTGCCCTTTATGTGATGACAATCACCATCACTTTTCTTCAAAGTAGTTATAGCTATAAATATTATATCTCCCTAAGTATTAATGATAAAATGCTTATTCTTGAAGATAACAATATATAGCATAGATGGATGTATTGATAATTTAATGTAGCATTTGTATAGGTTATTGTTAGAAAGATGCCAATATGTAGAAGTTATGCTTTTTTCTTAAAAAAAAGTAAAACAACATTGGTTTTTTATTACAACCAATGTTTAAAGGTATACAACTAAGCATTTAACTTGCAATAAATTTTTACCAATTTATAACTTGTAATAAATATTTATCAACTTATAATAAATATTAAACTTTATAAAGTAACGTGTATCAAGAAATTGTCAAAACTTACGACATCAATTTTTATTTAATAATTGACGTATATTGATTTTTAGTTAAAGGTGTACATGGGTCAAGTGACTACAAAAATAATGTATTTAGGCCTTTTTTTTATCCTAATTAGTAAACGAGCCTTTTTTCATGATCCAAATTTTAATCAAGTCAGGCTTAAGTTGTGTTAAACGACTCGATTTGTCACCTAGCCTGCTCGAATAAATAATATTTTATTATTTTTATAACCCTAAATCCTAGAAACTACCCTTACCCAAACTCCGGACATTGTCTCTATCTCCTTCTTAGACTATATACTCGTGACCATGAGACTAGTCAAAACCTAAACCCTTCCCTCCCCTTACTGAGTACAGTTAAGTGCCCTTGAAATCCCTTAGCCTTAACCCTATTGTGCTTTTGTTATTTCACCATCGTGATTCGTGAACTACTGATTATTTAGTCTAATGGCATTCTCTCCCTCTAGAAGTCAATTTAGGTGTTTCTCCATTTAATATTCATCATTAGTTATTCCTGTTATTCTCCATTCGACTAGCTATGAAAAGTAATAGTTCTTCTAGCATTTCTTCATTTGGTTAACTTCCCTTCCCTTACTGATGAAATCACTAAGTTGCATTTCTCCATTCAATGAATTCTTAGTGTTAATTTTTATTACTTTTAATATCTTGAAATTCTTGCTTGTTTACATGATTGGGATGCTTTGTATGGCATTATTTGGTGTTCACATGTTAAAATTTTTATAGATTGCTTCTGATAAGAAGGTTTTATTACCATTAAGGTGGAGTATACTTTCTAATTCTTTGAAAGATGTGAAAGCCGAAGTAGATTGCCTCTAATAGAAAGGTCTTATTGCCTCTGAAAGGAAGGTCTTATTTTGTGTTGCATCATTCGATCATGATTTGTTATTGTTTGGGAAGGCTATTTTTGCCCATTTCTTCATCCTTCTATGTCTAGACCCAAGTGCAACTCTCACTTGCATTTTTATTATTACAAGTTTAGGTTGAAGGAGAGCTTATGGTAGCTATTCACATGTTGGTCAATGGTTAATTTGTTCTTGTAATCTTGTTTTGCTATTGATACAAATGATTATGAAGAATTTATTTTTAATTGTATATAAAAACTAAATATTTTTCATATTTATAGTATTAGTGACTACATTGATGAATGGTTAAATTTTTATATTTAAGATCTAAATGTTGATAATTATATTATATGCCTATGACTATGATTTTTTGCTATTTTGCAAAATGTTATGAGTTTCTCCCACTTTATTAAGTGTTTGTCAAGTAGCTATTTATTTGCAAGCCACTATTTTGTTATTTTAAAATTATAAATTACTATTAGTTATTTTATTGTTTTAGGTTTTATTGTGGTTAGGTTGCAGCAAAGCTTCTATATATGTTTAATGTTGCTTAATATAGTAAAACAATGAAAGGTCAGATCTGGGCTACACAGAATAGCAGAAAGGTGTATCCAACCTTTTGAATTCATCTTTGAACTAAATTTTTTTTCATTTCATTTTCAATGTTTAAAATATATTTACTTTATATTTTTATAATTGTTATTAGGTGTGATATTGTATGTTTAAGTATGACACAATGATTTTGAATTTATTGGTGATTCTTTATCTTGAATTTACTATTATATTGGTTGGAGTACATAGGTGCTTTTTTTCTATTTTTTGGCTTTTTAGGCTTTCGAGCCATATTTGGGCCTATCAAATTTTTCATTAGGCCAAGCTCGAGCTATACTTTTTAATGTTAGTGGATGCAAAAAGTCTAGCTCGAACACAATAAGCCCAGCCTATATATACCTTTATTTTCAATCTATCTATAAATTTCTCCTTCAATCCATCTTTTGTTTAAATGGATTAACAAGAAAACTAATAGTCGATCTAGAAATTTTGATTTATTAGGCCAATATATGCATGTAAAAATTTAAATTTAAATAACTATAAAATAATTAAATATTTAAATTAAAAAATATTATTTTAATTTTAATTTTTTATCTATACATTTTAGCATATGTCATATCTTTTCATCTTTTCTTTTTGTTAAATAAATGGGGCCTAAACCTAAAGAAAAAAGTTATAAATTAACATTTTAAGGGTAAAAGACCCTGACAACATTAGTAAAAAGTAAACTACTCAAACAACGGGTGGAAGTTTAAGAACTTTTAATCCAAGATCATGAAAAAGACTAAAATTTGCTAGCTAATTTACACAAATATTTCACTCTCAGTAAGTATGATTAAAAATCCTTGTTAAATAACACTATCACTGGTAAGAAAGTCAACTAGTTCCTTTGAATTAGATTCCAAAATAACTATTTTATAGATTAGATCCCCTACTAGGGATAAACCGTGATATGCTCACCAAATCTTAGCAGTAAAAAAAGAAGAAATGCCCAAATTCTTGAAGAAACTACTTAAATAGCTTCCAACATCTTTTCATCTTTGTTTAGAATAAAATCTTTCTCTTTTAACTAATTAAACAAACTTATGGGGCAATGTCATATATATTACTGGGGTAAAAATTATAATTAATATATATGTCCATAATCTTAATTTTTTAAATGGCAATTCTTATAATATGCATCCATCCCCATGGACAACATATCCATTCTTATTGTAAATTTAGAAAAGTTTCAAATTTTATGGCCATAAGCATCTTATCAAACTAAGGTTATCTTTGACCCTCAAATAGTTTAAGTGGTAGAAGATATTCATAGTTAGATTTGATTTCCATGATCATAAGATTCAAAACTTTTCTAAATGTGTATTATTGATAGATATGTTATCCATATATTTCATATAGTATTGCAAGGAATAATTATGTTGTAAACTGTGTTAATGATCTAGTATAATTTTTGTGTAAGTTATTGTTAGAAAAATGCGAGGATGGATTTTTATTTTAAAAATTGGCTTAAACAACATCTATAAAAAAAATAACTGATGTCTAAAGGTATATTAACAACCATATAGTCATCTGAATTGTCATAATGGTTTATCAATAGTTTATACAATGTTTAATGATTTCAATCATCATGTTGGTTCTTCAACAATTTACATAACATCTAATGATTTGCTCATAACTTATAAATGGGGCTCTTCACCTCGATGTCAGGAAGCACATTTAGGAATATCAAGAAAATCAATAGGTTGCAAAATGATGATAAATAGGCGTATTATCCTCATACTCCATAAATTTTATATTCATTGATTTTGAGGTAATTGATTACTTCATTTGCTATTAGCTTTTGACCCTTCTTATGTTTCAATGCAAAAATTAACATGTTACTTGCTCTATATTCTATGTCAAACTTTGATACACATAGAACAAGAAGCATGCCTATTTTCCTACAGAGATATAGGAAACTTGAAAGGTTCATATACCAAATAAAGCAGTTAAGCATCTCAAAGTCAATAAATACCAAATTGATAAAATAAAGCACCTTAGAAATCATCAAGCAATATAAAGCAATTGCAAGCAAAGAATAACCATTTTTTCATTTTAATTTGTGCAAGGATTTCATGTATGTAGTAAAGTCTATTGTTCATGTAGTCATATGGAAAAAAATAAAATGGAAGAATATATCACCATAATAGATTATCTCCTTTCTTATTTGTTTCATTTACATTAATTTATTCTTATTTTATTTAATTGTAAGATAAAATGAAAGAATTTTAATGCTACTAATTTCACTTAGAGTAAGTTATGTTTTGGATATAAATTATGTAAATTATTAATTTTAATGCATGTGATGTGTATAATTAAATTAGTTTTAGTCTAATATTGTTGTATTTGTCAATTTTGATATGCAATAAATCAAAATTTCATGTTGATTTTATTGTACAATCAATTTGGAAAAGTTTATAATTAATATGTTGACCTTATTTTATAACATACATGAAATACTTAAATGAAACCATTTTTCTCTCTTCAAAACATGTCAAAATGAAGGTAGGAGTTCAAATTGAAAGACTATCCCTTGCACCAAACAAATTGTAGATATATTACATAAAGAGGCTTATAAAGTCTACTACAATTTTGTCACGTAGAAGATCATCATCATTTTGCTTAAGTTCAAACATTTGTTCATTCTTACTGGCATCTTCTTCTCAATATTAAGATCTATTCAAATGCCTTGTTTTTCCTTTAAACCTATTTAAGAATGCTTATTTGTTGTGTGTTGTGTTAATTTGTTTAGATTCTTTATTTCATTATTTTGAGTTTTGGTTGAAGTAGTTTTCTTGAAGAAAAAATAATAGATTTCTTTCTTACAAAAGTAAATTAACAGATATTTCTATAAAAAAAGGCTGGGATGACATAAGTAATCCAAACAATATATAATGCCCCCAAGTTTACTAGTATAAGCTAAGTAATAAAATTTTTTCAACAAAAGCATATTGTATTAATGTTTCACCTACAATATCAATTCTGACATCCTTGTGCCCCTTGCTTTACTATAGTGAGATTGACAAGTATTTCTATTAATGGCTATGTTTGGAAGATAATGCAGGTTTCATCTCAGTATTTAAATGTATTATTGCCAATTTTTACAACATTATATTATTTGTTATCTACCATTTGGACCCAAATAAATGTATTATTTTTCATCATTTTCTAGTTTATTGTACTTGAGATATTAATCTTGACCATAGTGATATTTAGATAGGGCTTGAATACTGCTGTTACTACTCATATAGTATTATGAGTTGTTCACTTCTATAATTAGGTTCATATGTTACTCTAGAGGTAGTGGAGTTTAGAAAAAATTTTCAAGATTTTAAAAAAATCATTAAATAGTATTTGTTATTTTATAAATCCATCATCCTATTTAATATTCAACATCGATTATTCAAAAAAGCAAAACCTAACATTTTAATTGAAGCTTAAGTTATGGAAAATTGATTATCAACATTAATAACTACATTATAAAATTAATGTTGTATTTCAAATTTGAAAAATATATTGCAACTAAACACATCGATTGTTAAAAGTTGATGTTGTTATTAGCATTCAATGTCAAATTGAGAATTGATGTTGAATGTACCGGATATACAATGATGTTATATATACATTAGATATTAACTAATATGGAATGTATTAAACAACCGATGTTAAAGGGCTTTTCTATAGTAGTGATTTTTTAGAAATGAACCAATGTTGGAAAACCAATTATTTCACATTTAGACATCAATTGTGGTTTCATAATCGATGTGTTATATTCAAATGTTTATATTTTAAACATTATACATTTGATATTAAATGTTGGTTCTAGTGTATAACTGATCTGGAATATTAAATGATGCCATTTCCATTTAAACTTGCAAAAGTAAAAGTGAGAATTGAATTAGAAGATAAGTCTATCTTGGAGCCAAAGTACAAATTGCATAGTGAGAACACCTTGCTCATGAAATTTATAGTGCCTTATAATTAAATTTTCACAAAAGATCACCAAAGTTTAAGTTCAACCCTATCTCACTGACTTCTTTTTCTTAACATCAAAGTGTGTTTGCATACCTTATTTTTCCTCTAAACCTTATAAAGAATGTCTAGATATTGTGTTTGTGTATATTTATTTGGATTTTGTGTTCTTAATTTCATTTTTTAGGATTTTGGATAGTGTAGGTGTTGATATATTCCCCACAAAGTAGATAGATTGTAATCCTTAGTAAGTTATATGCTATATTTTCAAATTGTAGATTATTTACAAAAAATGATAATTTGGAAAACAATAAACTTCATTACATGCCTTCATATTATTCACATATTAGAGGAAAAGTTCTACATGCCAAATATCATGCTAAAAAGATATGGGTTGAATATCCTCCTAATGATATCGTATGAAAAATTGAAGGTAATTAGATTCATATTTCTTATACTCATATTCTATGTATAATTAGTGTCATCTTTTTAATTGTTAGTTTTTAATACTTGTTCATAATTTTTAATATGCTAATAACACACAAGTTTTACATTTTTTTGTTTTGACTCTTTCAATAACTACATAAGCCAAGTAATAACTTTCTCTTCAATAGTAGCATATAGTATTACTGTTGTACTTGTAACATCAATTGTGACTTGCTTGTACCCTTCTTTTGTTTTAGTAGGTTTCGCAAAGGGTTCTCTTAACGATCATATCATAGAATGACAATATGATTTTCTTCTTTAATTTTTAGAAGTAATACTACTAGTTTTTGCTTCATTTATATATTATTCATTATTTTAATATCTTTAATTTTTTAGACTTAATTAATTATATGAAATTATGGTCATTGGAATTTTTTTATATTAGGGTATTATTTTTTACAACAGCAACATTAAGGTAGGGTTTGAATACTATATTGGGTTTATAATAATATAATTGGATATTGACTATAATTAGGCTCAAGTAAATACTATTATGGGTGTAGTGAAGATTAGGAAGAAATTAAATATATATTAGTTATTTGAAAAAATCAACATGATAGATTAAATATTATGCATCAATTAATTAAATCAACAATGTATTATGTTGGCTGTCAAATAGAAAAAGACATCAATTTTCAATGTTTCAAATAAACAATAAAGTTGGTCATTAAATAAAGAACGGACATCGTATATCACTCATTGATTTTTCTTGTAATTAACTCAATGCATTTATCTTTTTTCACATCAATTAAGGAATTAATATCAAACATTCAAACATATAATATTATCCATATATACATCAGTTTATAATTCGCATTATATCATAATTCTATAATAGCATAGTCTATTCAAAATATTATATTCATACTCATGCTCATTCATGACTTTCCTGTTATGCCTACTTGTTTGGATTTAACCTATCGCACAGCCTCTTAAAAATATTCACTCAATCAATCATGCATAAACATCACCCTTTTCATTTAAGTTCTCAGGTCTTAATCTAGTTCACTATAATTTTTTTTTTGTCCTTACTTATTGGGGGCCTAAACTCAATATACAGAAAATATTCTAGAAAATATTTAAAATATAATATAAATATATATATAAAATAATTTCGTGAACAGAGCCAACTAGGGAGAAATTCCCATTTACCATAACTAGTGTGTTGTATTCTTACACACAGAAAGCTTGAAATTCTGGTTCTGGGAGCACGTACAATATTGCATAGATATGTATCAATCCATTACATCACGTGCTCCCTGAACTAAAATTTCAAAATTATGTACGTCTCACTAATAAATCTCACTCTCGTACAAAAATTAATTCCAATCTTTGAAGAAAAAAAAAACCCTTATTCTAGGGAGTAAAATAAAACTTTCACTACCTTATTGCTATTCAACAACCTTAAATTTGGCTTGCAAAAAGCATATATATTGTATGTAGCGGTTTCAAGAACGCTCAAGCATAATTATACAATAATCACACATAGAGAATCCAAATGTTTGATAGAGAGGTTCACCGTCATCCACCAAAAGAAAAGGAACAGTACTCATTCAAAAGAGCAGAGGGGATAAAATTAAGAAAGCAAATTAGGAAAGTGCCTTGTACAAGGAGTACTTCACTCCTAGGCTTTATGCTGCAAAGCAATCAAGGTGGCAGAAAAATAATGGTTCAAGGGTCAAATCAAGGTCATTCCTCCCCATTTCTGGTGCTTCATCCCTGTAAGTGCCACTGCATCAACATCGCAGTACAGAAGGCGTTGACTTGCCAATATATGTAATATAGTTGTCATTAACTCTTTGTCAAACACAGCGTTTAATCCTCGTTTACAGAAGTACTGACTATTATACATTTTAGATTTTACAGTTCATATTAAGAGTTGATTATTATTATTTTTATTATAATTATTAGTTTATTCCTTTTTTTTTAAATATCAAAATAAATAAATGTTGGTAAAGTTGATTGTTAATTTATATCTTCCTCTAAAATTTTTTCATATACAAATTTTCCTCCCAAAATAACTTTAAAAAATTCATATTAAAAAGAATTTAATGTAATATCTATTATTTTTATATTTTATTAAATTAATTTATTTTCTATTTTAATTTAGTATATTATAATTATTTGATTTTTTATCATCTTTTAAATAAATGAGAAAATTTTGCAATCAACTAATAAATTATATTTAATATTCATTTTAAAACTCTTATAAATATTTATTTTCTATTCAAATAGATTTTATATTCTGAATGAATTATTTATATATACCCATGTTATAAATTGTTATAGTATTCTTGTCTATTTACCTAATGTTATTATAATTATAATGCTCATATGAGTATATATTTTTTATTTATTACCACTTTGTTTTACTTAAACTAATTTAATTTATAGTAAATGTATATTTAAATTTTATATTTTAAATGTATTTTAAAAAATTATTTAGAATAATATCCTTTCATACTATTAGTTAAATTTAATAATTATTACAATAGGTTTCTTGTTGCATTTTAAATTGTTAATTTTCTAGTTTTGCTAAATTTTTTATTAAATGACATTTCAAACTCACCAAATTTAAAACCATTTCTTGGTAGAATATTTATATAATTTAAAATAATTATTTTTTACTTAAGATTATTTTATATTCTTAATAAATTATTTGTATATACTCATATTATAAATTATTATAATATTCATTCATAATAAGTCATAATGTGCTTATTGATAAAAAAAGTGACTATTATACTTTTAATTTAATTTTGAAATATATAGGTTTGAATTAGTTTTTTATTTAATTATTGATTTGAATATCTTATATTAAATTTTTCATAAAATAAAAGCTTTTTATAGAGAATTTAGACAAGGAGACTAATGTCTGCGTTATATATAGGTATATCTTTATGTTTTTAAATATAATATTTAACTGTATAAGTTATATTAACCTTGTTATAAGTGGTTAAACCACTAAAATATATATACAAAGATTAGAGATCAAACTTTTGATATAACAAAAGGTATAAAAACTTTAGAAGACATTATATGCCACTTAAATTAAAGGCTTTTGTCACAATATTATAATAATTTTTAATAATATTTATTTTTGAAATATGAAACACATATATACATATATATTAATTTGGGTTAAAAAATGAATTCCATGCATCACATTGGATTAAGCAAGTTATATCTTAATAATGTCAAATATATGTTAATTTTTTTAGTTATTTTCTTTTTTATCATCTATTTTATCATTATTAGTGAAAGGAGGAGTGAATATTTATATCAAAAACAAAAAAAAATACAAGTGTTTATTATGAAATTTGGAGACATAATAGCTATCACCCTTATAAATAAAGAACTAATTATTATGCTTACTCTTAAAAAGATTTGAATATAGTTCTTTTTTTTTTTCATTTTTGCTGTGAAAAAGAGAAAGTATTAGTGTTAACTACCCTCTCTGACATCATAGAAGTACTCTATCATTATATAATATTTTATTTTAGATATAGTTATTGCCTAGAAAGCAAGTTCATTACTACAATTCCAATGAAGCACTAGTGGTTTCAAGTGTCTTTCATCTTTTTATTAGCTACAAATTGACACCCTCTTGCATCAAATGTATGATCTCTTAGCTAAAATAATAATCTGATATCACTAGACTAACCACATTGGTAATATAGTTCATTTGAAATTGATTCAAATGTAAAATTACTTATTAACCTAACTTCATATTACTTGAATTCTCATCTTAAAATAATTACTATTAATGTCTAATTTGAAATTGCATAAAAACTAAAATAGAGTTCATTTAGAGTTAATTAAAATTGCTTATTAATCTAATTTTAAATAAATTGAATTTTCATCTTTTAAGCGAGCGGAAAAGGAAAAATGAAGATGTGAAATCACTATTCCATATGTTATAAAGGAAGTTACCCCATGTTTAAGGTAGGAAGTGGCTGTGGTAGTAGGAAAGAGGTGTTGGGTCCTCCGTGGTTTGGCTGCTCCCACTCAGCCTGCTGTGCTGCGGCCGCCGCATTATCCTTCTCCTTCTCCTTTATCTAGTTTTGGATCACAAAACATGTCTTTGCTTATTAATTTATAATTAGAATCATTCATATTCTAATTATAATACTAATAAGTGTGATGTTTCTATTCAATTCAAATAAGTCATTAGCAATTTTAATTCATTGATTAATTTTGTGAGACCTACAAAGATTGAAAATCAAAAAATTCTCAGGTAACCAATGCCTCGTGAGCATTGCAATTCAATTATACATAAACAATTGTCAGTTTGCTGGTACTATTTTGTTCTAGCTTCTAAGTTATTTAATGTCTTAAATTTGGAGAAATGAAGGCATCCTATGTAAATGTTCCCACTCATAGTTTGACACATAATATGAGTAAATGTAAATTTGAGACATTACATAACTTTTATGAATATAAATTTAAATTTTTTAGTATCTGAAATGAAATCTTGCACTCCTAGAATTTCTTTTGAATGCGTTTTATGGGTCAAGACATGAATAGAATGTATACATAAGAAATGCTTACTTAAAAGTCGAGAGATTCAATAATATATATATATATATATATATATATATATATATCTTCTTCAATAAATAGAAATTTTTATTCCATTATGAAAGAGATAGATTCATAGGTATGTCATCGGAAGCTCTACATTTAAAAACTCACAAGCCTTCTTCTTTTTATTGTAAAAGTGTGAATGGCAAAGCCAATAAACTTATATAACCTAGATGGAACTCTGATTGCATAAGATAACAAAGGATCTCAGCTCTCCTCCTTATAAACGTCTCTATCTTTCTCTTGAGTAAAAATATTAATTTACTTGTGGTATTTTTCTTGAAAACATTACTTTTGGGTTGAGAAAAGAATTAAATTCGCTGAACAAGAGTAATAGTATATATCATATTATAGTTCAAATATAAATGAATTTTCTTATCCATGGGTATTGACTTAATTGAAGCTTCTCAGTCAGACTGTATGGTTGGCATAGTATTAGAGAGCACTTTGTGGTATTTGAACCCCAAAACCTAACGTAACTAAACCTTAAACTCTGAACTTAAGAAGTAAAGCATAAACTTTTATGCCTTTGCATAGCAGATTAGGATCCTCGGTTAATCTCTACGACAGGAAGTATTTTTTGTGCTTCTCATATGCCTGTTTGTCCCTTTGAGGTGTTCTCATATAAACAAATTCAGACAAGCATTCCAACATCTGGGTCGACTAATTTCTTAGTTGAAAATATTATTAATAATCATGAAAAAATATGTTAAACCACTATATATAGCAGACCTGCAGATTATAAAGAAAAATGACTAGATCATGAAAAAATGATCCCTAACACAATGAACTAGATTATGCAGCTAATGGTCTTTGTTAAGATCAACTAATAGGCCTCACATCAAATAACTTTCTTACATATAAATCCGTTGGAGGACTTTGTGTACCACAGATATGACCCATGCTTTTGAACATGTATTCTTAAATTTCATTCGCTCCAATTTCATTTTTTCCGTTCTCAAACCAGGAAATATTTTTAACCACATCGTAATATTAACAATTTCAATATTACTAATTTTTGCATTTCAACAACCAGTTAGGAAGATACTTTCAAAATTCCAATTTCTACTCAACGATAATATCAGAACACTTAATAACTTATCAAAATACAAAAAGCCATAGCACTCAGTACTAAAATCTCAGAATTACAGGTGGGGTTAAACAATTTTTTCAGAGTAATAGATATGGTAAAACTGAATTTAAATTTAGGTAAAATATATATAGACAATTGAGGAAGATTACCTTCTTGGCTAGCACGGCATTCTGCTCCTGTATCACTTTTTCCTGTCATGAATCAATGTGAAAACATTTTTATATAACGTGCAATTTCGTTATGCAACGGATCAAGCCATTATATACCCAGTAATTTAATTCTGCATAGGGTCTAGTCACTTTATGCACAATTGAAATGACTCCTAAATGATTTCGATATAACCTTTCAAGACAGAAATTTATGTGAAGTTGAAAGAAGCATTCGAGTTAGGTAGAGACAAACCTTTTTCTGAAGCTCAGAGATGGAGTCGTACAGGAGTTGGTTCTAATGAAACATCAGCATATGGGTGTCAATTAAGCAGCAAAGAATGTGCAAGAATGTAAGTGAAATATAAAGAACATTTTAGGGTTGAACTTTTTTTTTATTAGAAAAATAACAAGATTTTATATAAAAAATCACGATTTTTCACGGTCATTGCATTAAAATTTACAAATTTTCAAACAAGTACCAAAGCATAACTTGAATATTTTATGGATTTAAATTTAAGAGGCATTTGGTTTATGAAATCTTATATTCCTAAGAAAATATACTTTTTTAGAAATATAATTCCCAAATATGTAATTCCTTAAAATATAACACTTCTATATTTGATTCAACATATATATTTATGGGGATATTTTTTTAGATTCTCAAGTATATTATATTCCTATGTTTGGTTCATATTTTATATTCTTAGAAATTTTATTACTTTTTCAAAAATGCCCTTATTAATTTTTTTGTTATATATTGTAATAAATTATAAATTTAATTAAAAATATATGAATAAAGACATTTGAAAACTGAATAAATTCATAATTTGAATTATGTTTGATTAAAACATAATAAATAATTTAATATATAAAATATTAAAATTTTTAAGAATTTGAATTTGAATTTTGCAAATAATTAATTATATAGGCGAATTAAAAGTAAGTCATCACTAATATAAAAATATTAATTTCACATAATTCACACATTTAAACTTTTATATCTTTTTTACTTTGTAAAGCATTAAAAATTTTAAAAAAATTATGATTTTTCATTTTAATTGTTATGTAAATGAGATAATTTAAAAAACATATATTACATGTGAATATAAAAAATATTTGTCAATATAATCATGCACATCAAATTTTAATATATTAAAGTTACTTTACAAATTCTTTTTTAATATATCATGAGATTGTATATAAATTAATATGATTGAAATTTAAAATTTTTTTTTTACTTATTTAGTGTAATTATCTTTGTTATCATGAAAAAATTGAAAATGAAAAGTATAAGTTGAAAATGAAAAATTTTCAAAGTAAATTAAGGTTGGAATTTAGAAATTACTTTTTTTACTTGTTAAATGTAATTATATTTGTTATCTTAAAAAATAAAAATGAGAAATATAAGTTAAAAGTAAAAAAATGAAAATAAAAAATTTTCAAAATAAACTAAATTATATTTATTTTAGAATTAATATTTCTATAAGAAATATTAATATGAAATTTTTTAAAATATTCTTAAAAATATTACATTCTAGGATAAATTTTTTAAAATTTTGAACTAAACATGAAAATGTAATATTTTCATAAAATATTCTTAGGAATGTAAAAAATATTTCACAAACCAAATACTTCCTTAATTCATTATCAGTATAAATTAATTTTGTATTTTTATTATCATGTCAATAAAAAATTATTAAAATTTTTAGTCATTATTAAAAAGTTTTAATTATTATTATTTTTTAATAATGTATTTTTTTCTTATTTATTAATAGTGTAAAAAATTGACACTCGCATTTAATATATAATAATATAATTCCTACATTCATGGACGACTTTTTTGCCGCTTCTAATTCCTTCTTATGCCAGCGACAAATGCTTGCAAATTCTTAAATTTGTTGTATTGTCATATTGTGAGAGTAATGTATGTACTACAACTAATGAAACTAATTTATTTCTCATATTTCAAGGTGTGAGGAACTATTCATGTGTGTGTAAGTCCTTTCTCTTTAACATCTAACCTAATTGTAAGACACTTGTGAGACATGTAGAAAGAACATTATTATTTTTTATTGCTAATTGCAGTTTTCGCAATAGAAAAGCTTTATACTTGCAAGATTCAACAAGACTAGTTGTATGTATGAGGTGTATATACTTTGCGTGCGCGAATGTGTTTGAGAGCATTGTCTAACTGTTGTTCCAAATTCTGAAGTTCCTTCATACTCATTGAAGCTAAATCTTCGCCCATATAGTGCCTGAAAAGCCATTCTTATTATATTCAGAGATCACGGGAGGATTGGGTATATATTTATAGAAAATATTATATGCATCGAAAGTAGAATCTGAACTAAAGTTCTAAATTTTTTATATCTATTATATTAAATTTTATAAATTTATCTTATCATCAAATAATTAATTGGAAATTTTTTATTTATGTTTAAAATTTAATTTTAAATATCACTTTTTGTCATACAACATTGTTGTATAATCATATAAAAGACTACATAAATTTAAGACAAAAATTATTGAACATACAAATTCTTATATAAAAATTTTCAATTTATTTATAAAAGATTGAAACTGTACATAGATTTTGTATATAACTAATATGAGTAATACTATATGCATTAAAAATGAAATCTAAAATTGGATTGCAAATATAAATTAAGAATTTTCATTAAATATAAAATTATAAAATAAATATATAAAATTTAATCTAATAGATATAAAATAATTCGAAATTGAATTTCATATCTAGTAGTTGGAGCCTTTCTCCAAAGTTGCAACCGCAAATTTTGAATTTTTTTGATAAGGTTACAATATTGAGTAACAAGTTTTCAAATTTTATATAAAAATGTAACTTTTAATTTAAAAAAATTTCAAGAATATATGACTTGTTTAAAGATGTTTTCATAGGTGCACCGAAGCATAAAACGTCAGCAAGAAATTATGAAAGCATACATTTGATCAATATTACCTACCTCTGATTTGTCTGCAAAAGGTCAACCTTGGTCTTGAGTCTGGCATACTCAATGGTCCAGTTTTCCTGCATTCCCAAGACAAATATATTTTTCAAATTTAAAATGTGATCTCAGCATTTTTATCACAATTGCAGAAAAATACCAGAAAAAATACAATAAAATAGAAAATGATCATGATGCGATGGCAATAAATAGATAATTAAATACAATTTACAACTCATTTTTTATGTGAACCATGTTTTTAGGCCTTTTGATGCTCTTTTAAACAGAAACAAAATAAGTAAGTCAAACGTTCTAGATTCATTGCTAATTTTCCTTTTTTTTTTAAACAGAAGAATCCACACGTCTTCAACACACGTTTATGATTCTTCGTTCAAATTATGATATGTATATTAATTATTTTATTCAAATAAGATAATTATAATTATATTGATAATTATTTATAGTCATCAAAGTTGTAATTGTTAATAATAGTTAATATAGTAATTAAAACATGTTTAATAATTTGAATGGAGAATTTTGCACCAAAAACATAGATTTTACCTAAATTTTGTCCAAAAGAAAAGGCTTCGAAAATAATACGGATGCTACTGTATAATTAAGACTGCCAACAGCTTCATAGTTAATTATATACATGAATGTCGTGTATCTAAGATGACAACCTGTGATTCAGAATCATTCCCTGCAAGCTGTCTCTCTGCGTAGGCATATCTTTCATAGCGTTCCAATATCTTCTCCATGCTGTCATTAAATATTAAACGTTAGAAAACGAAAATAAAGTTCGAATGTTAGTGTTAAGATATAAATGGTTAGCAAAAACTTGAATAATTCGCTTCCCAACAGCATTCATACTCTCATTTTAGTCAAGCAAATAAAAATTCTATATATATCAAAAATGGAATCCAAAGTGGAATTATAAATATTTTATATTTATTAAATTGAATTTTATAAATTTGTTTCATTATTTTATATTTAATGACAGATTTTGATTTGTACCTAGAATTTAATTTTAATTTCATTTTGGATACATATAATATTAATGATTTAGGAAATATAAATAAGTTTGAATTGAACGAAATATCGGTTGAGTCTTGGATTGAAAAATAGCAAGAGTATTGGTTAAGGGGTTTGGTCTTAAGGATGGTATGTAGTCTATATATATATATATATATAATTAAGTACATTTTTGTAACTAAACAATTTGACATACATTTAGAGAGTTAGGGCTTAAAATATGGTGAGTTATTTTATATATTAAATATATATATTAAATATTTAATTATTCACATTGAATTACATTTTTTAAATAAAAAATCAAATCTAATAATTGACAATTTGTTAATAAAATCAATTCATACTTATATTAAATTTTATCCAATGCACAGAGTTAATTATATGATGAGTGGCTTGCAAACTACGTACAATCATTTAATAGCTTAGGGTTCTGAAGTAGAGCTAATAATCAAGGCTTACCCCACAAGAAATAATCACGTCAACGTATATTCTTCTGAAGTTATTATTTTACAAACAAATGAATATATAAATGAGTCATTTTAAATAAAACTATGCGCAAGTTCTATTTCTGATTTATGGATAGCATGATCGTAAATTACGGTTGTAATTTTATGGAATTAACAAAATTAAGAATAAATATAAAAAATATGATTATTACAGCATAAAATTGTGAAAATTGTTAATATAGTACAATTCGTAATAACAATATTGAACACAATATTACAATTATAGGCTATAATTTAAAATCTTGATGGATAGAGAAGGAAGAGAGTTTAGAATAACCTCATAGTAGAAGTTTATGCTTAATTAGTAATTCTGTAACAAAGTTACCTTTGCAATCCAATTCTCACATCCGATCTACATCTCTTCATATTTGGGCTTGCGTTTGTTTTATGAAATACAATGGCAGGAAAATTACACACACATATATATAAAGAAATTTTTCTTGTTTTTTAAAAAATAATGTATAGGATTTTGTAACAGTGAAGAAAAACAACTTTTTTAAAAAAATATTATTTTTATCATACTCCTCATATTTAATATTAAATAAATAGAACATTTTTATTAATTTATAACTATAAAGAAAAGAGAATGTCAAATATTTTATAAAAGACATTTCGTCAAGACAAATCCACTGTTATCATCATTACTTGTAATTAACTATTTTGAGATGGAAGTATATTAGAATGGAAATATAAATATATAAAAACCTGTGCTTAGCATTATAAAACTACATATGAATATTCCATTGCATAGTTTGGTTAGTTCCAAGAATTCAGGATATAGACTCCACTGTCCTCTGTCTCGTATGTCGGAGAAACTACTATTGTCTTCAAAGTTCAGAGTTTATTTGATATTTCATTTGGTTGCTTCTTTATTTTGTCGACGATGAACATTCAACTATAGGTATTACCTTATTAACTAACTTGATTTAATCCTTATCTGTTTTTTTTATCATTGGTTGAAACATTTTTATTATTTTTTCGTGGGATTTGATTAATTCATTTACACACACCCATGCATTAACTCAGTTTTGTTATACTCATTATATTGATAAAAAAAACCTAGTCAAAGCAAATTATCAAAGAAAAAAATTAGAAGTGCGGAAATTTAGGGTCAATTTATTTTTTATTTTTAAAAATAGTTTTTCATTTTTTATTTTTAAAAAATTAAACAATTTGTTTAATAATATGTTTCAAATTTTATTTTTAGAAATTATTCTCTGAATATTTAACTTAAAAATAAAAAATAGAAATAACTTTTAATTTTTTAAAATTTATTTTCTTATTCTGAATATCAATCTTATAATTAAATAATATATTTTCTTATTTATAATATTATCACCTTTTAATTTTAATTTTCTTTCAATCCAAAAATAGTTTTTAAAATTATTTTTGAAAATATTTTTTAAAAATAAAAAATATATATCCAAATACACCCTTAACTTTCACCATTAATTCCTTTTAATTTTATTTTAATTTTTTAGTTCCTTTTATTTTTTTATTTTTAAGCAAATTATCAAATCACCTTAAGGTTCATTCTAATTAGATTCAAACACCTTCTTTATTTTTTTCTAGAGCACAAAAGTGGATGTATGTTTAAAATAGAAAAAAAAAAGTGAAATAAGGGCATATGAACAAGAGCAATCAATGTATATTTCTAAGAATCGGTGAGGTGCGATTGTAATTACGCAAAAGGTGAGTTAATTTGTCATAATTTTAAATTGGACAAAAGTGTATAATATTCTCCTCAATTTTGGGATGGTTAGATTTTACTCCATTCCACTTTAAAAATTTGGAAACCACACCATTAAATTATACAAAATTTAGAAATAATTAGCATCTATAATCACAATATCATAATTATGTTGGTTTATTTTATTATTATTATTAAATATTTTTTATGTTATATAATTAATAGAAATTAAACTAGAGATATAAAATTTTAATTAAATAATAAAAAATGAGTTATAAAATTACATATGAAAAAATGATGAAATAAACTAATATATTATAATATTATGATCCTTGTTTAAAAAATTCATAAAAAATAATGTATTTAGATAAAATAATTAATAAATTTGAAAAGAGGTATTAATTAATTCTAAATTTTTTTGAAGTTTAAATCAGTAATTTCTAAATTTCTGGAGTAAAAGAAGCAAAATTCAACCATCTCAAAATTAAAAAGGATATTTTGTATTTTTTTTCTTTTAAATATATTGCAAGGAAATTATGATAAAAGATTGAATCACCAAATGGTTTTATATGTGGTCGAGAGATACATAAAAGTGTTTCCTAAGGCGCTATTAAAATGGTTACAAGTTATGCGAGAAAAATGTAACGGAATTTAGCGTTCAATAAACTTCGAAAATTAAGTACTATATGTTTTTCCCCAAAATTAAGTTCTATGTTTTTTCCCCACAATTCAAGCTTGAATACTGTAATTTTCACCCAAGAAAAATAAAATCATAGTAATTTTCTGTTCTTGTTATTAAAAAGAGATAATTAAAACATCCATTTTTCCATGCTCGATTTGCCGATCTAAAAGTACGGATGAAGCATGAAAATGCACAAGACAACCATGATTGATCAATCAGACTAAAAAACAGCAGATTATAGTAGGAAAATATGAAGTCATCATTCAAAATATAGAAGGCAGAAAAAGTAAAATAAAAGTAGTGGCAGCAAAATTACTTCATATCCTGAATTGAAAGCCCCTGATCTTCAAAATGAACATGACAAGTAAGCAGAAACGACCCTCATATATATATCCATTTAAGAAGTTCTGCCACCTCATCCACCATCTTTACACAATAAGTTGCAGAAAACCAGTTTAACGGTTTTTTAGGACGCCCAAAGACACTCACAAAAAATGGTTTTTTGAATTTAAATTTCTTTAATTAGGTTTTTTTCCCCTAGACCAGATCTGGCACCTCATCAATCAATTTTAAACAAAAAGTTGCAGACAACCAGTTACCAGTTTAAGAGTTTTGTAGGATAATAGAAGAAACTGCCAAAAGTGGTTTTATATACATTTGAACTTCTTCAAAGTAATTAGTTTTTTCTTTTTTTTTTGGGTCAGTTTGACCAAACAATCTTCCACAGAAAAACTCAGCTTCTCTATCGGTAGGGTTCAACTAACTTTATATGTGTAGAAGCAAATAATAAATGATCTGATGATCTAAGAATAAGAAAGATGACAAAAGACAAAGAACATTAATCGAAGTCGTCCCATTATCAGATTGAAAACAAACGAAGGAAGTGAAAAAAGTTTTCCCACTTTACACCATATCTTCACCCAAAATATACACACACAAAAACAAAAACTAGAAGCATGTTAAAAATGGTAGTAAAATAAAAAATTAATCATACGGTAAAAATTCATGTAGCAACAAAAGTTACAAATATTAGGTTTTGAAAACATGAAGTAAAGCTTCTGTCTCTACCAGAATTTTTACTGTAATTTTGACCAAATTAGGCATAAAAAAGAAAGAGCAAAAGAGATCGATGCGGGAGAAAGTGATATGTACCAAGAATCAGTGGCATATTCAAAGAGCTTTCCTTTGTGAGAGAAGACAATCAGAGCAACTTCAGCATCACAGAGCACAGAGATCTCAAGGGCTTTCTTAAGCAGACCACCTCGTCTTTTGGAAAATGTAACCTGCCTGTTGATCTTGTTCTCTATCCTCTTCAGCTGAACCCTACCTCTCCCCATGATATCCTAGTGACCTAATTTGAATACAAAGAATCTTGTTTTCCTCAGTTTTCCGAAGAAAAACCCAAACAAGAGAAATCCTAGTAAAAAGAACGGCCTCCCCAGAATGCTTAAAGGAGATTTCTAAATCTTTGGATCAGAGAACATTAAAAATATATGTATATATTAAGGAAATTTAGTTTATGGGTCTTTCTTCTTCTGGACAGGTATGGAGTTTTGTGATGAGAAAGCCCAGTGAATGAGTTCATATGGAGAATAATCTTGAAAAATGGAACATGTGCGGATTGGGGACAACCAGTCAAGTGGTTTTGGTTTCCGGTTTGGGAAAACCAGGGTGGTTTTTCATGTTGTGTTGTCGACGTTCTATTGGTTTACAGTGTACTGTTTTACCGTAAGTGGACCATGACATGGTTTTGGGACTCTTTGACTAAAAATTTATTTTAATTCTTGATATTTTTAATTTTTATGTAAGATTTATATTAATTTTTTAAAATTATAAATTTAAGTGAAATTTTTATATTTAATAAATATTAAATTAATATAAATTTTATTTCATAAATTAAATTGATAAAAATTAAAAGTTTGAAAGATTAAAATTTTAATCTAAAATTTTCCGTGATCTCTCTCCTCTGCCCTGGAAGTGTCAGATTGTCCAAACTACGTAATGTTGTACGTGCAAGAACGGATGGGCATTTGATTCACGGCGCCACTGTTACATTGTGGTTCTTGAAAGTTGAAATGAGAAGTGGTAGATGTCTAGGGTTTATTTATTTATTATTTTTAAAGTAATTTTTTCATTTTTAAAAGAATTTTTAGTAAACTTTTTTTGAAATTTTAATTTTAAAAATAAAAAATATATTTAAACACACACTTATTTAGCAATCCCCTTTTGACCACTTATCTCGTATTATCGAGTGAAAAAAATAGATACAGACTATCCCTCAAAATAACGCATGGCATGGTATAATACAATGTAAAAATGAATTGCATCGAGCAGTATTTATATGTTGAAATTATTTTAGTTCAATAAATATAAATAAGTTAGTTAAATTTCAACAATTCAAAATTCAGTTTCAATTTAGTTCGAATATAACTTTAAATGAATTTATATTAATTTTTAAATATCATATTATTTGATTTAAATTTCTTATTAAACTTAAAACTTTTGATAACCTAGGTATCCTAGGGAATGTTTCTCTTTGCATTTAACAAGGTCGATCTCTATAGTATTGTATATTTTATCCGAAGATATTTTATATTAAAAAATCTTAATTAATTGTATAACAATAAAAAAAATGCTTATGCCTCGTAATTAAATGAATAATAGATGCTACCATGTAGATTTTTTTCTTGTTAAAATAATAATTTGTGTATCTTATAATTAAAACTGCTTTCTCTTTAAAATAAAAGATATATTTTTATCACACTCCAATATTTAATTTTGAGAAAATTAAATATTATTTATTATTTTAATATTTTATAAGTATAAATATAAGTAAAATGAAACTATTCTTACCAAAAATGCTTTTGGTTAAGAGATTGGGATCCCAATTATTTTTCTTCATAAGCCATTCATGAGATTCTTTTTATTTTGTTAAAGGATTTATACCGACATGTATTTATTCTTTGCACCAATGTTCTAATTAGTACGCTTATCACATGTGAAAACTATTATATAAGCCCCGAAAATACATAATTTCGATGCCCAAATTAATAAATGGTCTTTATCAAAGTACAAAGAAATATTAACTTACTGGGAGTACTTTTCGAAGCCCTGTCAATTTTCAAAACTTTAATTTCTGGGTCGAGATGTAGTACCAGTGGTAACATCGATATTAATGTTAACAGTTATTGAACACTTACTGCAAAATGGACAAGTCCTATTTCCAAGGAAAAAGATTATCTAGCAAATTTAATCCCCTTCATATTGCAAATGCTTGAATGTATCACCACTACGCAATTACCATTTAACATCTTATAGTTTAACTCATTCCACGTTGATAACTATCGATGTATATAAGTGTATCGCTGCATATTGTTTATATAAGATATGACTTTATCAATCACCGTTAAAAATTGACTTTTTTCATCTCTTAAATCTCACAATAGTATATCAATTTCTATCAAATAATTGATGTGTAATATAGGTAAGATGATGGTTTTCTAGAATAATTGACATGATTTATTAATTTTTTTATCTAGTAAAATTTTCTAAAATCTCACTACTTCTAAAATAGTATCTAAAATTAATTATAGAATCTAACAACTATATTATTATGCAAGCAATTAAACAATAATATCCAAACCCTATTTCAATGTCTTTATGGTAAAAAATAATATCTCATATATAATAAACATTCAATGATAACAACTTCATACATTTAATTGAGTCCATATAGTATACGACGTATAGCACGTACATTGGAAAAATTGAAAATAATACCTCTAAATACAAAAAAGAAAGTTACGTTATTTTGAATGACATAGTCATAGACAAAAAATTTTAAAAAGTCTATTGTGACAAAAGAAGGACATAAGCATATTCAAATTGAAGTTGTAGGTGTAACATTAATACAAAATATGCTTTTATGATAAAGAAATTTATTACTTGTTTTATGACATTAAACTTTCGTAGTATTGTATGTTGTTTGCATAATGCTCATCTTGTCCTGACCCTTTATATAGAAATACCCATTGACTTTCTTTTATAAGTAAAAAGTCCAACGCCTTTTCTTTAACACCCACAATCGATCCACTTCATGGAATAATATATCAACACTCACACCACCCAAAAACCTTAAAAAATAAAATAAAAAATATAGAATCTAAATAAATTAACATAGTACAGAATAAATAAACATTCTTTATTACGATTAAAGAAAAAATGAGACATTTAAATGAGCTTTAATGTTGAGAAGAAGGTGCTAATGAGATGAAGGCTAACAATTGACTAAACTCAAGTTAAGGTGATTTTTTATGTGAAAAAAAAAACAACAGTCTTCTTACTTACAAAAAAAAAATCAATTAGTTAATCTCTCTATAGGGCACTATGAATTTCGCAAGGAAGACACTTTTGCCCTACAACCTACAATTTAGCATTAAGACATGCTCCCTCACCTTCATTTTTGTAAGTTTTGACAAAAGAAAAGTGGCAATACTTAAGTCTTTCACAATAATTATGCATAAAAGCTAACATCTAATATCATGTTTAACAATCAAATATAAAAAGTTGGTTATTTATAAAACTAACATTATATTATATTGATATTGGTTATCAACAAACAATTAACATTGTTTTTCATTTTTTTTTATCAAATTATTGTTGTTTACTGCCAAATTCTAATTAAGACATAACTTAATTTTCCATGTTAGTTATTTTTATAAACCTAATATTGTACATTATCCATATTGATTTTTAATAAACAACTAACACAGTTTCATAGGTTTTTTTTCAATTTATTATTGTTACTACCTGAAAATCAAAAATCAAACCTATTATATAAAAATTATGGTAGATACAATTATTAATACAAAAGAGCACCACCTTTTAATTAACATTAAATCATACAATAATATTTATAAACAACTTTAATAATACATACAAAACATTTATACATTTATAAGCAATTGCACTAAGTTTTATAAGTACAAGCATATATATATTATATTTTTATTTACAATTAAACCTAATAAATTATACATTTGATAGCCCTTTAAGCTAATGCTAGTTTGTCTCTCAAGAAATATGCAACCTATTTTGCCTATAAGGCTCCTATATATTTTTCACTATATAGGGCTATTTTTCCTTGAAAAATATACATGATTACATACAAAACTTAATAAGAAGATAGGATTACATGTTTCTATAAGTGTCTACCCAACTAAAATTCAAACAAATTACCTTATCAAGTCTTTCATTCATCTTCACATGCATGACCGTGTCTATCATATATTTCATCATAAAGTAACAACATTCATGTTGCCTTTGAGGTGAAGCACTATAGTAAAGTAACTCAAAATAGTATTAATTTCATGTAATGATGATCAATCATCATATTGGGTACCTAAACATACACATGCACAAAAAAGTTACCTTCACTTGTAGTCGTTCAACTTTGCCTATCTTGCGAAAATTACTTATTCTATAATGTATGTTCATGGCCTTACTAAGTATCATTTTCCAACCCTTACATGATTTATGCCCTGGTGGGTCAAGCCATTAGATCATCTTGTTCTTTAGATAAATAATGTTTAACATCTAATGGTCCCTACAACATGATCAATATCATTGTAAGATAGTTAAGGAGAAAATAGAGTCAAAGATGAATCAATCATCTTTGCACCCACATACCATCCATGGTATGGTGCCATGTAAGATTTTCATTTCTTGTTCACTAATATGGTCATGTCTATGTGCTTGTATTAAAACTCCAATGTTGTCCCCACCTCTTAAGTGTAGTTTGGGTATAGGAAACCAAAGTAGAAACCCAATTTCCTATCCTTAATGATACAGTGCAAGCACCTAACATTTCCAAAATCCATAAGTAATAGAATTCATAATGTCTAATATGTGCACAAAACTAAAGAAAAATTAAAAGTTAAAGATGAATGCATTTAATCCAAGCCTCTACAATAGTGACATCTATCTTTTCCATGCTCACAAGATACAAGATGAGATCCTTGGACAAGATAATGTTACATTTGTGTCCTATGACATTGAAGCTCATATGCAATGAAATCATATCATCATTTGACATTTCTAGTTCAAAGAATCGAAGCTTTTCTTAAGATTTGTTAACTTTTTTTTTATTAAAAATGAATTGCTAAATTTTTTGATTATTTATACTTACCATCCTTGTCTTTATCCTTTATTAATGATCTCTTATTAATTTCTTTCTATGGGAATATTTAAAATGGATTGCAAAAAAATATATGAAAATCAAACATGTTAGATAATATTTTATTTGACCATCAACAATGTACTTAAAATAATGGAAAACCTTATCTCTATGGAGAATGAAACCAATGCCTTTGGCTAAGCTAGCAAATATTAACTCCTTAAGCCACTATAGTTATATCATCCATAGGTCAAAGCACCTTAGCCATGTTGTCCTTAACAACATCTACCATAATCTCATACTAGTCTTTTTACAATGTAATTGTGTAGAATGTCAAGTTTGGAAAAATCATGCCCCTCACTACTTATCTAATAAGGAGTTCTATAATCATAAGTACACATCTATGTTCACCTTGCAATGATAAATAAACTAGCTAATCAACATCAATGTAAAACTATAACGTTATTGAAGAATACCTATTAACAAGTAATAGGGTGACAAAAATTTACTTGTGGTAATTAGATGAATAGGTTAGGGTTAATAAGCTAATAGCTGCACTACTGTGGCAATAGATTGCCATTCATACCTCCTCTTCCATCCCCAAGGTGGTGGCCCATGTGCTACTTTCTTGCCAAAGCATGACCACCACATCTTGCATAATGTTTCTCACCAAAGTCTCCTTTATCTTAGCTATGAGCTTCGCGATATCTCTATTAGATAATCCTCTATTGCGAAAAAGTTTTATAGCTCTCACAAAGTAAACTTTAAGGCCTCTTTATTCTTTAATGCCCTTCACACATTTGTGATGCTCTTGAGTTCATAAGATAACAATTATGATGTTCATTCTCTTTTTTGGCTAAAACTCTTCTTAGTGGCTTGCTACATGAACTCATCCTAACATAATGTAATCAAACATAATTAATTAAGTGTTGGTAATTGAACAACGCACTTTGCATTTGATAAATAAAAATAATAACATCTTTTTCCACTCACTATGCAACATGTTGACTCTCCTTTATTATGAATTTGCTTTTCTTATTTACTTTACCTTTCACTCTTAACTTATATCATTGTATGTGGGTGACAAAATCATATGTTTGATCATTAAACTAATCAACAACTTGTTTAGTAGCTTGAATCCTTTCCTTGATGTGCTCCTTCTTAAGCTACCCATAATTACCCTAAGATAATTTATATTTGGAAACATTTTTAACTTGGTTTGCCTTACTCTTTACATTTAGGGCCTATTGACAAAAAAAATAACATTTGATAAGAAGACATTCTTCACTATCAATAGTGGAAGGAACATAATAGTTCTGAAATGGTCATATTTATCTAGAACTCTTTTGAATGGAAAATCTCCATAAACTTCTCCCATGTGCAAGCATCAATCCAATAATATTTTTTAAGGGAAATTCTCACCTCTGTCCTTATAGGGATAACATACTCCTTCATCAAATAATGCTTAAAAATCCTTCCACCTATTGCTTGCCACCATTAAGATATAGTCTTTGTGATCCTCATACATACTAAATGTTGCCTGCAAGGCAACACACAAATGAATGACAAAAAAATTTAGTAATTTAGAATGATTATTATACATATGTAAAAATTGAAATAAAGATAAATATTAGGGAGCCTTACAAATTTATTATCCAAATGGCATCCTTGATATCTTGTTGTACTTGGTACTATTTCCTAGTAGCAATGGGCACTTTGACACATACCAAGCGTTGAAGTATATACTCTACTTCTCCTTTTTAGCATGCTTAAGGATGATGTTCCTTATAATTATAGGACCCCTAACTCCCTTCCTTTTTTTACCATCTTTACTAAAATTAGCTAAATTCATGTTGCTTTTATTTAAAAAAATTTAACAAAAGTATTATAAATATTTAACTTGTACATTAAGCAACATCTAATAAACAACCAAACACATCCATATCATAACTTAAATGACAAAGAATAATTGCATATTATTTTAACACATTCAATTTTATCCTAGAATAAAACTTTACTAATAACAAATTGACATTTTCAAAAAAATAGCTTACAAGTAACAGAGTCACACCAATATAGAAAACTACTCCAAAATAACATCTAAGCAAAAAAAGATAATTTTAAAAATATAAGAACATAATAAGATATTCCAAACCTTGTACACAGTAATTAAATCATAATTTTAAAGAAAAAAATGGAAGTTTTTTAACAACATAGGACAATGCTACCTTTTTAACCTTGAAAACACAATCAAAATGCAAAATGCTCACAAAGAATAAGAAAATTGAGCAAAATACCTCAAATAGATAAGAATAAATGCTAAAAATGGTAGAATGTTTATGTCACACAATTGTTGAACAAACATTGGATAAATTTGAGTGGAGAGCACAAAAAATGCATAGCAAATTAGTCTATAAAATAAGTTTGTCTACAATTCTAAGAAATAAAGATAATGTATATGCTAGTGGCAACATTTCCAATGTTAGTTATTAATAAAAAAACTAACATCAATATGTTTCCATCTTAGTTGTCACTAAAATCAACATCAAATGTTCTACACATAATTGCAAAAATATCCCTAAGAGCAGACTTTCAATGTCAGGTATATATAGGAACTAACATCTAATATTTGGTACCACTTCAAATCTAATGCTTTGGCTTCATTTTTTATGTTAATTTTTAAATAGCCAACATGGAAAGTAATTTTTTTGACCCCATTTTCAAATGCAACTCTTAAGCTTCCATTTAATGTCAATTTGCTAATAACTTTTGTGAAAAAATAATTAGGGTTTTACAACATTGATTGTTAATTAGAGTCAACATAAGATGTTGCTTGTATTTTTTAAAATGGCACCACATTATTGTATACATCAGTTTTTAGTTAATTCGATTTTAATATGGCATGGTGACATTGTAACATAATTTTGTAATAGTGTATCTACAATATATCTCCTCATCTCATCAATTATTTAAACATTATCTTATCTTATCTTTCAATTTGTCTTATCCATTACTATTCTTATGTATAAATTTAAGACATTTGTATATAAGTGTTGTTTTAATTTCAGTAATAAAATGTATTCTTTTCACTTATATATATATATATGATATATATATATATATATATATATATATATATATATATATATATATATATATATATATATCATATATCTCTTTATACTATCAAAGCTCTAAAAGCTCAATAGCTAAGATCTAACTTCTATTTCTCCCATTTTTTCAACTATGATTGCCTAACCTTCCATGTTAAAGTAATAACAGAATCAATCATAGGCCTTCTCTTGACAACTTTAGCTTTTAGGAATGACTAATGCTTGATATGGTATAAAAAATTCTTAGATTGAAAAGTGAAGGATTTGATTCCTATAGCCTTCACTTTAAACATTAAATATTCGCACAAAGTAAGACAGACCCATGTTATGCTCACGCTTTTAGCCCAAAGAGCTATTATGTGATATGACATATTACAGTAATAATAAAATCAATCCTATACTTTATCCCAATAACTTGAGATTTAATGAACTTAACATTATTGATCAAAATTTAATCTTTGATGAAGACTTTACTTTGTATGTCTTCATATACCCTTTTCTTTTGTAGATCTCTCTAATTGCTTAATTGCGGATAAGGAATATCTTAAACATGAAGAGGTCTATAATGAAGTCTATGTTCCTTCTTCACATTACACTTATCAAACCTACCAAAACAACTAAAGTCGTTCACCTTTTAAAGCACTCATAATATAGCTCTAACCAAAGACATGCTTATAATTTTCATAATTTCTTTGGATCCTTACCATGGCTATCCTTCATCTAAATGTCCAAATTACTTATATGGTATTAATAATCCTCAAACCAAATGCACTTAACAACCTTCAAAGTGTCAATATTATGGCATGTCTAATCACATGGCAAAATATTGTCTAAAACTCATGGCATATCCCTAACAATCTCAAAGCCCAATATGTTGCCTCACTCTTTTTCTCTTAACAAAAATTAGGTTTTAGACCCTAGCACTTCTCATCATATCACTAATGACTTTGGCAATCTATTACTAATTTATCAATTCATTCAGAATTGAATGAAATCATGATTGGTGATAATTTAGGTTCAAAAATTGCAATTATTAGTTCTGCAATCCTTCATACACCAATTTCTTCATTCATATTATTTAACATCTTATGTGTTCCTATCATTGCCAATAACCTTATTTTAGTTTCCAAATTTTGTAAAAATAATAATGTTTCCATTGAATTTCATCCTTGTTACTTTCTTGCGAAGGACAAATTTACCAAGGCAACTCTATTACATGGACAAAGTATTAACAATATATATCCATTTTCATCCACCATTCCTCATATCATAAATTGATTGATTTGACAATATGACACACTACCTTTACCATATGGCATTCGAAGCTTAGTCATCCATTGTTTAAAGCCATGCACATTCTATCTTAACAATTTTCTCTTCTAACAACTTCAAACTTTCCTTTTAGTTTCAATTGTGATGCTATAAGCTTCTTTTCTACTCTTTCACTCTTAAAAGTTTCAAACATTTAGAATTTATTTTCTCTAATGTATAAGGTCCACCTTCACTTTCTTCTATAAAAAAAATAAAAAGTGATATTGTATTTACTTTTATTCAATTTTAAAAATAAGTAGAAAATCATTTTAATACCAAAATCCAATCATTTTATATTGATAACTGGTATTGAATTTACCTTTTTAAAAAATTCACCTTATAACTAATGGCATTTCTCACTATATATCCTAAAATATCTTAGTCTAATCAAATGTAATTGTCACCATATTGTTGAAACTAGTCTAACCTTGCTTTATAATGCTTCCTTTCCTCCTAACTTTAATCCTATGCCTTTTGTCATTCAATTTATTTGAAAAATCATATGCTTATGTGTACACTTAAAAACTCAATACCATTTTCAATGCCACTTTGACATTCCTTCTAATTATTACCACTTATGTATTTTTATTGTCCATGTTATATATAGTTAAAATCATACTCTACCTATGAACTTGATGTTATGTCTTGAACTTGTGTATTTTTAGGCTTTTTTTCCTAATATCATGTATATGAATGCCTTGATCCTACTACCAATCATTTATATGTATCTAATTAGATTACCTTTTATGAAACATCTCATAAATCTAAACCTAACATGACTCCTACTCAAATTCAACTTTAATCACTATACTTCATCCACTAAAACAATCCTCCTCATTCATTCCAATCATATCTTCACAACCACTAAGCCACATATTATGTCATATCATAACTTCATCATCATTTAATCCTAGTCCCATAATGTCCACATCATAACTTTGAACTATATAAATACCTTTGTCCTTATGGATGATTAACACAAACCTACCTTTACTACTTATAGAGTTACCTTAACTTCCTTATTGGACCTACCCTCTATGCACTCATGTTGTGGCCAACATCTTTAAAATTAAGAAAAACTTTCAAGCAATATGTTAACCTTTGTTTGCCTTGCTTGAACTAACTAGTGTTACAATAGCTCTATATAGTTTTCAATAGTGTAAAGCCATGTTTGATGAATTTAATGTCCTAAAAAAATAAAAGAAATGGGTACTTGTTCACCTATCATGTTCAAAAAATATCATTAGCTATAAAAGGATTTTCATAATAAAGAAAAATCTTCATGATTCTATTTCTAAATACAAAGCTAGGTTAAAAAAGGGTTTCATTAATAGCTTAGGGTTAAGTTTTTTCATACATTTAGTCATGTGTTGAAACCCATAACCATTCAACTTATTCTAACACTTGTTGTTATGTATGATTGGCCTATTTAACAAATAGATGTAAATAAAGTTTTTCTCCATGGTACTCTCACTGAAGATGTTTATATGGCTCAACCACTAAATTTTATTGATCCTAGGTATCCCATTATATTTGTCATCCTAAAAAATCCCTATGTTTAGTACACCACACTATAGCTTTTTTTTTAAAAAACTCAAGTTTAAACACTTTAAGTTTAAGATCTCTCTTTATATATAGGCAAAATGGCATCTTGTTATTTGTTTTAATTTATCTTAATAATATGTTAGTCAATGGCTCTTCTTTTAATGCTATTTATTCATTTATTAAAGCTACTTCTGCTAAATTCTCTATCAAAGATCCTAGTCACATTAATTTTTTTAGGCTTTAAAGTTGTTCATAATCCTCAAGGAATATTTCTTAGTTAGCACAATTATATCCAATATTTGCTTAAAAAGAAAAAAATAGTTAAAGCTAAAAAGTTTTTTACTTTGAATCCATGTCCATCCCACTACCCTAAAATTGTGAATCTCTTTCAACTGATGAGGCCCAATATTATAGCATTATAAGTGCCTTATAATACCTTATATTTACAAGATTGGACATCTATTATACTACTAATTTCTAGTTCAATTCATGCATCATCCACTTGAATCTCACTAGGTTATAGAAAAAATGTTATATCAGTACTTGAAAAAGATTATGTTTCACAACCTTTTAGTTCAAAAAGCTCATAATATCACACTTATTGCATCTCCTAATGTGGATTAAGGTGGTGGTAGTAATAATTTCAAATCTGCTACTACCTATGTTATATATCTTGATGTCATACCTATTTCTTAGAGATCTTCCAAATAATAAGTAGTTGAATGATCTTCAATGGAGGTTGAATGTCATGCTCTAGACACAATAACTCACTACAAGGAAAAAAAAAGATTAGTGATGAATAAATCCCTCATAAAAGAGCAAAAATCCTTCACTAAAATTAAATTAGTGATGGATAAGATTCCTTGCTAATCCCTAGCTAAAAACCTCCTTACTAGTTATTTGTGAGGTTGGGGAAACTTCCTCACCATTTTTCGCAAGAAACTTTTTCCCTTGCTAATGTGGTATTTTTGTCACTAATTTAGATAAAAAAAAAGGATAAATTTGACCATTTGTTTACGAGGAATCAGCAAGGGAATATGTCCTTTTTAAAAATGAGTGAGGATTATGTCCTTTACACAATCATTCATTAATTGATTGTATCAATATTAAAAGTTCTATTTTTCTATTTATTTCCTTTATTTATAGTATACCTTACCTTACAAAATAAAAACTATAACAAAAAATAATGCTACATTCATTAGCAATAAGCATTCAAAACATTTAGGATAAAACATCAAAGTTTCAATTGAACAATAATTTCATATATACACAGTGCAATTAAACATTCTGTATGAGTGAACTAATTACATGTACTCTAAATTAAAGTTCATCCAAAATGCTAATTAAACCATCCAAAAAAAAAGTTAAGTTCCTATAATATGAACAAGTTTCTTTCTAAGCTAAGTTCCTATATGAAGTTTACCTTGTTACAATTGTTGAACAATTAGCTTAGCTTGTGGCCAAAAATAAAGAAGGTATTTTTTCCACTAGAATGCAGTTCTTCTTTATCTTGCAAACCTTCTAACTTAACTTTCTCAATAGCATTTTTTTCTAAAGAAAGCATATTATGATGCATCAAATATTGAATAATAGAAACTTAAGAGTCACATGTAAGCAAAGAAAATAAAATAAAAGATAATCAAGTAGTAAATAATAATCAAAAGAATAATTTTTATTAAGTAGTAAATAATGATCATAAGAACAATTTTTATGTTTTTATGCATATATTTTCTTGTGAAAACACACAAAAACTACATTGTTAGCTAGTAGAGTTCTTTAATTTAAAACTACAAGTCAACTGCAAAATATCAACTATAAAAAAAGAAAGTAATGCGTATTTGACAAGCTTGCATTTTTTAAAAATTGATGGCAAATTCTCAAGACTAGTAATTGAAGGAAAGAAAATCTAATAAAAATTTTTGTTAGCCTTAAGATTATATATGATGAGTTTTTATGATGACAAATAGGTGTTGCAATAGCATTGTATGTCTTGTACTAAATTGGTATATTTTATAAGCTTTAATGGACATATTATGTTATAATTGATGCATGTATGATATGAGGCTTATGCATGTTCTTATGCTAATTTATTTTATATGAATCATACATCAATATCTTGATATATTATATTAGACTAACTATATTGTTTGCAAGGTTTATGAACTTGTATATAGGAAAGTCCAAGATGAAGAAGAATGAGCATTGAAGCAAAAGAATAGAAGATCACATTATGCTCAACTCAAGAACAAGAAAGAAATACAAGAAAGAAGATGTGGTCCAAGTATTGAAGATTGAGAAGATTAAAAGCTTGGAAGCATCAAGAAAAGTCAAGGAACTTCATTGGTATAATTTTTCATCGTAAGGCTTAGTCTTTCTTGTAAAATAGAGTATTTCATGATATAAAGCTCAAACATATTTTTCATAATCTTAGCTTGATCAAAATTCTTTAAAAGATAGCCCACAATCATGTTTTTACAAGATAGCTTATGGGGACATTTCAAAAACAAATGAGATATGAGTTTTTGATGTTTTCAATTTTGACCTTTGGTCATTCTCTCAATCATATCTCATAAAATACTCATGATTTTACTGTCAAACTTTTTCCATATCAAAATAGACTCAAATAGCTTTCCATGGACATATTGTTTACTTAAAATTAATAAGATATGAAATAGTTATGAATTTTACAAATTGAGTCTTAAAATCAGATTTTCACTAATTCAGTGTTTCTGACCTTTGCTTATTGTTTTGAACATATCTTAAAAATTATATCATATATGAGCATGAAACTAATCTCATTTGAAAGTAGACTCAATTATCTTTCTAATGATAGGTCATTTTCTTAAAACAGACTTAAAATAAAGAAGTTATGACCTTTTAAAGTTGAGTTTGCATTTCTATCTAGGTGAATCGATTGATCAATCGATTCCAAACATCCAGAGAGTACTCTGGACGTCCTAAATTGATTCACCACTCAATTGCAGCAGTTTTGGTGCATGAATAACGGCTAATAATGGCTAGTTTTCATTCCTAACAATCCCAAATAGCTATAATACTCCATGGGCTTCATATATAAGCTAAGATACATCAAATACAACTAAGAGAGAGCCTGAACTACATCTTTAAACATCATTTTACATCCTTCTTCATCCATATCATGATTTGAGCTTATCTTTGTGAAATTTCTTTATTCTAAGTGTTTCATTTGTATCATCCACTCTTTAAGAGAGTTTTTATAAATTGTTCTTCATCTTTTATCATTTCCTAATTGTAAAGGGTGAGGTATCCCTTGTAAGAGAGATTTTTTGCTTAAGAAAGAGCAAGGAATTGTAAGGCTTCTTCAAGTGCCATTGAAACTTAAAGAATAGTGGATTAACACAAGCTTAGAGAGCTTGGAGAGTGGATGTACACCTTGGTGAGGATATCCAAGGGAGGAACCACTATAAATCCTTGTGTTTGATCTCTCTTCCTTATCCTTTTATTTTTTTCTGCAACATTGCTCTATTTTTTTGCGGTGTACACTCTATTTTGGTGTTGCTATTTGTTGGATATATTTGTGCTGTAATGTTTATGTTGTTGCTTGGATATTGGAATGATCGAAAGAGAAATTCATCTCCATCATACTATTGTTGTTTGTTGAGATATTGCGTTGAATGCTTTATTCTTGTTATTGATAATTGTTTAATACATTATGCATCAATATTGATCTTGATCCTTAAATGATTGAAAATATTATTCATCTATGGATAGTTGAATGAATTGCTTTGCACAAGTAAATTGAATTGTTATATCTTAAGTGCAAACATATTCATAAAAACTTCTTAGAATTATTTAAATCAAAATTATTCTTATGGCTTTCCAAAATAAAAGGCTTTTCAAAAAGAATTGCAAAAATAAGAAAAATTTTAAAAATACCTAATTCATCCCCTCTTGGGTGTGGGTTTCCAAGGCCAACAATTTTAACAAAGCACATGCTAAAAAAATTATCTTCATTTGTCAATGAATTCAATAGACCATTTTCAATTCAATTTAAAACTCGAGTGTAATAATTGTTTGAGTAATGATAATTAGTTTTAGTTAATCCATTCATTAAACTAGATTTTAAGTTATGAATAACAAAAATTAATAAAACCAAAATAATGTTGAAAAGCTAGAATCTAATGTACCATGTCATTTATAGGTTTAAGTACAATATAGAATTAAGAGAGATAGGAAAGTGAAGTAATAATAAAGAATCAACAAGCAAAATTAAAGCAAATTGAGAAGATAAAAAGGTAGTAGATAATAATTAAGAGATTAACCATCTCTTTTCTCACATAAACTTGTCACCTGACCTTATATCATTACTCATCATAGGCATAAAAGGATAATAATCATAAGAACAAGTAAATGAGCAATTTATAATAACAATAGCATATGAATTCTTCCTTTTCACTTGCTATAAATTGTAAAAATAAAATGCAACCTTAAACCAAATCAAAAAAACAAACATATATGAAGCAAAAACAAAGGAAATGCAACAAATTGACACAATCTCAATACCATAAATGCATGAAATGCTTTACTACACAAGAATAAATGATACGCCAAATGTTCCATCTTGCATCATGTTATAATATGATAGAAAATATACTAAAGAAATTAAGAGTTCCATTTTTTCATCAATAATAACATAAATCATCAAAGCAAAATTTTTTATTGATCCACATGCTTCACCTTCTAGAGTATTATAGGGATAAAGCATTCCCCATTATAACAAAGAGGTAAAATACACATTAGAAGGAAAAATGATTAGATAAATAAATTACTTAGAAAAATATAGGAATAAAAGGCCTTAGAAATCAAAAAGACTTATCATACAAAAACCTATTACTTAAAGAACCATTATAGTATAAGCATAGGAAATATAATATGAACCTAATTAGCTAAGTACTCTTTCAAATTATAGTACGTGTTCTAAATAAGAAATCCTATGTGTGCATGTAATCCCACCCAAATGCTAACCCAATAAAAAATTTCACAAAAGAAAGAAAAATCAAACTAAGAACAATTAATAAAAACCTAAGGCTTTTGCAAAAATTAAACCTTCATGGCAAAGACTAGCAAACCGTATAATGGACACATAAATTTAAAGTTGTTAAAAAGGATTATAGTTATTGACATATAAGCTTAGCAATAACTAGTGATCGTCATTATAAGAAAATCTATATCTAGTAATGAAATATTAGTGATGGAATTAATGTGGATAAATGAGTTTGCTATATGTTGTGATTTTAGCAATAGAATTAGTGATGGGCTTTGGAACATCCATTGCTAATTCAAGTTTTGAAATATTCATTGCTAATTTTTTTAAATTCTTTAAATTTTCTAATCGAAAACTAATTCTTCTCTAAATTTGTTAGCAAAATTTACTAACAAAATTAATGACATAATAAAAAAATTTACATTTGAATTACTAATGGATTTAGTGGTGGACTCATGAATGAAATTTTAAAATTTTATTTAGTGGTGGAATTTTTTTTAAAAAAAAAGTAGCTAGAGAATTTGAGATGAATGTTACAAATAGAAATGTGCTATTTCATTAACATGAATCAATGATGAACTAGTTCATCACTAATTCCATTGCTAAACTATAGCTTATATTACAACTTGATGCCATATCCCTAATTTTTTTTCCATTTACCTCTTTTCTTTTTGTTTTCTCCACCCTTTAATGCCACTACTTGTTTCCTACTTCCTACCAATTCTTCCATTATTGCCATTATTGCCTTTGCTACTAGCTATTGTACATTTTAATTGGTGATTTTGATGGTTTTCTATTTTTTTTATTAGTTTCTAAGGTTTAGTTAGTTGATTTGTTACATATCTTATTTATTTTGATCTTTAGATTATTGATTTAAGCATAATCATATACTAATTAATTGATTTGTTTGGTTTTTAAATTAATTATATTCTATTTAATTTGTTGTTTAGAGCTTGATTTGTGTTTTTTTGTCAATGCATTGTTACAAACTACTTTAAGATGTTAGAATGTCTGTAGGTGTGGGCACAAATTAGGTTTAGGTCTATTATATACTTGATTTTTGTCTTTAGAGCTTAAGTCCTGTGGAATGAAGTATTTGATTTGAGTAATTAGTTTGATACTAAATATTTTTATTTATTTTAGATGAGATCATTTTGATATTCATTATCTATAGGCCCTTTCTTGAAAAGAGATACTACAATTGCAATATTTGCATGTATAAACTTTATTTCTTTTAAAGGAGGATGATTTCTCTTGACAATTTTATTAGTTGATCTTTGCCATTGAATAGATTTTTGTAGCATATTGAGCTTTTTTTTATGATTTGAAGTCGATGTTAACTTTATAACTTTGTTAGAGCTACTTACTAGATTTTGGCAATTACTATTAGGAAATTTCATTTCTTTCTCTTGATTAGTCATTTTTTGTTAGTTACCTTTGGAATTTTTGATAAAATGATTTTTGATATTATATTGAATACAATGTTCTTCAAACTCATTAAAAAAGTAAATATGTCATCTATCAACTTCTAAGGTTTTATAATAAATCCTTTTGTAGATTTCTACAAATTCTTGAGAAAATTTTAAGAAATATCATTTTCTTTTTGCCTTATTTTCTTCAAAACAAAATTCTTTACTTAGTAAGGTTTTGTTTAAAACAATTCTCTTTTGAGCAAACAAACTTGATTTTGCAAAACAATGTTGGAAATGATGGTTCTATTGAAGAGCTTTAGTTGAAGTATATTCTACTTTGTATTTTGTTTTTAGATATCCTCAGTATAGTCTATTCATTGATATTTTATTAGAAGTTATCTTTCCTAAAATTCAAATCTAATGTAGAAGTCATAGAACACGAATATACTAATTTTCCAAAGGAAATTTCTATTTTCAAAGAAAAATTAGAGCTTTCAAATCTTATTGATAAAGTTCTAAAGAATTTTAGTGTTACATCTCCTAAAGGTTCTTTTATTATCTGATGAAACTTTGGATTCTCTTCATATTTTGTAGGGATTATTTCTAATAATTTCCATTCTTCTATAAAGGATATTTGATTATGTCTTAAAAGTTTTGGAGCAAATACAAAAGAATTTTAAGTATCTGTTTCAATTAATAAAGTTTCATCTTTTAGAGATCTTCTTAAATTTTTTATGTTGGTATTACTTTTCATAACTTTATAATGAACTTGCAAATTATGTCTACATATCTAGGTCCTTATTCTATATTGATTATTAGGGTTAAAATGTTTTTATATTTGGATTTTCTCTAGAAACAATGTAGTTTAGAAAACAATTAAAATAGACTAGATCATTGTGAAGGTTTAACTATAAGCAAGCTAGTAATGAATCCGTAAAAGATGTTGCTCTAATATATTGAAGTATTGCTAGTATTGGAGCATTTATTCCTAGTCTATGAAGGGATTTTACAACTTGAACAAGACCTATATGCAAATATTTATAATGTTTATTATGTTCTTTAATTTCTTAAGTCTATGCTTATAATGTTGATCTCTAGTTTAATTTTATGATTTGTCAATTTGTAGCTTAATTTGTTAAATTAGTTTTTTGTTAGGAAATGAAATCAAATTAGTTTTTTTAGTTTTAATGTTAGCTTTTAGTTAACTTAGTATTCGTTAAGTTAGGAAATTAAATTTACTTCTTAGTTAACTTATTATTTGTTAAATTATGAAATTAAATTAGTTTTCAATAAAATTAGAAAATTGATTTAATTTTTAGTTCAATCAGGAAGTTACTTATTTATATGATTATAACTTGAATTAAATTAGTTTTTATTTGTATTGTAATAATCAATCTTTTCCTAAAAGCCCTTCCTAAATAGCTCCTCATAACCCACCTATGAAACTATAAAGCATCTAGCAATTCATCCATGACACCCACCAATACATCCCTAGGTGTAAACTGAACTAATAGTAAGACTTGGACTACATCCAAAAGACGACATATAAGTATTGGTTAATATTCAACTAAGTGTTTGCATTAATTAATTTGTATCAATTTACATTGTTCAATATTTATATTAAATTTGCACTGTTGTATTTAATTATATTTGATTGCAAGTTGATTGTTGCATATACCTATGATCCCATCATGGATATAACAAAGGTGATGCAAGAAATGAATTTTGGAACCAACCTTCACCTACATTAGTGTCTCCTAGAATTTAAGAAGATACTTAAGAACCTAAGATAAGTGATCACGTAAAGACATGGCTAATGTTTCAAAAAAAATTTCACATATATAGTGATCAAAATTGTCCTTAAAATATCCTCAAAGCAATTCCTTGGTTCTAAAATTTGTTCTATTTTTTATCCTTTAATAATACTAATTTCTCATGTTTAATAGGTTAAAAATCAAAATTTCATGCTATGACTTCCTTAAAGATTTTCTTAAGGTCATTATCAGTGAATCCTTGTAAAAATACTTGCTTTCTCTGGCTACCAATACTTTCATATTCACTCCATTAAATTGATAATACAGAAAAAGAAATAAAGTCATCTTTACTTATTTCAAAGTGGTAACTTGACATAGATTATGAGTAAGAGAGGATGATAACATAAGAAAAGCAATTTGCATCTTAATAGTTAATGATATAGCAACAAAAGTGCAATATCAATGTGTTATTCAAAAGGCTAAAGATGGTTGCCACTACCCCTTCCTAATAGCAAATGCTGCTAACTAAGCAGGGTGGTAAGCACCATAAGAATGGCTAGTAATAAGATACCAAGAATTAGCTGACTAGGGTTTTTGTTTTCATATTGTAAACATTAGACATATTTTTTTATATATTCTATGTTAGATAAATAATTTATTCATATTCAATTTTTATTTATGAAATTCAATTCAAATATTTGATTGTTAATAAGGTTTAGGCTTAATGAAATTTGATTATTGTAAGGTGTTTACTTTTTGGATTGCTACAAAATAGACAATATATTAATAAATGCATCCCATATTAGCAATGGAATTTTGAAGACGATGCTATTAATTTTACCTATGGATCAAATTTAGCAATGAAAAATTCCATTGCCAAATCAAAGTTCAATGACAAATGTAACAATAACTGTAAATTATCTACAAAAAATCCATCACTAAATCGTAGTTAAGAGGTGAAAATTCTATTCATGAATATAAAGTTAGGATGGGCATATGCATTGCTAATTCTATCTATCGTTATTTCATTCATTATTGGCTTTCTAAATTAGTGGTGGAAATTAGCACTGTATAACATAAATTTATCATAGATTAAATTACTAATGCACTATTTACTTATGCCTTATTATCCATTGCTATTTTTTAAGTGATGAAATTTCACTCTTTAGTGATAGATTTTTCCACCACTAATTAGCATTTTTTTTTTGTTGTGTGTTGCTACAAAGCCTACCAAAAAACATCTCCAAATGGTGGAAATCTTCCTAAAAAAAAAATCCCTCTTTGTAATGATAAATCCAAATCAAAAGTAGATATGAAATACAACATCCAAATTTGCAAAACTTAAAATGTATTTCCCTTCAATAAGAGATAATTCCATCGTAAAATTTAGTGAAAATTAAAGTCCTTAACCTATCTCTCATTAACTAAACCAAAAAAGAGAAATTGTGAAATTTGACCTTCCCACCATCCACTAATAAGGCATTTAACAACAACATTATCCCTTGCTAAATTTAACAAAGGACATTTCCCTTGCAAGTTCCATTGCAAATAAATTAGAATAAAATCTCATATGCTTATTTTAATTTCCCTTGCATCCCTGCAAATTAGACTTTTTAATGAGGGAAAAATTATCCCTCACAAAAGTCCCTAGCTAATCCTTGTTTTTCTTGTAGTTGCTATTGAATTAACTTAAATACAATCTCTCTTTCATGAACTTGGAATTCCTATTATTAAAGTACCTACTATCTAATGTGATAATATTGGGGAAATATGTTTAAGTCCCAGACTTATCTTACATAGTAAGATAAAACATATATCAATAGATGTTCATTTTGTTCAAATTAGAGTATGACAAGGCCAACTTCATGTCTCTTATATCTCCACTCAAGATCAACTTATTGATACTCTTTCTAAACCATTGTCCAAACAAAGACTCTTGTTGTTACATCCCAAGTTGGTGTATCTAGCAATCGCATCATCTTGTGGGGGTTAAGGAAAAAGAATCTCAAAAAATTAATCCTCTTCACACACAAGTGATTATATGTATTTGCAACATATCTCCTTATTTTATCTATTATTTAAATCTTAGCTTATCTTAATTGCCAATCTATATTATCCTTTACTAGTCTTTCATGCATAGTTGAGACATTTGTTTATAAATATTGTTTCAATTTAAGTAATAAAATGTAAACTTTTCACTTATCACTTTACCAACGTATGTTCTTTTTTCCTCTAGTCTAATTTTGTTCTTTAACCAATTATATATGTCTCATATTGAGATAAGACATCCAACTTAAAGAATATGCTATATATATGGTCTAGTCAAATACATATATGTCCTACTACCTGCATTTCCTCCCAATCTTTCCTTTTTTTTCTTCTGTGGGTCCAACTTATTTTCTTTAATCCTATTTTCTAAATTAGTTTGTTGACCAATTATATATGTTTCATATTAAGAGGAGACACCCCGCCTTAAGAATAAGTGCTATATTGTTTAGTCAAACAAATATGTCTAACTACCAACATTTCCTTTCATTCTTTCCTTTCTCATTTGCGTCCAACTTCCGTGAGATACTCTCTTAATTACTTTAGAAAACGATAGTTATACTTCCATCAATTTTTATAGCAATCGACTACCTCTTTTTTTTTCCTAATATTTTAAATAATTTTTAATTAAAAATGTATTTTAAATAAATAGAAAAAAAGAGATAGATGAAAAAAATATAGAGAATTTTACGTTTATGAATATGTATATTTTCAGTTTTGAAATACATATTTATCTATCTAAAAAAACATTTTAAATCAAAAAATATATAAATACTTATGTAAGTTGAGGAAATAAAGATTTGTTTGTTTACTATTTTCAAATATTTTTTTTTATTTTTAAAAATAGAATTTCTTATTTAACAAACTATTTTTATAATTTGTCTTTAAAAACTGTAACTCTAAATTCTAATGTTTTCTTACCTTCTTTTTTATTTTTAACACCAATTTTATAATTAAAAGAAATATTTTCTTATGTACATAATTAAATGCCCTTTTTATTTTCTTTAAATTTAAAATTAATTTTTAAAAATAATTTTTAAGAATAAAAATATATTTAAACAGGCTCAAAAACTTGTCATTGGAAAGATACTATCAAACTATTATTGTGAAATACAAAAAGTTCTTGTATATTTTAATTACAAATATAGTCTTATTCTCAACTAATGAAGAAAATTTGGTTCTCATACTTGTGGAACTCATATGCATTGCTGATAATTTTGTATTACATAGGGTAGGATTACAGTTTTCAATCTAACTTCCAATCAAATGATAATGACCTCTATATATAGATTGTGAGAGTCCTTATTAATTGTAAGGTACAGAAGTTTCTAATAAATTTTAATAATGTTGGAATTCATTTGAGAGAAAATTAGGCATAAGCTTGATTAAATATTAGGTTTGATAGAAAAAGGTCTTTTATGATGTTTGAATAGCTAAAATCTAACAATAGGTAAGTCAAACTAGGCAAAGTAAGTCAATTTTATTCTTTAGTTTATTCAAATAAAAAGGACTCAGTCAGATATTCATTATTAATTAAAAATTATATTTTTTTTCTAATTTTTAATGCATTCAAACTTGTAATTAATTTATTTTTATTTATTAAAAATAAGAATATGTGTTATAATCGAAATATATATAAATTTGTCCGTGTAATATTTTTTCCACTTCTTTCACCGTTCACTTTATGTGACATAAATTGATGAGAACGAAACGCCATTTGATGATAACTGACGTAATATAAATAAAGCGTGTTTGGTTTCCATTATTTTCTCTTTTCATTTTCAATCAAAATAGAAAATTAGTATTAAAACAAGTTTAGTTGAGAGCAGGAGAAAATATTTTCGAAAAAGGCAAAAAATGGATAAAATATATAAGACACTCTTAAATGTTATTTTCAACATTTTCTTCATTTTTGCAATTCTAATGACTTTTCTTCTTTTCTTTAATTGTTTCTTTTTTCTCCCCTTGCATTATTTATTATTTACATTAAAAACACTGACCCCCCCCTGACTTCCCCTCTGGCTCTAATGTCAAATCATATACCATCCTCTCCTGGGTCAAAATAAGTGCAACATTTAAGTCCTTTTACAACTAATAACGCTTAACACGGTTTGATTAACGAATTTCATATATTTTTTTACCGAAATATACTAAATTATCCATCCTCTCTGTCTCTCTCTAACTGATGAAATGAACCTGAACGACTGTTATTAATTATCTCCGTTCCCCATCTTCCCCACGTCCAAATGAATCATAACTTCGTCTGAATCACTGGATTTGTATTTGTCTTGTACCGTAAGAAGAATTCTATCACGTGGAGCAAATCCATTTGCTGATACTTGCTCAACCGTTGATAGAAATAATAGGAACCAGGAAACAAAAAACATAAAACTAAGAGTGAATTTGAATATGTTTCTATTTTTAAGTTTTTAAAAATTATTTTTTTATTTTAAAAAATTGGATCGAAGAAAAATCAAAATTAAAGGGTGGATGGTATAGTAAATAAAAAAATATTTCATTTGATTATAAAATTGACAAAGACAATAAAATAATCCAAAAAATAACTAAAAATTATTTTTATTTTTGGTTCTTAAGTTACCTATTTATTTAAAAAACAGTTCTTAAAAAATAGATACTAAAAATAGATTGTTTAGAAAAACAGACCCTAAAATTCTATAAAAACAATTCAATGAAAACGCTAATAGATCATGAATCAGAAGCCGAAGCCAAAGTCAGCTTACACAACACAATACTCACCACCTTGATATCACACAACAGATGAAGAACGAAGAATTTAAACAAATACCTAACACAGCACAGCACAAATCTATACAATATTCAAAAGTTGCTCATACCTTAGTTACCAATCTATAGCCAGTTTCATAAGGGCGCGCGGTCCTCAAACCCTAGATCTCTGAAATCGCTTCGCCATAGAACAAACCTAGATCTTTGACTAGAGGTGACCAAATGTCTCCATTAACTCACTCAGAAGAAATACAAATACAGTGTGCTCAAGAAAAAAGAAGAGAAAAAAAATTATATGGCCTGTGCGCATTAATATGAAATCATGAATTCTGGTAATGTGGGTGTGGGAAATGTGAGTACAAATCTTGATTGGGAAGGAGCGTTCGGAAACTAACACTATGGCTTCTAAAAACCCCAACCAGAAGCGGTGGTGTGAACTTAGAAGAAAAAGGATACAATGATCTATTCATAATTAGTTTTCAAGAAAATCGTAAAGAATAAAAGAATAAAAATTGAATTCTTCCTATCCTTTTTCCGTTAAATAGATAAATATGAAAAATTTAAAATTAGAATGAAAGTTCGCATAATTAAATTAAAGTAAATTACGGATAATGGTAATATACCTTATTATTATTATTTATTCCAATATCTCCTCAGATAAGGAATCATGGGGGAAACAAATGACTTTTATTTACTCCCATTTGCTTTTTCTTTGCACTCAAAAGTAATTTTCAACTTGCATTTCCAAACATGAAAGACATTCTTATACATTAATGTTAATAAATTAGATTTTACTTGATTTTGTCTCATTTCACATAATTGGCTCGTACATTTAAGTGTCAAATTTTTCTCATTTTTACTCTGATATTAATACTTTGGTCACATGAAAACTTTTCCATTAAATTCTCCAAAAAAAAAAAAAGTATCATAGTGCTAGGAATGGACCATTTCACATAATCGGGCTCAAATCGATTAGAAAAAAGGGGGAACAAAAAAGAATTCGGTCAGATCGGGGTTCTTTAACTCCAACGGTTAGCAGCGACCAAAAAGAAAAAAGGCCACAGGACATTCGAGTTGCATTCAGGCTTGCAAGCAAAGATCCCACCATGGAATAGACGTTATAAATGAATGTGCATTCACATGATATTGGTCACATTTACAATAGACGTTATAAATGAATATAAAACGTTATGTTTAAACATGGAAAATGACTTACAACATCAATTTTTGAAAACAATTAATACGAAAATTGATTGCTCATTGGTATTTTTGTAAATATCTTCTTAATTTTATACATCTATTTTTTGTCAACCCAACATCATTTATTAAAAACCTTGGTTTTTTAGTAAGAAAGTGATGTATAATTATTTTGTTTGCATAACTTGAATTTGCTCCTCTATTTCCAATCACTATCGCCTAGTAGAACTCACTTCTCCACCATCACCTCTACTTTTGAAATTTTTTTGATGAGTCTCAAACCGTCATCACATCTCTTCTACACCTAGAGTTTGCTTCATGATTGTTCTAGTCATCAACAAATTTTTTAGATACATTTTCCTCTTTCATTGTTGTTATATTTTTTGCAAATTAAATGACTAAAGCTAGCTTTGTCTAGTTTTGATGTTAATGTATTTGCATAGTGACATTATGAGAGCCTTGTTCATCACTAAATTTAGGATTTACTATATATTATACTTGTAATGCTTTTAGAGTTTAGTCACACTCAAGATATATGGTTATAATATGCTTTATTTGGTAGTAATGTCCCTACCATTTTTACTTGTTGCTTTTACAATCATATGTTATTGTATTTTTTTAAAGCATCATATTTATCATATATTCCCATATATCCAATTTGCTCCATGGTTATGTAAATTAGTGGAAAAGCCTGTGATGATTGGTATAATTTTAATTCAATTGCTTGTCATACAAGTTATTTGTTTTTCCATTCAATTTAGTGCTATATTTGTTATGAGGACTAGTCTTCAACTATTTCTTTTTTCATCACTCAACAATATCAACTAAAACTATATTATGTGTACATGAGTAACACTAGTTTTTTTTTTATGTTAATGAATCCAAAATATAGATCCTTCTTAAAAGGTAATTGTCCCCACCAAGAAAAGCACAAGAGGTCCTACTACCTTGAACGGCATAATCGCATCATGAAATAAGTGTAAAAGATTACCTATTGAATTTAATGAGAAATGGCAACCTGATGGACAAAAGGGAACTATTTATCAATTATGTTAGAGTAACTATATAGCCCAAAGTATCAATAACTATTCCTAACAAGAGGTAATTATCCGAGGAATTGAAGGATAACATTTAGAAGGAGACCTCGTTATATACATTTGATTTGGATAGATTTATATAATGCATATGAAAACTTATATTTGTAATACACTTACATATAATTTGATGTTTCATATGGATTTTTCTTTGTAGAAATCCTTTGATATTCTAAGTAATATGTTCATGCACACAAAGTATTGTAGCATGCAATAACGTAATGGAATGATTTCAAGTTAACTTTGAGATGGAAATACATTAATCTTGAGACTATAACAAAAACTAACCTGATATAATGATGGAACTACCTTGATTAAGAACCATGGAAGAAGTTCCAAAACAATACATGAACAAGCATTTCAAGGTAAAATTTGTACTTCTCATCGCCTAGTTCATCTCAATGTTTTGTTTATATATCATTTATACTTGTGAATTAATATGTCCTTTAGTCAATAGACATTAAGTAAGGCTAATTGGGAGAAGTGAAAGAAGAATACATATCCACATAAACTCTTTTAGGAAAGCAATAAAAAGTTAGAGAAAGATTTGTTAATTGAAAGGCATGTTGAAGCTGAGAACGTAAGGACATTGATAAGATATCTTCTATTTCTCATGAAAGTTATGATAGTGAGGGAAAATAAAAAGGTAAGCGCAATACATGACCCTAAAGAGTCAAGCTTGCAGAAAGGATAGTATGTATTAAGATTTATATCAAAACATGTTGCCTAATTTTAAACCTTCCATTTCAATCGAGTTGTTATTAATAATAAGCAAAGGTATGTTATTAATAGTAAGATTGTATCATGTTTGTATTGGAAGATTATGCATCAATGGGATCAAACTAATCTTTTGTTTTATTACAATGACAAAAATAGCCTAGAAATGTAGAGTGTAGCTACTATATCATACTCTTCATGTTTGATTTGTTGTCTACTTATAGACTCTCCACTAAGGTAATTATTTGTTTATTTATAGCTCATTACATATTAGATTAATTAACTAAATTGTTCTTAATGATAATAACATGTTTACTATGAACAAAATTGTAGCACTTTAAGGAGAAGCCCCTATCATACATTAAAGAATAATTTGATAAGGTTAATGAGCTTTGGGCAAGATATTTCCTTAAGTTTAGAGTTTAGCTACAATGAATGTCTTTAAGTGTTGTCGAATATTACTAGAGGTTATAATTAATTATATTGTTGTAAATTAGTTGCTAATAGTTGGCTTTTTGTAAATGACATGTTATAACTTGTATTTTAATGTGTAAACTAGAGTTCACTCACATTATACAAAAGCTCCTATAATTGCTTATACTAAGGTTAAATTTCTACATCATTTTATAGTTGTTATGTTATATTTTTGTAAGTATCAATGTATTCTTTTTATGTGTAAATTGGTTCTATGTTCCTTTCAAAAAAAAGTTAGCGCACCAAAAGATTTTAGTTTTTTACTTAAATCCAACACCTTTTACTTTACAGTGTTGATTTTCTTTATAAGACAACCAATATTTATTATTTGTTAGTAGGATAACATTGTTGAATTTTATACATCGGCTATTTTTAAATAATAGGTGTTAAAACATAGGATACCAACGCAAGTTGAAAATAAAAGAAATGGAATAATGACAATATTTACAAATTTCATCTCATGCCTCTCCAATCGGTTACGTGTAAAATGGTTTATCAATTAGCGCAAGAGCACACTATCGTAAACAAGTAATAAAGTGATGAGTAAAGTATCGTTCCCTCGAGGATTGTTTCACTAAGTACCAAAATTCATAATCCTAACACTATTTAGGCAAATCGATTAGTTGGAAATGAAGTGAGTAAATAAAGATTATGCAAAAATATTTAAAGTAAATATGAATGCAATTGGAGTAAAGATAAGATGAATAAAAGACTAGGGATCAGACTTCACTTAACAATTTCGGATTCGAATCATCTATCTACACTAATCCAATTTTAACTCCTTAATTGATAGTCGAGTTTCCCTAAATTAATTACTAGCCTCTTCCAAGGTCAAGTAATTCTATAATTAATTGCTAATTCACTATATTCCTATATGAATCAAAACAACTAATTATGCATTAGGATTTATGGAACTCATTAAGACTACATAAACCATATGAATATATTCCTATTTCATATGCAATTTACGGTTTTAATTATAGGTTCCATACACATGTATCTCCTTCCGGTCTCAACACACATATTGAGTTCATTCAAAAGGTGGCCAATCAATTAAAAGCATTAAGAGCAATAATTAAAACTCAATCTAGGAAATAAAATCAAAATTAGTTTCAATAGATTAGAATTCAATCCGTTATTATCAAGTTACGTCATCACCTTAGGAAGATGAAAAATTAGAACATAATGAAATTAAAAACAAACTGCAAAATAAAATAGAAACATCATCACATTCATGATACAAACATAAGATTATAATTACAAATGCATGAAAATAGAAATACTATCCATCCATGTAGGAGGTAAAACCTTCCATAGTAGGAGGAAAACCTAGCCTTCCATGTAGGAGGCATACAAGAACTAAAGATGCATGAACTAAACTACTATCTAAGATGCATGAATCAATGAATGCTTGAATGCTCTCTACTTCTACCTATTTATAGGTGAATGAATCAGCTGCAAGTCATAAATCTTGACCATTAGCTACCAATCACATTCTTTAGCTACCACTCATGGTCTTTAGCTACCCTTCTTGATTTTCGCAGCAACAATTCTTCTGACTTGTTGGTAATTTTTCACCATGAGAATGGCAGATTTACATCTTCCTGTCAACATAGGAGTTGTAGAGCCGGATCTTAACTTTCAAATGCCGCAAAGAACTCCTAATTTTGACATTTCTATCCCAAGTTATGATCAGATTAGTAACCAAAGGTCAGATTCCGTCAGAACCACTGTTTCATCTTCCAAGCAGAATTTGATATCCTTAGATTCCGAACTGGGCTTTTCTTTAAACATGAAGATTGTAGGGATTTTTCTTAGCTTTGTAACCATATAAAGAACAACCCAATCCAACATCTAGAACTCCAGATATAGCCTAAAACCTGAAACAGGGTCAAAATACAGCATTATCTAAAAGATTTGATTTCATTTCAAATTCAAGACTCATTCACAAAATGCAACTAAATTTATTAAATTAAACAAGATAACATCCAAAAATGCATCATACAAGGGAAAATAAATATGTAAATATTTTACGTATCAAATTCCCCCACACTTAGCTTTTGGACGTCCTCGGACAAACACAAAATAGAAGAAATTAATACTAATACTAATACTAATCTACCCATGAGATAAAAAGTACAAAAATATAAGAAAGATAATTAAAGTACAAAGATATCATAGCATTCATGAATCAACAAATCTTGACATATAAAATCAAAAAGGGATTGCAACTTCATTTGAGAAGGATTGAACCAGAATGATATAATCACTGCAACTCTTCCTCTCTCAAGTGTTTATGGGCAAGTGTTTCACTCAAATTCATCCTATCAAAGATTGCACTACCATAGGCTTGCCATAAATTCTCAATCTCCACTACCTGATTTATATGCACACTTCAAATCAAAAAGTCTTATTAAGGGTTGTAATGAGGCTAAGGTAAAGGAAAGATTAAACAAGGATATGAAAGGCTGAAGTAAGGAGAGAAATTAATAGAGCAATTAAAACATGGGTAATCTCTAAATAATTTTATCTTAACATAGCAGCCCACAATTCAAATTCAAGTACACATCAATTTCTCTCTTCTTCTTTTTCTCTTTTTTTATTTTTTTATATTTTTTTATATTTTTTTGAACTATTTTTTTTTCTTTTTTCTTTCTTTCCTTTTTTTTTTGAAAGAAAACCCTTGCAACTTTGAAGTTAATAATACATATTCCCCCACACTTTGTCAAAAACCCATTGTTCAAAGATTCAAATGCTCTACTAATCCCTAGGGTTAAGTAAAGACAATTGATGTTTCATTAAATGACATATTAATGGGTTAAAACAAAGAAACGGTTAATCAGGCTCAAAGGGGTTTATCAATGGTAAAACTGCAGGGTTGGCTATTTGGTTCTAACTGAGGAAAAAAAATGCCTTTATCATATCTGAGTATGCATGTAAATTGTAATCTCAACCAGATTTTATGCAAGTTCTAGAGTGACAACTTAACAGGTGAATATCACACACAAGAAATATAATACTGATTTAACAAGTAGGCTCAAAATCTCATGGTTAAAGGTTTCCAACTCAAAATCCATTACTAAATCCATCAATTCTAAGAAGTAAGAAAGTTGTTCAATCATGCTATGAAATCTTTTAAAATTATTGAAAAGAACCTAATAAGCAGGAAAATATTTTTTTTTATATTTTTTTTAGGATGCGTATCAAGAGCAGAAAATAACTCTTTACTCGGCCATCCCTTTTTTTATATATATAAATCTCATGGTTTTGCTACTAAAAAATCCTAAAAAGTAAAAAAAAAATTTAATTTTTTTTTTATTTTTATTCCCCCCCACACTTAGTGTAGACATTGTCCCCAATGTCTTCAGTAGATTAGCAAAAAGAGTTTATTAAAAGGAAATGTATAAGTAACTCACACATAAAAGAAATTTTAGGAGTAAAACCATAAGAGTAAAGAAAGTTACAACCGAAGAGTGGTGTCGGGCTTATGCTTCTGACTGCTGGTTGGAGATTGTCAATCTATCTTTTTCACTGATTGATCTGGTTTATGTGTATAGCCTTGTAGTTGGTCAATTAGCTGATCAGCAGTTGAGGCAAACATTATGGCACGGCGAGTCGCTTGGGGTATGAATCCTTATTCCACAGCTTGATCTAAAAAAGACAACAAACTATCATAAAAATCATTAACATTTAATAAACCTATTGGCTTCTGGTGAAAGTTCAAGTTAATCCAATATGCAATGCTAGAAATTCCATCTAATGCTTCTAAACCACCAGGTAAAGCAATAAAGGCTTCAGCACTGTAAAGCATACATCCAATACGTTCAGGCAAGTTTGAAACCTTTAATGTTTTACTAATGGTGTATTTCTTATCATCTAAACCATTCACAAGGATACTCAGTATTTTGCTTCCTCTGATGTAGGCAGAAAATGCTGCACTTCCTTTTAAGCTATGAAGCCCTCCTCCATACACACAGGCAATCTTTCTAGCAGCTAATGCATGACCAAGTTCAGTTGCTACTGTCAGAAATTCTACATTCTTTCCAGCATAAGATTCACCAAAAACACAGATAGATTTAAATCTACATTTTGATGGTTTCTCAACCTCTTCCTCTTCTTTACTCTCGCCTTCAGACATTTTGCAAAGTGTGATTGCTGAAATGCATTCTTATAATACAAAAGCAGAAACAAAGAAATCACGCAAATCAGATAATATCAGAAAAAGATAAAAAAAATGCTGTGCACAACTGACAAGTGTAATAATGGCGTGAACAAAGTAGAATACGGAATGTAAAGAAAGTCAAAAAGTTACTGAAAAGGTAAACTTAAAAAGAAGAGAAAGTTAAAAAGCAGCTGTAAAGATAAAAAGATAAAGGAAAAGTAAAGCAGACAAACATATGTACAGTAGTTGTGATTGTGGCTCACATCTTCCTCTGATTTTTCGTTCAGTAACGGCTTAAACGGCTTCTATGAGCCGAGGATTTGCTTCCCATCCAATTTTCTTATAAACTGGCAAACAGGGTCTTTTACAGTCAGATCCCCAAGACTGTAGCGTTCCTTTTCTGTATTGAATAAGTTCATTAAATCAAGAAGAACAGCATGAACATCTCCACTAGGATGCGTCTCAAGAGTCTGAATGATATCATCCAATGACTCTTTACTCAGTCCATCCTTTATGAATCGAATTTTGTCCTCTCGATTTACTGAAATCATTCCTTTATTCCTACAGAGCTTATTACAATTCCACCTTGCACACTTATGACAGACTCTCATTCTTTTAGCCCTTCTCTTTTTAGAGTAAGAACTTCTTCCCATACCTGGCATACGTCTAACAAATGATTCATTAAACTCACCTGCTAAACGTACCTTAGCTTCAATAATCCAACGTATATCCTTAGGAAGACCTAAACGCTTAAATGCCTTCATTCTTTCAAATCGACAGTTGTAGATTTTCCTGAGCACATCTTTGGGAAGAGTAGGGAATCTGCTTTTAAGCTTTACAAGGGATTCCTCCATGATGAGAATGATGAAAGCTGAAATTGTAAGTGAAAAATGCTGTGCGATGTGTGCTTAAATAAGTCAGAAGAAAAGAAATGAGAAGAGAAAGAAGTCTTGGGTTGCCTCCCAAGTAGCTGCCCTTCTTTAACGTCTTTAGCTAGACAAAGTCCTCTTTTTTTTTTCTTTTTAATACTTACCAGCTGGCTCCTCGAGCGTGATGACAGTCTTGATGGTGTTGAATGCACTGTTATTGTATTCTTTCAATCTTTGCCCGTTCACTTTGAATTTCCTGTCACCATCTTGAATCTCCACAGTTCCATACGGCCAAACTTGAACCACAGTAAAAGGCCCTGACCACCTTGATCTTAATTTTCCTGGAAAGAGTTTTAACCTTGAGTTGTAGAGAAGTACTTTCTGCCCTGGTGTGAACTCCTTCTTTATAATTCTCCTATCATGCCACATTTTTGTCTTCTCCTTGTAGAGCTTAGCATTTTCATAAGCATATTGGCGAAATTCTTCAAGTTCATTGAGTTGCATTAGCCTTCTTTCACCAGCTGTCTTCAAATCAAAATTTAATGCCTTAACTGCCCAGTATGCCTTGTGCTCCAATTCAACTGGAAGATGACATGCCTTGCCATATACCAATTGGTAAGGAGATGTACCAATTGGGGTCTTGAATGCTGTTCTATAAGCCCATAATGCATCATCCAACTTCTTGGCCCAATCTTTCCTATTGGAATTCATTGCCTTCTCTAGAATCCATTTCAACTCTCTATTTGATATCTCCACTTGCCCACTGGTCTGTGGATGATAAGGAGTTGCCACCTTGTGAGTTACTCCATATTTAGTGAGCACAGATTGAAGTTGTTGATTGCAGAAATGCTTGCCTCCATCACTTATGATTGCTCTAGGTACTCCAAACCTTGTGAATATATTCTTTCTCAGGAATTTCACAACCACTCCAGAATCATTTGTAGGAAACGTTGCTGCCTCTACCCATTTGGATACATAATCCACAGCCACTAGAATGAATTGGTTGCCAAATGAAGATGGAAAAGGACCCATAAAGTCAATGCCCCATACATCAAATAATTCTACCTCCAGAATGTTGGTCAATGGGGTTTCATGTCTCTGAGAGATGTTCCCTGTTCTCTGACATTTATCACATGCATGGCTATATAGGCTTGAGAGTCTTTGAATAAGGTAGGCTAATTGAATCCAGACTGAAGAACCTTAGCAACAGTTCTATTTGCTCCAAAATGACCGCCATATAGGGATGAATGACAATGGGAAAGGATACTGGTCATCTCTTCTTTTGGAACACATCTCCTTATGATTCTATCTGGGCAATGTTTATACACGAATGGATCTTCCCAGAAGTAATACTTCACATTGGCTAAGAATTTCTTCTTTTGTTGTCCAGAGAGCTTATATGGCATCATCCCACTTGCTAGATAATTCATAATGTTAGCATACCATGGAGTTGATAATGATCTTACATTAAACAGCTGCTCATCTAGAAAAGACTCTTGGATTGGCAGCTCTAGTTCAAGCTTGGGAAGTTCAAGTCGAGAAAGGTGATCTGCAATGAGGTTCTCGGTCCCTTTCTTGTCTCTGATCTCCAAATCAAATTCTTGTAACAGAAGTACCCATCTGATTAATCTAGGCTTTGCATCCTTCTTCTCTATCAAGTATTTTATTGCAGAATGGTCCGTCCAGACTATGACTTTTGAGCCAATTAAGTAAGCTCTGAACTTGTCAAAGGCAAATACAACAGCAAGGAGCTCTTTTTCTGTTGTTGCATAATTTATTTAGGCTTCATTGAGTGTTCGGCTGGCATAATAGATTGCATGAAAAATCTTATTCTTTCTCTGGCCCAAGACTGCTCCAACTGCATAGTCACTTGCATCACACATTATTTCGAACGAAAAATTCCAATCTAGAGCAACAATGATTGGTGCTGAGATCAAGGCTTTCTTCAAGGTTTGGAATGCTGACATGCAATTCTCATCGAACACAAATGGAATGTCCTTCTCCAACAGTTTGCATAGCGGTTTTGTGATCCTTGAGAAATCCTTAATGAATCGCTTGTAAAAACCAGCATGGCCCAGAAAACTCCTGATGCCTTTGATTGTCGCAGGTGGAGATAATTTTTCAATAGTTTCAATTTTTGCTTGATTAACTTCAATCCCATGAATTGAAACTTTGTGTCCCAGCACGATACCTTCTTTCACCATGAAGTGGCATTTTTCCCAATTCAGTACAAGGTTGGTCTCCACACAGCGTTGTAGCACCTTTTTCAAATTAGCTAGACAGAGATCAAAAGATTCCCCAAACACTGAGAAATCATCCATGAATACTTCAATAAAATTTTCCACCATATCTGAAAAGATTGCCATCATTGTCCGTTGAAGGTTGCAGGAGCATTGCATAATCCAAAGGGCATTTTTCTGAAGGCGAATGTTCCATATGGGCAAGTAAAAGTTGTTTTCTCTTGATCTTCAGGAGCAATCAAAATTTGGTTGTAACCAGTGTATCCATCAAGGAAGCAGTAGTAAGCTTGTCCTCGCCAATTTATCTAGCATTTGATCTAGGAATGGCAAAGGAAAATGATCTTTTCTGGTAGCTTTGTTGAGCTTCCGATAGTCAATGCAAACTCTCCATCCGGTCACTGTTCTCTGTGGGATCAGCTCATTATTTTCATTTGGAACCACTGTCATGCCTCCCTTTTTTGGTACGACTTGTACAGGACTCACCCACGGACTATCAGAAATTGGGTAGATAATGCCAGCATCTAACCATTTGAGCACTTCTTTACGAACTACCTCCTTCATATTTGGATTGAGCCTTCTTTGATGTTCTACACAGGGCTTGGCATCTTCTTCTAGCAGTATTTTATGCATACAGATTGAAGGGCTTATTCCCTTAATATCTGCAATCGACCATCCCAGTGCGGACTTGTGCTGTCTTAACACCCTCAATAACTTTTCTTCTTCTTCAACGGTTAAATCAGATGAGATGATAACTGGCAAGGCTGAATCCTCTTCTAGGAAAGCATACTTTAGATGAGTGGGTAGTGTTTTCAGCTCTAATTTTGGTGGCTTTTCAATTGAAGGAACTGGCTTTGGTGGTTTTTCTCCTAAATCTTCGAATGGCCTTTTTATGAAAATTGGTGAATTGGCTTCAAGATAGCTGACTTGTTCTAGAATTTTGGGATCAGTAGTATGAGATGTGTCCATCATGCTGACTGCTAAAGGTTGATTGGAGCAAATTTCATCTACTACTTCTCTGGTGCAGCTGCTTACTGAATCAACCTTAAAACAGGTATCACCTTCATCAGGAAGAGATAGGGCTTTAAAAATGTTGAAGGACACTTGCTCATCTTGAATCTGTAAAGTCAGCTTTCCCTTCTGTACATCAATTAGAGCTCGTCCAGTTGCAAGAAATGGTCTCCCAAAAATAATAAGAATTTCTTGATCTTCTTCCATGTCAAGCACTATGAAATCTACTGGGAAGATGAACTTATCAACTTTTACTAACACATCTTCAAGGACTCCACGTGGATGCTTTATTGAACAATCTGCTAGCTACAGTAACACGATAGTTAGTTTCACTTCTCCTAATCCTAGCTTCTTGTAGACGGATAATGGCATCAAATTCACACTTGCACCAAGGTCACATAAGGCTTTTTCAAATTCACACTCTCCAATGGTACAGGGTATGCAGAAACTCCCAGGGTCTTTAAGCTTTGGCGGTAGTTTCTTTTGGAGAATTGCACTGCACTCTTCAGTTAAGGCTACTGTTTCGAAATCCTTCAGTTTGAGTTTCTTTGATAAAATCTCCTTCATAAATTTTGCATAACTGGGCATTTGAGCTAAAGCTTTAGCAAATGGGATGTTGATATGCAACTTCTTAAACACCTCCAGAAACTTGCTAAACTGCTTGTCTAGCTTAGCTTTCACCAATCTTTGAGGAAATGGAACTGGTGGAACATATGGTGGAGGATTATCTGGAAAAGTCATTCTTCCTGGAATCACCTCATCTTCTTTCTGAGCTTCTTCATTTTTCTTCCTTGATTCTGGCTCATTTAACTGCTTCCCACTCCTTAATGAGACAGCCTTTACGTGCTCTCTAGGATTTCTTTCAGTGTCACTGGGTAAAGTGCCTGGTTGTCTGGAATTCAGCATACTTGCAATTTGGCCCATTTGCACCTCCAGATTTTTGATTGAGGTTGCTTGACTTTGCATGGTTGCTTCTTGACTCTTGAGTGCAGCTTCTGTTCTGGCCATGAATTGGAAGTATTCATGGTTAATTGAGCTAGTGCTTCTTCTAAATTCGCCTTTGGTTGTGGTGGTGATTGCTGAATTTGTTGTTGATAATTCCTTTGAGGTTTGAACACATTCTGATTATTCATCCACCCTAAATTAGGGTGGTTTCTCCATCCTGGATTGTATGTGTTTGAAAAAGGATCATTTTGACGATTTTGATTCCTCACATAGTTGGCTTGTTCAGGTTAAGAAGGAATGAATGGATTTCCTTCTTGACATTGTGTGCTCATGTGAGGACCTCCACATAAATCACAAGCATCTGCAGGAGTTCTGATTGCATTTGCTTGAGCTGTTAATGAACTCACTTGCTTGGATATAGAGGCAACTTGAGAAGACAATGTGGTCAGAATGTCTAGCTTATGGACTCTAAGTGCTTTCTTTGAAGTGTTGCGTTCAGAAGGCCATTGGTAAGCATTTGCTGCCATCTCTTCCAACAGCTCCATAGCAGCTTCTATGCTTTTTCCCATTAATGATCCACCAGCTGCAGCATCTACAAGTGTTCTGGTAGCATTAGACAATCCATTGTAGAAAGTTTGTAGTTGCAGCCAATCTGGTAGCCCATGATGAGGACATCTTCTTAGCAGCTCCTTGTATCTTTCCCATGCTTCATAAAGGCTTTCCATGTCATGTTGGGTGAATGAAGCAATCTCATTCTCATCTTTGCAGTTTTAGCTGGAGGAAAGAATTTTGCTAGGAATTTTTGTGCCAATATGTTCCATGTAGTGATGCTCCCCACTGGTAAAGAGTGTAACCAGCTTTTAGCCTTATCCCTAAGTGAGAAAGGGAAGAGTCACAACCTTATGGCATCATCAGAAACGCCATTATGCTTTGAATGTATCACAAATTTCCAGAAAGCTGGCTATATGTGCATTCGGATCTTCTACTGGAGAACCTCCAAACTGATTTGATTGCATCATTTGAATTATGGCTGGCTTGATCTCAAAGTTATTGGCTAGGTATAGGTGGTCTCCTGATCCCAGAAATGGTATCCATGACTGTTGGTGTGGCATAGTCACGGAGTGCTTTGGTGTCTGGTTCTTCTCTCAAATCTACCATTGCTTCACTTTGATCTACAGTTGACTGCTTCTGTATCTTTCGATTCCTTCGACAAGTTTTCTCGATCTCAAAATCAAATAGCAACGGCTCAGCAACTTTCGATCTGGTCATACAATAGGACAAACCTGAAAAAAGAAAAGAAACACCAAAAAAAATGTAAAATAAAAATCAAATTAGGATTAAGATTACTTGGTATTGATATTAATGATAACAATCCCCGGCAACGGCGCCAAAAACTTGTTACGTGTAAAATGGTTTATCAATTAGCGCAAGTGCACACTATCGTAAACAAGTAATAAAGTGATGAGAAAGTATCGTTCCCATCGAGGAATTGTTTCACTAAGTACCAAAATTCATAATCCTAACACTATTTGGCAAATCGATTAGTTGGAAATGAAGTGAGTAAATAAAGATTAATGCGAAAAATATTTAAAGTAAATATGAATGCAATTGGAGTAAAGATGAATATGAATAAAAGACCTAGGGATCAGACTTCACTTAACAATTTCGGATTGAATCATCTATCTACACTAATCCAATTTTAACTCCTTAATTGATAGTCGAGTTTCCCTAAATTAATTACTAGCCTCTTCAAGGTCAAGTAATTCTATAATTAATTGCTAATTCACTATATTCCTATGTGAATCAAAACAACTAATCATGCATTAGGATTTATGGAACTCATTAAGACTACATAAACCATATGAATATATTCCTATTTCATATGCAATTTACGGTTTTAATTATAGGTTCCATACACATGTATCTCCTTCCGGTCTCAACACAGCATATTGAGTTCATTCAAAAGGTGGCCAATCAATTGAAAGCATTAAGAGCAATAATTAAAACTCAATCTAGGAAAGAAAATCGAAATTAGTTTCAATAGATTAGAATTCAATCCGTTATTATCAAGTTATATCATCACCCTAGGAAGATGAAAAATTAGAACATAATGAAATTAAAAACAAACTTAAAATAAAATAGAAACATCATCACATTCATGATACAAACATAAGATTATAATTACAAATGCATGAAAATAGAAATACTATCCATCCATGTAGGAGGTAAAACCTTCCATGTAGGAGGAAAACCTAGCCTTCCATGTAGAAGGCATACAAGAACTAAAAATGCATGAACTAAACTACTATCTAAGATGCATGAATCAATGAATGCTGCAAATGCTCTCTACTTCTACCTATTTATAGGTGAATGAATCAGCTGCAAGTCATAAATCTTGACCATTAGCTACCAATCACATTCTTTAGCTACCACTCATGGTCTTTAACTACCCTTCTTGATTTTCGCAGTAACAATTCTTCTGACTTGTTGGTAATTTTTCACCATGAGAATGGTAGATTTACATCTTCCTGTCAACATAGGAGTTATAGAACCGGATCTTAACTTTCAAATGCCGCAAAGAATTCCAAATTTTGACATTTCTATCCCAAGTTATGATCAGATTAGTAACCAAAGGTCAGATTCCGTCAGAACCACTGTTTCATCTTCCAAGCAGAATTTGAGATCCTTAGATTCCGAACTGGTCTTTTCTTTAAACATGAAAGTTGTAGGTATTTTTCTTAGCTTTGTAACCATATAAAGAACAACCCAATCCAACATCTAGAACTCCAGATATATCATAAAACCTGAAACAAGGTCAGAATACAGCATTATCCAAAAGATTTGATTTCATTTCAAATTCAAGACTCATTCACAAAATGCAACTAAATTTATTAAATTAAACAAGATAATATCCAAAAATGCATCATACAAGGGAAAATAAACATGTAAATATTTTACGTATCACAATCCTAAATTGATTCTTTCTTTAAGATAATTTCTCTCCTTCTAATTTAATGATAATTCTCTTTGATTGTGAGTTTTCACTTGACCAAGTTTTTTTTGTGAGAATGAATCTTTATTAGCCCATCTTTAAATTTATAAGGTTATGTATTCACTAGAAAAATGAAGGATTTAAAGGAAAGGATTTATGTTAGGAAGAAGGAACTAGAGTAGAGGTAAATAAGGTAAATTTGATGGAAGGTATAATATACCAGATCAACTATTAAAATATATCAAAGTAATATATCAAAATTAGATATTAATTATTTATAAATAGCCAATGTCAAATTTATCAAAATTTAAAGTTAGTTATTCATAAATAACCAATGTTAAATATTTCTTCAAACATCGATTATTATATAATAAAATCCATTTTGTTTTGATATTCTATGGCTATTTTGAAATCAATGTAGAATATTATTTACAATTCAATTAATTATTAGTCATAAATTGATGTGTAATCTGATCTATTGGTCATTCTATAGTAGTGTTTGTGAATAATTATATGTTTTTTAACACCTAGTTTATTAAGCTATTGATTTTCAATTTTCTTTTATTTTTCCAATTGGCAAAAAAATACTAATACTATGCATACTTGATCAAGATTTTGACTATGGATTTGATTAGAACTACATGTTTTGTTATAAATTTCCTTATTCTTCTATTCTACCTTAGCTTGTTTCGATATGGTGATATGTTGTGTACTTATATTTTGGTTGCAAATGGAGATTACAAAACATAAATTAATTAAATTCCTTCATTGTTGAACTTATTGATGTAGTCTTAGTTATCTTAGAGTATCTATTGGCATTTTCCTACTTTACCTAATCTTTAACTTCTATTGAATCCACAATTTCCCCTTACAACCCATTTAAAACTAACATAGTAACTAATTTAAACATTTAGCAACAGATACATGTTAAGAAATAGTTAGGCATAATTCAAATTTAAGGGTATTCAATTAGGTTTGGTCAGGTGGGTTAGGGCTTCCTAACTGACATTCCCCAACTATGTTCTACCTATTCATAACATGTAAGATACAATATCATACCCTTCTTTCTCCATCAATTTAAATCCCAACTTCAACCCCACCAACTTCTTTTAATTCAATTTTTCTCTAATTTAGTTCCTCCATCATGATTAATACAAATTCAAAATCCTGTGCTATTTCTTAATCCTTGCCCTTTATTATTTATATAAAAAAAAAAGGTAGAAGAAAATTTAAGGATAAAAAAAGAATAAAAAATAGTGGTTTTCTTTACTTGGTTGTAGGTAGAAAATGGATTGAAGCGAAAGGGAAAAAGTGGGGGGAAAAACCACCAAAAAGTTTTCTTACACATATAGGCTTAAAAGGAATGGAAAACTAACTTATTATAATTTGACCCTAATTTTATTTATCTTGAACATAGACTTATTACTTTGACAGATAAAATTATCATTTATTTTAGTTTAGTTTTCTTTTATCTTATATTTCTATCTAAATAAGAAAAGAAAAAACCATTTTCTTCTTTATTTTCTTTCCACCAAAGCAAGAAAAGGGAAAATTATTTTTCCAATTATTTTATTTCCTCTTTTTTTCATTTTTTTCTTACTTTCTTTCCTTTCTTTTTTTTGGGCAAACAAAGCGAGGGTTTAAGTTTAACTTCAATGGGCTACTTTGTCACCTATTGTTCATAAAATATATAGGTAAAGTGAATTTTGATACTTAAAAGTACATATAAGTTAAATAAAATTAGATAAAATTACAAATAAGTAAAATATAATTTACATTGTTATTTTTCTTAAAAATAATTTTAACACATATTATTCAAATAAGCCATTAATTTTTCCACTTTTCTAAATTTATTATTGCTTTATGTGTTTCACCCTTTTTTTCTCCTTTCAATCTCGTGAGATCCATTTTAACAAGAAAAGCCATATTTAATTATTCTTTTTATCATGAAAAGATAAACCCTTAAAGGCTTATGAAACTCATGATTTAATCATCCTCCATACTATAGAATAACTTATTAATATCAATGAATAGAGATCAATCACCAAATCATCGATGTTTATTTTGATGTAATGTCATTTTTTAAATTATATTAAATCTTAAGATAATAGATATTAGTTATAATCAACATCTCTGTTAACATGGTGGTATTTTTTAAATGAGTAGAAAATTTTACATCAATTTTAAAAATAACTAGCATGTAAAGTTGAATAAGAAAACATAAAATGTTAATGCTCTTCTCAACCATTGTCCAGAAAGGCATTTGAAGCACATTGCTAGGAAAAGTGAAAAGTTAACACATTAATTTTGGATTTAATCAATGTTAAAATGTATGGCTACCAAAAAGGATGAAACATAGGACGTCAATTTTGTGATAATAACCATCGTACAAAAAACATTTGAATCATCTCATTGGAGATATAAAATATTTACTCGTTGAGCTAATAACCTATGTTTATAGTTTTCTATAAATTTCTCTTTAACTCCATTATTTATTTAGCTAGCATAAAAGGACAACATTCCCACCCTGCAATGCATTTAGAAATGCTTTAATTCTTATGATCATCAGTTTTTCATCAAACTACAATTATTTTCTACTAGGATGAGATGTTCATGATCATAAGATATTCGTGGTCTAATGGGAAACTCATGATCATAAGATTTGAAGCATTTTTAACTATGTAACATCAGTGGTGTATATTGTCTTCATATTCTACCTGGCACAAGGGGTGTCCAAAATTGTGCAATTCGATATTACTCGATTGGAACCGACCAATTTTAAATGGTCGGAGGTAGGTAGGACTCAATTTTTAGTTTGAATTGAAATTAAAAGTGTGTATGGATCGGTTTCGAGCGGGTGCAGGTTACGTATATCTAAATTACTTCAAACCGCAACTGACCGAGATGTAATAGGGAACTACATCATTTTGGCCTTGTTAACTTAAATTAGCCTTCATTATCCATTCCCATTCGACACCACACATCCTCCAAGAACACAAAACCTAGGCTAGCAGAGCAGGGAGCCCTTCTCTACTCTTCCTCTTAGTGACAACAGCAAGCCACAATATCTAGCATCGCTCCACCAGCCTTTTTTTCGACAACCATTGTTCAACAGCCCTACTAGATTATTTCTCCTAATATGATACTTTGATCAAAAAGGTGAGAAGGGAGCAAATCCTGATCCAGTGTTGTCATGGGCAGAAAGAGTCAAAATTGCAGTTAGGGTAGCTAAAAGACTCGAATATCTATATGAAAAGGCAAAAGCTCATATTATTCATTATTATATCAAGTCTAGTAACATATTGTTGTGTGATGATGATGTTACCAAGATTGTTGATTTCAATTTGTTCAATTAAGTCCTTGATGGCACTTGAACTTTTAATTGGGAGTGCTATTTAAGATGCAGTGTTTCTAGCTGCCTCATTTATTTATTTGACCATAAGCCAACTGACGAAAATCACATGGAACTGTTTAAAACCAAATCTATCAATTTTTGTTAATTATACTCTTTTGCTTGGACGGTTTCAATTTTATATCAGTTGGTTGGTTGGGTTAGGGCCCATAAATCGTCTTTGACCGATTGCTGGACAGCCCTGCCTAGCACTATAAGGAATTGGCTAATATCTACAAAATCTAGTGAAGCATTTTGACATAAGGAGAACAAAACAAATCTCTTCAACACACATGAATTTGCAATAAAAAATTTTAATTTCTTTAAATGAGAAATGGGTGTCTATGTTATAAATTGTATTGATGATGTATTGTAATTTTTATGTAATTCATTATTTTATAAAAAAAATAAAGTGTACAACAATTTGTAAGTTTCATCCAATGATTAATTTTAATGTTACTATACAATATTTACCAAGTAATGTTTATAATGTTATTAGTAAAATAATTTATAAATGGTATCTGTTATTAGAAAAATGTCAGGATATAGAAAGTTAATAATATTATTTGAAAAAAGGTTTTCATAGTTAGAAAATTGGCAAGATGCAGAAATTTTACTTAAAAAAGCATAAATCATGTTGATTATTTATTAAAAAAATAGATGCAATTTGAAAAAATTAAGAAGGAAAGATGAAACATTATATTAGAAAATTGGGATGTAGTTACCAAATTGATTTTTTTGACCTAACCAATGTGTAAAGGTGTAACATTGGCTATTTGACTTGTAATAAATGGTAAACATTTATCAAAGACGATATTTACAAAGTATTAAGAACTACCAATATTTATGATGTTAGCCTTTTAAAGTTAGTTAAACTAAAAGACTAATATTGAAAGTAAGAATGTTGATTTTTTATAGTCATCATCTAAAAGGTATTTAAATCATCTTGCTAAGAGATATAAAATTGTTACACATCAATTTTGGTTTAACAATCTTCATTGATTATTTTTCATTTTATCTATAAAATTTTCTTTCACTCCATCTTTTGTTAAGAGCACAAAAGGATAATGTATCTATTCTTATTGCACATTTAGAAAAGCTTGGAATCTTATGTTCCTAAACATTCCATCAAACCACAATTATTTTCTACCTCCAAATAGATGGTCATGAGCAAAATATATCTCTAGTTTGATGTGATTATCAAGATCATAAAATTTAAGGCTTTCATAAGTGTGCAATATTGGTGGGAGTGTTATCCTTATATTCTACCTATTACTACAAGAAATGGACAGCTATTATCTATAGAATCTTCTTGAGCACTTTAACATGAGAAAAATAGATTAGATCTCTTCAACATATGAGAATTTATTGTACTTTATTGTCAATAATATTGTTTAAGAAAATGGTTCCTATTATTAAAAAAATGTCATAATACAAAAAGTTGATAATGTTATTTTTGAAAATGGTACCCATTGTTAGAAAAAATGTCAAAATGTAGATGTTGTATTAAAAATATGAGAATATTAGATGAAAAAATTAGGATGCAGTTATCATGTTGGTTTCTTAACTTAACTAACATTTAAAAGTATACCATTGGCCACTTAACTTGTAATAAATGACAAACATTTATCAAAGATGGCATTTATGAGGTATTGGAAAACTACCAAAACTTACAACTTCTAAGGTACATCAACAATTAGCCTATGAAATAAAGCATATGTAATAGCTTGATTTTTATTAATGATCAATGTCTAATGTTCAGCTGGTACTTCAATGGTTAATAGTTGTGAGGTTTCAAGAAACCACTGAAACTTATAACTAAAGGTATATCAATAATCACAAATGAAATAAAGTCTATGTAAGGCATTGGTTTTAATCAATAATTGATGTTTAATATTTTGCCTATTGCCTATAAATTTCATTTCTTCACCCCCATTTGAAACATCTAGACAATATCTTAGCCTTTATTATCAAGATAGCTTACTTTCATTCAAAAAGAAGGGCTTCTAAGTTTGAGTATATATATTATCATATTAAATAATATTACTAGTGCTACAAGAAGGTTATGGAATCAACCAAAATTCCTTCCAGAAACTTGTACCCATACTTCAGCCATAAACCTAAGAATTCTATAAAGTATTTAAAATGGCTTCAAACAAGAATTCTCCTAAATGCTTTGTAAATCACTTGTGTTCACTGCTCAAATATGGATACAAGATCCTAGAATGAACTTTGAGAGATTCCAATACCTTCTTAATATTGAATACTATGATCTAAATCCTTCATCTCAAAAGCCTTCTCTATTAATGGATACTAGAAGTTATTAATCTATACCCTCCATCTCAATCTCGTAAGTCTTCTTTATTGGGTTCAATATGAAGATAGTTTACATTCCATCTAAAGAAGCATATTTAGAAGTAGCAAAAAAATAGATGGGTTAAAAAATAGATGATAAATTGAAGTGAAATGAAGTTGAAAATCCATTTTTGCATTAATTAATGTAAAAATGGTGATGCAACTTTTCTGTACATTATAATTTATTATTACCTTGCAACCATCTACACCCCCCAACTTATAAGCCCTCAAGCAATATAAAGGAATTGGAAACAAAGGATAATCACTTTTCTTTTTAATTTATGTAAGGACAGCATGCATATTTATTATAAATGAAAAGTTTATTGTTCATTGTAAATAATTATTACTACAAAATTGTAATTCTATATCAATGGATAGACATTGGTAAAAGGCAAAACTAATATTTATATAGATGTAGTGATATTTTTAAAATTATTAGGAGTAATAAGATAATAGTTAGTAAAGACAACCAATGTCTATTTTGACATAGCAATATTTTTTAAATTCCAGAGAAACTTAAAAGGATAATTATTTAACTCTATTGACATCAGAATGTATGAAATTTAAATATTACTAAAAAAATGAAAAAAAATTAAGACATTATTTTTAAAATTAACCAACATTTATTTGGATGTGGTAGCCTTTTTAAAATTATTAGAAAACTTAAAATGATATTTTTTTTACTTAATTGATATCATAATATATGACATTTAAACATTACTCATAAAATAAGAAATTTTAATACATCAATTTTAGAATCAATTAATGTCTATCTGGATATGGTAACATTTTTTAAATCATCAGGAAACTTAAGATGATAATTTTTTACTTAACAAATGTTATAATATATGGTATTTGAAAGTTGTTGAGAAAATAAGGAAACTTAAGACATCATTTTTTGTACTAAACCAACATTATAATGCATGACATTTAAAAGATGTTAGGAAAATGAGGAAATCTAAGGCATTAATTTTTTAATTAATTGACACTAAAATATATGGCTTTTGAAAGTAGCTAGGAAAATAAGGAAACTTAAGACATTAGTTTTAGTATTCACTAACATTTAAAAGTATTGTAAAAGTCTAGTAAGAACCTTAGATGTAGTGACATTTTTGTACTATAATAAAGCACATCTTATTTTTTTCTCCTTATTATTATTCTCATTCTCCCTCTTATTTGATTTCAAGTGCCATCCCTATCTTCATCTAACTCTATTTATTAAACCTTAAATATCCTTCCGACTTCTACATATGTTAGTGAGCTATCGATACTTCTATAACTAACACTAAAGATGAAGCAAATGTTTTACTATTCCAACCTACTGATTGAAACCATAAGAGGTTCTTACCTTACTTCTATTTCTTAAATCTTCATCTTTTTCATTATTTTTATTTTTTGCACAAGTTTTTTAAGATATTTTTATTTATTTTTCCTTTGTATACCTTCTATGGTTAAATCTAACTATTAGATACTTATAAGTTAGAAAACATTTTGGACCTAAACAATCAAAATAACAATTACATATGGAGAAAGAATGGAAAAAGTCCATGAAAATGGTCATTTTCACAATTCTGGAAAAAGCAAAATGCTTATGGAATTTTATAGAAAAGTAGAACTTAAAAAATTATATGAAATCAACATAAAAGTTTTTTTCCAATAAACAACCAACCATAAAGTTATGGCATTTCAAAATTTTTAGCTCAAAATATGGATTTTTGATTGGATATTGTGTTTATTCAATTTTAATCATAAACATTTTGGCAACAAAGCCATTAAGAAAAATATTAGAAAAATATTTCATGTTAGTTTTATTTGTAAAATCTAATGTGAACTATAAAAAAAATAAAATATTTTGAAAAGAAAATATGTCAATTTTAATTAAAAAAACTAATATGATAATCATTTTTCACATTGATTATATAACTGATGTCATAGTAAAGAATATACAATAACACTTAATAAGACATGAATTTAGTATGGATCAAAAACCAAAGTGTAAGTTACAAAACATTTGATATTAATAAGCTATAGTGATTTTTTTTTATGATATATGTTGATGTTCTAATATGGAAATAGATAAAATAGAAAAATAAATTTTCATAATAAATTGTCTCATCTCTCATTGATTTCATTTTCATTCAATTTGTTACTGTTTGTATATGATTAATTGTATAAGAAAAATGTTGTAGTGCAAAAAAAAAAAATTTAATGCTATCAATTTTAATTAAAGTAAATTGAATTAAAAACAAAATGGATCAATTCATAAAATGATGTTAGTTTTCTTACAAGATTTAAACTTAGTTTATAAAATTATTACTTATATATGTATATATGCAATATATATAGATTATATTTTAGATTCAATTTTGATATGTGTGTATGTGTGTAAATTGTTATATTATTTTGCCCTAATGTATATGATGTGTATAACTAAACTAGTTTTATTTTGATATACATATTTGTTGTTCCTCATCATTCTAGAATGATTCTAAAAAAGTTCTAAGATTGTTCTAGAATGATTATGGAAAAAATTGCCTAAGGAAAAGAAATACATTTTTAATAAACAACATTCATTTATTATGATATTGATTATTGTTTAATAATTGATGTTAAATATTACTTAATGGAACGATATCATCATATTAAATATGATTATATTTTTTACTTAATCAATATCTAATATAAAATTAGACATCAGTTTTTTTGTAGTAATTGATGTGGAAACTTAGATTCCAAGTGTGAATTAAAAATGAAAAGGTTAAAGTATGGCATGATTTAAAAATAAAAAGACTAAAGCATAATATCATTTGCAAATTTTATCCCAAAACTCTTTCAATCCTAAAATGATTCTCTATCTAATGAGATATGCTTTCCTTCTAACTTTAAATTTTTATGTTTTTGGTTGTCAATTATTTTGCAAGATTGAAACTCTTTTAGCCTATTGCTAAATATTTATGGTTGTCCATTTCCAAAAAAATGCAAAATATAAAAGTAAGAATTTGTTAAATTTTTATGTTTGTTCTTGTAATTTAGTTTTTTTTCATAACCAATTATATTTTGTTGCCTATCATTTTGATATAATTTTTACAAGTTTGCAAAGGTAAAAAATTTGATCTTATTCATCTTCTCTAGCATTTTATAATATTATCTATAATTTGTTTATATGAAAATGTGTAATATCATATATGAATTTTTCCTGAATGCTCATTGTATCTATATATATTGTATTCAAGAGGCTTTTCTAAGAAGTATATACCTCATACATTGAGTAATGAATATTAAGATAGATTTAGTGAAGCACCTACATGTTATTAAGGGTATTGTATATAACCTTTCAACATTTTCAATATTTTATGGAATAATTTATTCTTTAAAATTGTTGAAATTGAAATTATATAGAGTCATAAAAGATGTTAGTTTTTATATATGGTTAGGAATATAAGAAAAATAAGGAGGAAGAAAGAGTGAGAAACAAGGAGATATGGTTAGGGTTTAGGACAAAAAAGTGATGAATAGGAGGATATGAAGGACAAGGGAGTGAGGAACAGGGGTATGGGATTAAGGTTTAGGATGAGAAAGTGAGGAATAGAAGAATGAGATTTAATCTAGGGAGATGGACATACCACATCAATTATTTAAATTAATTGACATGACATTATGAAAATTACAAGTCAATTGTTTTAAAACAAATAATGTTTAATATTATTTCACATGACAATAAAAAATAAATGATATTAGTTGTTTTCAAATAAAAACCAGCATTGTTATATTTTATAACAATTTCAAATTTCACTTTAAAATTATATATACAATAACACTCGGTTAAACATTAGTCATTTTTTAACATATAAGGAAAATTCTATGGTATACCACTGATATAATGATGTGCTAGTGCACCACTAAATCTTATTGCTAATTAGGCGTATTAAATTTGACTTTTCAAAAAAATAAACATAATCAACAGTTAAATCTGGTGATGTACCAGTACACCACTTAATAGTGGTGTATCATAGTCTCTCCTAACATATAATCTCTTAAATACCTAACATCAATCAACTATTTTATCATAATGTCTCCTTCTTCTCCTAGGTTGATGGTAGAGTAATTGAAATGGATTTGATTATGGAGATAATTCAATAATAACTTAGAACTTAAAAAATTAGAACCTATTTAAATACGGATTAGGGGTCGTGAAATTAGGGCTATTAGATTCGCAGGTCGTAATTTTTAAAGCTCGGACTCCCAAATAGAGAGTCTGCAACTTTTGCAGACCACTTAATTTAATTTGTTTTTTATGAATCTCCATGAACCAATATATGTAAAAATTGGACGGGTCTGCTTAACAAATCTGCTAAATGGTACCACAAGGAAACAAATATAAGCACGAAAAATTTTAAGGTATCGTGGACAAGATCCACACTCCCAGGGTAGTGGTTGGATTTTCTTAGTAGTGTCGGGTCTATAAAAATTTGTGTAAGTTGATTATACTCACTTCCCACATCAATGAAATCTGAATGCATTTTTTTGTGTACAAGAAGATTTTTACAAAACATAGAAAAAAATATGACTATTAAATTGTGTGAGATTAAATTTCAAGTGACTATTAGCACATCAATTACAGTTCAAAAAAGTCATTTGCTTTTAGCTTCTTTTCATTGGTTTAATTCGTTAACCAATATCCTTAGTGTGCATATGGATGAGAACTTTCAAGCGGGAATTTTATTTGTTGCCATCATTTCAAATGTTAAATTATAAATATATTCTTTCGTTCAAATTTTTTGTAATTAATTTTATTTTATTTTAATAAAAATTATTTTAATTTATTCACAAATGAATTTTATTATTTGAGAATTATGTCAAAAAATAATATTTTTAATTTATTTGTAAATAAATTATTTTGTTTAGAATATATTAAAAAAAAGAAATCCAATTAAAAATATAGATTTTGATAATATTATATTAAATATAATATTAAAAAAAAAGATAAAACTTTTAACATAACATGTATTTTAAGTCAAATAAAATAAATTCTAATAAAATTTTCGATAATAATTCAGTGAAATTTATAATAGTGTAAAACAGATATTATAAATAAAATAAAATTTATCTTTATGTAGAATTAAAGGCTATTTATTTATTTAAAAATAATATAAAATCTTTTTTTAATTATCATCAGTTAAAATGTCGTTGGATTTTGTAAATGCTGAAGAATTGTAACCGGATTGTCAAGCCAATGGTATTTGAAATTCCAACAACAAACGCGGAATTTGGCAAATTCCTGTCCTCCCTTTACGGGGCAATGCTTACTCAGCCTACTTAATAGCTTGTGTGAAATTAAAATTCCGCTTCCCAACTGACTTTTGTACAAAATTTTTAAAAGTACAGGAAATCTAAACTGAGCATTTGATTAATTCTAGAATTAAAATTGATACATATTAATTGCTGGCATTTACATCTTCTATTCTTTTTTAAATATCTTTTAAAGTTAATGTACAAATATAATTTTAATTTTTTAAAAAATGATTTATAATTTATTAATATATCATTTATTAAAAATTAACTAATAAGTTGTTGAACATATGCCCAAATTATAGGAGCAATATTTCAAAAAAAAAAAGATAATAAATATATTCTTAGTTTCCTAAAATAAGAGATAACTGAGAACAAAAATATTTTTTTCTAAAACGATAATTAACAAGAAATGGAAGGAATAGATTTCTAGATAATTAGTAAATACTCCATCTAAAAATATCAAGGTAAATGATAAAGAAGCATTTAATGGTATTAAAAACATACATATTTCAAATACTTATGTTCTTTTTAAATTCATTTTCAGCTCATTATTAATTAAATTTTTATGATTTTATTTCAAATATAAAACTACGTATTGAATTTATTTTAACTAAATTCTAAAACCAGGGCAACTTAACTTTAAATTTTAGCCACTAATTTTTAATTAATTTATTTGAGGATACTTTTATCTTATAAAAATTAATAAAGAAGAAATTATTATTCTAATCGAAAATATAAAAAATATCAAAATATTTAATGCGAATATATAGTTCTTAATCATTATTTTAAGGGCTGTGTGTTTACAATTGCCATTTTTATAAATAAATTTATGAGAAGTTTGATCTCTTAAAATGAATGTTTTTACTCTAGATCACCTATTTTAAAAATTATAAGTAAATAAGCTAAATAAAAATTACAAATCACAAAGGAAAATTAAGGATTTGACGGTAAAAATAATGAACTTCTTGAAATTACCCATTTTAAGTTCATCATTCCGTTCTAGAATAGCTTCTATGATGTCAAAATGGCCATTTCCAGGGGGTCCCCCCTTTGGTCAGCCGTGGTCCCTGATAACTACTATAATTCGCACTCGAGTCGCTTGTTCTTCGGTCTGCCATTAAAATTAGCTCCATAATAATAAAGCTAGAATTGCTATTTCAAACGGTAAAACATACAATTAATCGCTTATAAGGAGGGGTCTAGATAACACGTGAGATAAATTTTTGGAGGAAATTAAATTTTTTAAGAAATAATTTTTTAATATGAACTTTTTATGAAATTCTTAAAATTATTTAATTAATACTGAAAAAGTAATTTTTCTTACAAAAGTAATTTGTTATATTTTATTTGATTTAATTTTTAATTTTTTGAAAAATTAATAAAATGATTATTATAATTTAAATATTATTATAAGACATGTTAATAAATCTTAATTATTAGTAATTAATATGATGTGCACATAAGAGAAAATTTCGACTATGAGAGATTCAAGACGCCTGATATGGCGGAGATTGATATGGTTTAGGGCTGAAAGCAGCAGTAAAGATTATTTCGAGAAAAAAATCCAACTAATTAGGGTCCATTTTGCTAACTCCAGGCCATCAAATTGCTGTCATTGACGACACCAGCAGGCAAATTTAAATCCGGTTAGTGCTAACCACAATACTAAATGTGCATAATATTGATATTGCAGATTATAACACAACCATAATATTTCATAATTTTATACCAAAATATTAATATTTTTTCACATTTGTTCTTAATTTTACTAATTATAATAAAATAGCAACCGGAATTACAAGTCAAAAACACAAATATATTGCCGTCGTCATGAAAACCGAATCATAAATAATTTTCTCTTCCTCCATTTCATGACTTGCGCTGCTGATTAAATTGACATCCTCGTAATTAAAGAGTTAAGTTCATCCATATTAACAATTTGAAGGCATCCAAAAAAATAAATAGAATAAAAATGAATTTTGCTTGCTAGGAGGTAGGAGAAGAAGGTACTTTGAGGCTTGTGGATGAATAAATGAGAGGGGTTTTTAACACTCTTTTCGAAGCTGCACCTTTTAATAGTACAGAAATTTAAAAATACTATGGATATTGATAATAGGATTGAAATCAACTGTTAAATTTTTTATATCTATTGAATAGAATTTTATAAATTTTTCTTATTATCTTGCGTTTAATAACAATTATTGATTTATATTTGTAACATAATTTCAAATTATTGTAAATGTGTATGGAATTGGTAGTAGTAATTAGTTGATTTACAAGCGATCTCCTGTTGTAATTATAAGTCATTGCTCTAAAATTTGAAAATCTATTTCTAAACATAAATTTTTTTCGCAATAAAAAAAATTATTAGGTTGATTTTTCGTACAAAATAAAATTATCACATTAACTTCCCATTCTTGGCCCTCAACTAAATTAAGACTCCATTTGTTTTGTTGAAAAGTAATTTTTATTGAAAAATATCATTTATATTAATAGAAAAATTAAATGTCATTTGCATTGATGATTAAAAAATGATATTTAAAGGTTTGATAATTAAAAAAATAAATTTCTTTCTGAAATAGTTACTTTTTAAAATTATTTAATTTTAATATTTTATAACTATATTTTGAGAAGAATATTTTCCATTGAAAGAGATCCTACTTAACTTGTTCATGTCACAAGAGTTAGCCTAAAATTCACATGGCAAATCTTTTACATCAAGAATCCCAAAGTAACCCAGAATATTTATTTCAGCCCAACCTATTTGGTGACATGTGTACTACATTTCTTGCAACTGTGATGTAAATTTCAGGTAAGTGTGGCACATTCCATCCTGGAGCTTGTGCCATTTCTCTTCTAACAATAAAAAGAAACTTGTCCTATTAAAGTATAAAACATATATATAATTGCATGTTTTATGTTGCATGATGGCACTTATTATGGCATGGTCTGCCAGGCTAGAAAATGTCATTTCCATCTAGAGATTACTGCCAATTAGCTACAAAAGCACCATAATTTGAGATTTCAAGAACTAAGCTTTGTTAGAAAATCAGGACAACCAGCCTGCCATGAATTCATTGACATTTTGGGACGAAGTTCCAGCAACTGCTGCTGCTGCTGCTTCATTTGTCACTCCAGAACCATAGCTGTGGAATGGGAAGAATAATATCAGCTACTATGAAAGAGAATAATTCATTAGCTGAGGAATTTAAAATGTGGTTGCAGTTGTGATGTGATGATATTGCAATGCAAAAATGCTACAAATTAGTGTATAAAACTAGGGTTATGCTTTGGTATAATATATAGTTGAAGGAATATTACTATTCTCATTTGTTCCTACAAACTGCACAATCTATAGACTACTCACTTCTGTACTCACTCACCATTCCAAACTAAGAGTTTCATAGTTATATGAACTCCACTCTTTAATAGAGGAGAATATATGATATGATTTCAAAAGAAAAGTCCATCAAGCATTTCCCTTCTTGAAAAAAGCGGCATTGATACATACTCTTACAACTTATCCATTAAAAGTTGTAACTTAATAAATAAAATCCTACAAATTTTTCATAGAACTCAAAAACTTTCAATATTTTTTTGTTACAACTTTGATCAACCAATAAAATTGCAGTTTTTTATGTATATGTTACTCGCAAAATTCTTATACACTTGTAACATTCTATTAAAAAAAATTGCAAAATGTTAAGTTAAAAGTTACAAATTTTGTGAATTTTACATTAATCTTTCTTGAAAACTCAATTTTAATTTTTTTTCCCATAAGACAATGTTAAGGTGGTGCAGTTGTGGTGTCTGCCACAACTGCATTATTAGTATTGTGATCATATCATGTGATGTGATCTACTATTTTATGCAAATAGGGTTAGGAAATTTACCCAATCTGCAATGTGTTGTTCAAGTGCGGTGGCTCAAAGTATCCCTCTGGCTGTGGAGGGTGGCCGCTGTATGCAACATTTTGCTCTTCCCAGGATGGCTGAAGTGATATATTGAATTCATCCAACTATGCAACAAGGAAATCCAGTTTGGATCAATGCAATTTCACAACACAAAAAGGGAAAAACAAATAGCCAGATGCTCATTCTAAGCATGATTCATTATCTCCCCAGTTTCAGCATTTTTGCAAATTTGCACCTTGTCAATTAGGTTCGACCAGGATTTAAAATATAACTACTGTTCAATCACAATTACAAAATATTGGGGCAAACATAAAATAAAAACAACTATAACAAGACAAAACTATCACGAAACTATTTGCAGCCAATTTTGTATTTTTAAACCATTGCCTTATGTCAAGCAGACCACTTTTTAAACCAGAGATTCAAACCCAAAGCCTATAATCCGATTACAGACCAAAAGTGCTAATGTGAGCTATTCTGCTAATGCAATTATCCTGAAAGACGACATTCACAATTTATGGTTAAATCTACACAGATACACTCAAAAGGTTCATTTTGACAACATGAAACTTCCTGATTTTCAAAAGAATTACAATTACACTATGATGCAGCTGCAACACCTATTGCATCCGCAATATTGCAGTCACAACGCCTGTTGCAGCCTGATTACCCATCACAAAGTTAAATATGGTTGTGGCTATGGTTTTATAATGAAAAATAAAATATCATTTTCTTTTTGAACAATTAAATAATTAAAAGCTTGATTTAGGGATGAATATCAATAGGCTTGTCCTCAAAAAGAGCAAAAAATGAAGCCAGATTAACAAGATCATATTTGGATAGCCTAATGTTTCTAGAGTTGCACATATAAAATTAGAGTGAGTAGGATTTAGTACCTTCCTCCTCAAGGCTTTATTAGTTTCCAGTAGCATCTGTTCCTGCACATTTATTAAAGCCAATCTTTCCAATATGTGTATGTAATTGTATAAGTTGAAGTGAAATATAAGCACCCCAAACAAAGTCTTACCTTGCTTTGCAGATCAGAGAGTTGATCAAGCATACATTGAGTCTGCAGACAAGACAGAAAAATCACTAAGAGCTCCATCTTGGATTCACCAAAGTTATCTCTGTATTCAACACTTATCAAGAAATCAAGCTAGCAAAGTAGACCAACTTTGTGGAGCAATTGTCACATCCCTTGACCCATAAAAGCAAGTAAAGAAACCAACTAAATTACAACAACTAAAGTGGCACCTTAGGAGTTATACTACTCTCATATTTGAGATTCAAATGCAAGAACTTACATATGTGTATTAAATAAATTACCATTTCTACTATACTTAAATATATATATATATATATGTATGTATGTATTTACAACAACTGCATTGTGAATTAATGAGATGTTTTCTCCAATTGTATTCTTATATACAGGACAAATTATATTGACCTCTTTTGAAATTTAGTATAATTACACTTTACATTTCTCTTGTTTTCAAAAATACATACTAACATTCCTTTCAATATACACTCGCCTCCTTTGTCCTCAACTTCTATCATACACCCAACCCCCTAACTTTTGAAAAAAGTGAATGGTTATCTTTTAAAACACAATGAATGTAAGTATAATTAGATTAAATCTTAAGAAAGGTAAGCACAATTTATCTTTTATATATGCTTGGACAAGAATCCATTGAATATTATACATGAATTACATGCTAATTACCAGTTCATGAGGTTAACTCTCTTGACCCTTGTTACATCTTTTATGTTATATTTGGATAAATGAAAATGAGAAGAGAGAATAGAAGAACTGGTGGGTTATCCTCTGAGTAAACCTTCCATTTGTAAAACTTTCACTTAATTTCACTTGTAACCAATTATATAGAGTTTTTGGACTAGTAAAGTGAGGACAGATTATAGGTACTAAGGAACATTTAGAGAGAATTTATATACATAATATTTTATACTTATTTTCACCAAAATTTAGGTCTCTTGGGGTGTGATTATGTTTATTTTAATGGATTTAGGTTTATTTTGGAATAAATTATGAGTCTTGGGTTAAATAGAAAACAATGACTTATTGTGAGAATTTAATACTATTTCAAGTTTTTTGCCATAACTTAAACTTTGGACCTTTATTTGAGATGATCTTTGCATGGATTGAAAGTTAAGAGAATTCTCTACAACTTTCATATTTTATGGAAGAGCTAGTTTGAACATTTGATAGGTCAAATTTGGCCTTGAAGTTGATCTAGTAGTGCTATCCCAATATAGTAGACTTGACATTTCCTCATTATTTAGCTTATAACTTGAGTTTTAAGAGATCAAATTACAAAATTCTAGTGTTACAAGTTAACTAAGACCTAAATCAACATGTTTCTAAACTTTTGAAGCCAAAGTAACATTATTTTGAAGAAGAAAACACAGTCTGAACTAGAATGACGTCAATCAGATAGTTTTGATGTTTAGGTCATAACCTAAACTATAAACTTCCAAATTGTAAAAAGTCTAATCTACTAGTTATCTAAGAGTTAGCCCTAAGTGTTTATAATCTGGTTGAGCAAAATTAAGATGTATATATAAGGCAAAAATGTAGCTAATCAAAGGCAATTTAGCAATCAACAAAATAGAAGTTTTCTTCTCTTGGTGTTTTTGAACTTTCAACCTATAAGTGGCTAAATTCTCTTCTTCTAATTCAAGAGATTGGATATATTCTTTCTAATTGATTTTGAGAACTTGTTCTTCATATTTTATATTTAATAATTATCTCTATTCATTTATCTTTTTTATTAATGATTGCATAGATAGTTTTCTATAAAGGATCCATTAGTTGATTTTTTGTGTGATCATTCCTGAACTGGTTGATTGGGTTATTTTTTGTGGTTATGAATTGATTCAATTTGCTACTATTTAGTTGATGAATTAGAGGTTAAGCTTTGTGATTTGAATAGTTGTAGGGTTATTTAGTTTATTTTGGTTAAATTTCTCTTATCTTTACTCTATTTTAATTTCAATTGAGTTCGATTGGGTCTTAATAAGGATTGGGTTTAATTAGTCGATTTTGATTTGTTAATTCTAGTCCATTAAAAAGGAAGTTTGTGAATAACTATGGGTTTTTAGGTTATTTTTATCAACTAAATAGTGATTTGGGATTACCTATATTTTGTGTTCTATAATCAATTAGTAGATTGAGGTACAATCTTTTGAACTAGAATCTGTCTTATTATGAGTAAACTCTACTTTTATTTTTTATTTTCAATTTATGAGATTATTATTTCTTGCTCTTTAATTCTATTTTCCTACACTTAAAAATCCCTCCTTTTTTCATAACCAAATTGGAAGTAAATTAAAACCTAATCTTCGTGATATCGATCCCATTCACCCTTACTACGGTTTTATAATTTTGGTTTAAAATTTGGTGTGTTGCAACGCACATAAAGAATTAAGGCCAGTGAGGATACCAAGCATACCACTTGCCAAAAATAATATAGACGTCATGAGATTATAATGTTGCAGGATTAGGCTTTACATGTAAGGAAGTCCTTATAAAGGATTTTGGGCTCAATTGCTCCAAAATTTTTTGTATTTATCCCTTTTTTCTTAAAATGGAACTAGAATAATCACATGAGCTAAATGTTCTTAGCCAAAATATTATTTTAATTTAAATAAAAAATCACTATATATATTAAGACTATATTTATGAATGTAACCCCTCATTTATAAAAATGATAATTATTACATCTTCAAAATTCATAGCTAGGATTACTAATAAACTTGCGACAACCACATCTTAATTATTTTTTTATATTTTTGTGCAATTTTATCTATTTTCTTCTCTTATTATCTTGCAACTTTCTATATCATGATCCAACTACAATGCAACCACAACATGTATTTATTTCTCTCGTCTTATTAGAATAAGAAAAGTTGTTTATCCCCGAAGAGGAGTGGCTATTCAGTAATTAGCAAACAAAAAAAAATCATAGAAAGCTAGCTAGCCCTCATCTTCATAGATGTTCCACGCATTATGCATATAAACCGTGCATGAATCTTTCATACCTTGTTGGACCTGATTTGCTTAAGTGAAGAGTCCAGAGAATGCTCAAGCTGCTCAAGCTCCTTTACCCCTAAATGTTCCAGTTCTTCCCCAAGCAGATTTCTACAGCATTTACATTTTTAATATAATATTTTATTAACATGGGTGCCATGCTTGCCACCCTAGGGCTGATATATATTCACCATTTTGATCAATTAACTAATCAAGAATTTTTGAAGTGGAGCTCTACTTGTACCTCTGTGTTCGCTGCAGTGCCTCCACTTTTGATTTCAGCTTGAGATACTCTTGGTAGCATCTCTGCACAGGGGCATTATAGGGTTACAATTTTCCAGCAATTATTAAAATGAGATCTTGAAAGAGTATGTGTACATTAATATTACTAGTGTATACAGGGACTTATCAAGTGAAAATATTATTTTTACGTGAGTGAAAGAAGTAATTTATGTCTATTAGATCTTATTTAATTGTATGAAATAAAACATAAAATTGACTTTTTTAAATGATCATGTAAAATTTAGTTATATTTTTATTATAATCATCAATGTGCAATCTAATGGTTAGAATAAATATAAAAAGTATATCAAATGAGAGCACAGTTAGGAGGAAGAGAATATCATAAATTTCCTTAATATCACATTGGTATCAACAACTACTCAACAAAATATTAGGGAGAGAGAGAGTATATATATATATATATATATATATATCTTACAATATTCATAAATACCTAACCTATATATACTACTTTAAACAACTCTTAAATTTCAACTCATTAATACCTAATGCAACTTACTAGGTGTCTTTAATTTTTATCATACTCATGTATTCTATAATATATAAATCACACACATCTAGATATATTAACTATGAATCACACTTCTCTAATACATAAATCACACTTTTATATCTATTTAAATTTACTATTTCCAACAAGCACTACCATTATATGAATATGAGAAGAATCAATCGTAATCATTAGATTTTACATTGATAGTCAAAATTAAAACATAAATAAAGATTATGACCATTTAAAAAAAATTATATGAATTTATATTTTAATAATTCTTGATCGAAAAGGAAGAAGAAAACAGTAAATTGGGGGTCAATAAGTGAAGCCTCACTATTGAAGAAGAATGCAGGCAAAGAAATTTTTTTATGTTTTTCATTTACCTGAGTCTCAATGGCAGGTTGGGTTTCTTCCAAAGCTCCGTAACTCATTCTTTGGTACCTTTCAAGTGTCTTGGCCATGCTGAAACAGTCAAGCTTCAAACAATTAGGTTGGAATGAAGAAATCATGAAAGAAAATTTTCTGGAAAAATTATTTTGCATGATTAAAAAGTTTAATTTTAAAGTGATTGACATTAAAAACAGAATTACTGCACGTTGTAGTCATAGTAATAATTGACAGCTCAGGAGAAAGCTAACCTTGTCAACAAAAGACAAATGACGGCAACGAAAGAAAAATGACATATTTCAATGCCAAAAAGTAAACTTGCACACTCAACATCTCTATAAATAATGACACAAATAACGACACCAACAAGGACTTGATTTAGTTAAAAATATGCCGTTTTAAGTGGATTTAACTTATCAATAATTAAGAATTCAAATTTTAGAAAAAATTCTTGTTAAGAGAAAAAAATTCCTTGATACTTTAATTTTCAAAATAATTATTCCACTTAATCACCACTTTCATTACAAAAATATAAACATAAATATAAATAATGACAATTGATGTGAGGAGATATTTGCAAAACATAAAATACGAACATGGAATCTTAAACTTAATTTGACTGACACAACTATATTTAAACATGTATATATTGGCCCATTTAAATATATGGAATTAATTTTAATTTTGATTTCAATTATGTCATATACAACGATAATACAAGAGACCTATTTAAATATATAAAATTAATTTAGTTTTAATTTTAGTTATGTCATATACAGAGAGAAAACAAGAGATTTGTACGCATACAATTAACAGTTTTTTCAACGTGTACCCCACTTTCAACTTACAAGATGATGAAGGTAATAAGTCAATCCATATAATTATTTTCGTCAAAAAATATTTTTTGTGAGAAAATATCATATAATAAGAGAATAATATATCTTTTATATTTATAATTAAAAATAACATTTAAAATTATAAAAAAAATCTTTAAATTTTTTAAATTTTTATATTTAATATTAAATAAAAAAATTTATCTTATTATAATATTTTATAAATATATTGTACAAAAAAAATTCGTCATTAAAAAAAAAACGAAGTCTGGCTCTTATTCCACCTAAAGTTCTTATTTTTGAATAATGCTATATTCACATTTATCATTAATATTTATCAGTTAAATTTTTTAGCATTTACATCTGAACTTTACTGCACAACTTACTGTTTTATTTTATTATAGAACCTGCAAAATACACATCTAAAATTAAAAACGAATTTATAAGAAATGAATTTCACAGACAACAACTGAATATTTCCTTGTCAATACCTCGCCTCAACATGACAGTCCTGTCAAATGATGATATACAGTGGAAGGAAGCTATCACAGTGATGTTGTGGCCATAATTAAAGAAACTTAAATGGGCCAGGTGAAGCCTAATACGGTAGCAAGCTTTAAGATTCAAATAAAAGTTACTGGATAGAAAGCATATGCAAAAAAATATGTTAGCTTTCTCATGAATATGATATTTTTCCAAAAACCAAGAAATTAATCCTCAATCAATGATAAAGCGGATACATGATATGAAAATCTAGGCCAGGTTGTTATTTAGAATGACAATGCATTCTGAAGAATCACAGAGATGACAAAGGATGTCCTTTCATGGTCTGGATTTCTGCCCTATTTCCCTTAGTATTAGTACCTTAGCTTCGCAGAATCCTGCGGTTACGTCCTTTTTCCCTGTGCTAACAGTAACCCTAAAGTGAAGAAAAATAATAATAGAAATCTTAAATAAGGAAAAAAATTATCTTTTAATTCTCTTATTTACGTATTTTCTTCCCCTGTCAAATAAAGAAAAGTTTTCAAATTTTAAAATTTTTCTTTCTGATACTTTCTTCCATACATCCAAATACATTGAAACATTCACCTTGAGAGAGGAAATTGGAAGGAAGGGAGATGAGGTACTTGTTATAATACCGTGAGGGTTTAAAATTTATAGTAATGTTATAAATTTAAAAATCATTAGATTAAAATGCTTAATTATAATTATTTACTTTTTAATAAATATAATTAAATAACAATAATTTAGTAATTTTTAGAATTATTAAATCATTTCAAATTTTAAAATTCTAAAAATGTTATAAAATTTACCAGAAAATGAATGATTATTCTAAAAAATAACTAATAAAATCATTTTTTTTCATTTTATTTTATTTATTTTCTTAGTTTTGAAACAAACTATTGTTGTTGAGATAATAATTACCTTTTTTTTGGTGAGAGAGAAAAATAAAAGAAAGAAAAGAAATTTTTTAAATTTGAATAATAAAAAAAATAAAAGAGAAAATTTTTAATTTTGAAATGATTAAAAATCTATAATGACATTTTTTTTCTCTGAAATTTCTTGCCTCCCTATTTTCTCATTATTAAAAAAAATAGAAATTAAAATTTTAAAAATATATTTCTTCACCATTTTTTCTCTTCCCATCCGATCAAAGCAGAAAATTTGTCTAATAAAGATCCTCTAGGGAACTTACCTTCCCATTCACATTGTAGGAGTAATATTACTTACCGTTTTTGGGATTCATCGACGTATTTTTATATATAGTATCAGAAGGCCAGAAGGTGAAACATATTTTTCACGGAGAACATAAAAGATGGCTTTAAAAAAATCTTTTTCTGATAAGGTAGGGAATATAAACCATAAATGAACTGACTCCAACCCAATATCTATTTATTCAAGCTAAAAATAAGCAAATTTAAAGTCAAGTTCTCTATCTTACAAAATTCAAACTCGAGTTTGAAAATTATATAAGCCTAATCGAGCCAAACTCTCATATTTAATTGTTATTTTTAGCAAATAATAATAATATAGGACAATAATTTCTATTTTTAGGCTATCTTTTCTCTATTTTTTTCAACAGAATTCTCTCCTTTCTTTTAAAGAAGAAATTATTTTTCTTTTTTAAAAAGAAGAAAGCACAGTTTTTATTTTTGGCCATACATAGTTTATTGAAGTAAAAAGATGATTTTTTTTTTTTCAAAATTTAGAGGTTATAGCCCCAAAACACAAGCAATCTTTATAGTATTGCATAATGTGATGTAAATTGATTCCATGTATTTAAAACGTGATTCAAATGTAAGGAGTAGTAGTGTGAGAAAGTTAGTTATTGAAGCAACATATTTTTCTGACTTTACAGGCTTTACATGTTAACTATTATATTGTTTGATGAATATCATACTTCACAAATTACCCTTTTTCATGAGGCTTCTACTAGTGATTTTGCAGTAGTAACATCTGATGTTAATTTATTTAAATTTGTCTAGTTGTCTAATTTCATCCTTCAAAAATATTTTTTTATCAATTTCATCCTTTATTTATTTAAACTCTATTTACCTTGTTGAAAAATATTTTTTTTTACAAAAAATAGCATTTATATGTATATTGATGAAGGAGCAACTTGTAACTTATATTTATAGTTTAAGAAAATAACACTTATAATTATAGTAACAGAATAAAGTAAATTTTCTTTGAAAAAGAGGAAGTTACTTTCCCCCAAATTTTTTATATTTAATATTAAACAAATAAAATATTTTCTATCACTTTAAAATTTAATAAAATATATTACAAAAAATATTTTCCATCAAAATAAACAAAATCTTAAATTTGTCCAATTTCATTCTTTTACTATTGTCATCAAATTGATGACGAAAGAACAAAATTAGATAAATCTGAATGAGTAAGGGATGAATTGATAATATATATACATACATACATACATACATACATATATATATATATATATATATATGTAAGGAATGAAATTGAACAAATTTGAATAATAGACAAATTTGATAAATAAAAAAAAATGTTTCACAAGGATAAAATTATAAGTATTACATTTCACATGGGTGAAAATACGATTTGCTCTAACTTCTATTTACTCATTCACTATTTCATAACTTTCTATAAGATTTCTTACAAAATCTGTCATTGGATCTAAAAAATAAATCCATCCTTCTGGAATCATCATATAGTGTAGATTATATGTGCAAAATTTCATGTCGATTTCAATATTATTTAACTCTATCAATATACTCTAAAGTTGACATTAAATAGATTAACCCAAAAAAACTTGACATTAAATATGAGGAAAAAGCTAAATTGTTTAATTATATACTCTTGTTGTTTGATTTTTATAAAATTTGATATTTAAGATTAATAGTATGATTACTTGAACTTTGAATTTTGTAAGAAATTCATCCTATTAAAAATGATGCAAGGATCGAATGTAAAGGCAGTATAGATTAGAAAGTTGTGTATTCATCCCCTTTTAGAATGAAACTCAATTCAATCTACTTTAATTGTAACAAATAAAAACTTAATGAGCGACTGCTAGTATTCAATCAGAAAACACCTGCTGCTCAATCAAAAGGGGATTTACAAGCATCATGTAGTTGTTGCTCAGATCCCAATTTATAACAAACCGGAAAGTTAATATAGCTCTCAGAATCTCAAAATTTGCACTAAAGAAAAGAGAAAACCGGTAATGGAACCAAAGAAACTGAATACCGATCTAAAGGAATTCATGGCCAACACTTCAACTGAACATACATACGCAGATCATCTGCATATATATACAACCTTTTTCAATCCAATTTCTTAAAAAAAAAAAACAAAAACAAAAACAAAAACAAAAACAAAACAAAAGTTTCAAAAGATTGAGGGAAAACGTAGGATTCAACTTTCAATCTCTTCAAACATCAAATCAGACCATGTTTCCTGAATCACATCTACAAGAGAAAGCTCAAGATAACTTTTGAATTAACCATTGAACAAACAAAGAGAAGATTTTGAGACAAGAATTTATATGAGACTGAGATCTAACTGTTGAAAAATCGCAGGGGAAAGAGGGGGGGAAAGAACAGTGAAAACCGGAGAGAATACAGCGTAGCATATATATTACTAGTCATTAAAAATTGCGAAAATTCACCAAAAAAATGAAAAATAAAAAAACCCCATGAAGCAAGATTAAAACTTTAAGCATCCGATGAAAAATCCAGATAAACCCACAAAAAGTTCTCACTCAAAAATCACATGTAGATTCACAGAAAAGGCATACCATTATCATTACCTAGAGCCACTGCAGAACTCATAGAGCTTGCCACGGTTAGAGAAGATGATGAGAGCAAGCTCAGCATCACAAAGCACAGACAGCTCATACGCCTTCTTCAGCAGCCCATTCCTTCTCTTAGCAAATGTCACCTGCCGATTTATCTTGTTCTCTATTCTCTTCAACTCCACTCTTCCTCTTCCCATTTTGCTTTTATTTTCTTTCAATTTTTTCTTCTGAATTTCAGGGAAAAATATAATATGTACAAATAGTACTATCTACAATCTGAAGTTGCGATTTTTGTTTCTAATTCTTCTCCTTCACCTCCTGCCTAATTTGTAAGGTTTTGATCTGACACTCTCTTTCTTCTGTAGGTTAATTAGGGTTGTAAGAATGCTTCTGAGGAGAAAAGGGAGATACTCGCAGAAGAAATTAAGGTGCTTCTTTTTTCATTTTTTCCCCCCTTATCTCCTTCGTGAATCATGGACTTATCCAGAGTTTAGCTTTTTCTAAACCAGGGAACATCTAATGCATTTTAATTTTTTTTATTTTTCATTTTTCTTTTTCTTGGAGTGAGGTTTATTAACAAAACTAATAGTACTAAATGTATTATTAAGGAAAGTCTACTGCTGAACGTACATATAGACACGCTAACTTAATTGACTGATTGTTATTTTTAAATGTAGAAAGTCAAAATTAAAAAAATATGAAATTTAAATTTGAGGATTTATATGAAATTGCTTCAAATTTGATTTTGTGATGATCGGATGCAAATAACATTACTTAAAATATACAATAATTAATGACAAGAATTCCTTCTCTTTTTATTTTTGAATTTATAAATTTTTTTAGTCCAATGATGTTATTAAAACCTGAGTTATACTATTCCTTCCGACAATATTCATTCAAAAAAGCACCCGAACTTATGTGAAAAGACAAGTACGAATATTGAAGTATTTATTTTATATTTATATTAAATTCAAAACAAGAGAAAGCTAATTTTAAAAATTATTTCGGGTTCTAATTCAGCACAAACAATCGGAGGAATAAAACTTTGGTCTTGCAAGTGAAGTGGTTCGCACAAAGGGAATATGTTTGTTGTGAAGTTGATCTTCATCATGAAAACTAAATCCTCGTTATAATTTTCCAATTAAATACTCAAAGTTATTTGGTTTATAATGAAAATTAACAAGTTTTTTTTATGAAATTTTTTTCTTAAATAAGTAATTTCCAACATTTATTAAGAAGCAAAATTTTTAAACTTCTTTCATTTTTATTAATTTGTGACAAGCTAAATAACACAAACTTAATATAATTTAGGAAGTTACACTTTTCACATAACTTTCTCAATCAAACAATCTCTTGATTTCAAATTTGATCATCCTAATATATAAATCGGAAAGTTTATGTCAATATTTTAGAATCTAACCCAGTTATTGACCTGATAAGATGGTTAAATCAAAGTGAAACTAATTTAATCGATTGAAGATGGACTTATTCAACCAATCAAATTAGTAAACATATTATATATATATATATATATACATATATGTGTATCGCAGTGTATATATGCTATAAAGACATAAAAAAAATTAAATCTGCTTAATTAATATAAGTATATTTTTAAAATATAAAAAATAATTCAACCCAATTTTAGTTGAAATAAAAAGTTAATAATAAAAATTTTGTCTCCAATTTCAATTACAACACCCAAATTTTGTTCCTTTATTTTAGTGCTAAATATTATTTTTTTTACTTATTTTTTAATTTAGACTATGGACTATAGTTAATCCAAGTGAAGATCAAGTCCAAATTATTTTTAAAAAATTAGAAAAAGCGAAATGAGTTAATGTGTTGAAAAGAAATTTTGATTCAACCAATTTTTTATCAAATTTAAACGAATCAATTTGGGTTATTATCTTATTCGAATGCATGAGTATATTTGATTCATTTTTGCACCTAAGTGCTGATCTGATTAGTTAAACGAAGTAAATCGATTTGGACTTTACAACATTGATCTATGATCCATCATTAATGAAATACTATCCAATTAAAGGATCATATGACATTGTGTCATGTGCAACAGAACTTGACCAACATAAATATTGTCAGATCTGAGAGTACATTATTATTTTAATAGTTTATCATAAATTCCTCTTATATAAATTGATTGCCTTAAATAAAAATTTTATTTTAATTCTTCTATTATATAAATTGAATCATATTAGTAATTTTTATCAATTTGAAAATAGAAAATTTTAATAGTTGTTTAGAGCTCTAGTGAAACCCAAAGCAAAAAATTAATAAGGCCATTAAGGTGGAGTCTGGTGATGATAGATTTTGATAGTATGCTAAAAGTCTTATATCAAAATTTGGTCGCAGCCATATATTTAAAAAATAATTAATCAAATTCACTTTGTCATATCAAAAAATCTGATAGTCAAATGATCAATTCAGAACATAAAAACATTTTAAATTTAATTGACAACAAAGCCAAATTCACTAATCTCATTATCAGTAATTGTATATTTAAAAATATCATTCTCTATTCAATTTAATGAAAATTATTAATATAAATATAATTTGGTCTGATATGTATTCAAATGAACTAAAATCACATTAATTCAATTCATATATTAGGAGTAATAAAATGTTAATCGAGTCAAAACCATTTTTTGGAAGATGAATTTAGTGTAGATTAATATAATAGTATATTATAAAATTTAATTATTAATATATTATTATATAATATATTAAATTTAATTTTTTAAAAATAAATTTAATATATATTTAAATTTAATGATACATTAATACTATTAATTCAATAATATTTTATAATCTTTTCTGCTCTTAACCAAATTAAATTTATTCAATTGACGCCGGTAGTACGATCAGTCGGTCAATTGAGTGCAGATTGACTTTACAACTGCTACGTGTCAGAAGATCAAGTGCTGTGACGATTATGCCCACCCCGATGTCACTGTATTTACATAAACATTACGGCAGAAGTGACCTTGACAATGGACCAGAAAATGAGAGGCAGATATGAGTAACAGTGAGAATCGGTTCCCACTTTATTCAGCAGGGATTAAAAAAATGTTCAATGCTCTCCTTTGTAAAAGGGACCATTCAATTTTAAGCCTCACTTCAACTTTCCAACTTCTAATTTGTGAAATTACATGTGAAATCCAAAAAAAAAAAAAAAAACTTCATTCTAGCTGTGACAATCTTTTTGACGATAAAAATAATTTATTTAACACATATAAAATTTTAAATTTAAATCTTAAATATAATAAAAATAATTATTTTAAAATAATATTATTTTTAGTACAAGAACAGTTAATATCATAGGAAGTTACACATTTTATAAATTTAAAATTTTCATCATTAAATTTTTTTACAAATTTCAGTATAAATGAATTAAAAATAAAAATATTAATATGTTAAAAACAACCTAATCATAAAAATACTTAATCCTTTAAAAAGTTTAAAGTCCATATTAGTATGCTGTAAAAAATCTTTCTACAAAAGATTACATATCTAGTAGGACGAATAGTATTAATATGAATTTAAACAGCAATCTAAACTTACAATCGAGAGAAAATCATACAATCTTATTTGATTCTTAGTTAGATCAACCTGCAATGGCCTAAAATTAATGATTGAGTTCAACGTTTTCAAAGATAATGATTTTTTTAAAAGGATTTTGCATTATTTCAATTTATTCGATTATGGTGATCATATCATATGACAAGACATGCTTTTAAATGAAAAGTATAACTCCCTCAAAAAAATATATATATCTTATATTATTCCGTGAAGGAAATTGAATTCAAGATGTTCAATAAACTACCCATTCCACAACCAATTAATTACCTCCAATTATGGCTTCCATTTCCATCCATGTAAGCCTTAATTAGTAATTTGTGATCCAATTGAGAAGATTGTACTACATCACCAATTAATCTCAACCAAATCAAGAGAATAGAAAATTGATTTGATATTTTAATGAAAAAAATATGATTGAGAAGATTAATTAATGAGGTTGTGAGATATGGTGCCCCCAAACTTCTAACACATCAAGTTACTTTCTATTAAATATATAAGACCAACATGATCATAATCAAAATCTAATTTCTATTTAAAACCAAACAAGCTCAAGCACTTTGTGTGGATGGAGGAAGGATGAGAACAAATATGTAGAAGAATAAGGATAAGTGCAGATTCAGTCAATTTCAATGACAGAAGTTCATTTTTCCTGCCCAGGTTACTTTAAATCATACATATATTTCACAAACTTTGGAATTTTCTACCATATTATTCTCCGAATGTATGTAATCTGATATTCAATAACTCAGCGTTTGAAATCTAAAAATATTAAGATTTAAATTGGAATTTATAGATAATTTCACACATAAATTCGATTTCAAATAAATTAAGGTAATTTGAATATATTTTTATCTTTGTATTTTAAAAAAAAACTGTTTTCTTATTTTTTTAAAAAAAACTATATATGAAAAAAGAAAACAAAAAATAAAGATGGTTGGTGTTACAAATAAATAAATATTTTATTTACTTATAGAATTAATATTCAGAATAAGAAAATAAATTCAAAAGAGAATGAAAAATTATTTCTATTTTTTTATTTTTAAATTACACATTTAAAGTTATAATTTTTAGAAACGTATTTTAGAAACAAATTATTAAACATATTCTTTTATTTTTTAAAAAATAAAAAAATATTCTTAAAAATAATAAATAAATAGAACTTTAAATTTTCAAACTTTTTTCTCATTTCAATGATAAGTAAAACTGATAACGTTATAGGATCTTAGCCGATGAACGATACTGACTCTCCAATCTAGTCTTTGATAGAACCAAACTAGCTAGCGAGGTTAATATCCGGAAGACAAGGTCCCATCAAGCAGGAAAAAACGGAAATTGAAAACACAACATTGGTAATAATAAATCTCTTACGCTGGTAATAAATTCTTAAAATTGATGTTGTAATTTTATTAAATTTAATTAGTAAGAAATTAAAGGATTCATGTGAGCACATCTGCCTCGCATGTTTCTGACAACGTTAGTTGAAATATTCGTGAGAATTTTTCCTAGAAATTCTATTCTATTTTGAAAATTGAAAATTTCTTACTTTGAAAATGTGAAAAAATGTCTAATTCAGATGAAATCATATAATTGTAAATAGATTTAAGTTTAATTATTATAAGTATAAATTAATTTTATACTACTATCCACTTATATTTTATTATATAAATAAAAATTATTAAAACTTATTTACTATTATTAAAAAAAATTTAATTATTATTTTAATAATATCTCTTTCTTATTTACTTAATAATAATGCAAAATATTCATAGTAAATCAAATTTATACCAATTGTAAATATCACTTTCTTGCATCATCCTATATCATTTTAGAATATCTTTTTTCACTCAGTGGAAACGAAAAGACCGGCCAGAATCACCTTTCAAAAATGTTTTTATGTGTTTATATTTTCTTTTAATAATTTTTAATTATTTTTTAAATAATTTAAAAATTATACATACTCTATAAAATTTTGACATTTTATCTGCTACTCCAAATTTGCCGTTTAACATCACACTATTTATATTAGTTAAAGCGAAATTTGATGTCTATAATAGTATAATAACATTTTTAAAAATAAGTGTAACTTACTATATCAATTAGAATAATAAATTAATATTATAAAACCTTATTTTCTAATGGGAGATGGAGAATCTATCATTAGGACACTTAATACTATAATCAAATATCAATTATATTTTCAAATATTGATGTTTTAGACATCTATTATGATTGAAAAATCAATGTTTAAAAATTATATACAATCAACTAATGTTTATATTTGCAAAGTTATTAAAAAAATGCAAAGATTATTTATATTTTAACGATCTACTCATTTAAAACACATTATAGCATTCATGAGATAGACATTTACAATGTTGATTTTTCAAGTAACTAACATCTAAAAAGTATATTAATGAATTCAACATGAAAGAAATTATTTTTAAGACATTAGTTAGTTGTTAATAATTGGTATATAATACTTTGTATTGCCTATAAATTGCATCCCTGGTTTCGTTTCTTTTTTACTTCATTCTTCATTTAAGTGTTCACTACATAGTTTCACTTTCACTACATTTTTCATTTAAATTTTCACTTACAAGATCAATGTTGCTCAATTATCAATTACTAAGATGGAATTCGCTATTCCTAGACTATTATCCTTTCTAAGGGCACAATTTGTATTAAGTTTCCACAATCTATGATGGACATAAAAGTACAGAACTAAGGATAAAATATAGTGGTGGCAAAATGCATGACAACAAAAGATTGAGGATAAAATATATATGGTTGCCATGAATATAAAAGTAGTGGATGACTTCAAGGATGCCATAAAGACAGTCACCATTATTTTCCTTTAAAACAATGAGATCAAAACTTCTACTTTTATAAATCATGTTTCTACCCTCGGCCATAAAAGTGATCACCATCACTTTTCTTCAAAGCGGTTGTAGTTATAAACTTTATATCTCTCTAAGTATCAATGACAAAATATTTATTCTTCAAGAGAAAGATATGCAATATAGATAGATGTGTTAATAACCTAGTATAATTTTTATATAAGTCATTATTAGAAAAATGTTAGGATATAAAAGTTGTATTTTTTTTAAAGGCTAAACAATGTCAATTCTTTATTACAAGCGATGTCTAAAGATACATAAATGGGCGTCTAAGTTGTAATAAATATTTACCAACTTATAATAAATTTAAGCTTTATAAAGAAACTTATATTAGGAAATTATCAAAACTAAGACATCAATTTGTTAATAACCGATGTATATTGATTTTCATTTTATCCATCAATTTCTCTTTCATTTCATCTTTTGTTTAAGTGGAATAAGAGGACAATACACCTATTTTTATTGCACAATTAGAAAAGTTTTGAATTTTATGATCATGAGCATTCCATCAAATTATAATTATCTTCTGACCTTAAATAGTTTAGATGGTAGAAGATATCTATGATTTGATGTGATTAGCTTGATTAGAAAATTCAAAAACTTTCTAGATATGTGGCATTAATAAGTATGTCATCCTCATATTTTATCTAGTACTACAAAAAGTGCATGATTAATATTTGCATAATCTTGTGAGCACTTCAACATAAGGAAAAAAGATTAAATCATAATTATCTTCTAAACTCAAATAGTTTAGATCATAGAAGATATCTATGATTTGATGTGATTGCTTTAATTAGAAATTTCAAAAAAAAATTAAATAAGTGGCATCAATAAGTGTGTTGTCCTCATATTTCACCTAGTACTACAAAGAGTGCATGGTTAAGATTTGCATAATCTTATGAGCATTTCAACATAAGGAAATAAGATCAAATCTCTCTATAACATGAGGAAAATATTATATTATAAACTATATTAATTTTAATTGAAGGTTATATAGTAATTATGCTATAAAATGTATTGATGATCTAAAGTAATTTATGTAAGTCATTATTAGAAAAATATCAAATGGATATGTATAAAAATTAGCTTAAACAACATTGGTTATTTATTAAAAATTGATATGGTTTTGAAATACAAAATGTCAATTTAAAGAAAATTAATGTTTAAAAATATTCCAATGACCATATAGTCATTTGAATTGTCATGACTATTCATCAATAATTTATATAATGTCTAATAATTTCAATCACCATGATGGTTCATTAATAATTTTCACAACATCTAACAATTTGCTCGTAACCTATAAATAAGGCTCTTATCTTCCATGTCAAGAAGTACACTTAGGAATGTTAAAAAAACTTTTAAGATAAGTTGGAAAGCAATGATAAATTAGAGTATGTTATCCTTATATTCCACAAATTTTGTATCTATTAACCTTGAAGTACTTAATTGCTTTATTGGCTATAAACCCTCTGAAGCTCCTTATGTTTCAATATGAGAATTAACATATTACTTGCTCTATATGTTATGTCAAACTTTGATATATACAAAGTAAGAAGCATGCCTATTTTTGCACTAAAATACAGGAACTCTAAGATATTTATAGGAAATAAAGTAATTGAGTATCTCAAGGTCAATAGATACAAAATTAATGAAATCAAGTACCATAGAAACCATCAAGCAATATGAAGAAACTATAAGTAAAGAATAATCACTTTTCTTTTTAATTTGGGTAGGGATGTCATGTATGTATTGTAAATAAAAAGTCTGTTGTTCATGCAATAGTATGAAAATAAATAAAATGGAAGAATGCACTATACTTTCATAATAGATTTTTTCCCTTCTCATTTATTTTATTTACATTAAATTTATTATTATTCTGTTTAATTGTATAATAAAATGGAAGAATTTCATTTAGAGTAAGTTGTGTTTTAAATATCGATTATATAACTTGCAAATTCTAAAGCATATGATGCGTATAATTAAATTAATTTTAGTTTTTTATTGTTGTATTTGTCAATTTTGATATGCAATAAATGTTGAGAATTCGGATTATCACATGCAGCAAAATTTTAAAATTTTGATCCGAATTCTACCTAGGATCTATGCAAAAAGCATAAGTCAATGATTAGGGTTTTACCTATTGGGCACTCGTGTTTCTACTGATCAAAACTTGAGAGCGGATGAATCAAACGCTGATCGGAAGGTATAGCGTCTCTACGGTATCCACACGGAGTGAACAACGACTCTTTACCCTCCACGCATCTGCTAGGATGCGTTTTTCTCTCTAAGAATTAGGATTGGATGTTTTCTGAGTGATTTAGGATTTATATGGAAGCTTAAAACGTATATTTAAAGTGCTGCCCTCAAGTCCCCTTTTATAGAACTTAGGCAAGCCATAATCCTAGTCCAACTAGGATAATGCTTCCAAAATTCTAATCACACTTAACAACTCATCTTATCCTTATCCTAGAGATAATGGGGAGAGATAGGACTTATCTATTAATTATCTAATATTAGATAATAATATTATCTCATAATATAAATATCTTAATTATTAGATAATTGCATATAGTTATCAAATATCAGAATAATATTATCTCATAATATATTTATCTAATATCTGATAAGATAATTATTTGATATTTCTTTAATATCAAATAATATCACATAATTATTTAATAATATATATATGCACAAAAAATAAGTCTAATTAATTAGATATTAATATAATTAAAGTCCAATTAATTATTGTCTTATTCCTACTCCTTTTGTGTGGCCTTGTAGGTTCTTACTACGTTGACAATGACTCATTTACTGAGTCATAGACAGTAAGCGATATCTAGCAATATATCACTGCCACTCAAGTAGTAAGAATGTGTGTAATTCGACATCCACCTAACATATGATCAATGTTTTGCATCATAACCCTTTTGTAATAATATCCAAATTGAACTGGAGGCATGGAATGTGTCATCCTCATCAATGTTCAATTTATATTTCTTGATACTGAGTAGACTTAAAATAAATAATTAATATCACATATTAATTCAACTGAGCATAGCTATGCATTTCTAAGTCTCACTCAATCAAGGGGCCCAAGGATATTTCTCTTTTATACAAGAGTAACAAAATCCCATTTACATAACTCACTTCCCTCTGCATGATTTATGACACACCCAATCAATGCCCTACTTGTCATCCTGATTAAAGGTGAACATAGGACAATATTAAAGTGAGTAATTCCTCATATAGGGAACCGTAGTGACTTCAGGTCAAAGGTTTATGTATATTTGTGATTATATGAAAATAATTTATGACACGTTTATCCATGTAATATTCTCATAGTGGGTCAGTCCAGTACATTATTCACTAGCAATGTACTCATGTATTGACTTGATATCACATATCCATGATTCGTAATCATCAATCACTATACATACTAGTCTCGATGTATTATTACTATCATTTTCGTAATAATACTTGACTAGGGGCATTTTAGGAATAGCAAAGTTATTCCAAGGATAATTATTATATTAAGTTATAAATTACGCATAATAATAATAAAAACAAAATATAATAATTAAATTGTCTAAAACAAAAATATAATACATTGTGTATAACTTTAATCATTTTATATGATTGGTTCTAGGACACACACCAACAATAAATTGGAATTCCACATTAATTTTGTTGTACAATCGATATAGAAAAGTTTAGTTTAATACATTGGTTTTATTTTATAACTAATATGGAATCTATAAATAATGTCATTTTTCTCTTCTTAAAACTTCTGACAATAATGGCAAGAGTTAAAATTGAAAGCCTATCATAGGCATTAAATAAATTGTAGATATACTACAAAGAAAGCCTCTACAAGGTTTGTTACAATTTCTTCATATAAAGGACCATCTATCATCTTTACTCAGGTTCAACTATTTGTTTGCTCTTGGTAACATCTTTTTAACATTAAATTTTGTTCAAATACCTTATTTCTCCTTTAAACCTAATTAATAATGTCTTTTTGTTATGTATTATATTAATTTTTTTGGAATCAATATTTCTAATTTCATTATTTAGGATTTTGGTTGATGTTAGTTTTCTTTTTAAAAGGCATATTTCTTCCTTGTAAAAGTAAATTAATAGAAATTTCTATAAAAAGGTTTAGGATGATATGAGTAATTTGAACAATATATAATACCACTTAAATTTAATGGCATAAATTAAGTAATAAATTTCTTTCCAACAAAAGCATATTGTATTATTGTTTCTTTTACAACATTAATTCTAACATCCTTGTGTCCTTGTTTTACTATAGTGAGATTTTGTCAATAGTTATGTTCAAAAGACAACAAGTTCTATCTTAGCATTTAGAGGTATTATTTCTAATTTTTACAACATTATATTATATATCATTAACTATTTGGACCCAAACATATGTATAATTCTTCTTCTTTTTCTTGTTTGTTGTATTTGAGATATTAGTCTAGATCATAAAGACATTTGAATAAAACTTGAATACTACCATTACTGCTTGTATATGAATATAAGTTGCTACATTTTATAATTAAATTTAGATATTGCTATGGGATAGTGGAGTTTAAAAGAATTCTTTAGGATTTTGTTAAAAAAATCAACAAATAATGTCAATTATTTTGAAAACCCATTGTCCTATTTTACATTCGACATTGATTATAAAAAAAAAAAAACATCATTTAATCAAGAGTTTGAGTTATGAAAAATTGATTGTCAACATTAGTTACTACATTAAAAAATCAACATCATATTTCAATTATTAAACAATATATTCCAACTAAACACATCAATTTTATTGTTAGAAAAATCAATGTTCTTATAAGCATTTAACATGGGTTTGAAAGTTGATATTGAATGCATTAGATATACAATGATACTCATATATACGTCGGGTATTGGTCAACATTAAATGTATTAAATAATTAATGTTAAATAGCTTTTTTATAGTAGTGATTCCTTCATATTAAAATTGATAATCAATTTTTTTTCTCCATTAGTTAATAGTAAGGATATATGTTATAATAAGAGTTTATGAAAATTTATTTTGAACTCATATTCTTTGGCACCTTAATCCATGTTATCTTTCCCATTTAAAGATATTAACAATGAGGAAAATTCTATTACATTCCCTAGAAGCAAAAAATATGTGTTCTTATTCTCAATTAATAAAGTTAATTATTAATTTTATGAAACTTACATAAATTAAAAATCATATTTTTAATTTTTAATGTACAAACCCATTTTGTCTTTCCCATTCAAAGATCTTTGCAAAGAGGTAAATTCTATTACATTCTTTCATAGTAGAGTAATTTTTAAATTCTTTAGTTATAATATATATTCTTACCTTTAGTCAATTATCAATTTTTTGGAGCCTATATATATTACAAATTGTACTTTACAATTTCCAATATATATAGAATAAGTATAATTTCCTTCAGTTTAGTAGTTATCTTCCAAGTCATTGAAGATTTAGGGCATAACATGTAATATATATGTTCCACCCTCACTAAAGATTATAATCAAGGATCAAATATTATCTCTTTGACATCTATAAATTATATTCTATTTTTTTTTGTTATTGAGTCAAATTTTGATGTCATATCAAAATTTTGCAATATTTAAATGTATTATATTTTCATTAAAAAAAAACTTGCTTTCCAATATTTTATGAAATTTTTTCTAGTAGTCATCATCTTGAAATATATTTTTGTTAGCTATCAATCACCATTTATGGTTACTTTTATGAGATTTAGATCAAATTATTTATTATTCATAGATATATTATTTTAAGTAGTTACTATAACAAGAAAATCTATGAAAGGTTTAATATAGTTTAAGTTAAATGAATTTAAGGTATTTCTAGAATAATGTAGATTGAAATTTAATAAAAATAAAATCATCAAAACTGGATACTACTTTAACTTAACTTTATTTTGTGTGTCACACGTCAATAGAAATCTTATAAGGATTTTCCTAGAATGTAAATACAAAACATGCTCTTTCTATTATTCCCCTTTCCCCTTTTTAATTAAGGGCTTTTTCATTAGTGATAGTAGGTCTCTTTCTTTGGGATAAGGATGTTTCTCCCTAAATATTCAAGGTAAATAAAAAAAGACTATATCTTCATGGAAATTAATGAACATAATTATTAAATGACTAAAACTTTGTTTTAGTCTATGTAAAATTGAAAAGGGAAAGTACATAAAATCCCCTTTAAACTTTTCCTCAATATCACATTCAATACATGAATTTTTAAGTGTAAATTTACCCTTTCAAACTTTCCAATACATTGAAACAATTAGTGAGTTGTTACTTTAACAACCTTGAACCATGTGATATACATGTGATCTCTTCCCTCCTTTTACTTTAGTCTCTGTAATCCTAAAAAAGAGGTAGAAATACAAAGCAATAAAAACCTAAGACTTGAATATTGCTGAAGAATGGAAAGGGTAAGATATCAATTATGGAGCACTTCAAGTGTAGGTTCAAGCCATAAGATACGAGTGTGTGTGTATGGTCTTCCTACAATAACAAAGACTCCATGTCTAGTAAGAATTTTGAAAGAAAATACAGTCAATGCTCTATCAAAAAGGCATTGTTCTTGTAGAAAAAAATTTCTCCTTTTATTCTTATTAAAAATCTATTCTTGTAATATAATTTTGTAAACTTCCCAACAAACCAATATCTATTGTTACAATGAATAATTTGTTAACACCAAAAAAAATATTTGTTATTCTATGCAAAGAGTTCTTTCTGTTATTTAATCAGTTTCATAATTAGAGTATTATGCTATTTAGCAAATGCTTGAATCATGAAACATACAAACTTTAATTCAATTTAGGCTAGCTAAAAGTGTGAAAGTCTTAAATGGCTAACCTGCACAAAATGCACATTAATCCTAACTCACACTAGTAGAAATTGTTTGGATTCAAATTGTAATGCCTTTTTGCTAATTGCATTAATGTTAGAATTTCCTTTTTTTTTAGTAAACAAGCTTATGGTTTTTTTGATTGGTTGGAACCTCCTAAAAGTGATTATTTAAATGGAATTGTCTTTAAGCAAGTTGAAAAGATTTACGATGTAGGAGCTAAATAGAAATTGAAAGATAAAAAGGTTAAAATTGAAGTATTAAAGGAGAAAGAAGCTAAATTGCAAAAAGAAAAGAATATGGAAATTAAGAAGAATAGGAAGGAGATAATTATGAAATTCTTAAAAGAATCATAAGAGAAAGAAGAAAGATATTTATAGATGTTGATTGCAACTTGGGTAATAATAAGATGTATTGTTATTAGTATGATGCTAATAGAAATATAGATACATTCCTAGTTTGCTTAGATATGAGGGTTGATAAATATGGATTTTAGGTGAAATATTCAAGGAAAAGTATGTATTAGATTCCTAGTGTTTTGGCATGGATGTACTGTCAATGTAACCCCCTTTTTAAAATGTATAAACTAATAAGTTGTAACTAGAAATAAGTAAGAATGTAACATACATTGAAAGATTTACATAATTATGTCATTCCTATCTAGTATTATTGAACCTTATTTCAACAGATGAATAACTGAAATAAACTAAATTAGAAAACTTATTCATATTTCAATGGTTTGAGAAAAACTAAGGAATAACTAAATGTAGCAACTAAAGTTAACTAAGGATATATATATATGAAAAGTTAGCACAAACTAAGCAAAATTTTACGGGACCTAGCAAATTTGTGACAAATATGTTTCTCTTTTAGTAGCTTTCAAAAACATGAGGGAAATGAGATAGATAAAACTAATGAGTGTTGGTTTAGCAGATGAATGGAAAAAGAAGCAATTGTTTAATGCTAGAACTTATAGCAACTTAATTAAAAGATATTGTACCAATAGATAGATTGACAACGTGTACAATATGACTTAAAAAATAAAGAATTTATGGATTTTTATAAACAAAGTAATATTAGCTTGAATATAACAAGAAATAAAGAAAGTACAAGCATTAAAAGCCTAACCTAGAATTTCAACATATGTAATGACTTTGGATTGGATACAAAATCCCTTTTAACATAAAAGTAGCTATAGAAGAAGCACATATAATAATCTGTAAGCAATTGAAAATTTTGAAATGTACATATTTGGATTGTATAACAGAAATTCAACAATTTTGAACTATAGTTGTCTCAAATAATAAAGCATCCAATTGCTTTAATAAATTCTAACACTTCCAATGAACAAGGCTTTTTTCGAATAAGCTAAATCTCTCTTAATATCTATTTGAGCAAAAGCTGAAGTAGCCCTAATACTGCTATTATTATACCTATCAAAGCTATTCTATTCATTATGTAAGGTAAAACTATGAAAAGAGGAAGAAAGCGGGCTATAAGAAAAATACCTACAAGATTATTAACAATAGCTTTTTTGGAGAATGTTAATAAATTCCAAAACCCACTTTGTTGTCATCCACCTTGCATCCACCCCCCGAGTATATGCTTTAATAGGAATCACATAGAGGCTAATACTAATAATACATCCATAAGTAAATAGACTTCATAAAATTTTAAGGTAACAATAGTTAATTAAATATAGATGTAAACACTTTAAAGCCCAAATAACATCTAAAATACTCAAAATAATAACAATAATGAGAAGATCAAAGTTCAATTCGAAAGTTAAAGAATCTTGAATTTTTAATTTACTGCTTTAAATTCTTTTTTTTTAGATTAAACTAACACAATAAGATGGATAGCTTCCTAAAAGAGAAAATGAGAGGCACTATTAACATAAAGATGATTTCTCCATTTACTACAACCAAACAAAACTTCCATTCAAGCAAAACTTGAAGATGTGATAATAGGTAGCAAAAATCAAACCAACATGAAGATAAAGCCTTTAATAATTCTGCTACTTTAACAATTGAAACAAATTCACAATAAATTGCAAATTACCTAGAAAGATTAAAACATAGCAAATTTTGAACTGCAAGTAATGACATTACTATTGAACAATAAATTTATATTAAGTATATCATTTATAGAAGTATTACATAATTACATCCATCCTAAACCTAAAATAAACTTAGTTAAAAGATTATAACACAACAGCCAAATTATGGCACTAGCTCCATACAAGTGTTCAAGCAAAAAAATTTTAAAAAAATAATGTTCTATTCCTAAACAATAAGCTTACTTATTACATTTACCTAATTTTCCTTTAAATTTTACACCTTTTATACTTTGAACAAAATTTGTTATATAAGTGTTTTACACAATATCTATAGTCAACATAAGGGAACTTTTGCTTGAAAACTTTTAACAAACCCTGCATAAATGAAATTGAATAGTAACAAGTCAACCTTAATAGTTCAAGCAACTAATACAATAAATAGCATAAAAGATTAAAAATAAAACTTAACCACATTACCTTTTGTCTATCACTGATGAATGTCCATTTAGTATCTTTAGATTCACCAAGGTCTTTCACTAATATATCCATAAACCAATGCCAGCTATCTTTGTTCTCAAGCTCAATCATTGCCCATGCTAAATGATATATGTTATCATTCTTATCCCGTATATTAACCTAAGCATTTGTCCCCTAATTATTTTCTTACACCCAATAAGAAAGCCCATTTTCAATGAATTAATCCTCATATATAACCTCTTAAAATAAGGTAATTGCCTTTTTTCTTAGTAAGTCTAATAATAACTTGTGGGTGCTCCCTATATAATACTTCCTAATTATGGTATAATAATCTCATAATTTGTTGTATTGACCTTTAAAATCCCCTTCATTGATCTTAATTACCTTTTTTTGCCCTATACAATTTCGTCCTCCCTACATCAACTTTGCATTCTCTCATCAATGTTTTCTTCATCAAAATTAAGTCCCATTTGGGGTTGTCAGAAAGTAAGTTGAAATATCCTTTTGAAAGATAAATTGACATCACTAACATGTTCTCAAACATATATTATAACAAGTATGCTCTAAATAAAAGGTTTTTATTTACAAGTTATTTTTCCTTACATTCATGAAGCATATATCCTTCATTTATAATATTCCCTTCTATATTTTCCAAGAATCCTACTATTTTTATTTCTTATCCACATCACATTACACCATCTTCTAACATTCCATTTGACAACAACATCTCTAAACACTTCTACATTCTTAAACTTCATCCCAATAATAAAGGTTAAATTTTCCATATTAGTTCCTTCATGGAACTTAGGATTATTATTTCCATCTTCATATAATAAATTATACTCACTTGCCTAGTCATCAGTTAAAAGGTTAAAATGTCTCTAACCATATCTATACACTTTTTTGCCTTTAGTTTCTTGTGTTTTTTTACACATAAAAATATCTTCCATTAGTCCTCCATCCATGTCTCCTTTCATACCAATTTGTACATTGCCTTCAAGTTTAACATTCTTATTTGGGCCTATATTTGTAAATATGTCATCATCACTTAGCCTTTTAAAACCTTTTAGCATTTATGACTTCATATGAGTGATAATTAAGTCACTCTCAATATCATCACCTTCATTGCCTGGGCTTGAAATAGTTATATTTTAACCTTCACCATTCTCACCATCATTTAAATAACCACCTCCAAAGTTAAATTGAACATTATTATCCTAACCATCCTTATTATCTTTTCTAGCATCTTCATTATCATTATTGTTAGTCATATCACTCAAATTCACTAGTCCAATACTAGCCTTAACATATACAATCCATATATCTAACCCTATGTATGCCCATTATTTCCATGACTTCCTATCATCAATAATCAATTTTAAATAATCATCTTGAATTTGAAATTCATAATATACCTCTAAGGTGGATGTATATCCTAATGTTATGACTATGTCAAGTAACTCCCAAAAGCTAAACAAGTCAAGACCAATATGAAAAACTACATCCACAATCCCTCCTTCATATTTATAGTTTAGCTTAATCAATAAGTAACCTTTGTAGTGAACTTCTATTAACACATAATATGCCATAACTAACACTAAATACAATAAAAATAATGGTGTCAATGCTTTATCTGCTAAAAAGCAAAAATATATCTTCAAATTTTTTTATTAAAATCTATTTATGTTAAATATGTAAAACTTGGCATTTTGATCTATGCTTGCTCTATTTTTCACTATATTATTACTCTTAGATTTACAATCAAAATATCCATAACCTAGAAGTGTCTTCCTTATACAAATAACCATTTCAATAAACAACAAAATGAATTTCAAAATGGAAAAAATATAGAATAAGTTAGGGAGAATTTGAAGCCTAAAAAAATTAGGAAAAATTTATACTTTCTCTAAATGAATAAATCAATGAAAATTAATCATTTGTAGCAAAAAAATTAAAGAACAAAATACCTAGGTGAAGTTTTCATTTCTTAAGGCAAGAAATGAAGCTTTTCTACAGTCACAATCTCTATTTAGCTCTAATTGTTTGAGGCTAAGAAGTAAAGTTTTCTTTTTGTGAACCAGGTAATGAAATAGGAGAAAAGCCTTTGTTTTAGCTATAACAATGTGAAGTAAAAGGAAGGAAGTCACTAACTACATTATGTGAATATCACATGATCAAGGTTGTTAAAACTAGCAACCCACTACCTATTTAAATGTATTGAAAAGTTTAAAAAGGTAAATTGTTTCACTTAAAAGTTTATATATTGAATACATTACTAATGAAAAGTTTATGGGGGTTATATGTACTTTCCTTAAAATTTAATTTGCATTAATTTCATTTCTGATTAAAAATTTATATCCATTTTGTTCCTGTAAGATTGATTTCACCTTAAATTTTAGTCCCTTCATATATGAGGTGAAATTATTGAATACTACATGGAGGAATTAAAATTTGACATGGAGCTAATCTTACAAGAACTAAATTGATATAATTTTTTAGTAAAAGATGAAATGATATAAATTCAATCTTACAGAAATCAAAATAGAATTTTAGCCTTATCAAATTGGCAGATTAGATATAAACCATTAGTATTATAATAAAATAACATAATATATGGGGCATACTAAGTTAAAGCACTCATCTTACATAAGAGTGAAATAACTAAATCATGACTATTATATTTTACATTAATAATTAAAATTAAAATATAAAATATACAATTTGTTTATGCAATTAGAAGACTTTAAATAATATTTTAATGTTGATTGTTAATGCAAGAACTATCGTTATTATATAATATTATAATTATAATTATAATAATATTGAATATATAACTATGGACCGCCTCTCATTTCCTTTCACTTTCGCATGTTAACCTTTTATTTCACTTGCTTTTGCCAAAGAAAATGACTTGGGCATTCAACCTCCAATTTTTTCTTTCATGGCTTTTGCTTTAACAAAAAAGAAATCTCTTGAGATGACTGCTTTGATCTTTTGACGTATCAAAATGTTAGCCACATGCATCCAAATGCTATAACAAGCAAACATAAAATATTAGGCCATGTCAACTAAGTATCGATGAAGAAAGAGAAGAGCCAACTTTACTTGCTTCTTTGATGAAAATTGAGTAATATAAAATGAAATTTGAATGAAAGGATATTAATTTTGAAGAATTACACATGTTTTCCAAACATATTAGAGAATGTACTCTTTAGCTATCACTTCAGAGAAGTCATCTGTGCCAATTTAATTGTCACTTTAGATTATAAAAATGTTCATTTGTTATCCTTTTTTTTTAAATTTTTTTTCCAATTATCTCCACTAAATGTTTAACCATTCCACGCATATTAATTGCCTTTAGTAAATAGTAAATTAATAAAATGTAACTCTTATCTTCTAAAAAAATCAAAGCTATTTAATTGATTTCTTGTTGTTCTTTGTATCAATTTCACCCTTAAGGAAATTTCTTTTATTAATCACAGTAATATTTAAAGACTAAAAATCAATCAACATTTTTATTTTTTTCCAATCTTTAGGAGAATATTTTGTAATATGTTTAAAGTTTAGATATGTATATTTATAAAGTTTTACAATTCAAGATATTAATTTCTCATTTAACAAAATTTTAGATATGTAAGATAGATTTTTTTTATTTACAATATTTATTAGAAATTGCTAACCTCCACATTTATACATGTAGATTATAGCAATATGTACTTTTTCATTTAGATCAAAAAAATAATACTACTAATTTAATAATAATAAAATATTAATTGATATTTAAGTAATTTTAATAAAAAATTAATTTAAAATATTTAAATTAATTACACTCCTATCATCTCTATAATTATGAGTAGAAGTAGGTTAAGCCAAATTAAATTTTTCCTAAAATATGTCAAGCATGCATAAGAAAAAATTGGCATGCCTTGGTCTATAAACCTATTGTGGTAGGCTCAACATTTGCCTTGACTTGGTTCATATATAAAAAAAAAATTTTAAGGTCTAGCCTAACTATTATTAGCTTATATGGGCCTATCAATAATTAGTAAATATTCTTCAAAAAATAATACTAGGAGTAAAATTAAGTTGAATCCAATTGAGTTTTAATATTATCAAGTATAACACAACTAATATAGAAGATTGTTTGAACTCAAGTTAATGATAATATTTTAATTTAAACTCATCTTGACTAATTAAAAATTGTAAAGTTCAAATTTCTATTGAATTTGAACTCTATTTGAATAAAAAATAAATATAAATGTCACAAAAATAATTGAGTTTTAATATTATCAAGTATAACACAACTAATATAGAAGATTATCTGAACTCAAGTTAATGATAGTATTTTAATTTGAACTCATCTTAACTAATTAAAGATTGTAAAGTTCAAATTTCAACTGAATTTGAACTTTATTTGAATCCAAAATAAATATAAATGTCACAAAAATAATTATATATTAATAATTTAAATAACCATAATATAAGATAAAGTTGAGAGCATGAGGTTGTGTTTTTTTTCCTTGGATTTACACAAACATCTAGGGAGAATAATTCTTACTCTAAGGGTCTCTCTATCAAAACACTTATTATCACTAGTGGAGGAACACATAATCGAAAAAAGGAGGAGAACTAGTGGGGAAAGTATTTGAACCTTTGCTTTTATGCTTACCAATTGATAAGCATACCAATAGGACACTACCCCATTGGCAAGATTTGTTAAAATTTTTCATAAATTTTTATAATGCATATAAACTTTTTAGATATTATATATATTGTATAATTTAAGATATAGGCTATTAGGTTAGGATTTAAATAATATATCATTACCTATTTTGTAAAAAAATCAAAAGTTTACTCCAAGATTGTTTTGTTTACTAATAGATTAGGTTATGCTAAAAATAAAGTAAGATTCTAAAGGCCTATAGGCTTGGATGGTTATGATGCCATTTATTATTAGATAATATTGTGTAATCATTATTCCTTAATTAATAATAATATAATTAATTTTAAAATCATATTTAATGCTTTATTTTTAATTAATGATTACATAATTAATAGAAGTGATTAATTGATTATAATATTATATATTATTTTTATTATTATTAAATTAATAATATAATCTATTTGTAAAAATGAGAAAATAAAAATTACTAACCTCAATAGAGGTTAGCCATCCTCATATTTATATTATATGTGTGTTTTAAATTTTTAAGAAAGTGCAATGCTTCCCATTTCTTCTATAATAAAAGGAAAGAAAAATTACAATGTGCCTTCTTAAATTTTAATTGAGTAATAAAAATGGTATATAAATTTTAAAATCTTATATTTTACTCTTCAAACTTTGACTAAGCAACAAAAATGATAAATGAACTTTAAAATCTTATACTTTAACCTCCTAAACTTTAAAAAAAGATAAAACTATTAATTTTGAATTAAGTCTAATAATAGCATCTATTAATCTTGCTTTTCTACTATATCAAGCTACTATTTAGTTTAGATAAAAAAAAAACTCAAGTTCGAAAGCTAATTCTCCAAGAAAATCAAATAAGAATTGAGATATTAACATTTAAAATCACTTGTAAAATTTGAGATAAAGTTTTTCTAAGCACATAACTTATTTTAACTATTCCAATTTATCAACTTTCTAAAAATGTGTAAAATAAATTAAATATTAAATCTCAAATTTATTGTATCCCCATCAAATCAAAATTTTCATTTATATACTAACCTTCTAGACATTAATTTTTTTAGAACAATTTAAATATAAACTTTGGTAATACTCTTTAAGTGTATTCATCAAGCAATTTGGTTTTCAAATTTATAAATTAGATAAAATATATTAAGCTTTCACAAATATGATTTTGGAGTACTTTAAGAAAGAAATTTCCCTTACATATAAGTACATCAAACTCCAATATTATATATTCTTCAAATTTTAACAATTACCACAATACTTTCATGATTTCTGAATAATTTACTCTATATACAATCAAAATAATCAGGTTAATAGAGATTAAAATTTTAAAATTAATATTTTCACTTTTTTTAAAAAATTAGAGAAGTAAAATATAATATTTTTAAAATTGATGCATTATTTTTATCATTCAATTAAAATTCAGATAATAAATTATATTTTCTTCTAAAGAGACTGATAGATTATTCAAAATGTATATAAACATAATTTTAAATTCGAATTTGGAATATAAAAACATTTCAGAAGAATTAAATTTCATTGCACCGCTAAAAATTTCAAAATAAATATGGGATATTGCTGTACCACATTAACTAACCTCCTTTTTCTTCCGTTGTATCTTATCTGACACGGTAGAAATGAGATGTAACATGAATCATAATGATGATAAGGGGATAAGAAAGCGGGAGGTTGAAGGCAGCGACGCTCACTAACGTAAGACAGCGGAACATAAAATAAAGGTGAAGTCGCTGTCAGGTAGATAACCGGTGAAAGCACTTGCATGGTGTCGAATGCTCATTGGTCTGATTTCCGCCGTGGGGCTGGAAATTTCTGCGTTCTAAAACACAAAAAATGAAAAAAAAAAAGGTGTTTTCTTCCAAGTAGTATCTCTAGAAAATGTATACGTATCTTCTTTTTTTTTTTAATAAAAAATGTGAATTAAATACTTGTATTGAACTATTGATAGGTTATAAAACTAATTTGGACAAGTAAATAGATTGAAAAATGTGTTTCGAACTGAAAAGCAATAATTCATTTATCTCAAGATTATTCATATTAAATAGAAGTAAAAAATTTTAAACTTCATTTCATTTTACCTTCATTTATTTTAATTTCTCACTTGATATTTTTAATTTTACCTTTCATATTTTATTAACATTTTAATCCAATATTCTAGATAATCTTGACCATTTCCTTTTTAAAAAGCAATTTTCTTCCTACTTTCCAGTAACATATTCTAATATTTATATAAGGTCTCGTTTGTTTATCAAAAAATATTTTTTTAAAATAAAAAGTTATTTATATATCTTGATGAAGGAATGATAATGTTATTTATATTTATAATTAAAAAGATAATACTTAAAATTACAAGAATAAAAAAAATAAATTCTTCCAATTTATTTTTTTCAAATTATTCATATTTAACATTAAATAAATAAAATATTTTTTATAAAATGATATTTTATAATTATATTTTATGAAAAATATTTTTCACCAACCAAATTCATTTACTTTCCGACAAGTCCTTTGCTTGGAGGGATGGGGGTTCGAAACCTGCACAATAAATGTGGATCGATGATGACAGGGAAGAGTTATCTCTTTGATACGTAAGTCACTATGCAAGCAAAGACCAAACACTATGAAAATAAGCAGAATAACCTGAGATAATGGTGCATAACTAATGAGTTTACATAACCGTGCATTTGGATATATTTTGTCTTAATGCCCAAAGTAATTAAACGATTAAACATCCACACAAAAATCATGAATTAAACATTAGATATAATGAAAAATATAAATTATTAAAAAAAATACCAAATGTTATTTGAATAAAAATACATAACATCCAATTGGGTATTTGTATCTAAAGCAAAGTTGCACTGCCAATGTATGCATGTTGACATTTGAAAAATAGTAGGGTGGCAATTCGGATTTTGGAATTAAGTTTGTGTGGAGGTGAGGTATGATCTCAACCCATTTATACTAAACTTGAACTACAATCCATTTAATTAGATAGGTTAACATGACATGACATGACCTATTTATTTATAGGTTGACATAACATGATTTGCTAACTTGAAATATTCATAATATGCTTACATATGTTGACAATACAACTTGTTTAACTTGAACTTATTTATTAACTTTTTATGTTAATTTTTTATTTTTATTAATTTAATAGACTCTAAATATTAAAAAAGTTACTTTTCATCTTATTTGAGCTAAGAATAAATTTAAAAATTGTTGAAAGTTAGTTTTTATCTAATATTTATTAAAAATCTTCTTTTATTTTTCTCTCATCTATTTTTTTACTAGTTTATTTTAGATTTTTCATCTAATAAAGTTTGAAAATACATTCTATACATATGGTTAAATTTTAATAAGAATTTACCACTCAATTGAAAAAAGGGAACTCATCGGAGTAGGGAGAAAGTTATGTTGCTATCATTATTGCATCATTGTTGTTGTTTGATCATTGTTGTTTCATCATTATCACTAAGGAGTGTAATAAACAAGTTGCTATATTAGGATTTAGGGTTTTTTTTCTCTATTACTTCTGTTCTATGTTTTCTCTACATTTAGACTTATGCACTTTAATTTAGGCTATTTGTTTTAATCTTCTAAAAACTAGGACTTTTCATTTTAATCTATTAATATTTTAAATTTTAGATTTTTAATTTTCTTTACTTTTCACTTTTAGACTTTTTATTTTTAAAGTTTTACTTTAAACTAAACATTTTATGGTGTATTCCTTTAAACAATTCCAGTTGATACGATTAATAACTCATGCAATTAAACAGGTTATACTAGTTGACTTGAACTTGACATAAAATTTATTTAGGTTAGGCAGATTGACTTATTTATAACTTGAAGCCGATTATACTTTATCTGAAGCTATATAACTCATGTTGTGTTTGTGTCGTATTGAAAATTATCACACTTTACAAAATAATGATAAGTAGTGGAGGGTAACAACACAAGCAACACCCAGTTGGAGATTATCTATGCTAATCAACTTTTGACAATGAGTCATGCAAATAAAGAAAGAAGGAAGAATGGGCAAGGTGCTTGTGGGCGATTAGTCGGAGACCTAATCCATAATTGCCTCTATTATACACACACACACACACACATAAGTAGTTTAAGCAAGAAAATTATTTTTACATGAAAGTAAGGAAAGTAAATTGTAATCATTAAATATTTTGATTTTGACCATAAAACAGAACTTGACAGTTATAATTTATTTTTCTCATTCTTATTCAAAAGTGATGCCTTAATTTATATGCTCTAATATATGAATACATATATTTATTTATATATTTTTAATAACATTGCATGAAATAAAAATTCTTTTCTTATATATAAATGTAAATTAATTATATAATTTATATATTAATTTTGACTATTAATATTATACAATTTTTTGCTAATAATATAATAACTAAATCACTTGAGTCACATATATAAAATCCTAGAATTGAACTTAGGATATAAAAGAAGATAAAGTCTTCAAATAATTTCATTTATCACTTGAGTTAAAAATCCTCAACAATTATTAATATTAAAATTTGATAAGCATGCTTCATTCTTCTTATTGAATCATATATAAGACACTCTCAGTATTTTTTTTTAGGATTTTGTTTACTTTGTTAAAAAAAATTTCATAAAAAATTATTATTTACATATATATTAATAACGAAATAACATATTACTCATATTTATGATTAAAAAATGATATATAAAATAATAATAATGAAAAAATAACTTCAGAGGTACATTTAATTTTTTAAAATTTTATATATTTAATATTAAATAAATAAAATATTCTTTCTTTTTTTATTTTTAAAATTATATTTTATAAAAGAATATTTTCATACTAAGCCTAAAAAATCCCACTAAATAGAAAATACACCCTCATGTTTGAATGAGGGGAACAAGAGAAAAAAATTAAAATTTTTATCTCTTTTCTGATTTAGATATAAAAAAGGAATGAAAGAAAATACAAAAAAAAAAATATATGATAAAAATTTTATAATTAATTTAAAATTTAAAAAAAATTCTTTAATTTTTTTCTAATTTAAATTCAAAAAATTTTCTTCTCATCCTCCCATTTTCTCCCGTTCAAACGCAGAGCAAGTATCTCTGAATCGAAGTGAGTTTCGCCGCGTTTATAGTTTCACTCAATTATTTTACGCACACACACCAGACGCAATCTTAGCATGAAATCTAAGTGGAATAGTGAGGTAATAGTGAAATTAAGCACTTGATTGAAAGGGACAATGGAGTTGAGTTGTCACATCTTTCACGTAAGATCTGTCACGCACGAGAACCTTAAAATCTCAATCATGTTGCCTTCTAGCAAAGTCTCGCACTACCATCCTCACGTTCCAAACGCAAAATGGTGGGGCCTACTCTGGAAGGTTGTAGCATTAACCTAAGGGACACATTTTATAGTGATCATCATCTGATTGAATGGAGTTATTACCATATATCATCACATAAATTTGTGATTTTGTGCAACAAATTGAGGGATTCTAGTGATTATTCTTCTTGAGTGTACCTTGTTTTTTCAAGTTAATTATTAAATAATTTTATTGTAAAATTTAAAAGTGTTGTGATATGTATAAAGAAATGGAAGAAAAACTTTATCATGAATTTTTAAACTAAAGTTATATATATATTATTCCGATTATTAAAAAAAGTGAAAGGAAAGATCTCAAAAAAGGGATGGAAGTTTAGAAAGAAGAAGATAAATGACTACTTCCTTTCTTGAGCTTAGAAATTCTCGTACTGGAGGAATGAAAAAAATGTGAATATATTAAGGAGTGACATAAAAATAAAATTAATTATAATCTCTCATTTTTTTTCATCCATCATTTTTATTTCCGAAGTCTTAAACATGAACCCTCTGCTTGTTTTGGTTAAAAACAAATAGAAAGGAAATTTAAATGGGGGCAAAAAGTGTCATTTTCCTTCGTTTGGTTCACAACGAAAAAAGAGCGAACGAAATACATGTAGAAAATCAGGCCAAAAAAAAAAAATTACATGTAGAAAAAGATGTTATGGATCCACCGTCTACTTTTCTTGGTAAAATTGGGGGAAAAACAAATAGAAAAGATTATTATCCTAAGGGTATTCCCGTTTTGTCCAAACGAAAGATTGTCATTTAATGGAGGAGAAGATTGTTATTTACTAAAATTTAATTTTTTTTAAATTTTTTTATTTTGATAAATGGAAAAAAAGTGCTATTATTTTCCCTTTTCTTTCCATTCTTCATAATTTTCAAGTAATCAGGCAACAAAAAATTACTTTTCTCATCATTTTCTTTTTTTTTTCCATTTTTCTTCATTTTTTTCTCCTCCATCAAGCAGGAGGAAGAGAGTTATCTTCTCCCCTTCTATTTTATTCTCCAACGTCCCAATGTTAGCATTAATCATGAATTATTTGGAGGGTTATTGATTTTCGATAATTGTATATGCACAATCTTGAAAATCATTCATTTTTTTAATTATTAATTGATGAAATTATTATCAATAACTGGATTTAATTATTTTATTGCAAATTTAATTTAATCTTTGTATGTCTTCAACACAATTCTAAGTAGATTTATTTTATGAATAAAGTATATAACATTTTTAGCGATGCAGATATATCTGACGAAGATGTTAGTTTTTTTTCTTTTTTAATTGTGGCCTGAAACTTGCCTTCATTACAACATAGTCTGATTTTTTTTTCTTTTACAAGTTGAGATTTTTATGTGTTGAGGAGCGGTAAACCATTTATTACATATAATAAAGGTCTTGAATTTAGATTTAAAATACTAATGGTTTGTTTGGATAGATAAAATGGACAGAAAACAATAATGAATGTCATGCTGTGATTTTTTTCTTCATTTAAAAATTTTAACTAATGAGAAAAAGAAATTGAGAATCTATAAACCCTTGAAAATTCTCAATGATATATTCACTCTTTTTCATGTTTCTTTGAGGATGAGGAGAGACTTTTCTAAAATCTAAACAATAAAAGAAAAAGTCATATTTTAATCATCTATTTTTCCTTCCTTCTTTTAACCTTTTTTATCGCCAATTTTTCTTTCACTTATTTGCATAACTCCCCATCCCACCATGACGTAGAAAACCCAAAAACAGTATTGAATACACTGCATCATTAATTATATCAGCATTAACAGGAGGGGATTATGAAAGATAACAAGAAAAATGGGAAGATTAAAAAAAAGGAAAGAACCAGGCCAAAAAAAAAGGGAAAGAAAACTCATGCTTAAGAATTAACTTCATGTACTCATGCATGGAAGTCTAGAATCCTTCAAAAATATCCCAAGCAACCTTGACATCTAGGACGCAGATCAAGAATCTTAACATCACCAAAATTTTTAAAATCATATATTAATATTATTTAATTAAAAATATTTTTATATAAATTATTTGGCTCTTCAAACGTATTAGGTGGATCCATCATTACCGAACACAAAAAAAAAAAAAGAATATTTAAAGGTTGCTGAAAAAACTTTAAAAATTTAACCATAAATCTTCATTCTTTTTCATTACTTAATTAAAATTTTGTGACAAGAAAATAGGTTAGGTCAAATCATAATCTTCGATCTCCTTTTCTTTTTTCTGTTATTCCTATCCATGTAGCGTAAATGCACTGCCAATAAACCTCGCAATTTGTATAGTTTGTTCAATAAAGCAAATAGAAATCTTTATATGCTTCAATTACATGACATGTATTTAGTTTTGAGGAGTTGAAAAGTTTCTTTTCTCTTTCATTGTATCCCCTTTGGTTCAATCACCAACCAATATTTACTATTTGGTTTGCTTCCTCACCGGGGGATGGAATTTTTTGGATTACTATTCATCTATTAACTAAGATTTATTATAACGTGAACATAATTATTACTTTGTAAACCAATATTTCAGTATTCATCCTAATTATATCTATACTCTCTACTGGTATAAGAAGCCCAAAACGTTAAAATCCAGAAAGTAAAACTTGAGTCTGGAGGCTCTAGAGGCCCAACTAAGAGCCCAGTTGGCATCCCTATCTGACATAGTCCAGGTGCAAAGAGCAGGTTGGCATAGTTGAAAGAAGACCAGTACTTTTTTTTTTTTTACAAGCAATACTCTGTTTTTTTTTTTTTTTGCACAAGACGAGAAAATTACAGTACTTAAAAATATTGAGCATATAATGTAAGGCCAGCAGGATGCAGAAGTTACTCATCGGTACAGGCATACAAAGAAGAGAGAGATAGAGATCAGAGGTAGCCGGTGAAGAGGGCAAACTAGTAAAGTCGGAGAGAATTACGGTTGGCCCAAGCAAAAGTGAAAAGAAAACAGAGTGCGGGACAAGAATAGTATCACTGTTACTAATGTCTTGGTCAATTCATTAACAAGTTATAAAAGAAAAAAAAAAGGAAAGAAGGAGGTGCTTTCTATGCTACCCATGGAAGTTTCAAACTCATGGGTACGTGGCTAAATTGGAACTATTGGATGAATGAAGCCATTGACTTGGTCAACTCATCCAATGACTTCAATTTAACTACATACCCATGGGTTTGGAACCCATGGATAACATAGAATCCCCGAAAGAAGAATCATTTTGATGATGATAGGATAGAAAAAAGGAGAAACCGGGAAAGAAATGTGAGCAATTATCCTGAGACTGAGATGGGAAGTAAAACCGAGCAGAAGGGCTGGCTTTTGGCCCATTCCGTCTCTTCAACCTACTATTGACCCTCGTTTGTTTCCTTCCTTCCAAAACTCGAATTCTTCTTTCTCTTTTCCTCTGCAAAAATTATATATAAAAAAATTTGGATTTTTAATTTATGATGTTAGCATAGATATTTGGAAACATATCCAGGCCATGCAAATAAAAGGGCCAGAACCTTTCAACTTTGCTCCATGAGAAGACCAGATATAGTGTTGGCATAGTTGAAGAAAGTTATGACCAGCAGCCGCACAACAAACATACACCAGTACTCTGCAACGTCAACAATTAATTTAGTTACGATCTCAAAGCTCCTTTTTCCTGGGAACCACAAATATATATATATATATATATATATATTATAGGGAATTTTGCCATTTCTATTATTGGAAAAAAAAAAGTAGGATTTCTTTTCTTTTTCGGATAATACTACCAAGAATTTCACCTCCTAAAAAATTGAATATTTCATTGTTAAATTATTTTTTTAATTTTAAAATAAATAAATTAAAATTAAAAATATAAATCTGCATTATATATATATATATATATATATCCAATGAGGAAAATATTTAATTTTTAAAGAGTGGAGCTCCTTATAATATCTTCTATTTTTTTTAATTGTACCATTTCTTTCACATTGAAGAGACATAAAATTTCTTGGGTATCTCGTTGCATATAAAAAGAAAAATAATAGTCTCATTCTAACTGTAATATATAAAAATTAAGCTTTGTTTCATTTTCATTTCACACAAGCGTTCTAAACATAGCAGTGCAACTTTTTCATAAAATCTTTTAATGTGAATAATCATGCTAACGATACAAAACTATTTTAAAGTTGCGAGATTTAACCAATCAATAATTATATTTTACAAAAAAAATTCAAAATACACAAATAGCTGCCCTCAATTTTTTTTAGAAACCAAAAATGTTGAAATTTCAATTGAAAGGAACAAAAAAAAAAGGCAGAGATAAATCATTTGCAACTTTTTTTTTTATCTTTCTTTAATACAGTAAAGTTAAAGAAGTAATTAAAATAGACACAAATTTTACTTTCTCAAATGTAGTTGAGTTGAATGTCAGTAATGATTACTTAAAATGTCCATCTTCAATTACCCTGTAAATACATTAAAAACTCAACTTCGTTATTAGTATTTTTTTTTTTAAGAAAACATACTTATAAATTAGTTTCACGTTAAAAATAATTAACAACAATCATAGGTGTATCACATATCCTTTTTTTTCTTTTATTTTAAACTAAGTTATTAATATTTGTAATTTTTTAAAATTTTAGGGAGTTATTTATATTTTCACGAGCAACTATATGTATATGTACACACATACATACAAGAGGATTGTTAACCTCCACTCTTTGATTTGGATGGCAAAATCATATTATTAATTTAATAATAATAAAAGATATTAGAATCAATTTATCATCATTAATAACTAATTCAATCAATAAATGTATTTATTGTGTAGATGAGAAAAAATAAATAAAGTTTATTTAAATATTTAAATAATTTTTTCTTTATTAAGATTACTTAAATATCCTTTATTATTATATTATTATTAAATTAGTAGTATTTTTTTGTTCAAGCAAAAGAGTGAATGTTTCCAACCTTTTCATACACACATAGAAGTTAGCAATTCATGTATCTATATCTATACACACACACACTCTTTCATTTCAATAAGAAAAAATTATACTATTAATTTTATAACAATAAAATAGTAAAGAGTATTTAAGTAATTTTAATTGAGAAATATTAATTCAAATATTTAAATTAATTTCACTCATTCTCTCTCATCTTCATAATAAATATACTCATCAAACTAAAAAATTTAATGAAGGTGTCAAATTGGCAATAATATTATTTATTATTTTATTATTATTAAACCAATAACATTATTTTTTTTATTTAAATGAAAGGGTAAGGTTACTACCATTCGCACATATAAATATAAAAGTTAGCAATACCACATATATATGGGACATATGAAATTATGTAAGAGAAAAGAGGATAAAATCATTACCATTGGATCTTGCATTAATAATCAAGATTAAAATATAATTGAAAATTAGATGACCACTTAAAAAAGTTAAGTAATTTTTTTAAAAAAATTCATATGAACATCTTCCCACTTAACATGCCCTCACATTGAAACGCAATAGGCATAAAATTTTTAAGTGAGAGTTAAAATCTTTTTTTTAATGTACATCAAGGCTAGTGAGGAATGTTATATTATAATAATGAGTAAATGTAATATCTAGTTCCTCATTTATAAAGGTGGTGATCATTACATTATTTAAATTTTTATAATTAGTATTATTAGTCTTTTATTTTATTTTTTTTGTAATTATTCGCCCCTCCATTCACTTGTAATATTAATATAATTGAAAAATATTAGAGCTAATTATTTTGAATCTCACTTTAACAATGTCAAATACATTATTTATTTTTGGTTCTATTAATTTTTTAACATTTATTTGGTATTATATGTGAAAGAAAAAGCAAACAATCATAACAAATGCAAAAAATAAAAGAATAATAATGTTAGTTATGAAATTTGAGGAAGCATAAGTTGATATTTTAATGATAAATAGTCGAATGGATACTAAAAATATAAAAAAACATAGTCGAATGGATACTAAAAATATAAAAAAAAATCTACAAAATCAAAGTTACAATTAACTATGATTCTCAAAGTTGTTCTCAAAGAGACTATAGTCAACTATAACTAAAAGACTTGCTTTCCAGAAGCTTATAGTCAATTATAACTTCCAAAGTTACTCTATAAATAAATATTGTTGACTATAGGTGCCAAAAATTTGCCTTTGGACTCCCATAATTGATTATATAATTGACTATCATTCTATTTTTCACAATTTTACATGTTTCATGAAATTTTATTGTATTGTGTCGATAAATTACTCATATGATTATTTATTTAGTATATAAATGTGTGTATATATATATTTGAACATTAATTCCTAAATCCTAGTATGGGGTATTCTTGTATTGAAAATCGTGATAGGGGGAGGTGAAATTATAGAATTGTGATATGAAAGTCAAATCCAGTAAACACTTATGAAAGAATGAGGTCAATCTTGAAGGGATAAGGTTAAGTTTATAAAATAATAAAATTGATCGGGAATCATAAAGGAATTTAATTATTTTCTACCATTATTTATCATTTCTTATGTTGGCAATGTAAAATGATAAGAATATTATTATTTATATTGTGCATGGTTATAATTTTTTGTAACAAAGGGTAACTTTAATAGTAAGAATATTATTTATTTTTTTGTTATCTAGTTCTGAGTAAATTATTTGCTCACTAAATCTTAAACTCACACTTTTTTGTGTTTGATTTTGCAAATGCTTCAGCGGCAATAGCACCTTCACCATTTCCATAATAGGAGTAGTTCCTTCAAGAGTCTTGCTAAGCAAGGCAGCAAGTAGTTATTTTGGATGAATAAATGTGTTTTACTTGGACTTTGTGATGTATAGATAGAAAGAAAGGAAATAGTGGTACTTTTTGCATGCTAGAGTCAATTAAATCAATTTAATTCCAATATACTAGGGTATGTAAATAGGTTTAACTCCATTACCTTGAAAACACTAGATAACACAAGTGAGCATATAAATATATTTTGTCCTTATTACATAAATTACCTAAAATTAGCATTAAAATAGTTAATTATTAAGATAGGGTTAGGTTAGGCTAGCGTAAATTGTGTTATTGAGTTCCACACCAATCACTGCTTAAGAAAGTCGTGACAAAAAAAAAATCATCACCTTTTTTTCCAATAAGACTTTGACATCAATTTCTAAAATAACTAACATTTAAAATGATAAAAGGCAATGGTATTTGATTGTTTAAAAAAATTGTTGTCTTGTCTTTTCACAAAACTTTTGATATTAGTTTCTAAAATAATTAACATTTAAAGTCATGGAGTGGTGTAATTTTTAAAAATATAAGAAAATTTTAAATTTTAGTTTTTTAAAACAATTGTTGTCTCTGTTTCCCATGAGACTTTTGACATAAGTTCCTAAAATAGTTGATGTCTAAAATTATGGAAACAATGACATTTTTACACTATAAATAAACCACATTTTCTTTTTTTTTTATCACTCTTACTCTCTTTCTTATTCATTTTCTTGCTCAATTTTCATTTTCGTGTAATTCCCTTTACAGAATTCTAGATCCTACTCCATTATCCACCACTCATTAGAGTTATTAATATTCTTTCAACTAATATCAAGCATAAATCAAATGTGTTATTCTAAGCTACTGGTTCAAAATATAAAAGATATCTTTTTTACTTCTATTTTTCATATATGTCTTTTTCATTTCCTTGATTTTTTATGCAGGTTTCTTTAAGAAATTTTTGTTTGCATTTTTTATATAACTTCTAAGATTGTATTTGTCTTTTAGATACTTAGTATATCTTTGATGAAATGTTAGAGTAGAGTTCAAAATTAGACGAATAATGATGAGAGATGGAAAAAATGTAAAAAAGTCTATGAAAATGATCATCTTTTTGCTATTATGAAAGGGCAAACTACCTTTAGCATTACGCAGATGGATAGATCTAAAAAAATTATGTGAAATAAAAATAAAAAGTAATAAATGATTAACTAAATGCGAAGTTATGACATTTTAAAATTTTTAATTCAAAATACATGTTTTTTTATGAAATGTTGAGTGTATTTAATTTTTACTATTAATATTCTAGAAAGAAAGTCAAAAATTAACATTAAAAAAATATTATGCAAATATTTCATGTCATTTTTTACTAAAAATTGACTTAAAATTTGAAAAAATTAAATATTTTGCAAAAAAAAGACATCAATTTTTAATAAAAAGAATTAACATGGTACTCATTTTTCATGTAAGTCATCTAACCAATATCATAACGAATATATAATGACACTTAATTTGATATCGATCAAAAATCAATGTGTAATTCACTAAAATCCAACATCTACTTACAATTTTGTAGTAGTGTGATTTTATGCAAGTATACCATAAACAATACCAATAAAGTTATATGTAATTTTTCGCATACTTCATACAATCATAGAACTTATATCACACTTAATAACAATCATGGCATAACTTTTGCAACTTATGAGTCATGTCTTCTCATATATCATACAAGTTTACCATAAAACATTATGAATTTTGCACCACACAATAGCCAGAGGGTGCATATGAACACTATCTTAAATTAAAGTAGCACTAGAGAGTTACCTTACTTTAATATTATTAATAGCAAAAATTTTCCAATTCATCTCTATGTAATAACCAATGCTTTAACCAATAATCTAACTTCATGAATGAGGTGGGCTATACCCTTTGTGTTAGATTCACCCAAAAGATCGAGATACTTTCCAAGGAATGAAAAGAAGCTCTCTAACGTTGAAATTTCCCTCAAAAAGGAATCCAAGGGAGAGGGACAAGACACACACACATATGCAAATGGCTGAGGTGAAATCACACTAAATTATTTAACCTTTTAAACTGGAAGAAGATATTTTAGCCAAAACATTGAAAGGTTCATCTTTTCTTAAGAGACTTTTCATTAAAGAGCACTATGTATGAAGCTAGTGTAGCCACGTTCTTTGAATATCTTAAAAAGTTGAAAACGCTAAATGAATATCTTTAGAAAGTTGATAAAATTATTCAATATCTTAAAAAAAAAGTTGAAAAATGGGTCTAGGGGCATTGTTTATTCAATATCTGAGCTTGCTTCCACGTTCTCCTGCACAAAAGAAAAACTAAACCTATTTCTCTTTTTATCATAAAAAATTGCCCAAATTAATTCCACATCTTTTAATGAATAACACCAATTTAAATTAAATTATATTATTGTTTATAGAGAATTTTGGGAAAGTTTCTCTCTTTACGTAATTAACATTAGAGTCTGCTCCTAGACATCCTAGCGGAGATTGCGGCCAGCAGCAATTAGAGGGAAATTTTTTTTTTGGAGAAAACTTAGGTAAGTTTTCAATTATAAATTTACATATGTATTTAGTTCTCAACGAATCAAATAACTAATTAATAATTATATTTTTTGATTTATAATTATTAATGGTGAATTCAAAAAGTGATATACATATAAAATTGCATTTGAAAATTTTCTAAAACTTCACTTAAATTTTCTCCAAATTTTTTCCTACAAATTTATTTACTTATAATTTATGTAAAGTAAATCAATAAGGAAAGTACTTATTCAAGTTAATACGGATTGATTGGGGTAGTTGTAAGGATCAGGACAAGATTTTGCAACTCTCCGTGATCAAAATTTTAAATTTCTCTTAATATTAGTTATTTCATTTGGGGGTCAATATCCTAAGCATTCAAGATTTAATTGAGTTGTTACCTTTCAAATTCAATTAAGTTTGATAATAATATCTTAATGTGAATCTCTACTGCTAGTTATGCTACGGGGCGTTCTCGTTGGTAAGATAGAGGTCTCTTTCCTGCCATTTTGCTTATTAAAAAGAAAAAAAAAATGGAAAGTACCTGCCTTCTCTGTGCATGGACAACAAGTTTGTGTCAAGTAGGGACGACAAATGGACCTCTGTCTTCTAACTCTAACCCTTGATGGGCTAAAAACAAGCCTAGTTCATATCACCTGCCGGATCGGCATCGTAAAACATAGCATAGATAGTAATGGGGCTTTCTTTTGGTCACCAAACTCTCATCCATTAAAAATCCACATCTCAGCAACATCTTTCAGTGATGACTCAATCGCGTTTATGAAAAAGGGCGCAAGAAACTCAAAAACATGGCAGAAAAAGACGGGACTTTTGAGCCAACAAAGACCATGAAACACTACTTTAACATTGCATGGCGTACATTAAAAGAAAGCTATAATAAACATGTCAAACATGAATCTTCCAAAAATATAGGGAGATTTTACTATACAATTGACCCAACAAAGAAACTTTTATGAAAAATCATTAAAAAAAACTTATTTTAAATTTTTTTCATCGAATATATGATGTTTAATATGACATAAAATGACACTGAACGATTCAGTAACTTTGTTAAATAAGAAAAAGAATTATAGCAACACATAGTTAGGATCATTTTTTGTCCGGTCAAGCGTTGCCGGATGCTGGTTTCAATCCTCTTTCCATGATTGAAAACATATTTGTGGCCATTGCTCTATTAGCATCATGTTTTATATCCCGCGTATGAAATTCATGGAATTCAGATATGAAGCATGAAAGAATAAGCAAAATTAATTGATCAATCATTGATTTTCTCATTGTATTTTGTGGCCTTGCATTGAATCAGCTTCATCAATAATAGGGAAACCAATTCAAACCAACATCAATAACCTCGACATGGAATTTTCATGCAACTTAATTGCAATGAAAATAACCCAACATATTTCAAGATACAGGTAGGATATATATTGCAGTGAGCATACAATGCACACAATTTTTAGTACGGACAATTAAATTCTCAGTTTATTTGCTAATCAAATGGTTGCCATTAAGCCTAATTTCATGATACATCCATTTTTAAGAGAGGCAGCGAGTGGCCCACATCACCAAGTTTGAATCAAACTTGCCAAGGATGGGGATAGCTACTTGCAAAAGTTGAAGAGTCTAGGTCAAAGTGCCTTCAGATCAGAAACAGTGGCCTTTAATTAATTAGCATGAAGTAACTCACACAAGAAAGAGACCATAAAACAAAATGTAATTCTTTCACTTCAAAACTAGCGGTGGGAAAAGAGTCTGCTATATGACAAGTGGTGGCGTCAAGATGGTTTCAAATCTTGCAGATATTGTCAGCGGAAAAGTGTGGATTTTGTGGGTTAACTTATTGTGGTCTGAATGCTGGCCCTCCCTTGGATGTCAAGGTTATGTGGCATTAGGAAGGAGAGTTTGATCCCCCAATCACCCTCTCTCCTGTTTAAAAAAATTCCTATATACAAAAAAAAAAAAAAGCAAGCTACGATGATAGCTTTTCAATAGGATTTGTATGCTCAGATCTATATATTACATCCATGCTCATTCACGTATTTTCTCGTTTACACATTTACATAATAATTTTCATTTATGATAATTCAAAAGATGTGTTGCAAAATCTAGATCAAATGTCTCATCATTATTAATTTAACCAATTTAAAAATGTAAATTAGTTGAGGTACATGTAAGTTGAATAGAAGACAATCAAATCGCTACAAAAAAATATGGAACATAAATTAAATTTAAACCGTGATTAGATGAGTACTTATTTATCAAGATTATATTGTTAATGAATTATTTTGACTTACGGAGAACATAATTTTGAGATTGTGATCAACATTTTATCTCAATTTTGTAGTACAATAATAATATTTGTATTTTTCAGTTATTACAATTGTAATAACCATAGTCATTGAATAATGTAAAATCATATAAAAATGTGAATTAATTAAGATACTTTCAAATTGGACCATACAATGCCAACCGCTAAAAAAAAAATTTGGTAGACAGGCAAAGGAGAAAGGGGGACCATTGAATTTACCTCATTTTGATTAACGTGGAAAAAATTGACCAAACCAAATGATCTTAATGGAACTGTCAAGGTCACCTCCCTCAACTGACCTTGGACTAACTCCGTCAGGGTTTCTAGCTATGTCAGTGTTGTTTGGTGTATGTCATATCAAGCGAAGAGAAAAAATTTTGTGTGTATTGAGAGATAAATTTTTACATTTATTAAAAAGATTAAAATTAAAATATAAAGTTATATAATTTTTTTAAATAATTATATAATTATTAATTATATTTTAATTTTAATCAATAATATAAAATTTTATGACTATAATTCACTTTTTCTTCCTTAATATGCGCCATTGTATATATTGTTGCGATTCTATGGTGTGTTAGTTTTGGTTGATGTGGAACACACGTGAGTCTGTGCCCACACACGACCACTTGTGACCACTTCTCCGACACTCAGAGATGGCGTTTGTGTATTTGATGGGCCAATATGATTTATTTACCCACACCAATATCTAGAAAGCAGGTTAAAGTTGTTTATACTCAGTCACTTGTAGTTCTTCTTAAGTTCTTTGCAGTGTTAAAAAAAAAATCATTCCACCATTAATCTTTGCTACCCTTGTGACTTGTGAGATTTCACGATATTTTACTTCTTATATCATGATCAAGCCTTTATGATATAATACGGTTGCAATTGCAACATTGCAGTTATGCAAAATCAATGTTTTCAAACCGGCCTCCTTTGCGGTGCAATAAGAACATTTAATATTTTTTATTAATTACATTAATTTTTCTTGAAATTTCATCAAACTACACTCAATATTCTTTGTTTTTTAGCATTATTATATATTTTCAGTTTTTCATTCTCTCTAAAATGCTTTTATCATTATGAAATATTATAATGTTAGCAGTTTAATTACAACTTCTCATCACTAGAGGATTATCTTTTTTATATTTTTATGCACAAATATTACAATAAAATTATACATAAAAGAAGAGAGTATTTTTATTCTTCAAAAAAAAGCAAATTTGTATATAAAAATATAAAGAAATAATCTTCTAGTAAACAGGGACAACATCAAGAAATTGCAATTTAAAATATCATTATTGTATTTCATAATTGTGGAAATGTTTTAGAGATGAATATGTGTATTTTTAAAAATGAGAGGCATCGAGTATATTTGGTCAAACCTCAGGAGAGGCCAATATAATTTTGTCCTAATATTTTTTTTTATTTTTTTCTTCTTGACATTTTTTGTTTAAATTCAAATTTTATATGTATGTGTCCTAAAATCATATTTGTAGAATAGTCTTACCAAAAATGATTGAGTAAGTAGCAATTGGTAGGTTTTAGCCATACAAATATTATGATCAATTCAATACATACATGCTACATAGAAGCCAATAAGGATGATCAAATATTTTTAAATCATTCTTAATTGACTGACTTGAATATAAAATTAGTTGGTTAAAAGAAATTAATATATTATACTCGAATAAAAATGAAAAAAATTATAAATTTTAGATGATCAATTAATTATGGTTTAAAATTTTTAATCGTAGCAAACCATAATAAACCAAGACTATTCAAAATATATATTAATTTGTATAGTTGAAAGTTCATATTTAAAGTTTTATTAATCATTTTGTTAATTTAATGTTTGATTACTTCTTGCTATAATTATATTAAAGGAATTATGGTATTAACATATATTTATAAACTAATTTTAACTATTAAATCAATTTATTTAGGCATTTTTGACAAAATAATTTAGATTTTGAACCAACCAAAACCAAATTTATTAGTTAAATTCAGTTAAGATTATACAATCGATTAATTTTAATTAAAAAAATACTTTTCAATTAAGAATGATCAGGTTAAAAAAATAGTCTCAACTATTATTAACTAATCGGTGATTACCTCTAAAAGCCAACAAGTGGAGTTTCCGCTATAATTCCTTGATAGTCAAGATTAATGAAGGGATATAGAGTAAGAGTAATATCAACATAGAGAGTAATTAATGTAAGAATTCAAAGAGAGAACAATATTGATACCTAACTAATATTTATAGAATCCTAACTAGATGTATTTAGAGAGGGATAGATCGATCATTTCATATGGATTAAAGGTCTTAAAAAAGGTAAAATGATCTCTTCATTGGACAAACATTGTTCTAAATAGCAACTATCTTTCAATTGAGAAGTTTTGTTAGTATAATTGAATGATTTAACTAATTGAACATTCTTATAATCGGTTTGTTCTTTCACTCATCCTAAGAGTGAGTTGTTCTTCTAGCTAATTTGGGTTGCGAACCAATAGGCCAACCGCATCATATTGATTAGGTCAATTGCATTGTGTTGGTCCAACTTGATATGGATGGTTCATTTTATAGTGGGCTGATCCTAGTTCTAGGATTGGTATTAATCATATACCATATTACAAACTAAGAAAATCACTTAATTATGATTCAAATGATTTAATTAATTAAAAAAATTAGAAAATTGGTAAATTGATTCAACTAAGTTAGAATTATACTAGAATTATGACTGATTTATGAATCAACTATTGAGTTGAATCCGATCCTTTCTATTATACATACCCTTTCTTCCCTCAGGTCACTCACTGCCTTGTAGCTTGAGCTTGCCTAACCAAATAAGCTTTGAACTGGATTGCTACTGACTTTAGCTTGGCTCGTCCCCTTTTACCTAGACTAACTGTTTAAAATACTCTCCAAGATTATTAAAAAAATACAAAAATAATCATAATAAAATGAAAACGATATACTGCACTCGTATCAATTGATTCACGGTACTTTTTAAACCCTAATCATGGTACTTTTGAAAATTTATTCTATGGGAAAAAAATAAAAAATAAAGGGAAAGAATGGAAAAATGAAATAATTATTTTTCCATTTTTATTAGTTTATGTCAAATGATTTTTTTTATTTTGGGGGTAATTCAAATAAGTTATTTAATCATTTGATTTTTTTTATCAGTCATATATTTTCATTTTCCTGATTACCAGACATCTATATATATATATATATATATATATATATATATATATATATATATATATATATATATATATATATATGCCTGGCCGAGATAATTGTTATCTGCCAATCAAATTGTGTCGGTCATCATAGGTTGTCTCCTTGAAGTTGCCAGTGATTGGAAATTGAAATATTATCCACTAATTAGATATATTATGATAAGAAATCCTTAGTTATAAAAACTACCTAAAGAGGAGGCAGTGAGATATTAATGGGCCATGGTAAATCTATCTATTCAGTCTAAAAGGTAAATCGAATTCCACAATTATTTTCAATTTCTTAGTAGAGCGACTTCCAAGCTCACAAAATGATGGTGGGATCTACATATTATAATTATTGTAAATTTCTTTGATAATACAAAAATTAGTGATGGTAGTTACAATATCTATTTTATTCATTCAATCCATTATAAATTTAATAAATGTAACTAAACGATGCTAACAAATAAATTGAGTCCATTTGAATTAGAGTTTATTATATATAATAAGGATTTTTAAAAAATTAAAATAATTAGTAAAACATTTTTTATAATAGTGAGAATGATTAAATCACTAATATATGTATATATATAGAGAGAGAGAGAAACTAAAAATCAATCCTGAATGTAAATGAATGTATAAAACCTTCAGGTCATTTGAACTAAAAGCTAAGTTAATTGTTAATTTTAATACCTATTTGTTAGTTTTATAGAATTCAGCACATGTTAAAATTTTAATTTTTCAATTTTTATTAAGTGCAATAAGATCACTTTAATGATTTTTACTATTGTTTCTATGACTTTTTTTTTTACTGCATTGAATTTGAATCCAAATTTTCATATAATAAATGATTTAGTACTCTTGCTTTCACAGGAAAATAAAAAATGTATCCATAGCTAACATGCACTCGAAATCCAATCCAATTCCCATTCAAAAGTGGAATTAACCTAAAGAATCCAAGGAAACACATCTCTTTGCCCCCCACAATCCACAACACAAACTTCTGGTTTTTCATACCTATGAGGAGGAGAATAAAAAGCTATGCTTCCCTTGTGCCCCACTCTCCCCTATATTGTTTAAAGAAAAAGAAAAATTACATCATGTGGGTCCCACCCCCAAAAACCTCCAAAACTCAATCATAAAAGACCATATATTATTGCCCTAGTTGTTGATTATCATAAGCTTCACCTCCACTAATATCAATCATTTCAGAACCCCATTGATCCCAATTTGCATCCTTAAAAACCCCTTGTTGTTAAATATTTCTATATCCCATATTCACCTCTAAACTCCTTCAAACTTCTCTTTGCAAAATTACCTTAAAAAGAGCTCCAAAAAAACTCTTTCAACACATCAAGAACTGCACCATGTCCATTGCAGGTCTTGTGGACTCAGAAAAACCCTACAAGAAGTCCTTCCACCAGAGAAACGTCTCCGGCGAGCTCGACGTGTTTGAAGCCACCCGGTACTTCTCCGGTTACAACGAAGCCGGTCCCAGCTACCATAACAACTCAAGCTTCACTCAAAAGATGATGAGAGAAGAAATTCATGGACACAGAGGCAGAATCAGCCTGGACATGCCAATGAGAAATTTACTTCCTCAACAATTCCAGGACGTCGTGGAAAAGAAGATGAAGGAGAAGAAACTCAACAAGCAGCCGAGCTCGCCTGGCGGACGGCTGGCCAGCTTCTTGAACTCTCTCTTCAGCCAGTCTGCATCCAAGAAGAAGAAATCAAAATCCATGAAGGATCATGAAGATGAGAGCCCAGGAGGAGGACGAAGGAGGAGAAGAAGTAGTATTAGCCATTTCAGAAGTTCAAGTAATATCATAGATTCAAAGTCGAGTACCAACATAAATTCTTCCTCTTCTTTGAGTTCTGATTTTAGAACTCCTCCTTATATAGAAACCCCAACAAAGAGCTGTAAGGAATTCAGAAACTTTTCTGACCAGAAGAAAGCAGTTTCCCTGTCAAATTACAGTAGTAATGGGCAAGCGAAACCTACTTCGTTACTGAATGAGTTCCTGGAATATGATAAGAAGAAGAGAGAAATAAGTTCCTTGTCTGAAAATAGAAGATACAGTAACAGTTTTTCTGAGAAAAATAGGAAGTGGGTCAATGAAATTTCTGAGAAAGATAGGGTATGGAAGGGAAAATATTCACCAGAAGAACAAGAGAAATTTTCTGAGCTGAGAAAATTCAGTGAAATTGATGATGGTGCAGAAAGTGATTCAAGTTCTGATCTGTTTGAGTTGCAGATTAACTATGATTTGGGTGATTTTTATTCAAGTGGACTTCCTGTTTATGAAACCACCAACATGGATAGCATCAAGAGAGCACCAATTTCCAATGGAAATCTGTGATTTATTATATATTTACTGTATATTTTACTCATCCTTATAATGGGTTCTTGTTGAAGTTTGAAGCTAAGTTTTGAAATGGAAAAAAATTAGTAGATTTGGTCTGTTTTCCCCCCTGATTTTGCTTTTCAACTTTCTTTCAGTGCTTTTTTTTTTCTGGGCCTTTTTTCTGTATATCTACTGTTCGGAATGCTTGGTTGTCTTGTTATTTGTCTACTTTTTCATGTGCTATTGAAGGCTTTGTGTAGAGAGGACAATTAAAAAAAAAGGCCTCTCATTAACGGCTTTATCAGATTATTTGTGCAGTGATTTTTAGTTTTTTCACAAGAGTAATGTGAGGTGGTTTTGGATGCAATTGTGATTAAATTAAGGAGAGTAAAATTTAAAAAAAAATTATGAGCAAATACAATTATTGTAACACAAAGTTATAACAAAGATTATAACTCCATATAATAACATAAAGTCATGCTAAATGATAATATTTGAGTTACAGAAGAGTTATTGAAATAAGTCACTAGTTCATGGATTTCAATAAGGTCAAATTAATATTTTGATAATCCTAATAAATATAAGCTAAGCTCAACCTGATCTGTGGGTCACACGAGCCATCCTACATTTGACTTGCACACACACCTATATATATCATTTTAAAATTTTTAATTTTTATATAAATTTAAACTTTTAATCCATACAAAATTATATTTTCATTTTTCACTTTTAATTATGTAGAGCCATGTTATGAATTATTTATAAATAATATTTTTATTTTATGAATATTTTATGACTGATATTATGTATATATAGTATTTTTTAAGGTTACACATGTATATGTGTGTGTGAGAGAGAGAGAGAGATACAAATTACCCCCACTAATTTTAAAGTGGCAAGATTTTACCCCTACAAATTATAGAAATTAGTAAATTACTCCTTAAAATTATATAAAACTTAGATTCTACCCTCTTCCTAAATTAATATAAAATGTTAAAAAATTATAAATTACCCCCACTAACTATGAAGTGATTGCATTTCACTCCTACTAATTTTGAAAACTTATAAATCAAGCCCTTAATTATATAAAACTTGTAGTAGACACTAATTATCTACTTAATCAACCTTTTTATTAAATTACATTTTTTAAAAAAATTAAGCATAAATCGCAATATTATTATATGATGCATTATCAAATCATTTTTTGTGCATATATAATTTTTATATTATATAATTAATAAAAATTAAATTAAATATATAAAATTTTAGTTAAATACTTAAAAATAGTTGCAAAATTATATGCAAAAATAATGTAATAAATTAATACATAATAATATTGTAATTTATGTCTACTAGTGCCACTCAATATTGATCGTCACTATTTGATTTTTTTTTATCAAATTAGTTACTTATTTCATGAAACAAATGTCAAAAATATTAAGTCAAGAAATGAAGTAAATAAAATGTTAGGTGACATAAAAAAAAGACTAAAAATTTATTATTTTCATTTCATATAATCATGTTCAATTTAATTTTAATGCCATAATGATTATGGTAGTGATAAAAATTAAATTCTATTTTGCTTTTTGAGATTTTTTTACAATTTTTTCATTTAAAATTTGATAATTATACAATTTATGAGTTATTTTTATTTTATTCTTTTAAAATTTATAACTCATTATTATATTCATATTCTATATCTATTTTTAGAAGAAGATTATATTAGTAAATTTAATTTATTTACTAGACGCATTTTTATAAATTTGTTACAATTTTAAAATTTCTATGAATAATCTTTTATCCTAGAGAAAATTTTAGTTTATTTATATTATTAAAATAATAACTATTATTTTATAGAATAATAACATGAATAAGTATGAGAACGAAGAGGAATGATATGTGATATATAAAATAATATAAGAGTTAAAAGTATAACATGTAATTAAATGATTAAATTACATTATATTAATAAATTATATCTAATATTTTATAATAAAATAAAATGTATAGTTGTTAGCATAAATAATAACAATTACCATAAATATAGCAATAAATAATAATTATTATTTTATTAAAAAATAAAAGGAATGTTAATGGAAAAATAAGAAGGAATAGTATGTAACTTATAAAATAATATAAAAGCTAAAAACGTAATATGTAATTAAATAATTCCTATAAATTAAATGAATGACTTATTTTAAAAAATATATAATATAATAAAATAAAATATGTAGTTAGTGGTGAAAATAATAACTATTATTACAAATACAATAGTAAATAATAACTATTATTTAATTAAATAATAACAAAAATGAGTACAAGAAAAAAAGGAATAGTATATAACTTTAAAAAATATAAGAGTTAAAAATATAATTTTTAATCATAAAAAAGAAAATTTTTTTATTTTACTTATATTGTTAAATTTTTTTGACATAAAAAATTATAAAAGAAAACTTTAAAATTGTAACAGATTTATAAAAAAAAATGTGTTTAGTAAATAAAGTAAATTTACTAATTAATATAATATCTTTTTAAAAATAGATATATTAGTCTAAATATGAGTATTACAATAGATTATGAATTTTAAAATAATAAAATAAAAATAATTCATAAACTATATAATTATAAAATTTTAAATAAAATAAATTATTAAAAAATTCTCAAGGGAAAAAATAGAAATTATTATTTATTACCACCATAATCAATATGGTATTAAAATTAAATTAAATATAATCATATAAAATGAAAATAATAAATTTTTGGTCTTTTTTTATGTAGCATATCATATGTATTTACTTTACTTCTTTACTAAATATTTTTTATCCATATTTTATGGAATAAGTGACTAATTTAAAGAAAAAAATTGGATATAAATTATCAATACTACGTAGTACTAGTAAACATAAATTGCAATATTATTATATGTTAATTCATTATATCATTTTTTACTCATAATTTCACAACATATTTTCAATTGTTTAATAAAAATTTTATATATTTAATTTAATTTATATTAATTTTATAATATAAAAATTATGATTTATTCTTAAAAAAATTTAAAAAATTATATAATTTAATAAAATAATTAATTAAGTGGATAATGGTATTAATTGCAAGTTTTATATAATTACAAGTTTAATTTGTAAGTTTTCAAAGTTAGTAGAAGCAAAATGTAATTATCTCATAATTGATGGAGGTAATTTATAATTTTTTCTAATATTTTTTATTAATTTAATAATGGTTGGATAAAATCCAATTTTTTTATGATTTCAAAGAATAATTTTCCCATTTTCATAATTCATGGGAGTCATTTGTGTGTGTGTGTGTGTGTGTGTGTGTGTATTATGGCTTATTTATAATGCATATGTAGTATTTTGAAATAATTTTAATTTTTTATTTGAAGTTTAAAAATTTTAAAAAAAGGCCAATGGGGTAGCCTATTTATCCATTGGCTCGCAAACACCAGACTAAAACCTTTATATTAGAGACTAGTGAAAGAAGCAGATTAAGTTGATCCAGTTCATTTAACAATTAATTCATACGGATCAACCCACAAACAAGCCCACGAACTTAACAACTATAAGTTGTAGTTCAACGGATTCAAACTTAGCAAATTATAAAATTAGTGGGTCTCAATAAAAAAATTACAAATTTTAAAATAAAGTATAACATTTTTCCCTTTTGACATTGAAAAAATTAATAAAACAAAAAATTAAAATAATCCAAACCCTATCATGTAGGAGTTGGGGTTTGAAGTTTTGTTTACTGAAAGTTGCATGGGAGAATTTGGTTTCGGTGGTTTGAATGATCCTAATGCATAACTATCTCAATTGAAATTGCAATTACAAAAATACTATTGTTACAAAATATAAAAAATGTTATAGGTATTAAAAATGGGATTTGAAATTGAGTTATAAATCTTTTATATCTATTCCATTGAGTTTTATAAATTTATCCTATTATTTTATATTTTATGATAGTCCTTTATTTGCATTTGGAACTCATTTTTGGATCTTAATTTTGGTAGATATAACATTGCTGTATGAAATATTGTGAATATATTTGGAAGGAAAAATACAATAAAACTTGATTCAAGTGAGCGCAAGTTTAAACAAAGTATTTAAATTTAATATATTATCAGTATAAAACGTATTATATTATATTGTCAATAAATATGCAAAATGATAGATTATTAAAATAATAAAATAAAAATTTTTATCAATCATAAGAAAATTATAATAATTGTTTGAATAATATAATAATATAAAAGTAAGTGATAATATAAATTTAATTTACATTAAACAAATTCAAAAAAAAAGTCTAAAATAAATATAATTTAAATAACATCACAATGGTTGTAATTAAAATCTATCAAAATCACCGACTATCAATTTTAATCAAATTGAAATGTAGTTTAATTTGATAGTTTGGTTCAATTTATTTTAAAAAAATTCATTTCCCGAATCAAATCACAATCTTTAATATTTTAACAACATATCTTCTAAACTCTTTTAGCCTAAGTCTAACATACATAATTATATATAATATAGTCCATTTATAATGTTTTTGTATTGTTGGCTTTGTGATAGTCTAATGGCTTAAGGCTCTCAACCATATAATAGCAAACATAATTCTTATCATTTAGATGCTCACTTACTCAAAGTATCATTTTTTTCCTTTTATCTTCTCATTTTAACACTTAATGTAGAGTCAACGCAACTAATTTACACCATTTTCATACTACCTTTTCTTCACCAACACGTGAGTGCAAATAACTTCTACCACTAGTCTTTTCAATGGCATTTTTCTTTCACATTATTTGACTTTTATAATGTCAAAAAAAGTGTGACTTAGTATTTAATAAAAACCGATCAAAATAGAACTGACTAAACTAATAATATATTGGTTTGGATGGGTTTGGTGTGGGAAATTAACATAACTTGATCAATCTCATATATAAAGAAACTAATTATATTGGTTTAGTATCACTTCTTTGATTAAACCAAACTTTTGAGTAAGTCTAGTCATCAGAATTACAGCATCATTTTCTTTATTACAGTGCCAAATTTCCTCAACACTAATTACATTATTTAGTGGATAATCCTTTTCAAGAAAATCCCTAACACTTAAAATTAGTTGAGTTATTACTTTTTAACTTATTTCGATTTGATAACAACATCTTGGCGAATTATTGCCCATAGTTTTGACATGCGGCGGGGTGAAGCTGTGCACATGCCAGGGTGACTTCAGCCCACCAAGACTCGGGGAAATTTAATAAATTCTCCCTACATATTTTTTATTTTTATGAAAAATTTATATTTAGCTTGTCCAAGAATTAAAAAATTTTCACATAAATCTTCAGTAAATCTTAATCCAGCTCTTTCAATCATTTCGTCCTAACTTCGTCCCTGAGCATACCATGGGCTCTCAATTTAATAAGATTGGTATAACTTCTTCTTCCTATTACCTTCTGTATAAAAAAATAATCATAAAAAATTCTGATAAATATTTTTTGTCAAAAATATTTTCACAGAAATATAATTTTAAAATATTAAAACAATAAAAAAATATTTTATTCATTTAATATTAAATATAAAAAATATGATAAAAAATGCATCTCCTATTTAGACAAGTTATTTCTTTCATTATTGTAACACTCTTATCATAATTTCTTAATTATAGTGTTTAAGTAATTTATCATTCTTTTACTTATATTTAAGTAAGGAAACTTTTTAATAGAAAATATTTTTTAATAAAATAAATGAACCTGAAGAAGGAAAAACTATGCCAATTGTATTCACTTTGCTTAATTTTAATTGAAATCATATGTCTTCTCCGCATATGACTTTAGGTATAATAACATGATGATGTTTGTAAGAAGGGCTTTTTCGGTTGGGAATCTCAAAAAGTAATTAACCAAAAAAGGATCTTTTGTTAATAAATTAATAAATATTTAACCAATTCAAATGATGTGACATCATCTATATTACATCCGTGATAATGTGACATTACTACAAGTTGTTCGACGAAGCGAACAGAAGAGTCCGTACATATTCCTTGTGGTAACAGTTTGCCTAAGTATTAGAAAAGTCCTATATTATGTTAATATTTATGAAATATCTGTCCAATCAAATAATGTTTAACATAGAAAGTCAAAGAAAGCCTTATTCTGTATTAAGTTTTTTAATTTTAATTATCTGGGTGTCAGCAGACAGAATCCAGACAAACATCATCAAGAATTGATGAACATATAGGAGCTAGGCACCGCTTTTCTACCTACAAAAATTTGATAAATGCAAAAGTAAAACCTTTTGAAATTAACGAAAAGGGGAAAAAATTGATCAATTTTGCTGTATCTTAATATATAAAAATTCTTATATAAATAAAATGTATTTTACATTAAATAGTTTTTGTCCAAATGATTAGATGAAACAATTATGAACAATATATTAGACCAAAATTTATAGATGATTTTATATTTAAAATAATTCCAAATATTTTAATTAATATAATACATTTTATATATAAAAAATTTTACTTATATTTTCAAAAAAAAATCTTATAATATGTGCACGTAGGCTATTTAGTGGTATAAATTCAAACCGACCCACATTTTATAAACCATAAAACTAAATCTATCTCCTTATATACGTTCTATCAGCTAAAATACATGAGAAAATAACAATGTTATATGGATAGAAATTGAAATCTAAAATTGGATTTGGAATACAAATTAAAAAATTTTATTAAACATAAAATAGTGGGTTAAATTAATAAAATTTAATTTAATAAATATAAAAAATTTTAAATTTAATTTCAATTTTTCATTTTCGCAATTCATAACACTTTTAAGAGGGAAGATATTTTACACAATTATTGCAACATAATTTTCAGAAATTAATTATATGAATATTTGAGTCTAACAAGAAGAAAAATTACGAGAATTTGCTCTATTTTTTTATTCGAAAATTTTATCGATCTCTTTATTATTTTTTTCAAGCATAAATCAACTCTAAATTTAAAAACAACCACCGTTACTTTAGGTAGAAAGGGGATAGAATAGAAATAAAATGAAACCAACACTTATTATATATGAGCGGAAAATAAATGGAATATTCACTTATTATAATTTTATTTTTGATTTTATTTAACTTAAAATTTAATTTATTAATTTATTAATTTATTAATTTATTAATTTATTAATTTAAATAATAAACTTATTATTTAATTTAATTTAATTTTTTCTCTTCCTTTTCTATTTACATAAATAAAAAAATATTTTTATATTTTCTTTTTCTTTATTTTTTTTTGCATCTAGACAAAAAAAAAAGGAACTCTTATAACTGATTTTGCAGAAACTCCTTCTCTACCGTATGAAATTCCTTTTATCATTTCTTTATTTCTTTATATATATCCCTAGTAGCATATTTAAAATACTTCAAATTTTAATATAATTACACAATTTCCTTTTGTGCAATTTTTATTAATTTAATGAATATACATGCACCTGCAAATTCTCTTCATACATAGAAAAATTCACAACTAAATCCCCTCCTCCATAATTGTGACCTCCTTTCATTGGAGAAACAAGTGAAGATAGATTTATACCAAATGTTTTTGAGTTAGTAAGTAGTTCAAACTTTAGAATTAGATTAGTTTATAAAGCTTGTTTGCTGTAAATCATTTATGTCTTACATTTGAGCTCTCCCATATGTGAAAGAATAAATAATTTAAACTTTTTGAATTGGTTATGAGTCTTGTTATTTTTTATTATTTATATTTTAAGTTTAATTTTCGTTGCCATTAATTTGAAGGAGTTAAATAATTTATAAATATTATTGAAATTTTTTAATGCCCAAATCATTAATTAATTCTATGCGACCTTTCTGAAAGTACAATGATAATCCTACTCCTTAAGTGATCAAAATGACAAAAAAGATAATTTAAATGGCATACTAGGAAGATAGTTTAAAGCATTACTTATGAAATGATGAGGTTGCAAATTGCAATCTATTCGGAGTAGGGTACAGGGTTGTGTGCACGCTCTCTATTTAAAGCGTACAGTTGGGAAGCAAAGGGATGGATGATGGAATAGATGGGTGGCCTTTTTGAAAGAATCATACACACAATTGATGCTTGAAGAACCAACGTGGTCCACCAACCAAAAAATGTAACCATTGCACACTTGTTGGAGGGCCCAAGCTTGTTATTATTCGAAGTTATACAATACAGTAAACTCACTTTTCATCCATCTGAAATTTCCCTTTTTTTGTTTTTATTATTATAAAATATTTTATATCAATTTTCTTTTTGTAAATCATTAAATTATTTAATTTTATCCTTTTGTTAATGCCTATATAAAGATTAATTTATTCAATTTCATCTTTCTAAATATGAAATTGAATAAATTAATATTTTAAAGAGACAAATTGATACAATATATTGGAATAAAAATGAGAAAAAGTAAATTTCATAAAGACAAAAAGAAAAAAGAAAAGAATACTCCAAACAATAAATCCACTCTGATGTTTATTTTTAGAGCAAATTACATGTAACTTGCTTAAATTTTTTGTGTGATTTCTTCTCTACGTTATTAAAATAAGTATATCATATGTCTTTACTTAATTAATGGTGCAAAAATTCATCCCTCAATATTTTAATAAAATCTACACATGATTCTTCCCGTAAAAAATTTCATTTGAACCTCCTTCCTCCTCCTCAATTATTCAGCTATTTTGCATTTCAATTTATCAATATGCAAAATCTATGTGTCATTTAATTAATCCGTGGAATTTATATATAAGAATTCTATCATCAAATTTGAAAGCCATATTGTTGAGAAACATTCTATGGGTATATTTTTATCCCTATAATTTTTACTATTCTATTTCATATGATGATTCTTATTTTTCTTAGATGTTTCATTTGAATTATGATATTAAATTTTAAAATGTATTGAAATCTCTGAATACTTTTAAAAATTATGATTTGAAATTTTTCTCAAGATGATTGAACATAGTATTAAATTAGTCAATTTTTTTAAAGGATTATCCCTTTCAACATCTGACCAATTTAAACGTATTATTGATTCCATCAATTAAAAAAATTTAATATAAAAATTGATTGTGCATTTTGTTACGAAGCCTTTAATTGTCACTTATATATGAAGATGGTGATCTTCAATCTCTAGTGAAATAATAGTTATGAAATTGGAAATAAATGATATATTATTAAAAGAAAATTTAATATAGGAAGATACACATTAGTCTAAGGAAAGCAATCAATTGACAATAATAAATAAAGTTTTAGTTATTGAATTTGTTTTTCGAAATGAATAGTATGATATTAGAAATTATCTAGACATTCTTTATACTAATATTTTTATTAAAAGTTAAATCAGCACAATAATTTTAAAATTTTTTTCATTATTGATATTTGATAGAAGGTAAATGTTAAAGAATTTTTTGAAATTAAGGTACCAATTTCTTTTGATATTGGAGAGAAATTATTATATATGAGGATTCCATTTAGGATATCGAACAAAAAATTAACTAAGATGGATTCTTTATATCATTAATTAATTAAGCAAAATCAGGTAATAAACGTATTTTAATAATATAAAATATAAATCATATAAAGAAACTTCAAGGATATTCCGTATAATTTACCTTTGTTTTTAACATGGGTACGCACATTTTTCATAAATATATTATATATTTATTAAAGTAAAAGTATTTTAAATCCATTAAAGTTGAAAATATATTTTATTGGGACTACGTATATTGATTCCTTTAATAATCATGTAATTGGCGTTATATGTTTTAACTATATATTTAAAAACATTTGCCACCTCAGATAATCACAAATTAAAATTTCAAAAATTGTTTATTATAGTAAGCTATTATAAAAAAAATTAAACTTTAAGACCTAATTAGAGAAAAATAAAGGTAAGAACAAAATCATAATCATAAATTGGAGTAAATTATAAGGATAAAGAACGTAATTTAACTATCAATATAGTTAAAAATAATTTTGCCAATAAACAGACTTATTTCAATTAATTTTAATTAAGCACTTATACTTTAATTCACACATAAATTAATATATAAGTAGAAGTTTTAGTTCATTTTTGTTATAAAATAATACATATCAAATTTGAAATAAAGTTTAAATTCAGTCCACTATCAATATAAAATCTTTTACATTATAAATAAATGATACTTCATTAAAAAATTAATATTAACTAAAAAATTTTATTAACAATAAAATAGTTTTAACATTTTTTAATAACATAATAACATATGAATGGGTAACGGTTTAAAATTAATTTACATTGACAATAAATTAAATTTAAATTCCTTCATACACATACAAAATAAAGCATATTTAATTTGTATCTAACCTTGCCTTTGCAATATTGTTATTATTATTATCATTCAATTTGTTATAATATTGTAATGTAAGAAAATTATTTTTTAATCATTAAATACATTATAAAATAAAATATAAAATAATTAATGTGTATTTATATTATTACGAGTGTCACAATAATATATCACTGCAAAAAATACCATATTGTATCGGTGCATAATTGGAAATGGGTGCTCAAAACCGCATCTAAAAGCAGCTGGCGAAGCGGTTTATTGGATCGCTTTTATATCTTTTGTTCGGAGTGGGATTTGGATGCAATTAAATGTAAACCGCTTCACTAATATATAAGTTGAAGGCGATTTCAATCATAATTGCTTCCAGTCGGATAATGTACGTAATTCCCAAAACACAAGCTTCCTTTTGCTCTTGCACGCAATTTGATTCTCTGAATTTTCTCTAAACCCTTTCATCACTGCAAGTCAACCTTTATAGCATTTTCCCCATTCATTCTAGACAGGTGATTTCCCCTTTCATTCTTTGATAATGTAATTTTTTGTGGTTTTCTATTTTTTTATTTTATTTGATTATGGTTTTAATTTCTCATGCTTCCTCCATCATTTCGCGAGGATTTTGCAAAATCCCTTAACCAATCTAGAGCTCAACTTTATCACTTCTAACAATAGCAAGTATCTTTTTTTTTTTCCCCCAATTTTCCTTTAGGATTTGTAATTTTTGGGACACTGCTTTCTAAAATCCGGTATTACTTTCCCTTTTATTTTTCAAATCGTTATCCGAGCTGATTTTGACCTAATGGTTGAAAAGAAGGTCAGAAAACAAGGTTGGAACTGTTGTTGGGATTACACATATCCCTCCCAGTGTCACAGTTCATTGCATAGGGTTTTCTTACCTCTTTTGATTCGTATTTGTCACAGGAATAAATTTTTTGTCATCATGAATTTATTGTTTCACTTGGATGAAGTCTACGATCTAGTTTGAAATTGGTGATTAATATTATTCCACCTAACTATCTGTAACTGTATCCCCCATCCCTCCCTACTCATTTCATACCCTCCATCCCTCTTTCCTGCACTCCTTGCTATGTCTTAGGATGTTAATTTTGGTCTTGCTGCTTCTCAGTGAAGTCGCGAATGGGATTTATTGAGCTCGCATTATTGATTGTTGAAATTTAGTTTTAGTTGAGGTTGCTTTGTACTCATTATGGATTAGGCTTGTTTATGTTTTTGAATTTTGCTCGTGAAGTCACATAGGGGACAAATGATGAAATTGAAATAGTCTTTGTTGTTGTTGGACTTTGAATTGAGTGTTTTGGTCATGCATCATAGGTGTCATGATCACTTATCAATGATGTCAGTCCACAAAATCTATAGTGCTCATACATTTTCAAAATTAGACGGTTGTGGCAATTTATCTTAGAATCTAAAAAAGTAAGCAGAGATTGTATGCATGCAGAAGATTACAAAATGAGTTTATGACTAAGAGGGATGTCTTAACACCAAGTGGTTTAAAGATTGTCCACTTAAGTTCCTTTCAAAATAAGTAGAGTGAGGAATACTTAGTTTATGTGTTTTATTATTTAAATGATTTTTAAGCTTGCTTAAGGTGTCTGCTATGCATGAATTGTATTATATGCAAGTTGTGTGTAGAGTGTCAGTCATGTGAAGCTACTTTGCTAGTGCAAAATCACTTAGCTGCGCCTGTGTGACCGTAAAACTAGCTCATAATATTCCCTGTATAAGAACACTGACGGCTAAGCTTCTATTATAAATGGATGCATTTATTTCCTTAAGCCATGAGCTACTGTGCTCATTCCTCTAGCAAGGAGTTTTGGTGACCAATGGTATTTAATTTTACTTAATAAGATAATGGCGGTTTACGTGGTTTCTAAGAAAATGCAATGAAAGATCCCTTATGTATTATATAGCGGTTGAACCTCATCTGAATCAATGAGGTAGCAGAAGTTGATTCAATGCTAAGCTAAGGGACTTCGGGAATTATAATTCTGCTATTCGGGGTTTATGTGCAAGTGGAGCTGTGTCTAATTTATATTAATGTGCTGTGAAGAATTAGTTCCTTTGTGAACAAAACAATAAATTATATCTAGCATAGAACAAGTTTCTTTAGATTGTAAGCTATCTATCAAAATTTACCACCAATTAAGTTTTCATGGGAGGCTTTCATATGTATTTGAAACTTGGTTATTGAGGATAGAGACCAAATTTTTTTTCCATAACTTGAATAGAATATTGTGGAAGAAACTTTTGTATAGTAGCTGCATTGTCAAAATTACTTTTCATTAGAAAGGCCGGTTACAATAGTTTTTATCCTATAAGACTATATTGACTAAATGTCTTATTTGGAAGAAGATGGATGACATACTATTGCACATTACCATTATTTGAATTTGATCTGTCAATGAACTTTCTCTTAGGTAGCATCCTTGCCACAATAGAAAACATTATTGGATTTCACATGTATCATATAATGCAGCCAAAAATAGATTTTCAAAAATTATATATGTGAAACCTTCCCTTAATTAATGCATAAAAATATAGATCAATATTATAAGGATTGTCTCTTGGAGTGCAGACCACATATCACAAGCACAGTCAAGCGATTATACCTCTATAATATTCACACAGGGTGAACGACAATTTCTCTACCTTGCGAATTTGTTAGGAAACGTCTCCCTCATAAGGGATTAGAGTTTAGTGTGTTTTTTTTTAAGGTTATTTGGTGGCAATTCTTATATTTTATACAAAGTGATGCCTTCGTACTCTTTTATAGAACTAAGGTACGTCACTTTCCTAATTCTACTAGGAAATTACCTCCTCTTTTTAATTTCACTTAATCACTAAAACCTTATCCTTATCATGGTGAGAGTGAGGAGAGATAGGCTTTATTTATTAGTTATCTAATATTACCTTAATATTAATAACTAAATTTTATTACATAATAACAATATCCAATAATATAATTATTTAATATCAAATAGCATAATTATCTATATTACTTTAATATCAAATAATATCATATAATATACTATATATTTTGTGAATAATATATATTATTCCTTTAATAATATATATACACTAAATAATAGGCCCAATTAATAGGATTTTAGTTTAACTAAAACTTAATTAATTAATGTCTCATTCCTATTCCTTTTGTGCGACCCATAAGTTTTTATTACATTAGTAATGACTCATTAGTGGACTATAAATAGTAAGCGATATCTAACAATATATCATTATCACCAAAGTAGTAAGAATATCTATGAATCGAAATTCACCTAATGTGTGAACAATACTTTGCAACATAATTTTTTTTGTAACGATATCTAAATCAAACTAAAGGCATGAAATATATCATCCTTGTCAATGTTTAATCTATATTTCTTGATATTGAATAGACTAACTTAAATAAATGATCAATATCACATATTAACCTATTTAAGCATGGCTATATATTTCTTAATCTCACTCAATTAAGGAGCCTAAGGATATCTCTTCTTCTATATAGGAGGAATAAAATCCTATTTATATCAGTCATATCCCTCTATATGATTTGTGACACATCCAATTAATGCCCTACACATCATCCTAGTTAAAGGTAACATAAGATGGCATCAAAATATGTGACTCCTTAACTATAACGACTTTAGGTCAAAAGACTATGTGCAATATGGTCACATGAGAATAACTAATTATAGATGATAAACCATGTAATATTCTCACAACGAGTCAGTCTAGTACATCCATTCACTAATAATGTACTAATATATTGACTTGATATCACATATTCATAATTCATAATCATCAATTACTATACATAAAAGTCTCGACATATTATTGTTATTCCTTTCATAATAATACTTAACTATGAACATTTTAGGAATAGTAAAACTATTCCAAAGGTAATTATTATGTTAAAGTTATAAATTGTGCAAATATTAAAATGAAACAAAATATAACAATTGCATTGCCTAAAGTAAAATATGATGTATTATGCATTATTACAATTATCATATGATTAGCTCTTAGGACACACACTAACAAACATAAGCCTCAATACTTATGTTCTTATAGTGTAGATAGCTTGCATATCTGAGCTCCACTTATTAAGAATCAAGATTAAGTCTAGTCATATATATATATAATCTTAAATTAGTTATTAGAATCAAAAGCCCTTGCTTTGACTTTTGGAAGTAACCTGCTTAGGTATTGGATTATACTTTCACATTAGAAGAATTTTGGGATTTAATGATGAATTTTTAGTGATAAAATTAACAATGGAACAAGCATAAAAAATTAATTAATTTCAAATTCTATAAATTTTATATAATTTGACTTTTAACGATGAAAATAGCAACATAACATTGAGCAACCATTACTAATTCCATCACCAAATAAATTAAAAGACTAACTCAAAATTAATGCTAGAATAAAAATATTCTTTTTTAATTTGATAATGCATTTAAGGATGGTAATTGAATGGTAAATATAAAATCATTTAGGCAAAAAATTTAAATTTTGACAAAAAAAATTATGATAAATTCAATGATGGAACAAATAAAATTCATCAATAATTGAAGTGCACCATTTTACTTAGTCAAACTTGCAATAAAAAAGTCCATCTCTATTCTTCATATATATTAATAACATGATAGCAATGGCTCATTCTCAGCCAAAATGTATTTCCTCGTAATGGTAAATATAGAATAGAAAAGTTCGCTACTGCGCTACTATCGCCATCCTTAAGCCTCTCCACTCCCTTTTAGTACTTTTGAAAGCTTCTTTGTTGCACCTTCTCTCTTTTAATCAATTATTTTTCTATGAAAGATGAGTTTTGTTACTTATGATTTGTTTGATAATTTTGTGGGAAATTTTAAATATTTCTTTCCAACTGGAGTTTAATATATGTTTTTCTCATATTTTGTAAGTAATTGAATGTTTTAGATCTTTAAATGCTAATTGAAATTGTAAAGTTAATGATTAAGGGTTTGATGAAAGGAAATTTGGATTTTGACGTAATTGGATTTTCTATTTTTATTTACTTTTATACAATGATGATTTAAGATAGCTTAATGTTTTACAACATATACATTGAATTTTTATTTGTATGATTGCATTCATTTTGTTAATTTTGTAATTAATCTACTCTTGGATTCCTATGTATGTATGTATATATATATATATATATATATATATATATATATATATATATATATATATATATATATATATAGGTAATGTTTACTTGTAAAGTTAATATTGAAAGAGTTAATATTTTTATATTTTAAAAATGTACTTCACTCATATAGTGCAATATAGGATTATTTATAGAGTAATTGATGAATTATTAGATGACATATATATGTGATGCAAAATAGATATGGATGTACCTAAACATAGGTGATGGTTGTATAATAGGGAAGGCCTTAATGGATTAGGAATAATAGCTAAATTCATTAATAGAGTAAACAATTTCATTGCATATACTTGTACAAATAAGATATTTTTGAAAACTCAAAAGATTAGGTAACCATGTAGATACGATGCAATGGTAATGTATGTTGTATACATGAATTTTGAAGAAGATTTTGATACAAATATAGAAGAACCTCTTAATTTAATGCTAATGGATTGTATAATATATTGCCCAAGTGCCAATAATATTTATATGAAGGTTAGGCAACCATAATTATTGTCTTCTACAATTAAGCTATTGAATATAAAATCATATTATAATCTCCTAAAGTAATGCTACAATAAAATTTGCTAGTTGACAAGAGAATGTGTGCTTGAAAAGAATTAAATGCTAAAAAATTTTTACAGAACAAAGAAATTGATTACCAAGTCAGGCCTTAGGTATGAGAAGATAAATTGTGAGAATAGTTATATACTTTATTACAAATAATATGTATATGAAAGTGGATGTGTTTTCTTTAACCATTCTTGCTACATATCCTAAAGATCTAGTTAAGGATGATATAGGAAGATATCTAATAAAAAAATTTATGGTACTTACCCTTAACTCCTAACTTCAGAGATTATATGCATCAAAGTCTACTACTAGCTCAATGAAATAAGATCATGAAAATCCTTGTAAGCTAGGGATTCTATGTCATCTATCAAATGAAGTGTTGGTGTATGTCCTAGAACCAATCATATAGATGATTGAAGTTATACACAATGTATTATATTTTTTAGGCAATTTAATTATTATATTTTATTTTTATTATTATTATGCGCAATTTATAACTTAATATAATAATTATCCTTAGAATAGCTTTGCTATTCCTAAAATGTCCCTAGTCAAGTATTATTACGAAAAGGATAGTAATAATACATCGAGACTAGCATGTATAGTGACTGATGATTACGAATCATGGATATGTGATATCAAGTCAATACATGAGTACATTGCTAGTGAACAATCTATTAGACTGACCCACTATGAGAATATTGCATGGATAGACGTGTCATAAGTTATTCTCATATGATCACAAATACACATAAACCTTTAACCTGAAGTCACTACGGTTCCCTACATGAGGAATTACTCACTTTAATATTGTCCTATGTCACCTTTAATCAGGATGACAAGTAGGGCATTGATTGGGTGTGTCATAAATCGTGCAGAGGGAAGTGAGTGATGTAAATGGGATTTTGTTACTCTTGTATAAAAGAGAAATATCCTTGGGCCCCTTGATTGAGTGAGACTTAGAAATGCATGGTCATGCTCAATTAAATTAATATGTGATATTAATTATTTATTTTAAGTTTACTCAGTATCAAGAAATATAAATTGAACATTGACGAGGATGACACATTTCATGCCTCCAGTTCAATTTGGATATTATTACAAAAAGGTTATGATGCAAAAATGTTGATCATGTATTAGGTGGATGTCGAATCACAGACATTCTTACTACTTGAGTGGTAGTGATGTATTGCTAGATACCGCTTACTGTCTATGGCTCAATAAATGAGTCATTGTCAACGTAATAAGAACCTACAGGGTCACACAAAAGGAATAGGAATAAGACAATAATTAATTGGACTTATTTTCGTGCATATATATATTATTAAGAATAATAATTCACGTAATATATATATATATATATATATATATATATATATATATATTATGTGATATTAAAGAAATATCAAATAATTATCTTATCAGATATTAGATAAATATATTATGAGATAATATTATTCTGATATTTGATAACTATATGCAATTATCTAATATTAAGATATTTATATTATGAGATAATATCATTAACTAATATTAGATAATTAATAGATAAGTCCTATCTCTCCCCATTATCTCTAGGATAAGGATAAGATGAGTTGTTGAGTGTGATTAGGATTTTGGAAGCATTATCCTAGTTGGACTAGGATTATGGCTTGCCTAAGTTCTATAAAAAGGGACTAGAGGGCAGCACTTTAATAATACGTTCAAGCTTCCATATAAACCCTAAATCACTCAGAAAACATCCAATCCTAATTCTTAGAGAGAAAAATGCATCCTAGCAGATTCGTGAAGGGTGAGAGGTCGTTGTTCACTCCGTGTGGATACCGTAGAGACGCTGTACCTTCCGGCCAGCGTTTGATTCATCCGCTCTCAAGTTTTGATCAGTAGAAATATGAGTGCCCAATAGGTAAAACTCTAATCATTGACTTATGCTTTTTGCATGGATCCTAGGTAGAATTTGGATCAAAATTATGAAATTCCGCTGCATTTAATAATCTGAATTCCCAAAATGAAGAAGTATAGAAATACTTTGACTGTACACATCCTTAATTTGCCAATGTCATAAAAATGCAAGACTAGGCCTATATGTAAATAGCCTTACTCCCTTTAACCAATTTAATCAAACTTATTCATGATAGCCTATGATTGTAAGCCCTTATAATCCCTATCTATGGATGTGTATGAAGCAAAAGTATATGTTCCTATATTTAACTATCCTAAGTCTTAATAGTTTGAAAGCCAATATTAATGTATACTTATAGCTATTAATAAAGGAACTAAAAGTGTTATAGGAAGATAGTATACATACATATAATATATATTTTAAAAAATATTTTATCTTGCAAGTTACATTGCTATGAACCATTAATGACTTTCCTGCATGCAAAATGTTATCTAGTTAGCAAACACATAAAAGCCTAGCATGCTTTATTTGTATGAAGTTTTCTAGGGCTTTCATATTAAAATATGGTAGAAAAACTTCATTATTTGACTACCATAGATGTAAGTTCTCTCTAGATCACCCATCTAAAAGAAACAAAGATGCTTTTAAGAAAAATAAGGTGGACAGATCATATTCACCCCTAAGAATTAATGCGAAACCCTTTAGGAAAGGGTTATGTATATACTTAAGGTTATAAAAAAGGCATGCAATACATACTTAAGGGTATGGTGAAACCTATAATTGGATAAAGCAAAGTATTTTGTGGAAGCTACCCTACTAGCTAACAAATCTTATTCATCATAATCTAGATGTTATGCATGCTAAGAAGAATGTGTTTAATAATGTGTTCAACTTAATGATAGATATGACTAGTAAATTAAAGGATAATGTATAAGTTAAGATGGATTTAACTAAGTTATGTAAGCACAACAAAATTAAGTTAGTTCAATAAGGCAACGTGAAGACATTTAAACCTAAGGTGCAATATTCATTCGATACGAAGTAAAATTAAAAGGTACTTAAATGGATAAAAAAAACATAAAACCTCCAAACAATTATTCTTCAAACTTAGTTAGATATGTGGATCGATGAAGGGAATAAAGAGTCATGATTGTCAAGTATTCACGGAATGATTGCTTCCTATTACCTTTAAAGCATTGTTGGAGTCCATTTGAAATGTGCTTACTAAGCTTAATTTATTTTTCAAATACTTATGCTTAAACACCTTATGAGAAGAATAATTGTTGCAAATAGAATAAAATATTCATGTTACCATTTGCAAGTTAGAATGAATATTCTTTCTAGGTTTTTCTCGATTCAATAGAGCACTTTCCTATGCACTTGACATGTGAAACTCTAGTAATAGGCCTTATCCAATACTATTGGATATATCCATTTAATAGGTAAAATCTATGATTGAGTCATTCATTTAAATATGTCTACAAACTATCCATAATTAGTATGTCTTGTTATAATGGGTTGGTTCTTTCACACTTCAAAGAAGAAAGCTAGAAATAATGCCCATGTGGAAGAGTCCATATGTGAAGTAAACCTCACTAATGAAACATCCATTTTCTGTTTGCATTATTTTAAACCCCATTTGCATTTTAGGAGGACTAAAGTTTCTAGGAATAATGATGGCAAAGATGTAAAAGATGGTGAGCATGTATATTCCATATTTAGTTATCTTAGGTATCCAATAAAGGGATGCAACAGTTAATATTTGTCAAATCAAGAGTACTAAATAGCTTAAACATATTCATCGTTAAATTGTGATAAAATATAACCATATGTGAAATATGTTTTTAATAGAATGAGTTTAATTATTATAATTCATTATATATCTTTTAGAATTCTTGGACACTTTTCTAATGATATAGCAGAGGTAATAGTATTTTTCAATAAACATTACGATATGTGTTTCTAACTAAAATTGATGAGAATGTAAACATATGCATTGAAAATGAATTCTCCAAATGGCTCATCAACTATGTAAGTCAAGTCAAACACTCTTCCTTTAGCCTAAACCCTAAACCCCACACATAAGTTTTATTTATAATAACAAAGTAAACTTGCTTTATGACTAGGTTTTCACTATAAAGTATATAATCATTAATGAGAAAATACTTGACATAACACGAGGCTCGAGTATAAAAGTGTGCACATATTGTATGTATTTAGTCGATGGTTATAAATTTTACACAAAATAATGGAGCCAACACAAGTCTACCTTTAAGTTCAGTATGTGTATCAAAGGATCTAGTGGTAAATATTTAAAAAATGACTATTATGGGAAATTTTAAGAAGTCAATAAGTTAGATTATGATAGATTTTCAACAAAGAAGGTAGTGATGTTCAATTATGAGTGGTTTGATCTCATTCCTAATAAGGGAACAAGATGGTATAAATAATATGACACTATCAAGATTAAGGCATTTTAGCATTATAACAAGTTGATCTCTTCATCCTTACTAAATAAGTCACGTGGGTTATCATTAAAATCAAACCAAGGAATGTCATTGTAGTTCATTAACAAATAATGCCATTGATGTGTTCTAGGATGATGAGCAATGCACCTAATGCAATCATGCATTGATTATGAAAAGATTGGAACATCAAGGAATAAGTTGGGATATCAAGAAATTGTCTTCATTAGTAATATTGCACTTGATGACCTAAGTGACCTTTACAATGAAAAAGCTCATGAGGGTAAAGAAGATAATAAAAAAAAGGAAATGATAGAAAAAAGACCAATGAAGATGATGAATAAGTCTAATATAATAAAAGAGAGTCATCATTATTGACTAGGCTATATTTGGTATATGTAGATTACTATTTTTATATGTATATTTTTATTTATCATAGGAAAATGATATTAATTTAATATTATTTTGCATTTCTTGTAAGTTATTAATTCTTCATTAAGCCAAAATTAGGCAAGAAGTTTGATACAAATTATATCATGATACATGTAGAGGATGGGCATCTAAAAGTTTCTACCAGACAATGACTTTTTTTCTTTTGACTATATTACTTATCATAAAGTGAAACATGTAAGATAAGTTTCTTCAAGGAAGATAACCCATTTAAAGATTATAAAATTTAACAAAATCAAAAAGCCTATCAAAATCATGCTATAACATTAAACCAATAGTATCTTATGAAACCTTCTCTAGTAAAGACTACTATTACAAACTTTGATAGCATAGCAAAGCTTGTAACCATGCCTTGCTCGAGATGGTTTTAAAAAACACTAGTGGTTAATTTTATAGCATGATCTTGATAGACTCTCTAATTCTATTAAATTTTGTCATCTTTAGATGGGTTATCTTCCTTAAAGAAGCCTATCTTACATGATTTATTTTATGATGAACAATACAATTAAAAATAGAAAAATTATTATTTGCTAAAAACTCTTAGACACCTAACCTTTGCATACATCATGATGTAATCAATAACATGTTAAGTTTGAACAAGAAGGCACTTAAGTGTCTAAGGGATTGAGGAACAAGTAGAAGTTTCATTCACACAAGAAGAAAAGAAATTTAAAAAGGTTGAAAAGATATAATAAAAAATTCCCAAGTTTTACTTGTTAGGGTTTTTTGTCATTTGTTAGAAATATTATTAGATTTAATTTTGGTTTGTTCATAGGCTTCATTGTTTTATATGAAAATTTTCATGTTAAATGACTAAACAATAGATATTTAATATTATGAAATTCAACTTTGGAAATTTATCAATTGATTTTGGTGTTATTGTAATTGAAATGTATTTATGTAGGGATGTTTATTGTATAGATTTCCCTAAAATGAGGTAAAAGAGTTACAATACTTCCAAAATTAGTGACAAATTTAAGAATAATAGTGCTAATAAAATTCCATGTTTTTATAGAATAGTGATGGATTTAGCAATAATTTACAATATAGCAATAGAAACAATTGTCACAAACCTCAAATTCACTGGCGAAAAATAGCGATGGGTATATTTAGCAATGGATTTTTCTATTGCTATATCCTATTTTATCCACAAATAGTTCATCAATAAATATTACTTTAACAATAGATATGAGCATCACTAATTTCACTTATCATCAATTTTGTTCATTATTGTCTCCTTAAATTATGGATGAATTATAGCAATGAAAAGTAATGAGTTTTTTCTATCCATTGCCAAATAAATTACCAATATGATATAAACTTATTACCTATTTCCCATTGCTAATTTTATCACTAATTATTTTAGTGATGGATTTTCAATTAATAGGGATGGATAAGTTCATTGCCAAACTATGTTTTTTTTGTAATGTCACCTCACTCACATATAACTTTTTATTGTACAAGTTCTTGTCAATTACATGCTCTTGTCAATTTCAAAAATTATAATATTAGAAAAATAGAAATATTCCAATTTATCTAATAGAGCAAGTAGATAAAACAATCATGCATGCCTTTAGCTATATTGTTTTTTATTTTTTAGGATCAATTTTCCTATCTTTTCATTGTTGGAATTAGCTATTTGTTCAACTTTCTCACTCTAAATATCTTTTCTCTTCCATATTCATCCTTGTATCTCATTCAAAATTTGCATTTCTTTTTAATAACCTAATTTCTCCTATATCTATATTTTTAATTACATAATAATTTAGATTTATATGTGAGTAATTTCTCATTATATATGCTCAATAATGGTTGTTGTGTATGACTTTGAATTTGCTTTTGCAACTAGTAGTTATATGTTTCTTTAATCATCCATTGAGTCTTTCTAATTCAACAATAAGAAATTCCACATGTCTAGTACAATATAATTTTAAATGCAAATCCACTCTATAATAATTATAGGAACAAAGCAATTCTTTCTATCTAGCTTGCAACCTCTAATGTAGTATAATAAAGTAACCCCTCCTTTTCAAACTTAAGAATAAAAATTTGTAAAGAATATTCTAATATCCCATATTACATTACCTTTATAAAGTGATTAAGTTTCTTCTACCTCTTTTCTCCTCATGCAAAGTGTATCATAAAGATTATAACATATAATGTCTCCATTTTATCTTATGTTGCTTTCTAAGTTTTCTAGGTACTGCTGCTGAAGCCTTTCACTATTTACATGCATTAGCAAAATCATATAGTTGTAAAATCCAAAATAAAATAAAAAAACACCTTTTTTGCTAGTTACAATGTTAATTATGTCTACATATGATGGATCCAAGCACGACAATGCATTATCCAATTTAATTCTTAATGTTTACATTTAAGATGTGTTTGCTTATAAGGATTCTATTTTTTAAATGTTGGTTACTTTTAATTTCACATTATCTATATTATCCCTTCTTTGGATGAAAGTGAAGTTAAAATAAATGTAAACATTTTAACTAATGGATGTGATATAGAATAATTTTTTTTAATAATTAATATTTTCACTGGGTAAATGATAGAAATATAATATAGTTAAGTAGAGTGATATATTCGATTTAGAAAGTAGTAAAGTAACTTTGACAAAAAAAATCAACCAACAAATTAGAGTGACTTTAATTTTGTACTTAAAATTAACTCTAATAGAAAACATTCATTATGAATTAAAAAGTGGTTGGCTGATTAGTGAGATTTTTAAAACTTAATACAATGATTCCATTTATACTTTCAACAAGTAAGCAATGTGAATCTAAGTGTTATAAGTGAACGTATTGAATCAAAATAAGATCTCAAATTGACATCTTGATACACTGATTTACCATAATAAAAAATAGAGTTAATGGTGTCTCCCCTACTAAAAAAAGGAATAGCCACTTGTTTGAGATTTGAAATAAATTAAGACCGACTTAAGTCGAGACTGGCTATCTTTATAGAATAGATAAGCAATGTAATATCTTGAAAGGTGAAAAAGGACTATTGATTTTAGCTTTTCCTCTCTCCTTAGTGTACTCATACACATAGACAACCCAGTGAAGCAACCCACACACACATGAAGAAATAATGACTTCCATCTATGAAATCCATTCAATTTCTTCCTAATAAATTTGAAAATAGTGTTCTTTTCTAAATCAATATGGATAAATCAAGGATTGATTAAGAGAAATAATATGATTAAATATAAGGATGGGTTAAATAGGTTTCTTAATTTCACATTTAAGCAAACATTCATTAGGAGAAAATCCTTTGCCCTAGCTAGTCCTATAAATCTAGAAAGTAGTTGAGTAAAGCTAAATCATTTGACCACTTAACTAAGGAGCAATTTCTGGTTGACTATACTAGGTGAATTTGGCATAAGGAAGACAACATACTTGAAACTTCTACCACTGTATCCTGTATGATAGAAACCTATCACAACTTAACCAATACACTACAAAATCTCATAAAACATGTTGCATAATGCATTTGTATTTGGAAGTCTCCAATACGATAATGAGCCAAACACATCACCTAAAAATGTCAAAAATAATGATGAGCTAGCAAGTTGGAGGATGGATTCAACTACTATTGAGTTCAATGAGCTTCTCAATGATAGAAGTGAACTACTTTATAATGGGTGAACAAAGTTCTCAAAGCTCCTTTTTTGGTTAAACTTATGCCACATTAAGTACTTATCTAGCATGATTGATGAAACCACAATAATGATTCTAAAACTACTAGAAGAGGCCTTTGAGCATGCTTAGATCCATAGTTCTTTCCATGAAACCAAACAAACAATCAATAAACTAGGGCTTAAGTACACTGAAATATATGCTTGCCCGCATGCTATATGTGTTCTTTCTAAATCTTATGTGAGTTCTTCATTTTTCTGAGGTAGGATAATTGTGTACTTATGACAATTAATTGAATTAAGTTACTTTTTTTTATCACTATATCTGTCAAGACAATACATTTCCAACTTTTATGATTAGTGAAATAATTTTTTCTGCATTTTTGGAGTAGTGTTTCAAATTTTGATTCTATTTTAGCATACATGAAAAAATATATTTGATGCTATCATTACAACTATGAGATAATTTCTTTTCTAAATGAAAAAAAAAATAATAGTTAGTAAAACGGAAGAATAAATACAAGATTTATTTTTTTTTAAAAAAAAATCTAGGCTCAACGGAGGCCATTGTAAACCACCTCCAAAACAATTTTCCTAACAAATATTAAAAATATGGGGATAGTTATGAATTGCCTCCACAATTGAAATTCAAATTTTAAATTAAACAATCATAGCGATTAGGAACCATTTTCAAAAATGTCGCAGACAATTAGCAAATATGTTTAGGAGTGGTCGTAAACTGTCTTTATACGCTGTGCGCATCTGCAACAGTTAACTGTTAACTGCCTCTTCCAGCCGCGGCCATATTTGTTGCGGGTAACCAACCTGCGGCCAATACTCCTAGCAGCGGTTCAAATCACTGCCAAGCATTGCCTAGAACCGCCAAAAGACATACAATGTTTTTCATTTTTTTTAGTTTATTCATCTTCATGTTTGAAGTTAAAAAGTAAGTTTTTAAATTTAAATTAATGTTTAAATTATGTCAGTTTACTAAATGCCCATATAAGTTTTTACTATACAAGCTATCATAAAATATATATAAATTAAGAAGATATAGATAAATGCACAACTTATTTTTTTTTTAACTTGACTATAGATTAAGCAAATTTTATTTCAATTAATAAGATTTATAAAAATATTTTAATGAAAATTTATTTTTAAATTTATTTATATATAATATTAAAATAAAATTAATAGGAGCGACTAAATTTTATTTTTTTAAATGAGAATCAATACCATTGTATATATAAATATATTATAATAATTTTTTGAAATAAATAATTTTAAAATTATTTAATTTAACGTCGAATATCCAAGATATTTTTTATACATAGAGTAAATACATATTTTATAATATTAATTTGTGACATACTCGAATATATCTTTATATGGACCGAGTTTGTGATTCAATTATAAATGGAAATTAAGAAGATGAAGAGCTAGTGAATATGAATATATCATTATCGGAAGTTAAATTTGTGAGAATAAATTCTTACATAAAAATATATATTTAATAGATAATAAAATATTTAAATATATAAAATATTTATTTATATCAAATTAAATATTTTCATATTAATTATAATTAAATATTATTATTTTTATAATATAAAAATGTATTAATGAAAATATATTGATATAATTAAATCAGGTTGATCTAATTCATATAATCATGGTCTGAGCCTAACTCAATCCAAATATTTATTGAATAATAAGAAAAAGTTTAATAAATATTCATATCATAAAAAAATTAATATCTTATATTTTTAAAAATAAGGGACCCGCCTAACCCATACAGGTTTAGGCCGAGCACCATCTAAAAATCTTGGTATAGTAATTTTTTATGGGAAAAGTTCAAGTCGGTACCATTTATTATAATTTATTGTAACGAGATACCATATACTCATTTTATTTTATTGAAGTTTACTAGCAAATAGTAATTTATTACAAAGCCTAAAAAATAAAATGATATACTTATAGCATGTCTCAGGAAGAAGAAAAGTATTAAAACGAAAACTTTTGTTGTTATATATTAAAATTAGAGAATTTTTAATCTTATAAAAATTAAATTAATATAAAATTTTAATTATAAATAAAATTAATAAAAATTTAATTTTTTAAGGATTAAAATAAATTTTTAATAAAATAAAAATAAAAATAAATAAAAACTTGGAAGCAACAAGTCAGACTAAAAAAATAAAGTGTTTATGTTTCTTATTCAAACAGTAACATGTTATTTTATTACAATTTCATTATTAATCTTACTTGAATTGCCTGTGTTTCTTCATTTTTTGATTGATGTTACTGATTTCAAATTAGAAAAATAAAATGTTATTGTTTTCTATTTAACTAATAACACGTTATTTTATGATAATTTCATTGTGAATCTTACTTAATTTGCCTGTATTTTTTTTATTCATGTTACTAATTCCAAACCAAACAATAACAAGTTAGACCAAAAAAAGAAGATGTTACTATTTCTTATTCAAATAGTAACACATTATTTTCTAATAGTTTAATTGCAAACCACACTTGATTTGCCTATGTTTTTTTGTTTCTTGATTCATGTTACTAATTTTAGACCAAACAGTAACAAGTCAGATGAAAAAATAAGGTATTACTATTTCCTATTCAAATACTAACATGTTTTATAATAGTTTCATTATTAATCTTACTTGATTTGCTTATGTTTCTTCATTTTTTTCATTGATGTTACTGATTCTAGATCGAAAAAATAACATGTTAACTATTTCCTATTCAAACAATAACACATTATTTTCTAATAGTTTCATTGTGAATCACACTTGATTTGCTTGTGTTTATTTATTTCTTGATTTATGTTACTAATTTCAAACTAAATAGCAACAAATGAGATAAAAAAAAATAAGGTGTTACTATTTCCTATTCAAACTGTAACACGTTATTTTATGACAATTTCATTGTAAATCTTACTTAATTTTCCTGTGTTTCTTTATTTTTTGATTCATGTTACTAATTCTAGACCAAACAACAACAAGTCAAACTAAAAAATTAAAATGTTATTATTCCCTATTCAAATAGTAACATATTATTTTATAACACTTTCATTATCAATCTTACTTGATTTGCTTGTGTTTCTTCATTTTTTGATTGATATTACTAATTCTAGTAAAGAAAAATAACATATTAATGTTTCATGTTCAAACAATAATATGTTATTTTCTAGTAGTTTCATTATGAATCACACTTGATTTACCTGTATTTCTTCATTTCTTTATTCATGTTACTAATTTCAAACCAAACAACAAGTTAAAATAAAAAAAATAAGGTGTTATTGTTTCCTATTCAAACAATAACACATTATTTTTTAGTAGTTTAATTGCGAATCATACTTGATTTGCCTATATTTTTTTGTTTCTTAATTAGTGTTACTAATTACAAGCTAAACAGTAACAAGTCAAACTAAAAAAATAAAGTGTTACTATTTCTTATTCAAATAGTAACATGTTGTTTTATGGTAGTTTCATTATGAATCTTGATTTGCCTGTGTTTCTTTATTTTTTAATTCATATTACTCATTCCAGACTAAATAGTAACAAATCAAATAAAAAAAGGTATTATTGTTTCCTGTTCAAATAGTAACACCTTATTTTATGGCAGTTTCATTGTAAATCTTATTTAATTAAACTTGATTTATTTATTTATTTTATATTTTTTATTGATGTTATTATTTGGATACGAAATAATAATATATTACTATTTAGTCTGTAAACAGTGACATATTATTCTTTAATAGTTTTGTTTGTTAAGAAAGTTGTTATAGCACAACTAAACACTAAAAGAGTTAGGGAGCAAAAGTTTAATGTGAGATTCAAATGAATTTGAATTAATAAAAATGATATCAAAGTTAAAAAAATAATAAGAAAATTTAGAACAATTAATAAAATTCATTGAAAATTGCCTTTTTTGCCAACCAGAGCAAGTAAAGACATTTTACAAGTACGTAGATCTCGAAAAATTACATAAAATAAAAAAAATCACCCAAAAATGGATAACTGAGCACAAAGTTATAGTCATTTAAAGTTTTAAGTTCAATCTACACGTTTCTAGCTAAGTGAACTCCATCAAACCTAAATTTTCTTGTTTTCTATGAAAAGATTACAGGAAGACAAATGAAAATGAATGATTATATACAAAAATTAGTTAACTAATTAATGAGTTATACCCTTCTGAAATTCTTAATTCACTACCACATCTTCATGATTAAAAAATGATATTTTGATAATATAAAATTAATAATTCATAAAATCGGTACCTTTTTTAATTAAAGTTTAGTACTAGCACCTCTTTAAAAGGAAATTCAATAAGTGGTACCACAATATAATTTATCAATTTTTTGTTTTCCTTTGAAAATTTTAAAATTTTTATATGTTTTATAATGATTTTGATATTTGGCTCCTTGAGTGAAAAATTCTAAATCAACTATATACTAGGCATACTCAATAAATTAACTTACAATTTATTAAATTTGCCAACATGCTAAAAGGTAGTTAAAAAGGTTTTTATTGTACTAACGAATTAGAGAAAAAAATTCTAATATATTTTATTGAGTATTTTATCTCCCGGGCAATAATTTATAACTTTTCATATTTTTGTTAAATTTATCTTATTTCTTTTTGTTAATTGATAACCTATTTTCTGATCATATAAACTCAACTCTTTTTGTTTCCTAATACTGTATTAGTTTCAATGATTGTGGCTTTTACACAAAAACAAAGGGGAAAAAAACTATGCATATTGCAAATTTGGTTTAAATCTATTACTTCAATATAAACCAAAAAAAAGTAAAATAAATAAATATGTAATGCCATAAATATAATTAATTGAATTTTGGATAATTATATTTTTATTTTAAATATTTTGAATATAATTTGATTTTAAAATAAATATAAATTAATGTATTTTATATATTTACTAATATTAACAAATCCTTTTGAATTATTCCACATCTTGGTTAGTTCAATATTTAACAACGATTACAGTAATTAGAAGTTAACTTATAAAATTCGAAGTAACTTATTAACCTGAAGTAAATCATTAGTGCAAAAGAATGGTCCTTTTCGAGTTCATTAAAATGTGTTTGCCTCTCATTTGTAATCATAAAAAATACAACTTAACTCATGCATAAAGTCACTCATAAATTCAATACTAAATAAACTAAATTCTAATTTTTTTGTCGTTTGAAACAAAGTGAAAAAAAAAAAAGAAAAAATTGTACCCTAGGCTGAGAAATTGAAAAGAAAGAAAGGGATAGGCACTTGGAGGCAATCAAATCAAATCTTGCTTTTTGTAAAAGTCAAGCTCATAAATAAAGATAAAAACAGAGGCGACAATCACCACAATTCATTGTCACTACTATCTTCGATTGTTTCCCAGTAACTCACGCCTTCCTTCTCATCCATTATTCAAGTGTCTCCTGTACTAATCGTCATCGTCAATTATTGGTTGACTCAATAAAAAAAATTGAATTTAAAGTGTTTTAAATGTATTTGAATTTTTTTATTATTTTTCTATCATTTTTAAAACTATAACGATATAGATTTTACTCTAAACCCTACTGTTAACATGTAGTTTCAAACAAAAATAATTTTATATCTATTTTACTTTAAAATTTACTCGGTTCATTTTTTGAAAAAAATACACCAGATTCATTTTCATTTCAAATTCAGTAAAAATAATCTTAAATTTAATTATGAGAGATATTTTTATTAAGAGAAATTTACTATCTATTGTTTCCAGATTAAAAATAGAATAATATCTCATATATAATAAAAAAATATGAAAATACTCTAAATGTAAAATTAAAAATTAAAAATTCGATTCTTCTTATAATCAAATATCACATAACACAGTTTTGAACAGTAATTGCTATTCCACTTATAATTACACTATGATGATTAATAAATCACGAACAAATACAAAAATATGTGATCAATTTTAAACAAAACCATGTCAACGAGTGTTATTCGTTTGGTCTAGTAAGAATGAAGGAGGAAATTCGAATTCCCAATTCCAACTTTTAGGTGTTCTTTCATAATATAATAAATGTTTCCATTGGGAGATGATACTTGATGTTAAGATGTCCTCTCTTTTTTTTTCTTTAATTTGAAATCGATTCGATTAATATAATTAAGAAATTAATTGATGAGCAAGTACTGAATTAAAAAATATTTTTTCTCATTAATATCAACCTTTCAATTATCTTGGATCTAGGTCACACTAAATTCCTCTTTGGAATTAGTGTAAATTTACGTGAAATTCGTGTTGGTTTCTACAAGGCAAAACTAGATTAATGTCAAACTTCCTTTTTTTCCTTTCATGTTCCGAAGGGACATGTTAAAGTTCCTTTCGACGCGGAAAGCTGGCAATGCCAATTGTTCCTTTGCACTTATATTATGGTGTCCTATTTTTTATGTTTCACTCTTTTTTTTAATCAAATTTTTTATAATTTGAAAAAGTTTGAATTAAATTATTATATACTTACTTTTTCTCTATAATTGAATACAGTTTGTCACCTCCTTTTTCTTTTGATTTGGTTAGTATACATGAAACAAATCTTTTTATTTATGGCTTGGAATCATAAATAAAAATTAGAATTTAATTCTTTTTAAATTAGAATTTATAGATAATTTTAAACATAAAATTAATTTTATATAAATCAAATTCTCAATTTTCCATAGTTCCAAAGAGTGTAATATATTCTTTATTTGTTGTCATTACTTCTCCATTGGATATTTTTGGGGCAAACATCTTCCTCCTTTTTTTGTGGAAAGGGGGGGGGGGGGGGGGGGGGGCGCAATATCTCTATTAGATTTAGAGGAGAAACAAGATGAAGCCCAATTAAGGGCTCCGTGATATACTGCGCTTGCCTTATTTCTAGGCCTGTTTGATAAGCCCATCTTCCTCCCTCTTGCTTGTGTCTAGGTTAATTATTTTTTTTAAGTTTAAATGTAATTCTGGATTTCCTAATTTAGAATGAATATTCCACTTAGTGTAATTTTGCTTCTCTTATTTAATTTCTATCGATTTATGTTAATTTCTATTTAATCTTTAAGTATTTAATATATTTTGTTTCTCAAATAAATTATATGATTCAGAAGAAAATAAACTCTTAAAAAGATTCAAATTTTCTTATATAGTCCTTTGATTTTATTCATAATTTTGAATAGTTAGACAAATATTTTCTTTCATACTCACATATAGGTAGGGTATAGTTTACAAAATCAAACATTTTCAAGAATGTGATTTTAAAGAATTTAATTCTTTAAAATATGATATTATTGTACTTAGTTTAATTAGAAATATTCCTAAGAATATTACTAAGAATATTACAATATTGAATTTTAAGTATTTTTCATATTTTTTAAAATATTATCAAATTATTAAAAATATTTTCATTAAAAATTGAATAAGTAATAATGACTAATGGTGGCCACTAGCAGTGATATGCTACCAATAGTGATAGACAATGATTACTGATAGTAAATGATAATTGATATTAGTTATCGAAAATAGGTAGTGACCAATGATGATCATTATGAATGAATGATAATAAATGACAATTAATAACAATGGATAACATTAAACAATGATCATTAATAATGAATGGTAACCGGTGATAGGTAATGGAGAACAATGATCATCAATAGTGAATAGTTATCAATAATAGTTCTTACCAATAAGTAATGATCATCAATAATAAATGATAATAAATCATAGTAATTGACAATAGGTAATAATAAGTGATGGCCATCAATAATAAATAATGATCGATAATGGTTACTCAAAATAGGTAATAAATAATAGTTATTACTAATAATGGATGATATCATTGATGATAAATGATGATGAATAATAATTAATTTAGGTGAGTGACAGCTAACAATAGTTAACTATGATAAGTTATAGTAACGTAAGGTGTTATTGACAGTAAAGTTTTAATAAAAGAATAGATAAAATAGTCTACTTATATCAATTAAATATTCTCATATTATCAAAATATAGGATACTCACCTCTTTCTATGGAAATATTTTGAAAAAATATTAGGTTAAAAATATTTTTAAAAATATTTTTCTAAAATGTGAATCAAACATAGAATTATTACATTTCATTAAAATATTTATAGGAGTATGAAAAAAATTCAACAAACTACACACTACCATAAGTTATTTCAATTTAATACAGAGAAAATATTAAATAAAAATAACCTTGTAAAATCAAGAAGTTGACGAAAATCAAATAAAAAATTAAATGTGTATCAATTGAATATTCGAGAGGTTAAAATATATTATTTAAAGTATAAATATCAAATAAGAAGTTGACAAAAATTAAATAAATATTTAATTTTGTAATGATTAAATATTTTGAAGGTTAAAAATATTATTTTGAATTTTAAATACCAAAATCATAAATCTTAGGAGAATCAAAATTGCATCTAACTTTTCTTTTGATCATATAAAGAAATTGTTGACCCAAAAATATATATTTACATCGAAACTCAAATCAACAAGATGGTATATGATTTTAGACATAAAATAGTAAGTGATAAATTTGCAGAAGAAAACAAATATTTGAAAGATGACATATAAGAATTGTGAACGACAATATACATTTTGATATAAATTAAAAATCTACCATGATAATAAATCAATTTTACATAACTATTTATTTATGTATTATCATGTTAATAAAAAAATTTATTAAAATTTTTTATTATTGTTAAATAATATTCTTAATCTTGCTTTATTTTTTAATCATGTGGATTTTCTATTTGTTAATACTATAAAATGTTTATATGGATAATAGATCAAATTTAAATTCATTTAATATTTTAAAAAATAGCATTAAATGACTTGTATTTAAATTTAAGTTTGATTTATTGTAAAATTTTCTAGATAAGAAAATAAAATATCATTAAAAATAATAAAAAACTGCTATCGATAAAAAAATTTAATAGACTTTGCTGACAAAATAATATATATAAAAATTTTATACTTACCAAAAATGTAATTTCAAATTATGTTTTGAATTTATTTTTATAATGATAAAAGTGATTAAATTATCAAAAGCACATATATAAAAATCAAAAATTAAACTTAGATGAAGCAAAAAAATACAAAATTCTTAAGAAATATCAAATATTACTTGAACAAAAAAACTCTCCGTTAACTTTTATAAGTTTGCTCTATTATCATATATTTAATAGTAATTATTGATTTGCAATCAAAATTTAATTTCAAACTTTATTTTCAATATCGATAACATTGTTGTAATATATGATTGGATGAGTGTAAAAAGTTTTTATGATGACAATGAACAAACTTAAATAATGTGTATCTATAATTATCTTAAAGAAGTTTTCATAATTTTTCTTTTGTTACTTGTAAAATAAACCTTTTTTATGCACAAACCGACTTTATACTTATAAAGTCATTCATGCTTTGAAAATTTCTGCCAGATTGTGGAATGCTAGAGAATATTAACGAGAGAAATCAAACTTCTAATTACATAGTACGAAATTTGAGGGGGAATCATTCAAACTATGAATCGCATATAAATGATACTTCGAAAAAGGATAGCGTGTCTCATTCCACCCCACTAGCTAGCAAAGGAAAAAGAAACGAAAGAAATAATAAAAAATGATTTGATATAATTGTATAAAGAGGAAAAAAATTGTACACCTATTTTAGTACTATGAAATTCACCTCTTTCCCTTTTTTACTTCTACAAATTATTTTTGTCAATGAGTATAGAAGTTTCAATTTTGAATTTTAAAAGAATAAGATTGAATAAATTAATTTTCAAATGTGATAGGATCAATACACATCAAGGGAGTTAGTTTTAAAAAATTAAAATTTAAACTTTTAAAAAGCTAAGTTTTTTCACTTGCTTTTTCAAAATTCCAAAGAGCAATTAGAATATGGCCTAAACTTTGTTGCACCACTTTACGATGCACTAATGGTTTTAAAGCATTAAATTTTATTCAACTAGTGCAATTATGCACATATTAATAAATCTAAACCATTAGATCTATTAGTGTATCGAAATCTCTCCCTTGAAATATATGTATGAAAAATTAAATAAATATTAAGTAAAGATAAGTACTTAAACATATAGAATAAAGAATAAGAAAAAAAAAGACTTGATGATATAAAGGAAAATTCATTTATTTGGATTTACTCCACTCTTTGAAAGCCAAATTCAACATTGATAGTTATCCACTAATATTATTTATTTCACAAAGCCTATTTACACTTCCCACTTAATCATCCAAAGACTCAATTAATCATATCTCAAAATACTAGGGTGGTGTTCAATCAACAGAATCACACATTCCCAAAAATCTTAACATTATTGAAAATATAATTCTTATGAATTTAATTTGCAAGAATGTGACATTATCATATTTGATTCATTTAAAAATATTTTTAAAAATGTTACAATATTATATTTTAATCAATTTTGTATATTTTAAAAATATTATTAGATTACTATAAATATGCTAATAAAAAATTAAGTGATCAACGACAATAAATAATAATAGAAGGTAATCAATAGTGGTGGCTAACAATAGGTTATATTTGATAGTAGTTATTAATAATAGGTGATAATTAGAGGTGGTCATTGATAATGGGTGGTCATTAACGAATGTTATCAATGATATATGATAGCAACAACATCACCCATGGTGGGTTATAATTGATAGTGGTTATTAACGATAAAAGATGGTTGATAAAGGTCACCAATGATAAATAGTAATGGTAATATTCACACATAATGAGTAGTGGTCAGTAGTGAACTTTAATAGTAGATGGTATTCGACAAAGATTACTAGTAATGATTGATAGCAATAATAATCACCCCCATCGTAAATTGTAGTTGATAATGATCATATGTAATAAAGTGTTAGTCAATAGTAGCCATTAGTAATAATTAGTGATAACGACTATCACAGTAATGAATGATGGCCGAAAATGAGTGATAGCGAGTAATGATCAATAGCAGTGGGTAGTGATTATTAACTTTATATTTTTAAATGATAAATTTTGATGATAATAAATAAATAATTGTAATAGCATTATATGTCTTTATGCTAAAATATTATAAAATCTTTAATATACATGCTATACTATAATTACAATAACAATGCTTAATTATGTGTTAAATGAGTTACATATTATACATGAATCACTAGGCATATTTTTTATCAATATACATGATATAATGATTATATATCTTCTTATAAGAGCTTGTTATATTTGCTATGTATAAATTATATATATATATATATATATATATATATATATATATATATATATATATATATATATATCATATCTCTAATATTAAATTGTACTAACTATATGGTTTACAAAATTTATAAACTTCATATAAGAAAGTCCAAAAGAAAGAAGAATGAGCATTGGATAAAGTAATGGAAAATCTTGATATGCTTAACTTAAGATTAAATAGGAAAGAAGATGTAATCAAAGTATTAAAAGACTAAAAAATTCAAATTTTAGAAGTTTAGAAGCATTAAGAAAAGTTCAAGGATTTCATAGTTATAATTTTTCTTTTTAGACTCAAAATTTCTTATAAAATAGAGTTTTTCATAATCTAAAGCTCAAAAATATTTTTAAAATCATATTTTGATCAAAATATTTCAAAAACGTATCTCATAATTATATTTTTACTAGTTAACTTATAGAATATTTCCAAAATTAATGAAATATGAGATTTTGATTTTTTTTAATTTTAATCTTTAATTACTCTTTTGATCACATTTCACAAAATATTTTTATTTGATTGTAAAACTTTTTTGATATGAAAATAAACATAAAGATTTGCATAAACAGGTCATTTGCTTAAAATGATTAAAATTTCAAAGAGTTGTGAATTTTTTAAATTGAGTTTAAAATTTAATTTTTTGCATTGTAATGTTTTTTAACCTTTACTCATTATTTTAATCATATCTCATAAATTATATGTGATTTAATTGTGAAACTTTTTTATATGATAATGGACTTAAATATCTTTCTATGAAGAGGTCATTTGCTTAAAATGAATAAAACATGAACGAGTTTATGAATTTTTTAAATTAAGTTTAAAAATCTATTTTCTACATTTAATTTTTTCTAACCTTTACTTATTTTTTTGATCATATATTAAAAATTATACAAGATATAAGTATGAAACTGGTTTCATTTGAAAGTAGACTCAAATGCTAGTTTAATGATAAATCATTTACTTAAAATGGATTTATATTAAAAAAGTTATGGCTTTTTAAAATCAACATTAGGCCATGTTGGTTTAACAATCGACTATTACATGTAATAGTCAATTGTTATTGTTAAGAGCATTATATATTGGTAGAAAAAGGCTAATAACCAACTACTAGAAGGCTAACAATTGCTCATTACATTCTGGATGGCCTTTGGTGTGAAAATTTTTTAAAGTAATTATAAAAAATAGTCAGCTTTCATTCTTAAGTATTCAAAATGGCTATAAATCACTTTGAAATTCCTATGAAAGTTAAAAAACTTCAAATATAACATAGATGGAGTATGAAATTTATTGTTTGACATCAATTACTCCTTCTTTTATTAAAATCATAATGTGAGCTTTTCATTTTGAAATTCTTCTACTTTAAGTGCTTCATTTACTTCATCCATTCTATTAGAGAAATTGTATAAGTTATCCTTCATCTTAAATATATTTACAATTGTAAAGGATGAGCTATTCTTTAGAAAATCTTAAAAAGAATAAGCTACCTCTTATAAAGAGATAATTAGCTCAAGGAAGAGTAAAAGTATTATAAGAACCTTCTTTAAGTGCCTAGTTCAAACTTGAAGAGATAATAGATTGAAACACAAATTTAAAAAATTTGGAGAGTTGATATACACCCTGGAAAGGATATTTAAGAGGGAACCACTACAAATCCTAGTATTTAATCTATTTTCCCTTGCTCCATTGATATTTGATTATGTACTAAATTTTTATCAATATTTTTTGTTGAATATATTATGTTATAATATTTATAATATTTATGTTGATGCTTTAATGATTGAATGGTTGAAAAAGAAATCTATCTATACATATACTTCTTGATTTTTTATCTATACATAGTTGAATGAGCTGGTTTGCATAAGTACATTCAATTATTATATGTTATGTACAAGCCTCTTCATTAAGTTATCTTGAAATTTTTTCTTAATTTATTTATGCATAATTAATTAAATTGATTTGCACTAATTTTTTAAATTATTATATCTTGAGTGCAAAACATCTTCATAAAACTTTCTTGAATTTGTTTAAATTAAAATTACCCTTATCATTTCTTAAAATAAAAATATTTTCAAAGAAAATTTTAAAAATTATGAAAGTTTTAAAAATACTAAATTCACTCCCTCTTAGATGTAAATTATCCTAGCCTACAATGACTAGTAATGGTCAACCGTGGTCGATAATGGTGAAATAAGGTGTTAATGGTAATAAGATCTTAATAAAAAAATAGGCAAAGTAGTCTATTTTTATTACTAAAATATTCTCATATCATGAAAATATAGGATAACCACCTTCTCCCATAAGAATATTTAGTGAAAATATTAGGTTAAAAACATTCTCAGAAATATAATCATTGCTAGAAATATTTTCTTAAATTTGAATTAAACATGAGAATTTTACATTGCTTTAAAAAATTCTTAGAAATATAATAAATATTCTACAAACTAAATATCACCTCAAAGATTTTCTTCTTACCAACCTAGTTATAAGAGATCTACTGGTGATGTGCATGGTTGGATTAAATTTGTTTTGTGCTAAGTTTTTTAACCAACCAAAACAATTAGGTTTGCCATTTGAAAACTCATCACTAATTATAGGGTTGTGCAAATTGGGTTAAACCAATGTTACCTAACTAAATTGAATGTATAATGAATAGGTTAAATTGGTTTAAATGCAATGATTTAAAATGTTGAAAAAATATAAAATGCTCAATTTTAATCAAATTATTTAGGTAAAAAAATGTAATCGAATTTAATCAAAATTGATAGATTAAAAGTATTCTTAAAACTAATATTTTGCCTTTAGCAACACTTCAAGGCTCAATAATAGCATTTATTCTAAGTCTAAGCCTAATACATCCTAAATATAATAGTTGTTACTTGCCTCTCATTAGTCACTAGTTGTTCCTAACTTTTATCATAAGATAGACTTTTTAAGACTCTTTTTGGTCTATCTTCTTTATTCTTAAGTTTCAAGTGTGGATAATTTACGTTTTAAGACTTTAAATTGACATTACCTTTTCAATTTGGCTTTAATTGCTTTAATCCTAAGTAAAATGTTTTCATTATCCTCCTTCTCATAAATGACTTACATTATCAAAATTATTTTTCATACACTCTTTCATCTTCAAATTCTCAAGCCAAATACCTAATAGCATCATAAAAAATCCATAGATGCTTTGGTTATACCAATACATCTCATGGCAAGTCTAGAAAGTAAAAATTTTAGTCTCTTTCAATCCTTATATCCTAAAGATAGACAAAACATACTTTAACATGAAATAGAAATCCAAACTATGCAAACAATTAAAATAAAAAGCAAATTTTAAACCTTCCAAACTAAATTAGACCACTTGAAACTAATCATACCTATTGACATTGGTTAAAATTGGTTATGTATTTTGATATAGTTTGTGATGAGTCTTTGTTTTGTTTGGTTAAAAAACTCAGCACTAAATTGATTTAACTTGATTATAGACACCTCTAATATTAGTTCTAAGAATACTTTTAATTGATATATTTTGATTAAAGTTGGTTACATATATTTTTACTTGAATAACACAATTAAAATTGAACATTATATATTTTTTAACCATTTTAAGCCATTACATTTATTTAACCAATTTAACCCATTTTTTAGACATTTGGTTTAGTTCGATAGCATCAGTTTGATCCAATTTGCATAACCCTAATAGCTACAAGTGTTTCTTTCACACTTCATCCTACTTAATAAACCTTTGTAGTAAGGTTTGTCTCATCAAGAAATTACAAGGAAATCACACTTTAATAGTATAAATTTGTAAGTTTACACACAAAAAGAAAACTTAAGAACTTACAAACAATTTAAAGAGAGAAAGCCTTCTAAAGGGAAGAAAAGAGAAGATACTTGTGTGCTTTACCGATGAAGTGAGTTCCTTTGTTTATAGAAGTTTGGATCAAAGTAGTTATTGAAAACTTTGCGATCCCAAAGAGCAACTTCATCCAAAAAGGCTTCTACTCTTTCTTCAAGTTTTTTATGCAGCTTGCCCTTTTCAAAAAGTTAATGTACAATCATTTTCAAAGCCAATAACTTTTGATGTGTAGTGCTTGCTATTTCAAAAGATGTCTTAACAAGTCATTTTTAAGAAATATAGTAAAAGTGTATATTGCTTATTGTTTCAGCAAAAATTTGAATTTGAAGGCTATTAAGTCTTTTTTAAAGGATTGCACTATACTTGCTCTTTTGCAATATTTCATAATATAATATTCAAAAGATAATTCAATATTAGATGGTACATGCAAAGAGCGACCTAATTGAAATTGTTGCTTTAAAATTCTAACAATTTAAAAGTTGACATTTCCACTTATTTCGAAGGTAATTGCGTATATACATTAAATTCATTTCATTTAGAACATTAACACATGCAAGATCAACTGGAATGATTACTAGATTCAAGCAAATAGCAAGGAAAGATTATTGTATAATATTTCTTAAAATTAGAAATTTTATCCAATAGGCACCAAGCACTTTACTTATCCCATCTTTGCAATTATAAAAATTAATCTAATTAAACTTGTCATCTTCAAAGTTAATTAATGCATTATTAGGAAATGATTTGGGAGTCTTGCATTTTACAAGATGGGCATTGATAAAATGATGTAATTGAAAAAACTAATATTTTATCAAAATAAACTTAATGAAATATATTAGACAGAAATTAAAAAAATAAGAAAAGCCTAATAGAGAAAAAGGGGTTTACTCAAAAGAAAAAATGTCTATATGCAGAAGATAAAGAGCGAAGACAAATTTGAAGGGTTTAATCAATAAGTCATTTTCTATACTTAATCTTGCAATTATATGGTTCTTGGTTGATAAAAAAAATGGCATAGTCTTATCTAAAATGACGTGAGTCATTTTTGTCCCATCTGTTTAGGACAATCATAGGCTTCCTAACCACAAAAAATATCATTTCCTGGTTTTGAAGCTTGATAGTCATACATTCCACGGGAAAATGACCCTGGATGAAGGGACAAATTGCTTGATCTCCACCCTGACGTGCCAATATGAGCAGCCAAGACATTTTCAAAGTTAGTAGTTATACCTTTTGTTTGGTCAATTCGCTCACATTTTGAAAAATATTGGATAAAATGTTAATTATTCAAAATTAAAAAAAATACTCAAAAGTATTGGCATTTATTGAAATATTTATAACTTGATATTTCTATTAAAATAATTTCATCAAAGAAGTAAATATTTTACATTTTTATGATATAAGAATATTTTTTATAATTATTTTACTTATTCTTTTATTATTATCTTAATACTCACCATCATTAATTACTATTTATCATTATTAACATTGACTAACCACCTAATTTTCAATGCTAATCATTTAATTTTTGATAAGGATTTTTTAACAATTTTATAATATTTTTAAAAATATATAAATTAATTAAAATATAATATAAAAACATTTGAAAGAATTAATTGAAATTATAAAATTTTTTAAAGTATGACTTAATATTATATAGTCTTTTTTAAATTTCAAAATCCATAAATAACTTCATGAAATTTTTAAAAAAATTGAAAATATTGTCAATTCAGTGTAAAAAAAAAACATGTGAGTCGCTGATGATTATTTTTAATATGAATTCAGTTTGTTTGTGAAGATTTTTTCCTAAAATTTATTAATAACAAAATTATTCTGTCACATAATTGTAATATAATTAAAGCAAGAATTTTAAATAAATTAATGTTGGAACTTGATTACATTCGATGATTTGAGTATGTATTTTTATTATTTTTTATTATTTTTTTAATTTTACTATACTAAAAAAATTAGAACAAATCGTTGATCTATATTTATTGTTATTTCTTTTAACTGAAATTATAAAATTTTTATTTTTTAAAAAACTTTAAAAGAATTATTCGTAACTTTTAAAATTTTAAGAGGGTTATATAATAATACATCATGTATTTGTATTTTACCCTTCAAAACTTTATAGTTTAATTGGTATATTAGGAAGTATTTTTCTCGAAATCAATTCCGGTGGATTGTATTATGCAAGTCACTGAACCTGCGCCTAATATCGTTCTACCTCCTTAGTTTAGTATAGACAAATTAGAAGTCAAACTTTTGTATCTCTACAAATATCCTTTCGCCTCGATCTCCATATCTAATGGTAAAAGATCAAAAAGATCAGTTTCCTTCCAATTCCACTAATTGACAGGTAATATCGTTTTGTAAAGAATACATCAGATCATGTCATTTGTGAATTCAAAATTGCTAGGAATTAACATGGGACAAAGTTCAAAAATATTTAACTTAATTCATCTTTTATTTTATTTCATGAGTGAGTATAAAAACAAATTTGACTAAACAAACGACAAAAGAAAAATAAAAAGTGATTGGTGTTTAAAACACTCAAAATACCTTATAATTAATATATCGTTGAATTCTACAATAAACAATCTCACTATAAATAATTACTTATGAGATTTTATATATAGCTCTCAAGTTTGCAAATATTAATATTATTTTTATCATATCACCTTAAATTTTTTGATCATGTGCATTTGATTTAAATAGTATTACAGTCCTTCCCATCATGAGCAAGGGTGAAGCTAAGACATATATGATGAAAGGGTTGAAATAGAATTTATTAAAAATTAATTAATTTTTATGGATGTTGAATATAATTTAAAAAAATAAAAACCAGCGGATTTTTTAAAAAAAATTTTTTTTTTCAAGTTTTTGCATGGCTAAAGCCACTGCATGAAACAATGTAACGCCTCTCATAGATTTGAATTTGATGGCTTAATGATATAATTATTTTAATTAATATAAAACAATCTTAAATTCACTGCAATTATTGTTTGATGAAATTCAATGCATTATTGTACTGATTGGAAGGGACTTAAGTAATTTGTTGACGATTTTGGGTTTAAATTTCCTTGTAGCCAATTTGTAAATAATTATGGCTAAAAAAACTAATCTATATAAAAATAACATTTATAATTGAAGGTGGTGTGGGCAAATAGTGAATGATTTGAGTAATACACTGAAAGTTTTATGTTCAAATTTTGTCAATATATCAAAAAAAAATTATCAATGTGAAATAAAAATTTGATCAAACCTCAAAATTGAGACTCTTGTTAATAAAAAAAGGGAAAAAAATCAACGAGGACATACTAACTAATTACCATTTAAAATGAACAATCGATATGGGATATATCCCTTGTTAAGAAAAACTGTATCTAAATCAAATATTATTTACTTTCTTTACACACACATATATATTATTAATATTAATGGTGATGGTTAAATGGAAAGCATGCTGCCCACTAATGATTATAGATTCAAATTTTGAAGATAATATTTGTTGGGAGGGAATAAATCCATTTATTCTTTAGGATCTGTTAGACATATAATTTTATTACAATTGAATTTATTTCATTTCAATAAAAATAGCTTCAATTCATTTAGTTGAAAGCTTTATAAAAAATGATGTTTTCAATTTATTTTCAAATGAATTATTTTGTTTGAAATGTATTGAAAATGCATAAAATTTAATTAAAAAATAGATTTGGATGTTATTATCATAAATACAATATTAGAAAGTGTAAATTTTTAATAGAATATGTGTTTTAAACTAAATAAAATAAATTCTACTGAAATCTTTATTTGATAGATTTCATAATAATACAAATATAATTAAAATAAAAAATATAAATAAAATGAAATTCTTTTTATTTAAAATTAAACTTTATTTAAAAAAATCATTTGAAAATGAAATAACACCTCATTTCTAGCATACCAAACAAGGAGTTAATTCCAGAGTAGTTTTCCCATTTTTAATCATTTAAAAAGAATATTATTAATTCTACAAAAGAATATCACTTTAATTTAAATAAAAATAATCAAAGACATTCTCAAGTGTACTTCAAATAAATGGAAGCCCCTCGATGATGGTTGATAAGACCGAACGTGCCTGTACAATCGATATATGCAAGAATGTCCGTACGCTTATTAACAATCTTCGAGTGAAGCACCTATAATCTAAACTACAGGGTAGTCAACGAGCAATTAAGTTTTGTCGGCAAAAATTGTAGCAGAAAATAATAATAAAAATAAAAGAAAAGTATATTATAAAAAGTAAAATTTTAATATGAAAAAAACCATCTTTGCTAGAAAGGGGTGAAAGCTACGAAGTATGACCAATTTAATTAAAATTTTTACTTACAAAATAAATGATACACTGAAGTATAAACACCATGTATTTAAGGCATGGTTGCAGATAACAAAGCTAGACACAATTTGTTGCAAAAGTGAACGTACATTTTGTTAAGATATTTTATTATAATAATTTCAATTTTTTTGAGATTATCTATGAAAATTTTCTAAATATACGAAAAATATTTATAATTTATGAAATTTGAAATAACTAAAGTCACCGCACAAATACAGAAGGGTTTGCATGCTAGAATCAAATTTTCATCATTAGAAAACAAAAACAAAATTAATAATGAAATTACATTTCGCCATTCCATTTGGAAATTATTTAATCTTAAGTTTGGTACAACATGATAGAATTGGTAAAGCCGCGATACCTGCAAATTGCAATACATCATATACTCCAATAATGGAAATTTTTTTTAAGAAAAATATTATAATATTAAATTATAAACATTACTTTTTTTAATTACAAACTCTATTTTAATTACACTTGTCTCTTTTTAAATTTAGCTTAATTACATTCTCTTATTGTTATTTTTAACAATATACACTTACTCACATTTTATATTTATATGATTTTAATTTTCATTTATAATCTAGTATAAATAATTGATAAATTAATTAAAAATTAATAAGTTAGTTGATTGTATAAAAGTATTTAATATAGTTAATTGTTGAATTAGCCAAAAATATAAAATTATATAAAAAATATGTTAATATAAATAAATATATAAATTAAATTAATTCATATTTATCTTAAAAATAAATTATATTAATATCATTAAAATATATAAAATAAGAAAATAATTGTTTAAATTTAATTAATTATGTTTTAAAAAATATATTAATTTATTATTAAAAATAATAATAATATAATTACTAAAATTTAATTGATTATATTCTATGATATCATATATTTATTTGTTTACTTATTATTTATTTATATTAAATTAATAATAATATATCAAATATTTATTTACATAATTAAGATATAACTAATCATTTAACTAAAAAAAGAGGCTAAATATGAAAAAAATTTGAAAAGCTATTATCGTATAAATTACAAACAACCTTGTAAAACATATTAAATTAAAACTTTTTTAAATAATTTAATATGCCAAATAACTCTACATGGTAATTTATAACTTATTAACTAAGATAGTGTTTAACATAATAAATAAGTTAATTTATATTTATTAATTTGATCAATAAATTATAAATTAATCTCTAGAAATATTTAATGCACTATTTTTTTTAAAAAAAGTTATAATTTAATAAATTATTCTAACTAGCTTATAGCATATCATTTTTTTATATTTATCCTTTATTAATTTAATTAATTGATGACCCATACCCTTATAATTAATTAAATATTAAATAATTATATCCTTATTTTAAATTATATATAGATAAGAATAAGTATTTAAATAAATATATAATGTACATAAAATATAATCAAATTTTAGGTAATTATATTTTTATTTTAAATATTTTTATTATATCAATATAAATATTTTAAAAATAAATATGAATTAATTTACTTCACATGTTTATTTATATTATTTTATATTTTTCATTAGTTTAATAATTAATTTTACTAGACACATCAAATGTGATTAGTTAACTTATTAATTAATAATTATTAATTGTAAACTAATTTATCAATTTTTAACTAATTTATTTACTATTTGCATTGAATACAATCCAAATAAAAAAATAGTTTATTTGTTGTGGAAAACATACTCTATATAAAAAACTAAAATTAATAAGTGCATATTTTTAATATAAAATTATGTAAATATAAATAAATTAAAATTTAAAAGGATATAATATAATTTGTCACTAAAAATATTATTACATTATTAATATAAGGTGGGACTTCACAAAGACTAATTAAGCACGCCGTTGTTTTTTATTTTTATTTTTATTTTTATTTTTTTTATAGTCAATAGTTACTAATTTCCAATTTCAATTTTCAACGCCAATCGCAGTCCTTCCTGTAAATAGAAACAAATCAGCTGCACTGCAATGACATTTCACTACTCTCTCAAAAGCTTCAAAAGCCCACTACAAGCTATTTGGTTGACTGACTCACGCTGTAGCTTCCTCGACGCAACCACTGTTTCTATTCTGAAAACCAAAGCCAACTTTTCCCCTCACTGTTCACTCTGCTCTCTGCAGACCAAAATTCATTCACACAGTGACACCCATTATCAGGTTATTCTTGTTATCATTTTTTCTTTTTTTGGCTGCATATTCTGTTTGGTTCCCGGGAAACTGTATTGGTAAAAGAAAGAAACAAAGAATAGTAGACAACCTTATCTGTCAGCAGCCAAGTTTACAACTTTTTTGGGTTTTGTTTCCTTCTCTTCCGAAAAATTGAAACTTTTCAACTGTTTGTTTCATGGGCTGTTTCATTGCTTCAAGCTTTCTCCTGGAGCACAGTTTGAGCTTTGAGCTATTTAGTTTGACCATTGTGATTTCAAACGCGGTTATAATTGACAATGTGCAATCCTTTGATCTGGATTTGATTGGTTGATACTTAAGAAGTTTGTCTTTTGGTACTTAAGAAGTTTGTCTTCTTTGTTTCCGTTTATGTGAAGGCCTTTATAGTACTTTGGATTTGGGAGCTGTTTTTGCGGTCAAGGACTTCTATTTACTGTGTTCGAGTTGAATTATGATCCATTTGATTTGTTTGTTTTTCTCACTTCAACTTTTGGGAAATTTGTTATTTATATATATAATTCCTTTTATTGTGTTATTCGGCGTACATTTAAAATTTATAAATTCAGTGTCTGTTTATGGGAATCTATTTATATATTCCTAAATCTATTTATGAATTCGCCCTTTAATATACGGATGAAGCGATAGAGTAATATCTTTCTTTTGTATTGTGTTAGGCATATACACTATCTTCTGCAACTTTAACTCAGTTTTCCCAATGGAATCGTGGACTTGTGCCACAGAAGAGAAAAGTTTTTTGTTTTCTGATGAAATGGATTTTTCAGTCGACGCTTTCATGAGAAGTAAAAAAGCGTTGGTTGAATGGGACGATAAGTCCTCCTTTAACCATGGAAAAGATGGATTAATTTCAGAGACAGAGGGAGTTAAAAGCATGGAGTTTGTTGACTTGGGATATACCGATTTGTTCCAAAATTCTTTTCAGGGTAGCCAACCTCTGGAGACATCATGTTGCGAGCTAGATAGTAATTCTAGTAGAAGAGCGAATCCTTCTGCTCATGCTATTGCTGTGGGTTCATCCTTGGGGGAAGAAGAAGAATCCGTGTCAAATCAGTCAAGTTCTCTGGTTGAATCTAAAAGTCGTAATTCATTGTTGATTGACTTGAAGCTAGGGAGATTAGTGGACTGTGAATATGCAAGTGGTGATAAAACTGTGAAAGATGTATTGGCCTTTTCATCTACACAAGCAACAATGCCTCCAAAGAAAGCTCGCATTTCACCTACTCAGAAACCTGTATGTCAAGTTTATGGTTGTAACATGGATCTTAGCTCTTCAAAAGAGTACCACAAAAGGCATAGAGTCTGTGATGTGCATTCCAAGACAGCCAAGGTAATTGTCAATGGCATTGAACAGAGGTTTTGTCAGCAGTGTAGCAGGTCAGTAAGTTTTCCTATGGTGTACATAGCATTTTTGTACTTGAAGTACAACATCTCATGACATTGTTCTCTTAGAACAGAATCAACAGATCCTTGCATTTGTTGCAGCCACTGGCTGCTTTGTTGTCTCTTCACTTGTGAAATTGCTGTAATTAAAAACCTGTGCATTACACTCCGTTGTGATGACGAATTCTTCTAGAAATAGACTTAAGAGATGAAATACCAAAACCTATTAGAGGGGAACAATACCAAAGCAGATTGCTGCATAAAATACATACTAAAGAGAACTACATTTATTTTCTCAGTGTTTATTGTAATTTTTCTATTATTTTGTATGTTGAAGAAGAAATAGCCAGGTCATAGATTAACACCAAAGCTGTTTACTATATCCTGTAATTTCATCACTATTTTGCCTCCTAAATGGCTGATTTCGCATAATAATGAGATTCTCTTTGAAATGCTCCTTAAGTAGCAAGTTTTTGCCCAGGTGCACCATTTGATGGCAAAAGCATTGCTAAAAATAAATACAATGACTTGGAAATATATCACTACTATGATTCCATAAAGTTCTAAGTTTCCATTTTGTGTCAAGTTTGTGTCAAAGATTATATAAGTAATTATTGGGTTCTGTCCATGCAAATATTTAAGAATCTTCTTTTTGCCCAATGTAAAAAATCTGAATTAAGTTACTGCAGAACCTTATTAGTTGAGCTCTAATTAATTTATCTGCCTCTTTTAGAATTAATAATTGTCTAATGCATTCCTGAATGACTAATCCTCCTTGATTTGCAGTTTGAACCTTTCTGGTTGAACTATTGCAATGAACTGCATTGTTTTTGTTTTCAAAATAGGTTCCATCTGCTAGCTGAGTTTGATGATGGTAAGCGTAGTTGTCGCAGACGCCTAGCCGGACACAATGAGCGCCGAAGAAAACCTCAATGTGATTACATCTCTGGTAAACCATATAGGATGCTTCAGTCATATCAAGGTATGGAAGTCTTTGTCACTGACATGATCCAGAAGCTGAAATTGAAAACTCTAGTGCCCAATTAACATAGTTATGACAGACTTACACAGGGAAAATGGATTAGAGAAAAAAAGGGACCTACATAATGAATAATAGCAAAAAAGATGCTTATAGAATATTCCAATTGGTTTCGACTTAGAATTTCTGTTACCTATGAATGCTAAAAATAAATTTTTATAGTTCTATGTAGCCTTACATGAATGATGCCTAGCTATAAACTAGAATCAACACTATTGTTAGATGATGACAATTTGAATTTCGTCCAAGTTTTTAAAAAATTTAAACAAATTTCTACACTTTAACCATCATAAGTGGTGAAACTATGCAGAGTGTATACAGACAATGGGGTGTACTGTTCATAACACATTGGTTTGAGATAACTATTTACATACATATGCTATTCCCCCCCCCCCCCTTTTTTTTTAGGGGTCCACTGGGAATTTCTCTATTTTTAAGCAGTGATTAATAATTTTAGTACATTAAGTTCAACTTTTTTTGTTAGCTTATGCTGCAGAACATGAAATAGGTAGGCATATAATTTTTGTCCTAATATATATATATATATTCATTTTCCAAGTGTCTTCCGCATGTCATATATCTTAAGATAGTACTATGAGGAACTCTACCTCTTGAGAGATTGAATATTTTCACCATTGGATTACCTTTTCTCGAATTTCAAGGCAGGTAATTAAGATCAAGAATACAAATCTCAATACATTAAAAGTAATTCAATAGTAGAAACACTCAATCTTTTAGGAAGTGGAGTTCTCATAGCATTACCCAATATTTTATGAGCCTATTGCATCCAGGCTGTATAGCAGAAATCTTGTCATCTGGTCCTCATAAGAAAAGGACAAATCATATTATATTGGAGTTGTCTAATGTTGGCTTCTGACATAATGTCACGTTATTTTGTCACTATAAGGGCAAATATGTCAACTGGCTTGACATGTAGCATGTAATTTTTGTGTAATGAATATTCTATCAATGATGAGAATCAAGTCATCTAAAGAATAAAGCAAAATATGTTTTCATCTAATGGAAAGATGCCAGAACCAATATTATGTAATATCTTATTACATTGTATTATATTTTATTGTATATTTAAATGCACAAGTATTATTAATTTATTATTATTTAGCCATCACTGAGTTTTGGGCATTTTGACCAATCCAGTTTTTGAATGGAAAAAACTCAAAGCTCAGTGGCCATTTCTATTTCATGGAAAGCTCCTTTTCTGCTCATGTCCAATGTATTTTGTAATGAATTATGGAGTTTTCAAAAGTGAAGCTAACAGTTTCGGTTAGGATTTACCTTTTAACCTATTCTAAACCAGACAAAATGCAGTTTTCAAATGGTCCCGTAGACTATGTTATCACTCAAGCTTTCCATTACTGTGGACCCAAAACATGATGTGGACCTTCTACCAACTGCAAATTATTAGAAGCTTTTTATCAAGAGGCTGAGCAAAACATACATATATTGAGTCTTGTTGACTTGTTGCAGGAGGATTTCAGTTTTTTTTATTTTTATATTTATTACTTCATTCTAGAGGTTACAAGTTCATTAGATAGTACCAATTTGTACCCAATGAAAAAGTGAAGGACTCATAGAACTGTTAATAATCTAGTAGGGTTGTGGTAATAAACTTACCCTTTATGTAGCTATGGCTTAAGCTAAACATTTGTAGCGAAAGAGTACTCCTATGGTAATACTTAGATAGGGTAGCTGACACTGGTTGCGCTTTTTCTTTTTCCTTTTTTTTTTTTGGGAAGAGAAAAAAGAATGACTGTTGAAACAATCCTTTAAGGCTTATATACTCTTTATCTGAGGCTATTAACCCCTCATTTGAAATCATAAAAAATTAAAATTTAATTCATTTATATAATTTTTTTTTAAACACAGGGCACAGAATTCATGCACGAATTTATTTCCAAAAGAATTAAATTATAGTTTTTTAATGGTTCCAAACAAGGGGTAAAGAACTAATACGAGAGTTGGAGTTCCTGTCCAGCTTAAAATCTGCATCCCTCTACATTGTACTAGGAACCATTAATCTATAAATAAATACTATGATTACTATATAATATGCTTGTTTTTTTTTTTCTCTTTCCTCCAGAGTTGGCAAAAAATATAATTAAAATTGTTGCCCTCAGATCTGTCCTTGGGACAAAAATGAGAAGTTTCTCATATGCTTTTTTTTATTTTTTATTTTTTATTTTTTCCTGTTAAATTAAGTGTTCTTTTTCACTGTTTTGACTTTTCCTAGTAGTTTTACCCATACAACTTGAACTGATGGTTTAAGTGCTGTTGGTATTTACCTTCTGCAGCTACATAGATGGATATCCGCAGGCTAACATTTGATTTTTGTTGTTCATTTCTCTTACTCATGATGTGTTTCCAGGTAATACTTACGCAGGAGCTTCATTGCAGAAGAAACCCCAGTTTGCCTTTCAAGGTATTTTCTTCCATGGTGGCATTTTCAGCTCGGGAAAGTATGAAGAAACCAATCAGAATGAACATATCAAGTTAGAAGAAGAATCAATTTACATTCCTCAATTATCAGTTCCCATTACACATGACCGAGAGTTACCTAGGGCCTCAAACTCCAGCTGTGCTCTCTCTCTTCTGTCATCTCAGTCACGGGAATTATCATGGCATTCAGCAGGAAATCCAGTATCTAGTTCACTTAGTTTTCAACGCAACAACAGGCTGCAGAGTGGTAGCCAAGTTTCTGAAATTCCTCCTGAGGTAAACTCCATGGACAAATATGTAAAAAATGACTCCTTTTCAAGTGGGATAAAGTCTGTTGAAATGTTTAAAAATGGAGGCATTATGCTTTCGGATTCGGCTGATGCTCTTCAAGGTCACAGCGGTGACAGGTTCCAACCATCAGATGATTTATCAAATGCTGAATTTCAGTTTCCCCCAGAACAAGGTGCAACTGTTGATCTGTTCCAACTGTCATCACAGCTTCGAAGGGTGCAGCAACAAAGAAATTCATTTGAATTAAAGAGGGAAAATGAGGACTCTTGCTGTTTCCCAACTGTGTAGTGTGTTTGTTAACTAAGTTTTGTTGGTATTTCCCCTTTGAAATCCTTCCAAAAAGGGATATTGTAGCTTATGTATTTTCTAATGCAGATGTTCTAATTGAGGTGAAGTGAGGCAAAGAAAAACCATTTCATCCAACTATATGACATACATACTATTAGCACATTGGCAAATGATTGACCCATTTGGTTGAGAATTACAAGCAAAGATTATTAATTTCTTTCCTTTGGATATCAAGGGTCAATTTATTTTTTAAAAGATATTTTCCATATGGAAATTTTATTTACTTCTATATAATTGGAGGATTAGTATATTATCTTTATATTTTATTACAAAAAAATGATATTTAGAGTTATAGAAATGGAGAAGAAAATTTTTTTCTTTAAAAAAAATAATAGTTATCTTCTACTATATTTTACATTAAATATATAATAATTTTTATGATCTTACTAATTTATAATTATATTTTAATAGAAGATATTTTTTTACCGAGACAAATGGAGTCTAAGTAGAAATAAAACCTCTGATTAGTTGATTGTCATGTGTCATTTATGTGTATGGGAAATGTTGATATTGGTGCCTGAGGCTGAACATATGCTCCGTTTTGGCCAATTCTCTCTTCTATCTTACTATATTTCTATTTTATAACACTCATGCCAGCCAAAGCTTTTAGAAGATACTGGAAATTAAAAATGGATTGGGGTCCTTGTACTTTGATGGAGGGTATCTTTCATTGGGATAATTTTATTCTCAGTTGCTTGCTTATGTTTATAAAATATTTTACATGTTTAATACCACATGTAAAGTGTGTTAGAAAATAATATTCACCTTTCTAGAGAAGAAAACTTTCCCAATCAAAATCTTGCTTTATTTTGATAATCACAAAATATGCAAGTGACATGAAAATATTATTTGTATACAAATAAATATAATTTTCTAAAAAAGAAAAAATATTTGTTTTTCCTATGGAAAATGTTTATTGACAAAGCAAAGGGAAACACCTTATCTTTTCTTATATTTTATATTTAAGTTCCATGACGACATAAATATTTTTTTAATGGATTTATACTAATAAAAATGACACTGGTAAAGAATCATTAAAGGGTAGAAGATCATTTAAATGATTCTAGATTAATTATAACAATGTGATAGAAAATTGGAAAATATTTTATCCTTAAAATTTATATTTAGAACAAATACCCCCCTTAAGTTTTATGTTTGGGACAAATTACCCTTTTCCCATTAAAGAATTAAACACATAGAAATTCATTATCACTTCGTCAATGAAAAGTGGCGTCAGGAGATGAAACAACTCCCTTTAATGATCAACTGGTGGACATTTTTATTAAACTTCTTTGAGGAATAAGGGTAGATTACATGTGTAATATGTTTGGTGCTTGTGATATATATGCTATAACTTGAGGGGTGGATAGAATTGTATTTTGAAAAATAATCTGTACATATAGAAAAATAAATATGCTAATCATAGATTTATATTAGGATGATTATAGATTGATTTTATTAGGTTGACTAATTGAAGATTCCCTCATAACCTTTATATATAAATACCAAAAATGCTTAGTAATTTGCTCAAATCATTTTAATAAATTCAAGTACATATCCTCAGTGTGGTAGAAAATAATATTCAATTATCTAGAAAATAAGTTTTCTCTCATTGAAACTATGCCTTATTTTGGTAATTGTATGGTATAAAAGTGACATAAAAACTTTATTTATATACAATGAAATACGATTTTTCGACATAGCAAACGGAAACACCTTATCTGAGATGGTTGGCTGACTATGGCGTTAGCCTACCTCCTGAAACTTATATTTATCACAAGCCTCTATCTTAGATGTTTAGTTTGAATCTTGTTAATGCTTTTAAAGTCTCCACAACTTGACTTATAGCTATATCATTTTTTTTTTTTAAGCCTAGGTCCGGTTGTTTCAAAAAAAAAAATGAAAAAACGTTATTTTTTTCTTATATTGTATATTTAATATCTATGACCAAGATTAGCACTACTTGAACTATTTATTTGATAGCATAAATATTTCGTTTTATAATACACTTATATTAATGGATTCGACACTGCCAAGGTAAAAGGTACAAGATCATTTTCTAGATGAATCATAAAAATGTGATAGAAAAATAGTAAACACTTCACCTTCTAAAGTTTGCATTAAATTTGTGATAAATTATCCTTTTCTCATTAAAGTTTGTATCCAATATAATTATCTTTTCAAAATAGTTGCATTATAGGAAATTAAGTTTTCAACGATGACAATTGTCGTCAATGTAGATATCTCGGTCGTTGGTGAACATAAAAGTCATTGGAGAAAAAGTCATTAGCAAAAAGTGGTCGATGTTAAAATTAATATCAATAACAAAATTGTCATCATTAAAAACTAAAATTTCTACGATGACAAGATCGTTATTAAAAAAATTTTCAAAATTCAATATTTTTTTAATTTTACTTTATAATGATCATAATGTCATCGCTGTAGGTTTAAATTAAAAACGGTAAATGGTATTATAGTACCACTTCCTAAATTTCCTTTCAAAAAGTTATTAGTGTTAATTTGTATTTCAAATAGGTATTATTTTTATGATTTATTATTATTATATTTTCAAAATACCATTTTTTTAATTATGAGAATGCAAATGTAAATTAAGAACTTTGGAATGACATAACTCCATGATTAATTAACTAATTTTCATATATGATCACTCATTTTCATTTGTCTTCCTGTGATCTTTTGACAGAAAACAAGAAAATCTGACTTCAATGAAATCCACCCAATTGGAAATGTGTAAATCGAACTTAAAATTTTGAATGACCATAATTCTGCGCTTGGTAGTTCGATTGGAACAAATTTTATGTTAATTTCATATACATTTTTGAGATTTACGCACTTATAAGAGCTGAAGGTATTTTGCTCGTTCTAGTTAGCAAAAAAAGATCCTTTTCAATGACTTTTCTTAATTTTTCTTCATTTTCTTATTGTTTTGCCAATTTTGGCCTCATTTTTCTTAATCTAAATTCATTTGAATCCCATATCAAACTTTTGTTTTTCAATTCTTTTGGTATCCAATAGTGTCATTACAACTTTCTTAATAACAAAACTACCAAAAAATAACATATTACTGTTTGAAAATCAAATAGTAATATTTTGTTGCTTAATATTCAGACAGTAACATCAATAAAAAAATTTTAAATAAATAAATAAATTAAGTCTCATTAACAACTAAATCATCAAAGAATAACATATTATTATTTGATTAGTAAACAGTAACATTAATAAAAAATATAAAATAATCAGATAAATGTATTTTCATTAATAACAAAACTGCAAAAAAATGACATGTATTATTTGTAGACCAAATAGTAAAATGTTGCTATTTGATATCCGAACAATAATATCAACTAAAAACTTAAAATAAATAGATAAATTAAGTCTTATTAATAACCAAACTATTAAATAATAGGATGTTACTATTTACTCTCTAGACAATAACATCGAACAAAAATTTCAAATAAAAGAATGAATTAAGTTTCATTAACAATCAAACTGTCAAAGAAGAATATGTTATTGTTTGGTCTCTAAAGACTAATATTAATCAAAAACTCTAAATAAATGAATAAATCAAGTTTCATTAACAACCAAACTACTAAAAAATAGTATATTACTGTTTAGTCTCTAAATAATAATATTGATAAAAAAACTCTAAATAAATAGATAAATCTAGTCTTATTAATAACTAAATTACCAAAAAAGAGCATGTTACTATTTAGTCTTCAAATAGTAATATCAATTAAAAATCTTAAATAAATGGATAAATTAAGTTTCATTAACAATCAAACTACTAAAAAATAGTATGTTATTATTTGATTCTAAATAGTAACATTGACTAAAAATATAAAATAAATAAATAAATCAAGTTTTATTAACAATCAAACTATAAAAAAAAGCATGTTACTATTTACTCTCTAGACAATAGCATTGACCAAAATTTTTAAATAAATGAATAAATTATGTTTTATTAATAACCAAACTGTCAAAGAAGAGTATGTTATTGTTTGGTCTCTAAAGAATAATATCGATCAAAAACTTCAAATGAATAAATAAATCAAGTCTTATTAACAATCAAATTATCAAAAAATACAATATCTAATATTATTGTTTAGTCTCTAAACAGTAACATTGATAAAAAATATAAAATAAATAGATAAATTGAGTTTCATTAACAACTAAACTATTAAAGAAGAGCATATTACTATTTGATTTCTAAATAGTAACATTAACTGGAAATTGCAAATAAATAGATAGATCAAGTTTTATTAACAATCAAGTTACTAAAAAATATCATGTTACTATTTAATCTCTAGATTGTAACATATTACTGTTTAGTCTCCAGATAATAACATGGATCAAAAATATAAAATAAATGGATAAATCAAATCTTATTAACAATTAAACTGTTTAAGAAGTACATGTTATTGTTTAGTCTCTAAATAATAACATCGACTAAAAATTGAAAATAAATAGATAAATTAAACCTCATTAACAACTAAGTTATTAAAGAACATGTTAATGTTTGGTATCTAATAATAATATGAATCAAAAACTTAAAATAAATAGATAAATGAATTCCTTTTTTACCTTGTGTTTATTTGTATTTTCTTTTTCCTAAAAAAATAACTTTGTTGTTTGAATTTTTAATATAACAATATTTTATCTAGGATAATATTTTTTTAAAAAAAAAGGCAAAAAAAAGACTATTTTATGTAAGGTTCTATGCATCCAAATTCTTATTTATTTTTATTTTTATTTTAACAAAAATTTTATTTTAATTCTTAAAAATTGATTTTTTGTTAATTTTATTTATAATTAAAATTTTATATTAATTTAATTTTTATAAAATTAAAAATTCTCTAATTTTAATTCTTATAATTTTTTAGTCTTTTATTTTTAATTTTTATAAAATTAAAAATTCTTCAATTTTAATATAGGGTAAAAAAATTTCTATTTTGATACTTTTATTCTTTACAATATGTACTATAAGTGTATCATTTTATCTTTTAAGCTTTATAGTAAATTACTCTTTGTGACAGACTTAAATGAAAGAAAGTAAGTTTAAGGTATTTTGTTGTAATTATTATTCTATTTTTTTAATTAAAAAATATAAAAATTAAAATTTTACTTTTAGCAACAATATTAATATTGCTAAAATGATTTTCAAAATTTAAATATTTTTAAATTTTACTTTATAATGACATAGCTGTAAGTTTGAAATAAAAACATAAAAATTAAAATTTTATATTTAGTAATGACAGTATTGTTACTGAAAGTTTAACACATTTAAATTTAAAATTATAACTTGTACACACAGTAATAATAAAGTCATTCCTAAAAGTTTTATAATTGAAATAAAATTAAAATTAAAATTTTGAATTATTAAAATAAATTAGATTAAGTTAAAATTATAATTAAATGTAATTAAATTAATATATTATATTTAATAGCATAGGTATTAATATTTTTCATTTCAACTAAATTAAATGAATTAATTAAAATAAAGTAATTTAGCATTCTTAATTTGATTTTATCTAATTTAAATGTTAAAATAAAACTCACTAACGATATTGTAATAAAAAAAAGCATGATCCATATGAAAAAAATAAATAGTCATAGTATTCAAGATATATAAATGCCTATATATGAAAATAAAAAAAATTATATACATAATAAAAACCTAAGGGGGAGAGAGGTCAAGAGTCAGGTATCTATATGTATTATCATCTATCCTACGGTTATCATCATCATCATCTTGACAACATGGGAGATGTATCGAATGTGGTGCTTGGGCAAGAGGAGGTGGTTAGGTTGAGGGTGCTACTAGTGCAAATTTGCCTATCTCAAGTTGTGCAATCACAAAAGGAGGCGTAGGCAATGTAAGCCCTTACTATCTCACTATTGTTGCACTTTCTACTATTGATCCTCCTACTATTGCTCCTAAATCAATTGTTAACTTTGTTCAAGCTGTTGTCGACTCTGCTACAATTGCTTTTGCAACTCAGTGACCTAGGAGAAATGTTGTGACCCTGTCTCGAAGCTAGAGATGTTGAGGGAAAGGAATAACTAGCTAGCGAGCACATGACCAATTGCATTCATGTACCTTTGATGAGTGACAAGCACCTCATCAGCGATGACAACCTTGTCAATTTATACAAGAGTGCCAAGTGAGTTAGTGGATAATATATTAGACTGCGTGTGCTGAGTTGCTAGCTCAGTTATCCTTGCCTTGATTTATTAAAATAAAAATCAATTATAAGGATTACATAATATATTCGTAAAATTTCTATCATTAAAATGTAAGATTTAGTTAACTTACATCCTACTCCTCTGGAGTCAAATGCACCCACTACTTCATCTTATACGTGTGCCAATCCTTAAAGTTCTCCAGCACTTATTATAGCTCACTCGTATCCTTATCTCTCTATTCATGTTTCATAAAAAAAATGAACATGATTATTAACTTGGTGAATAGATTATATATATAAATTATGAATGATAAGTTAAATTACCTTATCATGAGGTTATGTCATAATGGGTTTCAATCCATGTCAGTCATTGACCACTTTCTTCACTCTATTCTTTGCATTTTTCATAAACAACTCTTACAAATTGAGAAATAACCATATAAAATTATTACAATTAAGAGTCATAATTGAAATGCAATTTAGACATATGAAATAATCACATAAATTTATTAAATATCATACTTATTCTATAATAGTTGCTATAAAGAAGTCCATACATCTTTGCCAGGTCTGAGGCGAGATAAATGCTAGCACAGAGCACGTAGCATGATTTAAGTTGAGCCTCTACTCCCAATTACCCTCATGTTAAAGAAAGTACTTACTTTACCTATATTTCTAGTCACTGTAAAGGTCAGCAGCAATCTATATCAAACCACTAATCACTCTCTGCCAGTCAAGCTCAAAAAGACCTTGGAACTTAAAATGAAACTGTATTAGAAGATATTTAACAAATTTATGAGTATTATATCTAATAATTTTAATATCAAATATAAAATAATAAAGATAGGAAGGAGATCAATACTTACACAGACCTCTTACATGACTCTATCTCGCAACTGCTGAGGTATCGACTGCCATGATTTATAGTATAGTAGGATGTGGGCTTGAATAATGCTACTAATGTCACGTGAGAGATGTCTAACATTCTCATCAATCATATGCCATGTATTAATCATATCAAATTATATAGACATTGATCTTCCCCTTTTCTTTTCCATCTTTTTATATAACTTGAAGGACCTATTCAAGCTCCTATTTCTTGGAATTATAACTTTGATGGATGAAAGAAAATGTTGGTACTATAAATTTATATGTAATAAATAATCAACTTAAGTATGCATACTAAGGAAAAAAATACTTAATCCTTCACACTGCGATGAAACACATGTGGGCCAACATGGAGCATCCTTTTCATTGTCACCTCCATGATATTGTGCCTTGACATTAGCCATAGCTAGGAAAATACATATTTCATGAGCATTTGCAAGAAAAGTTCATAATTGAACTAATTGATGACAATATATAAATTATTATATTTGTATAATGAAATTACACAATTATGAATTGTAATACAAAAAAAATAGTAAACCCTAATCCAAGTTAGTGTCAATGAAAGTAACAGGCTTATCTTCATGCTCATCAATTTCTCCATCATCATCAGATTGTAGAAGCCTTTCCTCCATATACTCTTCAATCATTTCATCTTTTAAACTATCTTCATCATTTATAAAGTTATCCACTCCTTTTGCAGTAGAACCAGTATTCCTAGGAGATGAAATAATTGAAGGACCATTTTTCTGAACCCTTAAGTTTACTAAGTAGAAATCTCCAAGATTAATTGTAAGATTAAAATTAGAAGAGTTAATGTCCTACAAGAATGGCAAGTCTTGTGTATTGACATCATCATTAAGTAGTCCATATGTCATAATGCATCATATTATGTATAACACTCCAATTTGGCCATTGAAAAGATCCTCAATATAGAAGACTTGTTTCACTTCGGTTACAAGTATGTAAGAGTTATCTTTATACCACTATCCACTGATGGAGATGCTTGTAATGTTCTTATCAATGTAAAGTTTCTTCTTTTTTAGATCAATGTCATACTATTTGTACTTGAATAGAGTCACACTGTATCAATTTAAATAAGTTAAATCTATGATGTCCTTTAATACACCGTAAAATATGTTACCATTAATTTTCGAAATGGAAATGCCACTATTCTATGTTTTATACTTTGCATCTTAAGTTTCAACTGCAAAGTGCACTCTCTTTACAACACATGTTAAGTATATCATAATAATAAAACTAGGACCAAAAGTTAATAGTAGTGGCTATTCAATAACTTCTAAGGAACCATTCCTATATAAATAGTAAATCTATAAAAATAACATTTCCAATAGGAATTAAACTAGGAAAAAAGTATAACTAAGGAACAATATTTACATAATTGGTATAACATAATTAGAATGTACAAGTATTTCCTTTAGAGTAAAACCATGCAGGGATTTTTACTTTTTATAAACGATCAATATTTTTAATACCACTTCGTTTGAGTTCTTGCCAATGTTCACGACATAACTAAGAAACAATATTTACATAATTGGAATGTACAAGCACTTACCTTAGAGTAAAATCATGTGAGGAATTTTGCTTTTTGTAAATGATTAGTATTTTCAACATCACTAACTTTGAGTTCTTGCCAATGTTCATTACATAATATATGTATTATAGTCTGTTATAATTAATTTGGACAAAAGTATGAATGGTTATAAAGATTTATTAGAGATACTTTTCGATTTCGGCATAGTTATTCAAAATATATCATATGGAAACATCTTGATCTCTTTTATCAAAGTGAAAAATGTTCTTTTTCCCTATTGGTCAATATTGAGATTTGAACATTAACAATGCCTTTTTTACATCTTTGGATGCTACATCTTAGTTTCGGTCAAGCCAATTGAATCTAGTTTCTAGTCCTTCCAAGTACATGGAATAAAATGTTAATGCCTCATTAACAACATATCCTTCTACAATTGAACTCTTAGGTCGAGCATAATTCTTGACATAATCCTTCAACTTTTTGATGTATCTTTCATATGGGTACATCTATTAAAAATAAATGAGACCACCCTGTAATGCTTTATTAAGTAAGTGCATCACTAAGCGAACCATTATGTTAAAGAATACTGGAAGGTATATCCTTTTAAATTTGCATAAAATGATGACAATGTCTTACTTAGCTTGTTGGACATCCCTCATGTTAAGAGTTCTAGCACATATTTAGTTGAAAAATTTATACAACTCAACAATTAGATATAATAGTTCCTTTGACAAAAATGCTCGGATTGAAAGTCTTAGCAATCTCTACATGATAACATGATAGTCATTATAGCTCTTTCGACAAATATGCTTGGATTAAAGGTCTTAACAATCTCTACATGATAATATGACAGTTATGTGATTCTAACCCCTTTAACTTCATATCATGACTAGTCATATTCTTCTTAAGATTTCCAATAAACCCATTAGAAAATTTTACATTTCTTATAAATTAGTAAAACTATCTTTGCTTGTCCTAGTTGAGTATGTATGCAGCATGTGATTTGAAAAGCTAACCTCTTTCCTCATATAGATGTAGGTCTAACTTTATTCATGTTTGCTAAAATTCATCTTGCATTATACATATCTTTTATTTTGTGCTCAATGTCTAACAATATACCTAAAATATTGTCACACACATTCTTCTTAACATGCATCACATCAATATTGTGCCTCAAATTCATTATCGACTAATATGGAAAGTCAAAAAACATGTCCCTTTTACTTCAATTAAGTTCATGAATACCCTTCTCCTATTTTATATTACTAAACTTAGTATGTTTTCTAGAACGTCTCTGAGCTACTTTACCTAATTAGTCAATGATAATTTTATTGGTAAAAGAATAAGGAAGGGCTTTCCTCTTTAACCTTCTATAGAACTCCTTCCTATTTCTTTATGCATGACTCCTCAAAAGCTAACGATGATGACCAACAGAGGCTATTTTGCCTTTAACTCAAATTAATGAAGTATCATCATTACATATAGGGTACGCTTTATAGCTTTATCCACTCCACCCAAAGAAACTACTTCGTGTAGAAAAATCATTCATAGTCCATAACAATGCTACTTGCCTATTGAAATCGTATTTGTATTAGCATTCTAAGTTTCAACCTCCTCTCCTAAAGATGTCTCAACTCTTCTACAATTGATCTTAAAAAGACATTGATATCTTTGCCTAGCGATTATAGCTCTGATATTAATAGAATCAACATGAAAAAGGACTAATTCATACAAATCTATTAATGATGTAAAACGGACCAATGTCCACGAATAGTCTGCGGACTCTGTGGATTTTAATGAGTTTGAACTACCTAAAATTTAGTCCATTTTTTTCACAGGTAATACAAACTAGTCCGGGCAAACTAAAATCCGTGCAGACTGAGCAATATGGATCGATCTGTGGACTTACAGTTAAAGTCCACGGATTAATTTGCAGACTTAAGGATATGGACCAGATATGGACTCCTTAACATTTAGTCCATTTTTCTCAAGGGTAATATGGACTGGACAATAGAACAAGCCTAAACAGACCGGTCGATATCCAGTTTAGTCCGCCTATTTTACACCCCGAAAATCTATAGTGACAAGTTATAGGTAGTCATCACCATTGGCCACATGTTATAAGATAAGTTTATATCACTAAAAAGATTAAATTTGTATGTATTTAAGCCCAACCTAACATTCTGTAGGTCTACAAAAAAATCAAGATGCCTCTTATCGAATTCCTACTAAGCTTCTCCACCAACAGGATGTCATATTATCTCATCCTCTATTAACCTTCTTGTATGATGGCATATCATATCCTTTATAGTGTGCTTCAATCCATACAATCACTTTAGTAGAGGAGTTAATGAAAAATATCAAAGTACTTTTTAAGGTACCTTTTTTTCCTTTCATATTTTTGTCTATCCATCGATTCTCCCCACATATTGAATAGTTATCCTCCGTAGTATATTCTTTTCAAAAAAGTGCATAGTTCTACTTGCACATATGCATTGACTCATACCCTAACCCTAATTTGTTGAGTTATTTCTTTGCACCATAAGATAATTCTAGCAATTTATTATCCTTTGGAAATGCCTTTTTCAAAAACTTCAAAAAAGTGTCAAATGACTTATTAGTCCACTTATATAGCACTTTCAAATGTATTAGTTTCACTAAAAAGTTTAAGGATAAAAATTTTGTGTATCTTGGATACAATTATATTTCCATTTATTTAAAAAGGTAATCATAATAGCTATAATTTGATCCAATGTTCCTCTCAGATACATCTTCATTCCTTTCTTTATCATCCCAAACTATTTTTTCAGTTACATAAGGCCGATGAAATTATGTATAACCCTACCATTAGTAGATGCCCCTTATCCCCCTAGAAGTTAAACCATCCACCTCATCATGATATACCCAATTCGTATGTAACAGATGAAATTCATTATCTATAATTTGTACCTCCAACATTGCTAATTTTTGAAATAATAAGTTCATGCACTTTTTACAAAGGTATCTCCCCAAACCCATTTCATCAATAAAGTTTTTAGCTTTTTCAATAAATAGCAACGCATTATTCCAATACTCGTTTAACAAACAATCTCGTATATGTATCCAACTTTTATTTATAAACATTGTATAACTGAATAAGAAGAAGATAGCTTTTTATATAATTAAGTGTTATGATCAATGTTTGTTATATGTCCTAAATCCACCATATCACTTCAATTATAAATGGTACGGCTCGATCTCATTCAAGATATTTCTATAATTATGATTGTATCAATTTATCTATGCTTATCATTTTTCTACATGCAGAAATTTGCATCTCCCTATAATTCTCCAAGTATGTAAACTATACATCAATATAGTTCATACTTGGAGAATAGTAAATATGCCAAGAAATTTTTACAATATCAAATAAGAACTAAATAAATTGTTAATAATAACTATAGTACATATCCTAAACTATCAAACTTTTTAAGACAATTCAAGGATTGGTTGGCCTATTAAATTAACCAATCCTTTAACAAATCTAAACTTAGAGTACAAATGTAATTCTATTTAAAGTTATTCTAAAAGTACATTCACAGTAATTTTAAACTTATATTACGATTCCGTCCTACAATTATTCAAGTGTATTATTATTTGCATCATTAGATTTTTTAAATATCCATATAAATTGTTATGTTTAATATTTTATAATTTAAGAATTGAACTTTTGAATTTAATGTACTACTTTCATAAGATGCACAATTAAAATCCTTTAACAAAACATATCTTTTATAAATACTAGTAAATTTTTAAGTGTCCAATGTTTTCAAATTTCTATGATTATGTAATTGTTAAATTAACATGGATTGTATTTTGTATGAGAATTCTTAATGACATAAAATTTAAATTCTTTCTATCTTTTAAAAATTTTTATTTATATTATCATAATACTTTTATTAAATACATTTGAAAGATTCAAATTTTTTATTTATATATTTTTATTAAAATATAGTTACTAAGTTATATTTTTTAATATTTAATTATATATTCAAAATTCTATCTTTATGTCAATGAGGATTATTTAAAATATGTCAATATAGTCATTATATTTTTACATGATATTTTTATAATTTTTGAATTTTTTAAAATATATAATCTTATATAATTTTATTGTCATTTATTTGTATATAATTTGTATGTAATTTTTTAGTTCTTATTATTTATTTATATAATATCTAATGTTATTATTGAATATATAAAAAAATTAAATTTTCAATCATTTAAATTCCTTATTCATATATTCAATGTATAATTATTCAAATGTATTGCCATGATTTGAATTTTTTATGTTTACATATTTTCATTAACATATATTTATTAATTTATATTAATCTCAATGTGATTATATATTCAAAATTTCATGTTCATATAAACATATTTTTCAAATATATTTATATAGTCATCATATTTTTATAAGGCATATATGTATTTATATAATTATTATTATTTATTTCTATAATATCTAATTTTATTGTTAATTGTATAAAAATATTGAATTTTTTAATCTATTGAAATAATTTATTTATATATTCAATATTTTTATGTCTTTTATTTTCAATATCTCAATTTTTTTACTTATTTAACATATAATTTTATTTTTTACGTATATAAATATTCTAAATTTTGAAAACTTTCAAAATATCTTATTTATATATTCATAATATTTTCATTAAATGTATTTATAACATTTGAATTTTTTATTATACATTTTCATAAAATATTTTTATTAAGTTATATTGAGAAATTTTAATTATATACCTAAAAGTTCATTTTCATATCAATATACTTTTTAAAATATATTTATATATCGTTCTAATTTTATACTTCACATTTTAATTTTTATTACATTATTTCAATTTTAGAAGTAAAATGCAACTAAAATTTTTTTTATTGTAAACTATACCCTAAGCTCTAAAATTTGTAAACAAAACCTTATAACAACTTTGTCTTATATTAACTTAACTCAATATTTCATACACATATCATATTATATAAAATTATAATTTTACCCACTAATATGACAATAGAATTTAAATTTATAAATTGTACATTTAAATAAAACTACATAAATATATTTAACGTTTACAACATAGAAAATCAAACGAAATTTATTTCATATCAAAATAATCATATCATCAAATTAAATTAATGTACTTCATATTAATCACCTTATAAATTATATATTCAAATAAAATATAATAAAATTTGATTCACATACCTCAATAAAATAAATCTACTAATCAAATGGAGATCAAACATTAAACACCAACACCAATTTACAGTAGTAAAAATTAACAATTCAAAAAAATATAAATAAAAAAATCTACTACATTATAAAGAAATAATAAAACTTATACAAAAAATAAATAAATCTTACCTTGTCTATCCAATTGCTATTCCTCTTATTTTCACACAACTGAGAGTGAGATGGCACTGAAGGGTATTTATAGCTAAAGGACTTTCATCGACAACATAATTCTCAATCATCGTTAAAGGATTATCGGTAAAAACAAAAGGGCTTTCAACAATTACACTATCATCGGTATAAGTTATTGAATCTTCAATAATGACACTATTATTGATAAAGAACATGGAAGTCCATAGGCACAATTTCCTAAGTATTCTTCACCAATGACAATATTATCAGTAAAATGTCAGAGCTTTCAACAATGACAAGTTGTTGCAGTTTACTAGGCACATTAACTATTAAAATTTCTTTATTTTCACTGATGACAATTATCGTAATTAAAGATTCTATTTCCTTACCAATATTTTTTCCGTATTTTCACTAATAAATTTGTTGTCATTATTAGTTCTAGACTAACTTTTAGTAGGAAAATTTTGTGCCCATGAAATTTTAATATATTATTGACGACAATGTTATCAGTAAAAGTATTATTATTATCACCGATGATCGAATTTTTATCGTTCCAAAAAGTATTGTGTTGAATTTATTATTTCTCATAGTGTTGATAAAAGTGAAATGTTGGATTACAAAATTCATGAAAGTAATTTGTCCCTATACTTAAGTTTAAAGGATAAAGACTTCATTTTGTACAACAAATAAACTAATAACTTATTGAGCAAGTCAATAAGTTATTATGAGTTAGTTTTAAAGATGTTTCTCGTACGAACTTATTAAAAAAAGTTCTAATTTAATAAATTATCAGGAATAGTTTGTAACTTATAACTTACTTCATATTCAAAGTTTTTGTAAATATATCTTTATTCTTTTTATTAATTTATAACCCATGTACTTTATAACATAAATCTAAATTTTTTTTATAAAATATAATTAACTTAATTTTAATATAATTATATCTTAATTTTAAATTATAATTATATAAAAATATATATGTAAATAAATAATATCATAAAATATAATTAATTATTTTAAATAATTATAATTTTATTATAAATAATAATAAAATAAAAATTATATAAGTAAATAAATATTTAAGTTCATAAAATATAATTAATTAAATATTAAATATTATATTTTTATTTTAAAATTTTTAATTATATTATTATAATTTAACTTTTAAATAAATATGAATTATTTTAATTATATATATTTTTTATTAATATATCTATTTATATTATTTTATAATTTCAGTTAATTTAACAATTAATTTTATAAAATATCTCTTAAATAATCAGTTATAAACTATCAGTTATGAGTTAATTTATCAGTTATCAACTAACTGATTAGTTACTTATGTGAAATAGACCTAAAATATACTTTGATATATTACATAAAATCTAATTTAAGTTTAAAAACTTATTCTATTCTTCCTTTGATTTTAAAAAATACATATGCCATCTTCTAATTTTTAAAATAATAATAAAATTGATTAATATACTAAATTCACATACACAAAATTTTGCAAATAAAATAGTAAGGCAAAGCCTTTCAAAAATACCAGCAACCAAATATATTTACCTTCTTTAGTTAATAATATAAGCATAATACATATTAGTCTGCATAAATTTAAATATCTTAAATTATGCTGATATTAAATTGTAAGAAGATAGATAAAAAAATAAATTAAATTTAATATGAGATCATCAATGGTAGTAAGCATACTAAAACCCTTGAAGAATAGGAGAATTTAGATAGAGAATCAATGATAGGTTCCAACATAGGTCAGCACTTAAGGGAATGTGTGAAGTTAGATAACTATTTTGCAAAATTATTGTTTAATTTTCTTAACAAATTACATTTATGTTGTGTTTGGATAAAACATTTAGAAAATATTAGAGATTTCAAAGTTTTGCACTTGGAAAAAGATAACATGACTTAATTCTTATGGATGAGGAATGATAGTTAATACAGTATTTTACAAGTAAATGTAAAATTCATAAATGAAAATTATTTTAGTTGAATTTAAAATACTAAATTTAATAATTCAAATTATTCACCTAAAATGCTTAAGTAATTTGAAGTTCTCAAATTTTACACATGGAAAAGAATAATTTTGCTTAATTCTTATGAATGAAGAATGATAGTTAATATAATATTTGAAAAGTAATGTGAAATTTGTAAATAATACTAATTTTGATTGAATTTAAAATACCAAATTTGATAGTTTAAATTATTCACTCAAAATGTTTAAGTAATTTATAATTCTATCTAATTATTGCCAAACAATATATTTTAGCTTATAAAACTTAAGTTCCTTAATAATTGAATTATCAACTGCAATTTCTAAATTTAAACACTAAAACACAAGTAAGCTTAGTGAAGATAACAACTTGTCACTAGAATGATTTAGATATGATCTCTAGCAATGGCATTTTATACCACTTTTTTCAATGAAAAGCCTTTCACCATATTTCTGATGCCTTTCCAAAACACATTCTCTAGTTCTAGTTTACTTTCATTCAATCTCATTCATAGTTATTGGATATTGTTGTTAATTTTGTAGAAAAGAAAAAATATACTAAAGATAAAAGTTTAAAATGACAAATGACAATTTATTATTTTATTATAGTTTGAGTTTATACAATTTATACAAATTATAGATAAGAATCTCTAGCACATTGACATTTAATTGATATAAGCTTGAAGCCTAACTCAAAGTCAAGGTCCTTGCCTAAGCCAATTGCTTTATAGCTCATTTTTAGATAAGTTTGATATTCAAATATGCATCTTAGTATTTAGAGGTTCATTACTATCAATCCCTATAGATTGGATGAAAGAGAAATGCCATAATTGCACTTGTAACTTAGAATTCAGCACTAGTGTAGAAAAACATCAAATCATATTCAATAAACTAAATGAAATGTGTTAGGAATTAAAGTAAAATATCAATTAATAATCCTTAGAGATAAACTCTATGGACAAATATGTAAAAAAAATGTCCTTTTCATATGGAACAAACTCTGGTCAAGTCCTTAAAAATGGATATGTTATGCTTTTAGATCCCATAGAAACTCTCATCATATCTTCAAAGAGTGCAACAATAAAGGAATTCTTTTGTGCTAACAATGGAAAATGAGGGCTGATGCTATTTCCTAAATTGTGTGGAGTATGTGTTAACCTTATTTATGGTTAAGATATGCATTTGGTTAGTAAATCTACTTTTGTAGCCTATATATTTTCTAATGCAACAAGTGTTATGGATGAGGGAAAGGAAAGTAAAGAATAACCATTCATCTAAATATTACTACTAAAAAATAAAATAATATAAATTATTATAGTTATTTAATATTACATGTGCCAAGATCAATAAAAAGTAATATTCACTTCTTTAGAGAAGAGGATTTTTCCCATTGAAACCATGCCTTGTTTTGATAATTATTTTTAGACAAAGCAAATGAAAATACCTCATATTTCCTTATATTATATATTAAAGTTCTATGACTGAGGTTAGCCTTACTTGATTTATTTATTTGGTAGCATAAAGATTCTTGTTAATAATTTTTAAAACAATAAAAGTGATAATCCATTTAATGTATACACATACCAAATCTTCCACTCAACCCTAGACATAACAAAAAGCAAAGCCTCACTACTATAGAAATGTAGGTAGACATCTCCAAATAGATATTGCTTAAAGGAAAAATCAACATCTATTTTCATACTTTGATATTCTTTAAAATCATGAAAAAAATTCGAACATCAGTTATGTATACAAACTAACATTTTAATTCCTTCAAAAATTTTAGACATTATTTTTTCAAACAATCAACATCTAAATAAAAATTTTAACATTATTTTATAATGATATTAACATTTAAAGGTATTGAAAAAATCTTTTGTTAAGATAGTAAAAATATTACACCTTAATTTTGTATTAAATTGATGTCTTAAGTGATCATATTTAAAGGTTATTGGAAAAGCGAAAAAAAATTAAAACCTCAATTTTTAAGTAACTGTCATCTAAAAGTATTCTAAGAGTTTGATAAGAAATATGTCAAATGTTACCTTATTGATTTTGGAATAAACTGACATCTCAATTTATAGCAATTAAAAGGTCATGAGAAAAAAATGAAAAATTAAGATGCCAATTTTTAAGATAATTGTCATCTAAAAGTTTTTCAAAAATCTAATTAGGAAATGTAAAAAGTTTACATATCAATTTTAGAGTAAATTGATGTCTAAAAATCCTAGAAAATAGAGCATACCTAAGATGTCAATTTTGAATTAATAATTGATGTCTAAGGTTTTATATAATATCTCTAAATTTTGTTCTCACTCTCCATTTGAAACATCTTAAGTGATGTTTTAACCTTTATTATCTAATTCTAGACTTCAGGTTAAATATCAAGATACCTTATTTTTCAATTCTTGTTGCACATTTAGAAATATTACAAATCTTTTGAAAGATTCCTTTCTCTAATATCTTTTTCTTTCACATATCAGTAAGTTCTTACCAATATGTGAAAGCAATTGATATTAGAGAATGTAAGTCCTTTGATAAGAATTGCAATATTTTTAAATGTGCAACATGAATTGAAAGGTGGGCTATCTTGGTATTCCACCTAAACTCTAGTATTATTAATGGAGCCAAATGTATTGTTTAGACCTTATTATTCAACAAAGCATTATTCAATACAAGGGAATGGATAGCGAGATAAGCCAAATCTTTATGGACTTATACAAAAGAATTAGCAACATTTCTTTGTTTTCTTTCTCATCTATTTATTGTAAACTTAGTGTTGGTTGCTTATTGTAAATGACACTTTAGATTTAGTGTCGATTGTTTATTGTAAATGATAGTAATTTTAGTGAATATGTCAATAAAATGATATAAAAAGAAATAAAATTATAGAGTATATTTTTATAATTGATTATATCCTTTTTTTATTTTTTATTAAATTTACATTAAATCTATTATTATTTGTATTTGATTGTATAATAAAAACTTTCACAAAGAAAAAATGTTAGAGATGTTACAAATTATCGATGATGTAATTTATACAAAATTTGTAATATTCAATTTAAAAAATGATAGGTTATGACAAATAAGAAAATTGCCAAATAGTGTAACTTGAATAAAAAAAATTTCAATTTAAAAAAAAGGTGGGATTCTAATAAATAATCGAAGACTTATATATACTTAATTTGTAAAATAGTTACTTGCAAGTGTATAAAAAATATATCTAAGATATGTCAAGGTTTTTACTAATGATTAATGTTTTAAGTTGTAACAAATATGTTATGTTGGATTGTGTAACTTTTATTTTAAAAAAATTCAAAGAAAAGACATTGATTATTTGTCAAAAACCAACATCTAAAAATATTAATGTTGGTTTTGTTTAAATAATTGACATGTAAAAGTACACATTAAACATCTATTTTTCTAGTTAGCTAACATTAAATTTTCTTTATTAAAACATTATCATCTTCATTTAAACAACAATGTTTTATGATCAAAGCAACGTTGAAAGGGCAATGTGGATTACTTGATTTCACTTTAGACATTAGTTTGTTTTAATAACTAATATGTAAAAATTAAAATTATATCATTTTACATTGGCATTCTTACCAACAAAAATTACAAAAAATAATTAATGAGAAAATGCAATACAAGACTAAAACACTATAACATCATTTGTAGACTCAAAAGTCCTTTGACATAAAGCTTTTAAGCCAAAGAAAATAATAAAACTCAATTTTTTTCTACTCTTATCTTCTAACAAGGTATATTCACCAAATATCTTATTATTTTTTTATTTAGGTTTTGTATTTATGCTTGCAAAATCTTCAATTTAGAATAATTAGGGCTAAGATTTGGATGTATTGATAAAATATTATTGATACTTTGTTAGCTTATGAATATGCAATATAACCTTAAGCATGAAATAAATTACATACAAAACCTTGCATATAAATGTATATCTTTTTTAGGTTTGGATATTCAACTTTAGATGATTAAAGTTGTAGTTTTATTGCATATAAATATATGAATGTGTTTGAATTTTTATTCATGCTAAGAATATACATAATTTGTGATATAGGATTTGCTTTATCTTATTATATATATATGTTTTTTTATTATATTAGCTAGCTATGGATTGATAATAGATATCTACTAATCAACATAACTATGAATTTACAAATAAGATTGATAAGTTCATTAAATTTGTAGTTGATCGATAGAGAGAATTTAATGATAAGTTACCTTTGTGTTAAAAGTTAATATGTTAAGAAAGTGACAATCGAGCAACTACAAGATCATTTATTTATTCAAAAATATTGATATTGGGTATATGTGATAGATATGATATGATGAAAGCAAATTGTATAGTATAATTACTAGGGGTGATCAAAATTCTTCAAACCACTCTTAACCAACCAACCGACCAAACCCAAGGTTAGTCGGTTAATTGCGGTTAAGAATTTACACTCACAATTAACCGAATTTAACTAATACTAATTAAAATTTATATTAATTTTTTGTTTAAAAATTCATATTTAAAATTTTATTAATTATTTTTATAATTTAATACTTAATTAATTTTTATTATAGTTATATTAATAGAATTATGATATTAATATGTATTTATAAATTAATTTTAACATTTAAATCAATTTGTTTAGGTATTTTTGAAAAAAAATTTAAAATTTTAAACCGCTCTAAATCGAATTTAATTGACTGAAACTAAAATTTTGATTAAATTCGGTTAAAGTTATATAATCAAGTTTGGTCGGTTGAAAAAAAATATTTTTCAATTAAAATCGGTCAGTTTAAAAAACAGTATTGACTGCCTTTAACTAATGATGATCACCCTTAATAATTACTGATCATAAAGATAAGGATTTCGATGCTCACTTAAAGGATATGGTGCATCGTATTATTGATAATTTTACTAAGTGCCTGTATGTCTTCAATAGATTGATAAGTGATGTAGAAAAGCCATAGTAGTTAGGTTACATAAAATTCACATGATAATCTACTATGTTAAGATTGTCTAACTTGAAAGTAGGGAATAAATGGAGTGACAAGAGCTTTATGACATTTTATTATTGTTGAAAAACATACTTACAGAAGGCAATTAACTACCGAATTATACTTAAGACATGAAGAAAATTCTATGTCTGATGGGTATGAAATATAAGAAAATTCATGTCTATCCTAATAATTATGTATTGTACCAAAATGATCATAAAACCTTGCATAAGTGTTCAAAATGTGAGGCATCACATTACAAATTGAAGAAGCATGATGATACCATCAAAGAAGGGGTTCTAAGGTGTTATCATATCTTTCAATAATACCTAAGTTTAAATGTATATTTACTAATATAGAAGATGTCAAGAACTTAATGTAGCACATATAGTGAAAAATATTTGATGGCAAGTTTCTTTATCCAACTAATTCTCCTTAATAAAGAACAACTGACTTATTGTTCTCTAAATTTAGTAGTGAAATAAGAAACCTCAAGCTTGTACTTTGTACAAATGGAATGAACCTTTATGATAACTTAAGCAATAAACATAACACATAAACTATCATATTGGTGATTTACAATTTGCTTTCTTCATTATGTATAAAGCGTAAGTATATTACGTTATCACTATTGATTTTAAACTCAAGGCAATTGAGGAAATGACATAAATGTCTATTTAATACCACTTGTTAAAAACTTAAGGCTGATGTGAGATGAAAGCATAATTAACGTTTGACACTGATTGTAGAGAGTCTTTCAAGCTGCATGAAGCTCTTTTGCATAATCAATAATTTCTTAACTTATATAAACTTGTCATAATATAATGTTAAAGGACATAAAGCATATCTTATTTTTGAAAATGACATTGCTTTTATTAATTGAAGCATAGGAATAAAAATAGTGTATTTTAGTCATAGAAGATTTGTACCCTAATCCTACCACTATCATAAGCTACTAAAGACTTTCAATAATTCATCAAAAAGCACACTAACTCTAAAGCTTTTAATTGGTGAGCAACTTTATGAATAGCTATAAAATATTAATGTCATGTTTAGCAAATCCAATTTACCTATAAGTGGTGGCACTTCATGAAAAAAATGTCTATATTCTTTAATCTTCCATATTAGAAAGATTTATTTATGAAATATAATATTGATGTTATGTATGTAGAGAAAAATATTTATGAGGATCTTATTAGAAAGATCTTAACTATGTCAAACAAAACAAAAGATGAAATCAAGACCAAACTAAATTTGGTTAAAATAGCCATATGGGAGGAATAACATTGGTGAAAAAGGGCTAATATATGTATTTGCCTCCAATTTATCATCCTTATCTAAAAAAGAGAAAATAAGTTTCTACATGATGTTAAAGTGCCCTAAGAATATTCATATAACATTAAAAGCCTTATTTTTTTTATAAAAGATTTAAAATTAGTTAATTTGAAGCCTCATAATTATCATGTTTAAATGTAGCAACTTCTACTAGTGGTTATTTGAGCAATATTGCCCAAACATATAAGATAAGTTATCATGAGACTTTATTTCTTCTTTAATACAATATAAGTCAAGGATGTTAACGTAGAAACCTTGGTTAACTTATAAAGATATGTTATTATCACATTGTAACAACTTAAAAATTTTGTTGTGCATTTGTTGAGGAAAATAAAACTTTATGGATTGGTTTAATTAAAGTGGATATAATCATCTAAGCAATATATTATGATCCTAAAATAGTATGCATATAATTGGAATTAATTCAAAGGATGTATTATTGAGAGATACATAATTGAGGAGGTTATGGAGTTTTTCATTGAATATTTATGAAATGAGATGTTATTAGGCTTTCCAAATCTCATCACGAAGGAAGAATTTTTTAAACCTTACATGGATAAGCATATTATTTTTACAAAAAAAGCTTAATTGTGGTAAGAATAAGCAATAGATACAAGCTAAATATAATTATTTATTCATCACATGGTTCTACAATCAGGTAAGGTGTATAATGACATAAACGTTAGATGTTGTTTTTGAAACTATAAGATAGTTAGTCCACATGCCTGACATAGAAGTCATATTTTATCTATTTATAACATCAATATGTATTCTTTCAATATAAAAGGATAGGATAAGAGGAGCACTATGTATAATAATAGGGTCACTATGGTGGTTTAAATAATACATATCTCTAGTGCTAAAGATAAGAACCCTATCTACATTATCATGGAATCATTGAAGACATATGAGAACTTAACTATGCCTAATTTAATAAGCCTATGTTTCACTGTAAATGAATGGAAAATAACAACAAGATTCGAGAGGATGAGTTAGGATTTATGTTAATAGATCTTGATAAAGAAAGTCATAAGGGAAAATCATTCATAATGGCATTCCAAATAAAAATAAAATTTTATATAATAAACCATATTAATACGAAGTGGTCTATAATTCTTCAAGAAAAGAGATAGATTATTAGTAGTGAGGATGAAGAAGATGTAGCTACTAATATTAGATACATATCTCTTTTCTTATTAAGACTACCTCTATTAATCATAAAGGCAATTTAGAGAAGTTTTATATACAAAAAGATCATGATGAAGGGATATGAGTTGACGATTCTTCCAAAGAAATTTCCTAACACAATTTCAAGGTACTAATGTTCTTATTTCTAAAGTTATGTTTATATACATAATTGTTTGCTTATTAGTTTATATCTCATTAATACAAGTTTCATAGAAAAGATAATTGTGATGAAGGGACTAGGATTTGAATATTCTCAGGAAGAAAAATAGTTAGAATAATTTAAAATTAATTATGCTTTTCACCAATAATGTTTTTCTTTATAATTGTTGCAACTACCAAATTGTCATATGCTTATTTTTTCCTTTGTAGTTTAAAACATGATTTGCTTGTATACCAATATTTAACAATGCAATTTTTCTTCTTTAATCTTATAAGATATTATATAATTTATAGGCTCCAATGTTGTTATCATATGAAATTGTTGAAATTGAGATTGTTTAGTATAGTGGAAATATGGTTCCTATTTTAATTGAATTATTTTGTATTGCATTGATAAAATTAGGACTATATAATGTAATAAAAAATATTGATTTCTATTTATGTATTTGAAATTGAGAGTAGTTGTTAGTTTCTATTTCATGTAAGGTGTGTTGTATGTATTTACAATTAAGAGTAGTGTAGTACAAAGTGTTTTGAGAAGTTATATAGAATAAAAGGGTGTGTACAAAAGGAAACAAGGAGTTTGTAGGGGGCAGATCATAACATGTCAATTATTTAACCAAATTGATATGGTATACCAGACATTAAATATCATATTTTTAAAAATCATCAATGTATACTATTGTCACCATCTAACGCTAATCATGACCAATGTGAAACCTACTATCCAATTTCTACTAACTTGAATCGTATTCATAATCTACCTATCTACTATTCATGGAAGGTTTAAGAAACCTTTCTTATAATTATATGAGAATGATAGTATTAATTAAAAAGAAATATGATTCCAATTTCATACAAAATTTAAACATAGCTATTAACTCATTACCCTTTCTATTTTATACAAATGATGGCCTCTAAATATCTATTTTACATTATTTAATGCTATCCAAGCCATATCAAATGAGCTCCTAGATGATCTACTAGAAGATGGTTGCAAATCTTAATCACATAATATGTAAAGATGGATAGAGGAATACATAGAGTTGAACATAGTAAAATAAGAAATTGAAAGATTTCGTTGAAATTATTCATTTATAAATTTCCTGAAAAGCTAATCATAGGTTTTTCTCTCCATTAGAACAATAGGGCCGTTTTGCTTATTTACAACACATAAGAGAGTAAGTTTGGGCTTATAATTGCTCTATTAGAAAATTAAAAGGTCATGGAAAATTTTCAAAATCTTCTCTATACTCACTCACTCTTTTTTAATCACTTACAACTTTTAATTCTTTTATCCCATACACTATTTCTCAAATGGATTTCATAAATTATCCCATTTTTTACTTATTAGATTACTTCAATCCTTACTTATCTAAATTTTCTATTTAAAATTGATTTTATTAAATAATTCATCGTTCCTTTACTATTTCACCCGCCTTCCTTTATTTAAAATTCATTGTTTCCCTTTTGAAATCTTCATCCTAGCATATAAAGACTAAAATAAACAAATAGTTTCTATTTAAATAAACTATTTAATTTGTTTAACATTTTTTAAATATTTTTATGAGATAAAATTCTAAAATTCTATTGAGGGTGTAACAACTATTGCATTTCAATGATAGTTTTCTAGTAAAAAATCAATGTTTTTTTTAATATACGACATTTTATCTTACCATGTAATATTACTCTCAAAGAGACAACATTAACTTTTTTTTATAAAGACATCAATGTTGTTTGACTTTTTAATGTTAGTTATACATTGTCAAAACTAATATATAATGACATAACTTTTTTTAAAAATATTTGATATTTATTTATATTTTTATAGTAATGTTTTTAAAGTAATATCGGGTGTTGCTAGCCCATTAAAATGCCAACATTCTTTTTTACACATTTATATTAATAGAAATGGCACTTGTGAAGAATCACTTAATGAACTTTAGTTATGCGATAAAAATTGGTAAAAACTTTACCTTAAAAGTTTGCACTTGGATAAATTACTTCCTTAGGTTTTGTTTAGTACAAATTTCCTCCTTTTAATTAAATTTTGCATCAAACTTTCTTACCTTACTTTTGGAAACAATGATGGAATTGAAATATCCAAATTTAGACTTCTTGAATATAATTTGTCTCTAATACAAACCTAAAGGGATGAAAAAGTTTCCCATAAATTATGTATTACATCAAATATAATTTAATTTTTTAAAATATTATTCTAATCATCCTCATGATATAAAAAATACATGTATCTTCAATTTTTAGGAATAACAATAGTAGCTATTTTATCAAACTCGCACACTCAATAGTTGAGATTAAGAAAAAAGGGAATTTTTTTTTTAAAAAAATTAGGTCTCATTTGAGACAATAAAATTTTCTTCTTTAACTAAGTATAAAGGTGTCAAAATGAATGAAGTGTAACATGTTAGTTTAGAATTAGTATAATTTTTTCTAACATGAAACTAGGACCAATACAAAAAATGATAATAATAGCCTCACCTAATAGAAAACTAAAACTAATTAATTCAAACTTATAAAGGATTAAAATTGATAATTATTAACTTATCAGGTTATTAGATCAGGCTATTAACCTAATAATATTAGTAAATAATAAATAATTAATTTATTAATATATGTGTATATATATCATAAAATTATAGCTTTAATATATACATTATTAAAATTATATACATGAGTAATATTAAATAATTTTTAATGTTAAAAATTAATGAATTTATATATTTAATATTGTCAACATAAATATTACATAAGTTTAACAAAATAAATAATTACATCAAAATTAAAAATAATAATAAAAAATATGAGAGAAATTTAAATTATTATCATAAAAACTAAAATGAAATAAAAATAATTACACAAAGTAATTATGATAACTAAACATACATAAAATAATTATCATAACTAAATAAATATATTAATTAGAATAGTAAATTATTACTATTACAATAAAATAGTAATATATTAGTATATATATATATATATATATATATATATATATATATATATATATATATATATATATATGTTGTAAATTTAATTAAAAAATATTTGAATACATTTTAGCTAATAGTGAAATTTCTTTATATTAGATCTTGTGATTTATATTTTACTAATTAGGGGATTTTTAACATTAAAAATTATTATACTTAATTTTTTTTATTATTGTAGTTAAATCTAACAACAACAGCAACAACAACAACAGCAACAACAACAACAACAACAACAACAACAACAATAATAATAATAATAATAATAATAATAATAATAATAATAATAATAATAATAATAAAGTATAACAAGTTGTAAAATATATTTAAAATTGTTTGATAAAAGTTGACTTGAAATTGAGATTGAAACTAATATAGTAGCAATTGACTTTAAAAAAAAAATAGTTTGACCTAAAATTAACTTCATCTATATAAATTTTGCTCAAATTTGCCCGTTTTGATAAGCTTAAGTAAGTATGAGTCTTAATAAATTTAAACATCTTAATTACGTTGAAATTTAATTATAAGATGATAAATAAAAATTAAATTAAAATTTAATGAGAAATCAACAATCAGCAATTGCAAGAAGGACATTAAAACCCTGGGTAGATGAAGAATTGATCATTGGTTCCAGCGTAGGTTGGGACTTGAGGTTAGCTTGCTATTACACAAATACGTACCCCTCGGATATAAATGTCGTTGTAGTATAGTGGTGAGTATTCCCGCCTGTCACGCGGGCGACCCGGGTTCGATCCCCGGCAACGGCGCATTTCACTTTTTGGATTTTCTTCCTGCCAGTTCCATTTTTTTGCACTGTAGTTCTGTTTTTCTTCCTCCCAGTTCCATTCATGGCTTTTGGTTATCGTTATTAATTTTGTTGACGGGAAAAAAATATATCAAAGAGAAAACTTTAAATTGGTATAAGATAATTTATCAGTTTACAACTGGACTTAATTTACACAAGTAATGCAGACCGCAGACAATAAGAATCTCTAGCACATTGACATTTCCCTATTGCAAACTTGAAGCCTAAATTTGCAGCTCACTATATTTTTCATATTCAAATTTACATCTTACAATTTGGAGGTTCCTCTTAATTCCTGTGATAGGATAGAAAATAGACAGAAAACGGGATAGAAATCGTTCAATAAATGAAATACTTAAAAGTTTTGAGTTATTTGAGAGTTATCCAACTTGAGTTATAAGTTTGCTAATACGAGTGATTTTTTTTTTTAAAAAAAAAAAGAATAAGAAAAAAATACTTAAAAAATCATAATCGAATTAATTTTTTGATTTTATGGATTTATTTGATATCCAAATTCATAATTATATCCCATAGGCATCATCTAATTTTCTCAAGTCATATGAGGAGAAAACTTCTTATATGTTTCTAAGAGGGTGTATTGTTCATCTCCGTACGTTTCTTATACGTTTCTAGGCATCATCCAGAATTCAGAACTTGAGTAGAAAAGATCATATTAAACCAGATGAAGTGTGCTGGGAATTGAAGTAAAATGTGTGTTAATAATAAGCAGAATGAGTTATAATGATAAGAAAAACAACATCAATAGGAAAAACATGACAACAAATATAATGACAGCGACTACATATGTGAAACCACCAAAATCCACTAGTTTCAGATACTACAGACAACACCTGATACAAGTTCACTTGGCAGTGCCATCCGGTTGGTTTGAAGAATTCGCTTCAGAAGGGTTGTTGAGCTCATCCCACGCTTCAATCCAAGCGACCATGGCATCCGCCAGTTTGTCGAAATAAGGATCAACCTTCCCAAGCTTCTCTTTGACATGCTTGAAGGGTTCAAGATAACATTGCTGAATCATGATGCATTCTTTTGGAGTGAACGGAGTGATCTCTACTTGATAGTGGATTTTTCCCCTTTTTCTTTTTTGACAAAAATGGTAAGATGGAGAGATTAATGTGACATACTAAAGTTGCTGGTAAAGAAAGGGATAACAAAATATCTTAACATTATATTAATATTATATAATTTATTAATATAATGTTTAACTTTAGACTAATGTTTTAACATTATATTAATATTATATAATTTATAATATTTAAATTATAATTTTTTATTATTTACAAACATTTAAGGTTATTCAATAATTATGTATAAATTTGTAACTTTTAATTTTAAGATTTATATTTTTTAATTTTCTTTTATTTATTATAATTCTTCGTAAATCTTTGTCAAGCTCTATGGCTTCATGGGATATGGGAATGGGATGAATTTCTTCTCCAAACATATAGCACGGAATAAGATAATATTTTATCTTCAATAATAGAACATGAGGCAAGAGAAAGCTAATTACTATTGTCTAATCCCATTGCCATCCTCTAAGCAAAGACCCACTCAAAAATTAGAACTAAATTCAATTAAATTGAAAGGCAACAGCTTAATTAGTTACATATATTAAAATTTTTATTTTTTAAATTTTAAGACATTAAAAATAATAGAAACTTGACAATTAATCTGACTATAGGTAGGTGTTATAATTGTAATGTGCAAAAACTTTTTGTAAATGCTCCTTCTTGAGATTAACAATGGGTTGCTTGCCTTACTGTGCCAAATGTGCGGCAAACCGGTCTTCCCTCCCAAACCCAAATGGTCACAAGTAACCTGGGGGCTCATCGACACAACCCATGAGTCGTACATTATGATAAAAGTATATATTATAAATATACAAATATCACGTATCACCAAAATTTAACTTTGTTTTATTTATCATATGAAGTATAGTATTTGATGTCTATATCACTCCTTTTGGTTATAAACTTGCCTTGTGAAGTTAAAAATTGAATCATACTTATTGAGTCATTAGTAAGCGTTATTAGATGTGTCCTTGCTTCTTAACGGCTAATGATTTACTTTGAATTCCATTAATTAAAAAAATTATAATTTATTCAGCTCATATTTCTCTGAGATAAGGCGCAACATGTGATTAAATACTTTATAAGTAGAGCATTGTTTTGATTAAGTTCGCGACCCTAAAATTAATAAACCTTTTGATTCTTACCAATCAAAGATATGTAATTTTGAACCGTAGTAACTTAATTCCAATCAAGAATTTCAGTGGAATGCTAAAAATTCTTGGAAGGATTTATTCGTTTGGAATGCCAAAAATTCTTGCAACGTTCTATTCTTGCGGTCTGTAGAAAGTCTACTTTTTTGAAATTCATGAAAGATTAAATTTGACATATACACCAAAATACAATGCTAAACATTGTGCTTAAACAAATATAAGTTTGGGCACCTTAGATTGTGTTGACATTAAATAGTAGATGCCAAAAAAAATATTAAATTTAATGAGAGATTACACGGATACTGAAACCCTTAAATTTTAATACTATGATGATTGAGAATCAATTATCGGTTAGAATTTTAGTGGAGGAGTGCAATTAGCTTTGCAGAATTACTTGACATAAATTATCATATTCTTTACTTAAAAACTCATATGGTTTTTGTAGTATAGTAACGAATATTTTTGCCTGTCACCCAAGCGACCTAGGTTTAATCCCCGGCGACCTAGGTTCAATCCATGGCAATGGTGTCATTTTTCTCATTTTTACATCAAACCACCTATTTAAAGCTTAATCCACACAAGTAATACTAACTGCACACAGGAGTCTCTGGGAGACATTGACATTTACTTGATCCAAACCTGAATCCTAACCTTTACATCAAACCACATATTTAAAGTTTAATCTACACAAGTAATACGGACTGCACACAGGAATCTCTGGAAGACATTGATATTTACTTGATACAAACCAGAGTCCTAACTCAAGAAAAAGTCTCTGCCTAACTCGATTGCTTTGCAGCTCACTCTCAGCCATCCGATTAACGATATGTTTGATATTCAAATTTGCATCTCGGAATTTGGGTGTTCAAAACTCTTCATCCCCATTGCATGAAACAGAAATATGCAACAATTGCACCTATTACCCAGAATTCATCACTTGAATAGAAAATATCGTATTCAACAATTGTTGCATATTTCTTTCATCCTATCGATGGGGATGAAAGAGTTATGCACCTCCAAATTCTAAAATGCAAATTTGAAGATCAGACATATCATTAGTCACAATGAAATGTGCTGGGAATTGAAGTAAAATATGCATTAATAATAACCAGAATGAATCATAAACATATAATGATAAAAACAACAGCATCAATAGAAAAATCGTGACAATAAATATAATGACAGCAATTATATATGCGAAACAACCAAGAAACTACTAGTACTCGAGACTGCAGACAGCAACTAATTGAACTTCACTTGGCAGTGCCATTAACTTGGTTTGAAGAATTGGCTTCAGATGGGTTGTTAAGCTCATCCCAAGCTTCAATCCAAGTGACCATGGCGTCTGCGAGTTTGTCGAAATAGGGATCCACCTTCCCAAGCTTCTCGCTGACCTGCTTGGAGAGTTCAAGGTAACATTGTTGAACCGTGATGCATTCTTTTGGAAGGACGGCAGCCTGGAAGAATGGAATGATCTCTTCTTGCCAGTAGATACCCTTATACTCCTTTTTGAGATTCACAAATGGGTTGCTTGCTTTACTGTGCCATATGTATGGCAAACCAGTCTTGACTCCCAGACCCAAATGGTCACAAATAACCTGCGGGTTCAATGATACAACATATGAGTCGCCAGTTATGATGGGAACGTTAGGTTTATTGAAAATAAAACAGAAATCGCTAGAAGCTAGATAATCTATTTACAATAATCTCCATCTGTTGTCCAAAGAAAATTTGATCTTGCGACAAGGATGGTTGAATATCCTGAAGGATTCCAGCAATTAAACATAACTGGTAAGGAATCAAAACTGAAGGGGGAAAACATGCATACGAGTTTTCCTTCCCGAAAGAGGGAAGACTGAGGCTAAGTGATTACTGAAGTAATCAACCGAAGTTTTCAAATATCATCGCCATAAAGTACAAACCAAATGATAAAGATCTAGAAACAATTCTTGGTTGGATGGTTATTTTACAAGAATGGACACGTAATTATCAGTATACCTTCACACACCAGCCAGCCCACATGTCATCATATCGTCCAATAGGCTGGCCATCACCCATCAGTCCAAAGTACATTGCAGGTCCGATGAGCTCACGATTGAATGCCAGATTCATACCACACATGGGGAACAATGTTCCTTTTGGCACAGTCAAAACCGCATCAACATACCTGAAACTTAAAAGGAAGAATCCGATAAATTAACCCAAAACCATCAGTATTAATGATTTTTCTAGATCAGTATTAGCATATATGAATCATTTGTCCCAATGAAGGAACTGCATACCTTGTGTTTCTCTCTAGAGGCTTGACAAGCTGTGTTGGAGCATCATAATCAGGAATATTGAGCCAGAGGCCATGAGAAACAGCAGTGGGGACGCCCTCACGGAGACTAAAAGGGTATCCACGGACAAAATCAGCACCTTCTCTGTATGGGTCATAGAGAGTATTGAAGAAAAATGGAGTGGACGGAGAAAGGAGATTCTTAATGTGCTGCTCAAGCGCATTGATATCTTTGCCAGATGGATCTTTAGCAACCTTCAAATGAACATAGAAAATCATAAGATTTTCATAGCACAGAAAATGAAATGTGCCTTAAAAGGAAGAATGTATGACTGTAGGAGAGGTCAAACCACCTATAGTTGGCAGTTTGTACTTTCTTTTATACCAAATTACCAATCCAACCAGCGTCAATAATTAAATCCTTAGTTGGTTTTGTTCCTTAGCTTTAAATGCCAACTAAAATACAGAATAGTACCCATAACTAGAACTAATAATTTCAACCTAGTAAAATCCACAGAATTCATTTGACATGCATCGATTTCATAGTGAAAATCTAACTGTTCACCCATATGAGTTGTAAAACAAAAAATTATACTCACCAAATTCACCACGAATGTAATTCAAACTCTAACAAAAGAAATAGCTCATAAAAATATGAGAGGAAGTAAGATCTAAAATAATAGTTTCATTTTCTGCTTCATAACTAGAGCGCAAAGCTGTAACCTTTGAATCCATATGAACAGCAAATGTCCTTCGTCAGATCCCTGATTATGAATGGATACTATGAAATCAATTGAGCAAGTTAGTGCTCAGCTTGACTCAATTCCGATGTCTCAATACCAACAGACAGCATTCAAGTTACAATTAAGTTCCTCTGCTTGTGAAATCAAATAAGCTTAATATAGGTAAATCTTCAAACCTCACACGGAAACAAACTCACTGTAGTTCATATCTGCAATTTTTCAAACATTAAGAACGATATCTACTCTAACTCAGTGCTTTCAACTTTCCAAAGCAAATTCAGTAAATTTTAGTATCAACTCCCCCATTTTTTTCACCCAGCAATAGAAACCACAGGAAAAAGGAAGGTAACTTAATTCAAGTTCAAATGAAGAACTTACGAAGCAATCATCATCAATAGTATAGATATACTTCTTCTTAGAAACCATGTAGCCAAAGCATCGGCAAGCAGAATCCTTGAAGGAAATGCAAGATGCCTTGGGACCGAGAATCCTGTTGATGTCATTCCGGTTGTAGAGCTCGTAATCGAAGCCTTCTGGGACCTTGATTGTCTTTGATGGATCGCCATCTTGGACTATGATCAAGTGGTAAGGCTGAAAAAAAGGCCTCCACATCTCCAAGAAATCGAGATTTCGGATGGTAGGGATCACGATGTCAAGCTCGTCTTTCAGCAGAGGAACGGGTTTGTGGGAAGTTTCTGCCATTGGAGAGCAGAAGAGGGAGCAGCAGAAGAAGCTCAAAAGATGCAGACTTCGACTGGGAGAGAGTTGAAGGTGTTATGTGTGCGGGACTCTAGGCTTTTTTCACAGTTCATTTATAATTTTATAGGCAAAGACATCTTTAGTTTCAAATTTTTAATTTAAATTAATTTATGGGCAAACCACCAATTCAATCCTTCAACGGTAAAAATTGCATTAAAAGTATATTTTAAATTAAGTAAGTAATTTTTTTATTTTTTACAACAAATCGCCATCATATCATTACTTTAACCATTACTTTAAATATAAAAGAAATAGTAGAATGAATTTGATATAAAATTAGAAAAAAATACAACTTAATGTAAAATATACTTTCACAAGAAATTTAAAACTTGATGTAATCTTTATATTTTAAAAACTAAAAGATGATTTAAACTTAATTTAATTTACTTATATTGTAGTTACTGTTTTTTTCCTTTTACTGGTTTAAAGAATCTAATCTATTTCAATAACAAATGAACAATCACGATTATCGTTATGTAAACTGCCAAATAGGAAAAAATATTTTGTTTATTTAGGTTATTTATGGGAAAGTCTTATACTTAATTTGGCAATTTGGCAATATATGAATGGATTTTTTTTACAACTATCTATTCCATTTGAAAACTCTTACAACTAATCTTTAATTAAATCAATAATTTTTCTATTAAATATAAATTTTAAATTAGAAATAGTAAATTTTAGAGTGTTCCACAACAAAGTTATTTTAAAATGTCATTGCCTAATGTTATTATTGTTATATTATGTTTATTTTAAATTAGAAAAATAAGAAAAAAAAAGGCAAAAATAACAATAATTTTTTATGTTTACACTAAGGATATCCCACACTTTTTTAATTTGAGAGATAAAAGTAGAAAATGATAAAGCCCCTAAACCTTAAATTTTAAATTCTAAATCAATAGTTTTTATATGATGTATAAATTTTAAATTAGAAATAGTAAATTTTAGAGTGTTCCACAATAACGTTATTTTAAAAGGTCACTGCCCAATGTTATTATTGATATATTATGATTTATTTAAAATTAGAAAAATAAGAAAAAGTCGGTGAAAATAAAGGATTATTTTTTTTTAAGTTTACACTTTGGTATCTCCCACTTTTTAAATTTGAGGAACAAGAACAGTACGATAAACTTCTTCCAATAAATGGGATTTAGGAATTGAATTTACGATCTTTTCTAAATTTTAAATAATTTGGAACTCAATTTACTTCAATTGAACTACTTAATTATTAGTAATAAAGGATTATTTTTAAAACAACACTTTTTGATAATACAGAAATTGACTAATATTTTATCTAATCTCTCAACTGTCTTTCATGGGCACAAACTAAACATAAATCATTTATAATATCTTTGTTAAAGAATCCAATTCATTAGTAGAGGTGCAAGTAAGGTAGACAATTTATTAGGGACCTACGATTTAATTTGTTTAAAATTTAATTTAATTTAATTTGTTTATCTAAATAAGTTAAATTTAGATTAATAAATTAATTTATTTAAATAAATAAGTCAGACTTTTTTTTAAATTCAACCTAGAGGCATATGAAGCCAACCTATTTAATTATAAATGTATTTATAAATAATATAATATAATATATATTATACATACAAATAATATAAATATTTTGATAAATAAACACACACACGTAGATATATGTATTTAGGTCATTAGACAATTTTAGGTTTTAAAAAAAATTTAATCTATTAGCAAATTGAAAAACCTACTTATATAAAAAGATTTACAAATAAGTTAACAGATCTAATTAAATTTTTTTAACAAGTAAAGCCGAATTTAATTTTTAACTTTATATAAATTAATGAATCAAATTCATGTCAATAGTTTAGAAAACAAACTTTGCTTATTTAAGGTAAAGTTTAATTCGACCTAATCTAATTGTGCCTCTAATTATTAGTGGAAAAATATATAAATAGAAAAAGAAAATGGCAAATGATTAAGAAGAGATTTGAACTTTCCCCCTCAAAAGTAATGCTGTTAAATTCAATCCGACTTAATCAGTTGATTAAAGCAGGATCCACGATGCAAGGTAAATCGGGCACGTATACGAGTTCAAAATCGGCTAAATTTCGGATTTACCCGTTGAAACCCGAACAAAAACTAGATCGAGCGCTAGCGTAGTTCGTGGTTTTAAACCAACCACTGGCCCGGTTCAAGATTCTATAAAAATGCTGCTGGAAATGAGAGGGAAGGGCCCAGAGACCTTGCGCTTAAAGTGTGAGCACCCAACCACCTGGCCAAATCATATCCTTACTATTTAATGTGCAGATAATATAATTATTATATATTTGCACACTTTCTTTGTATATTATATTAATTTGATTTCTAACTTTAAATAATTATAATATCATATATGATCATTTTTAATTAAAATTTTTATCATATAATTAATTTAATTAATCTAACTTATTTTAAAATATGTATTGATTTGATTTAATTTTATATTATGAAAGTTATTATATTTAACAGTAGTGAAAATAATAGGCTTATTTTTGCACAATTATGACATAGACTTTTAAATAAATAAGTCTATAACTTCTCACAAATTATTTGAATTTCACGCCATTAATTTAATCTTGATGACCTAAAAATATTTATAAATGATATGATATAATAGACTTTTTTATAATACATATTTATAAATATAAAAATATTTCAACCAATTTGATAATTCAATTTAATTAATTAAATCGACTCAACATTTACCTAATTATTTTACTGAATCAATAGCAACATTGCTCAAAACCCAAAATTGATATTTTGAAATTTGATTCAGTCATTAACCCAGTAAAATGATCAAATTAAGGTTGAATTAGTTCAACTAATCAAACTAAATTGTTAAATCTCGATCAATGTATTTATATATATATAATTATATGTTATATATGTATATAAAAAATTAAATCCACTTGTATTGTACAAGTTTTTTTATATAAACATAACAAATAAACTTTAATTTTATTAGAATTATAATTATCTAAAATAATTTTAATATTATGAAAATAATACTAAAACTATACTTTATTTCAATTTATTAAAAATTCAAATTTTTTATTATAAATATAAAAAACATTTACTAAATAAGAAAGATTTAGTATTATATTGAATAAAATACAAATATTTAATATATATTATTCATAAAAAAATATTCCGATGAAACTATATATGGAAAACATAAAATAATATGCCTAACGCATAAATAATTTTTCTTTGGTGCTAGTCGCGCAAGTATAATGAAATAGGAGTCGACATCTTGGGTGGCAGTGTAAATAGTGAATGCAGGGTTTTATGTTTGAGACTCGGGGCATGGCATTTTACCATTTTAAAACGTAGGGTTTCGTGTTTAAGATTTGTGAAATGACATTTTATATTTTAAAATGACATGGAATTGAGAACTTACTCAAGTCTGGCCACATATCTTGAACAAATTTATTGATTCAACAATGGTTTTGAACAGTTTAAAACAATTTAATCCTTCATTTAAATTTCAGACTTCACTTGAGTCGGACCAAAATTCAATTTACAGTTTGATCGATTGAGGGGACCGATCCTGCTTTTTTTCTTAATCGTAGACAAGTCAATAATCTTAAAATCTGCCTATAAGCTGTTTAAGCAATCTCTCAAGATGAGATGGAAATTTGGATAAATCTATCATATTCGTTAGATCAAGTTTTGCTGTTAAGTAGTCAGCTGTTGAAATTAATTGTGCATCTTATCGGGTTTCAAGGTTGCCTTCTTGAGTGTTAGTGTCAGGATAAACCTACTTTGATTGCTCGTGTGGTGGTGCTATGTTTCTTTATGGTACAATGTTGTTTTTCAAAACACTGATTAAATCTTCCTCTTTTGGAGTAAAAAGAAGTGAAAAGAAAAATATAAAATAAATTATTATATATGCCTATGCAATAATAAATACAAATATAGAAAAACAAAAAAAAATTAGGAAGAAAGAGTATATATTACAAAAATATAATGTAACAAGTTTTTAACCCATTTTTTTTAATCTTTTTGCCAGAAGAAGGTTTAGAAGTCGGATATGTTTCCACTCCGATCATATCATCCATTTCTTTTTTTTTTTTTAATGAAAAAATGATTAACTAGTTGATGCACACGTACAAAAATTATAGATTAAACTTGAGTATTGCACAAGATATAAAATTTTCTGAAAATATTAGTTAAATTAAGGCCTCTATAATAATACTTATAAATTACTTAATTTTTTAAAATTATTGAAAATAAAAATTAAATATAAAATATAAATAATCAAAGATAATGAATTTTTCTAATTAAACTAATTCAAAGAATTTAAAATTTATCGAACAACACGTAACTCACGCATCACTAATCCCGGAGGGTTGCTGAACAAAATTCTTGAATGAACGTGATCATATGAGTAATGAGTACCGTGAACGGAAATTAAAGAGACAAAGAAACTTAAAAAATTATAGAATCAATTATCAAATTGATCCTAAAAAATATAAGTTATATTAAATTTTTTTTAGAAATTTATTTTACATCAATTAACTAAAATTTTAAAAAAATTAATGTAACATCACCTTTCAAGAATAAATTTAGTGTAAAACTTAAATACTTGCATATTTATATAATATAAAAGAATTTTTTTAACAAAATTTAATATAACTTATATTTTTCAAGGGATTAATTTGATGGTTTACCCGAAATTGTATTAAGCATTAATCATGTGGGGGAGAGGGTTAGTTATTATGCATTGTGTTGGCATTGCCAAAGATAAGCAAACAAATAACTTATTAGGTTTAACAACTAAAAATAAGAAAAAGAAATATTTGTGGCATTGCTTTTAGAAAATGATTTGAGAGTCAGATGGCATCTCACTTTCACTTTAATTATGACCAAAAAAAAAAAACTTTCACTTTAATTTGCACCTACAAAAGCATATAATAGGCACATTCCAAGCTGCCAGCAACTTCACACCAATTTTCTTTCCCATTTCGTCCGCCTTCAATTATGTCTCTCTCTCAAGCAGTGTTTCAAAATCAAAACAGGCCCGCAAGTTAAGTGGGTTCGTTCTTGGATAATCCAATTCAACGAGATTTTTAATTTCATTAAATGTGTAAGTTAAGTTGTGTTTATTTTTCTTAATGATAAGAATGTTTAAATTATTAGACACATATACATAAAGATTTTATTTGGTAATTTGCTAATTTCATTAACAATTAACTATTAGTTGATAATTGATTTAATTAATAATATTAATTATTTAAATTAAAATATTTAATAAAATAAATTATTTATTGTTAGTTATTTATATATAAAATAATATATAAATGCATTGATATATTTTATAATTTATTTGAGTATATATACATATGTGTGTATGTGTATATATATATTAAATATATATGTATAAATTAATTTTATTAATTTTTACTTTTAATATAAAAAGAATTTAAATTCATTTAATAATTATATAACAAAATATTTAACATATTATAATAAATATTTTGTTCAAATATTAATATTATTATGTAAATTTAATTATTAAAAGTTAAATAATTTTTTATAAAGAATTGTTTTATTAGAGTATATACTACGCAATATTACATGCTGAGAGTATAGAGTTAAATGCCTCTCGTTAGCACTTTTAACAGAATAATAAACGGAAATAATTATTATTGTGGATTGCTAATTTTCACATATAGAGGTTAATAACCTTCATTTTTTTTATTTGAACAAAAAATTCAGATTACAAATTCAAAGGTAATAAAATAATAAAATGTATTTAAGTAATTTAAATGAAGGAAATATTAATTTAAAGTATTTAAGCTAACTACACTTATTCTTTCTCATTTTCATAATAAATGCATTATTCATTATATTTAAATGAAGTTATTGGAAGTGATGATAAATTGATTTTAATATCTTTTATTATTTAAATTTTCATTATCAACCAAACAATTTCAAGCATAGTTTTCAAAAAAATCATAAAAAATAATTTCTAAAAAAACTCAATTTCCTACGATAATTTGCTTCTTATAAAAATCAAATCAAAGATGAAGCAATGTTAAGAATTGGGATGGAAGCGATCCTAAATTTAGGAAATTTAAAAAATCTTAAATATTTTTAAAAAATTATATTTAACCCCTCAAAAATTAAAAAAATTTCATATAAATTTTAATAAACTCTATTTCAACACCTTTAACAATTTTTCTCTAACTTTACCCTAGATAAAATAATCCCTAAAAGTTTGAAATAGCCTAAGTAATGGAAATATGATTAAACTACATTCCTTTCCCTCAACTATGGTGTTGGAATTTTTTATATGGTGAGTAACTATTAATTTGTAATTTTAATTTAATAAAATTAATTAATTAAAATTTAGTCCAATTATGAAACAAGCATAATGTCCAATTTAAAATTGTGATTTAATAAGGTATAAGCTTGACATATTTATGAGTTAGTGTGATTTGATAGCCTAAGATAATCTTTTTATGTGGAGGACATTAGGTTTACTCAATAAAAGAAATATATGGCTAGCTAGATTTCCTTTTCATTTCTTCTACACATGATTTTTTCTTATTAAGAGTCACCACTAAAGAGAAGAGTAAAAAGGAAGACATAGATTACATCAATCTATTAGCTTCCACATAGATTACATCAGTTTATTAGCTTTCATTCAATTTAGGTCTTGTTTGAATAAATACCTTAAATAAGAGCTTCTATTATATGGACTTTTTTATAAGTTCTATTACTATAAATGCTATCTAAAATAAGTTAATTTGCATCTAGATGAACACTTTAATAAGAGCTTATAATTGAAGTTTATTTATTTGTATATACAACTACCAAAGCACTTATAATTATAAAAAAAATATAAAGAATAATAATAAATACTTATTATTATAAAATTTTAAATAAATAAAAATATGTGAATTGTTATATTTTTTTATTATCATAATAGTATTTATGATTAATGACAATGAACGGGGATAAATAATAATCAATAGTGATTAATGGTAGTAGTTAGTAGTCAATAATGGTAGCAAATGATGATCAACAATAGGGGTAGGGGTAGTGGCAATAGGATAATGGTCAATAAAGATGAGTATTAAAAATAATAATTAACAATAGTAAGTAATAGTAGTAAGTAATCAATAATAATAGAAAGAGGTAGGTAATAATCAATAATGATAAGTGATAATAGATAATAGTTAATAATAATAGGTGAGGGTAATGATAAGTGGTGGTCAACCACAATAATTGGTGATAGTAAATAGTTAACAATAATGAATAATGATAGGCAATGACTAACAATTGTGTATAGTGGTAGTTAATTGTAAACAATGGTGGATGAGAATGGTAATTAATAGTGGATAAAAGTCAATGGTAAAATGTGATTGTAGGTAGAGATCAGTAATGGCAGTAAGATTTTAAAGGAAAAGTAGGTAAAATAGTCTTTTTATATCATTAGAATACTCTTATATAAGTACTTATTCTAGTAGATAAAGTCAAATAAATTATAAATGAGCTTAACCAAATGGAGCCTTAATCATGGTTATGATACTAGGCACACATATATGAATTTTTATATACACAATTTTCTAGTTTCTCATACATGTGACCTTAGAATGAAATTCTAACATGTAGCCATGTAGGCATACTTATAAGTTTTTGAAAATTGGTTTAAACCTTCTTTTTTGTTAATAGTGTTATTTCTTATTTGGTATAATAATTAGAAATTAGAATAAAAAATTATAAGTCAAATAATTAATTACTACCATTTTAAATGTATTTAGTTATACTTTTGAAAGTTTCCAATGATTAATTAAAGACAATAACTTGATTGGATAATAAGCTACTTCAAGTAGCTTATTTTTTAATCATGATTATAGAAAGAGTGTCACAACCTTCATTTAGCTAGGAATGGCATGAGATCCAATTTACTAACTTTCACCGACCTGTCTTAGAACCATTGAAATAAACTCAAGTCCATTAATGGGTTTGTAAATCCATTCAAAAAAATGGACTAGAACTCATAGAAAAGTAAATATGTTTAAATATGGGCTTAAAAAGAGCATATTTCAAAAAAATTATAAAGAAATTATATTATTAATTTAAATATAATAAAATAATAAAAAAGTATTTAAGTAACTTAAATGAAGGAAATATTAATTTAAAATACTTAAACTAATTACATTTATTCTCTATTATCTACATAATAAATGTATTATTCATTATATTTTATTAAAATTATTGGTGGTAGTGGCAGCAAATTAACTTTAATATCCTTTATTTTATCAATCAAACAGCTTCAAGTACATATAAAAAATATAATTTCTAGGAAACTCAATTTCCTACAATAATTTCCTTGTTATAAAAACCAAATTAAAGATAAAGCAATGTTAAAGTTTAAGATAGGAGCTGCCTTAAATATAGAAACTTTAAAAACATCTTAAATCTTTTTTAAAAAATTATATTCAACCTCCCAAAATTAAAAAATTTCATATAGATTTTTAATAAATTCTATTTCAACACCCTTAATAATTTTCCCCTAAATTCACCTCTGAATGAAATAATCCCTAGAAGTTTAAAATAGCATAAGTAATAGAAATATGGTTAAATTACTATATTTACCCTTGGCTATAGTATTAGAATTTTTCATATGGTGAACAAATATTAATTTGTAATTTTAATTTAATAAAATTAATTAATTAAAATTTAGTTTAATTGTGGGACAAGCATAAGGTCCAATTTAAAATTTTGATATAATAAGGTATAGGCTTGACATATTTATGAGTTAGTGTGATTTAATAACCTAAGATAATCTTTTTATGAAAAAAATATTAGGTTTACTCAATAAAAGAAATATACAGTTGGCTAGGTTTACTCTTCATTTCTTTTACACATAATTTTTACCCATTGAGAGCCATCATTAAAAAGAAGAGTGAAAGGGAAGATATAGATTACATCAATTCATTAGCTTTTACTTAATTTAAATCCTGATTGGATAAATAGCTTAAATAGGAGCTTGAATTATATAAGTTTTTTTATAAGTTCCATTACTATAAGTGCTATATGAAATATGTTAATTTGCACTTAGATAAACACTTTAATAAGAATTTATAATTGAAGTTTGTTTATTTGTATATAACTATTAAAGCACTTATAATTATTAAAAAAATAAAAAGAATAATGATAAATAATAAAATTTTAAATAAATAAAAATATGCTTATTATTATATTTTATATTATCATAATAGTATTTATGATAAATGATTATTAACAATAGTTGGTGGGAGTGGATAGTGGTTAATGGTGATTAAAGGTAATGGTTAGTAGTCAATGATTATGGATGGTAACAAATGATAATTAACAATGGGAAATGGTAGAAGTAGGTAGTGAGCCAATTGTCAACAATAGTGAATAGTAAAAAAATGATTAACAATAATAAATAGTGGTGGTGAGTGATTAGTAATAGTAGATAAAGGTAAGTGATAATTAATGATTATTGGTGATAAAGGTAGTGATCAATGGCAACAAGTGCGAGTAGTGATGGGAGTGGTCAATCATAATAAATGGTGGTAATAAATATGGCAAATAATAATGAATTATGGTGGGTGGCATTTAACAATTATGGGTAATAATAAGTAATAGTTAATAATTATGGATTAGAAACTTAGAGTGATAGGTAATGGTGGATGAAAATTAGTGATATTAGGTTAAAGTGGATAATGGTAATAAAGCTTTAATAGAAAAATAGATAAAATAATCTTTTCATATCATTAAAATATTCCCATATAAGTACTTTTTTCAATAGATAAACTCAAACAAATTATAAATAAGCTTAACTAAATAAGGCTTTAATCATGGTTGTTATATCAAGTACCCAAATATGAATTTATATATAAATAATTTTCTAACTTTTTGTACATGTAATCTTGGAATGAAACTCTAACATGTAGGCCTGCCCATAAGTTTTCAAAAATTGGTTCAAACTTTCTCTTTTGTTAATAATGTTATTACTTATTTGATCTAACAATTAAAAATTATGATTAGTAATTATAGGTCAGATAATTGATTACCACCTTTTTAAATATGTTTAGTTTCCCTTTTTAAAGTTTTGAATAATTAATCAAAGATAATAACTCGATTAGATCTAAAATTATTTAAAGTAGCTTATTTTCTAATCATAATTATAGAATAGTGTCATGACTCTCTTTTAGTTGTGATTGACATGTAATCTAATCTATTAATTTCCATTAACTTGTCCTAGAGCCATTGAAAATGAATTCAAGTTTGTTGATAAGTTTGTTAGTTCGCTAAAAAAATACGAATTAAAACTCATAAAAAATGGATCTATTTAAATATGAGCCTAAAGTAGTCCATTTCACCAAGTCTACGATCTATAGATAGATTTGCATTCTTTTATATTTTTTTAACCTTCAAAGTAAACTAATATATTATACAAATCTTAACTTAACAGATCTAATACTCATTCTTAAACTCAATTCTTTATCATTCAAATCAATTCATTTTAAATAAATTATTTTTAAGTTAATAATTTTATTTTTAAATTAATAACTTCAAAGTTAATTAAATTTTATTATAATTTATTTAGTCTTGAATTATTGGTATAAATTAAAAATGTATTAAATATGTGATTTTTGAATTCATAAATTTTATTTTAAGTTTAAAATTATTTTTTTTAAAAAATTTATGATTTGCAAACTTTAGAACTTGAAATTCCATTAAGAGAGTCCATAATTTTTACAAATCAAACCTAATCAAGTTCATTTATAGCTAATACACCAATAGATTAAATAAGTTTGTTTAATAGCTATAGCCTATCCTAATTAAAAACATTACTTAAACACTTAAAACATGATTTTCTAATAATAATTAGTCCTAAAGTTTATATTACAAATATTAATAATCATCATAATTAATTTCTATACAAAGGAAAGTTATACTTGCATTAAATTCTTAACACTTTCCAAAAATAAGTTAGTTTAACTATCACCCTTAAAAAAAGTCCTTGTCATTTATAATTCCTACCCAAACACCTTCCTATTAAAAATCAAGGTTTATTAAGAAAAGGTCTAGGATATACATATCTAATAATACATAAAATCTCCATTTACTATCCATATCCATGCCAGAAAGAATTGTAATGGATTTGCCTTTACTATAGTGGTGGCAACGATGTGTTAACCTATAAATATATAAATTTAAACATAGAGGAGGTAAGTTTAGGACTTAATGATCAAACATTCTAAATGAAATAAAGTAAACACAAGTAAGGTGTCATTGACTAAATTAATTTCATTTAACCCTAATTCATTTCCATATATTTAATAAATGAAAAATTATTAATGATATTACAACATCTACATGAGCATGATGCTTTCATTTCCGTAATCCATATAATTTAACCATAGCATTTCAACACCAATCAATAAAGCGTAAAAAAAAGGAAAGTAAGTAAATCTCTTTGTAACTCCCTTCATCCTTATCCCTTTTAAGCATTTAAGAAATCTATTATACATGTTATAAGAGTCATCAATCCATCCCCATCTTAATTCTCATGTATAAAGAATGTCAGTAAATCTTATCCATCACATTAATTCATAAGCTACAGTACCACCATGCATCTTTGCATAGCCTCATCACACTCATTTATCATTTCATACGAATATACATACTCATATTGTAATGGTTGTAAAGTGAACTAATGCTTTTAAAATTCTTAAAATAGGCAAAATTGGAAAGGGAATAGGATGTAATCATTTGCCTAATCAATTTAAGCTTGGTAGGGAGTTTTTAGCCTAGCCTAATCAATTAGTACACCTTTTCTATTAGTTTAATCAATTAGTCCATGAAATTTTATAAATTTCTTGCTAAAAATACAATTCATTGATAGGAATTTCATTTTAGAACTTATCCTTCATGCAAGTTCAAGGTCTTCAACCACCATAAAAGATCAAAACCATCTCATATATATATATATATATATATTAAATTTAACAAAAAAATTCATATCAAACATCATTCCATAATATATAATCCTCAAATTAGCAATTATAAAGAAAATATAACTTAAGTTAGTCAAAATTATTAAATTTATACAAAATTGATTAGAATATTCATTTGTAAATATTACAAAAGGCAAGAGGTGGTAGAAATGAGAATTGGCTTACCTTAAAACATTCACAAATAAGAATTTGAGGTTAAGGTATCAAATTTTCATCAAAAACTAAAATCTCAAATCATTCATAATCCAAAGAGAAAAGAGAGAAAGGAAGTTTTAAAAAGATTAATGGATGTGATTATCTACCCTCTTTAAATTGAATAGAAGATGAGGAGTTAGAGAATATTAGTAACTTTTCTTGCAATGTAAGGGAAAGGAAGTTGAGGAAAATGTGTGGTGTTTTTTATGAAAGACAACAAGTCTTATGGGTAAAATGGGAAATAAGCTCTCAAAATCTCCTTTGTACCCATATACTCCTCTTTAATCAAATTTTACTTTAAAATACCTCCACTATATGAATTATCAATTCTTCTATGCAAAAAAAAATTATTTATAAAATTATTTTAATTAATTAATTATTTTTACATGCAATATTTCGAATTTGACAAATATAACGAAGACAAATTTTATATTTTATACATATATTAGCTTTTTTTTTATTCTTTTACATTCACTACCGTTCTTCTAACAATATAAATTTAAATTTTATACTTATACAAACCTTATTTCTTTATTTTAAATTTAAGAATGACTTGTGAGAATTTAAAATGTAACTATCTATAATCAGTGAATATCAAAATAAATATAAATCTCATTTTAGTTAAAAAATCAAACTTTCTCATTTATTTAAAATAATTTAAATAAATAAGAATATGTATAAATAAAATAATACATATTATTTAATTAAACTAATAACATATATTAAATAATATATTACATATCTTTTTAAAAATAATGTTAAAATGATTAGAAAATTGATGATTTTGTTAAATATCTATATTATATTTCATTTTTAGAAAAGTGATCATTTTGTATATCATCAAAATAAGAACAAATTATGTATAATCAATTATTTTTAATTATTATTTAATAAATAAATTAATTTATAATTTATTGACTCAGCTAATAAGATATAATTTTGCACGCTAGCTTGTTTGTAAAAAACACACTAAGTTGATGAATTCTGCATAATTATAATAGCTTATAGCTTTCAAATTTTTATTAAATTTAGGATAGTTTCTCTATACCTAAATTATAATTATTGATATTAATACCCTAAGTGATAAGTTAATGAAATAATGACACGTTACTTGTGTAAAAGAAGTTTTTAGATTAATTATTTTTTTATAAACTTTTTAAATCAGACCTTAAATTTATTTTAATTTTATTTTAGCATTAAATATTGTTAATAAATTAATATTTAAATAAAAATAAGGCCAAAAATTTTTTATACAAATTTAAAAATTTCTTACTTCAAAATTTTCATTTTCTCTCTCTCTCTTTTTGATTCACACACATATATTTCTAATTAATATTGGTATTTAACCTTAAAAGTATATAATAAAATTATTATTTTATTATATAAAATAAAATATTGGTTATTATAAAAAATTAATAAAAAACTACTACTCATTATTTAGAAGTTGCATAAAATAAAAAAATTACTTTCATTATTTAAAATCACTCATTTATATTAAAACAAATATATATATAACTTGATACTTCTACATTAAATGAATAAAATTATTATTTATACAAAAAAATTGAAAAAAACTATATACTATTTTTTAAATACTTTATTTTAACCATTTTGTTAACAACATTTTTTAACACTAAAATTTTTGCTTGTTGTAAATTTGTTGAAAAAATATTGTTATATACAATGTAATAGAATAATATTTAAACTTTAATATACTATGTCCAAATAGTTTTAGAATTTTTATATTTTAACTAATCAACTTTTTTAATTGAAATCATGCTATTATTATTTTTAATATTATAAAATATTTTTCAATTTTTTCTTTTAAATTATTTAGGTTTATATATAAAATCAAATAATTCTAAGAAATTTTTAGTAAAGAACCAACATACATACACATGTACTTATTTATGTATGTATATTCAAATATATTTCATCTAAAATTAGAAACCAAAAAATATAGATAATTTGTTATTATAATTTTAACCTAATATGATTAGCCTATTTTTGAACTTAATACATTAAACCATTAGTTGCATTTTCTTTCTTGATATTAATCTATGTTTTCTTTATAATTTTACACATTATAAAGAGAAAATAATTTCATCTCATTTATTTTTTTTATTTTATTTTATATTAAATTAATAATAATAATAAATTAAATTCATAAAATAAATATTTTATTTAAAAATCATAGTCTGTATATTGTAAAAGTTTATATTTAGTATAATTTATTAGATGAGAAAAGTAAAAAGACATATACATATTATATTTCTAAGTGTATGCATAATACTTTAATTTTCAAATAAAACTTATTTAACATATTTTAAAAAGTTTAGAAGATTTAATTCTAGATACATGCCAAAAAAATAATATGTATGAATATTATTTCTTTTAAAAGTATCATTAAATATTAAAATTTTAATTTAAAATAATATGTATAAGTATCATTTCTTTCAAAAGTATCAATGGATAATAAACTTTTAATTGAAAATAATACTAAATTTTATTACTAAATTGAGTATTTTAAAAAAATTTATTGTGTATTAATGTGTAAGATATAAATGAGGGATATTATTTAAAAAGAAAAGAGAAAAAGAAATAAAAAATAGGTTACAAAGTAAAAGTTTAATTTTTTATTTTATTAACTATTACTTATAATTTATATTTTTATAATGATTATGTGGTAATTTTTTTGAAAGCATTTTAATTTTGAAAGCTTTAAATTACCATATATTATAAATAAACTTAAGTTAATAATCATTAAATTAGATTTATTATATAGTGAAGAAGTGTAAAAATATACATATAAATTAATATCGATAATTTACTCAAATTACTTATTTTAAATTATTAGTTGATCTAAAATTAAAGGAAAATATATAGTTCCAAGTAGAAATATTATATCATTAATTCTTTATCTATTAAACAAGTCTCATAATTATAAATCTTAACCATTCATTTTTACATCATTGAAGTCTAACAATTCTTATTTTACACAAAATTAAGGTATTAATATTCAAATTTTTAGTTTAGATATATTAGAATTATTCTTAAATTTATCTCTTTTTTCTTTTAATTAAATAATAATTTTTATCTTTATTACACGCACATGGATGACCTATGTTCATTATTTCAATATGAATATTTAAAAAAAGTAAGTAAATAAATACATGATTTCATAAAATATAATTAATTAAAATATAGATAATTATATTCTTATATTAAATAAAAATTACTATACAGCACTGACAAACTGGTGTAGTAATGTGTTAGTAGATGTTCGATAAGGATTGCATCATATAATGACAAGAAGACATGGCAGAGGAGATATTCTAGAGTAACAAAAATATAACAATGACCTTAAGAAAATATAAAATTTTCTTTTAAGACTTGGGCTAGATATATTTGCTTTAGTCCTATTGGAGCCAAGTGCACTGATGAAGGCAAAAATTTTAACTTAGGGGCTAAGAATAAAATATTGTAAAACTTAATTAAAAAAATCCTAATTATGATTATAATATATATGCATAGTATGAGAAATAAAATCAAGCTAATATAAAGTAATAAATATAATAAAATTTATATATACATAATAGAAATAATATGAAATATATACCTTTATATTTTGAGTTTTGTTCGATGTTCCTTTAAAAAATAGAAATAATCAATTATCATATCTATGATGAATTATCCAGCAATCTTTTTTTCAATATAAGTAATCATATAATCCTTGAGAAAGTTATCTTCCATCTTATTACAGAACCTTGTTTTAATTATCTTCATAGCTGAAAAGGCTTGTTCAAAAATGGCTGTTGAAACTGGAAGAGTTAAGACAAGTCAAAGTAATCTATTAACCAAATGATAATGTGTTGATTTTCCAATTTCCACACATTTCTAACACAATTCAAAAGTAGAAGATAAATTTTGTAATTTTTTTTATCATGAAGCACATCAAGCTCATAATGTTGTAATTCATATCTCAATTGTAAATATATCACATTATGTTAAATCTACTATTTAGTTTTGTTGCTTACTCATTAAATCTACTATTTAGTTCTTTCAATTAATAATTTATTACAACTGTAAATATATCTACCCAATAGTGATGTTTTATTGTGATAGTATCCTTTTGGCGATAATAACAAATTATGTTAAAGAAGCAAGAACTCATATCAGGAACTTGGATACTTTGATTTTGATAAAAGGAAGTCACATTTGTTAAAATTTTGCCCCAAACATTATCCCTCAACTTTTAAATCAATGACTTTGTACTTGAGACTAAAAGCATAGCATTTAAAATATCTTAAGATGTTTTTTATTGAGCTTGGCATAATGGATAGACATCTTTTTTAAACTAATAAGGCCCATATTTTATATATGCCTTTTGAATTTCATCTTGTTGATTAATAAGATAATATCAAATTTAAGGGTGCTTTCTAGGATCAAGCACAAGAGTACTTATGTCAATTTGTTCTTGCTCAACTCTTACAACTTTAGAAGAGGGTTCCTCCATTGTATGACTTATAGTTTGCTCAACAACATTTTTCACTTTAATATCTAAATTTAGAGTTGATGTCTTAGCTTGTATTCTTCATTCCCCTCTTTTTTCTTAAAAAAAAAAGTCAATAATTTTTCTCTTTAACATCTTTAGACCTAAAATAGTAAAAAAAATTCATATAAATGATAATGATATAAAAATTATTTTAATATTAAAATACAAAGAACCGAAATCTAATTTTTAAAAATTAACTAGAAATTACAAAATTAAATTCCTCTTCTTCATTTAATCCTAGATTATAAAATTTTCAATCACTACAAGTTATATAAATATATAAAAGATAAAACATTTAACTAAGAAATATTGATTATATTATGTAATTAAATTAAGAAAGAGGAATTTAATACCTTCAACTTGAAACTTCAAGTAATTAAAAATTTGATGTATTTAAATATTCAGAAATAGTACCTAATACAAGACCAAAAATGAAAATATAACATATAAGATTATAAAAACTTCAAATATATGATGAGTCTTATTATTAATTGACATATATAGAGATTAGGCAATATACATGATGCATTACAAAATTAAAGGCATGGAATTGGGATGATAACATGATAGTGTTTTCAATAATTATTGATCATATTTATATAATTAAACAATATGTGTCTTTATTATCATATAACAATATTAAAAATTATTTTAATATCAAAATACAAAAAACCTCCAATCTAATTTTAAAAAATCAATTAGTCCATAACCTTGTATAGTCTGCACATTAATTTGATCTTCTCTTTCTAAATTTCTACAGCTAGTAAGGTGTAAAAATTATTCACTCATCATCTTGATTCTTTTCAATTTAACTAAACCATTCAACCATGAAACTTCTTGCCAATAAAATAAGCAAATAAAAATCACAATATTATGAAACGATTGTAGTTTCATCCATCTCTAGGTGTTTGCTTAGGAAAGACATTTTTTGTTATTTTGATTTTTTTTTTTTGGTTTTAAGACTATTGAAAGGCTAAAAAAAGAATAGATAAAAGTTAACAGAAATTGACTTTCACCACAAAGAAGATGACCCACAAGCGATTGAGACACCTATAAAATAAGATTATATATTTTTCAATAGAGAAGATAATTTTTCTACCTCTAAAGTTAGCCACTCTCCATTTTCCTATTATGTAAGTCTAAATACTTACAATAAGATTCTTAGTTTTAATAGTGAGGAATAAACTTTGGTAAGTTTCATTTTTTATGATCTCCCTTATCGAAAAAAAAAAAGATGACATTTTCTAGTAGTATCTTCCTCAAAGATTATGAATGCATAACTTTCATGTTTAATATAAATTTATGGAAAAATTACATTAGACATTAGAAAGTATAAGATTGTGAAAACCTTGAATAAATGATGAGTTATATTTTTAAGATTTAAAAAAAATAAAAAAAGTAAATACTAACATGTTTTAAAGACGAAGACACAGTGGGATGTAGGACGGAGGAATCGAAAAAACTAAAGGAATTAAGGAAGAGATGGGCATTGGCAAAAAGATAGCTTCCTTATAAGAGGTAAAGTGTCAGTAACAAATGCAAATAAAAGAATATATATATATATATATATATATATATATATATATATATATATATATATATATATATATATATATATATATATATTGGGTTATGAAAATCAGCTAGCATAAAACCTAATTAAAAAACCCTTTAAATATAGGCACCGGACAAGTATATAAACTAATGAAAACCCAATAACATTTTAATAATTTAACAAGTTTAATACAAAACTATTTATCATTTAGGGTGGCCATATAAATTATTATAATATCCGCTACTGCATAACTTGCATGTTCAATATAAATTTGTGGAAAAATTACATTAGACATGAGAAAGTATAAGATTGTGAAAACCTTAAATAAATGATGAGTTATATTTTTAATATTTAAAAAAGTAAACACTAACTTGTTTTAGAGATAAAGACATAGCAGGATATAGGGCAGAGGAATTGAAAAAACTAGAAGCATTAAGGAAGAGAAGGGCACTAGCAGAAAGATAGCTTCCTTATAGGAGAAGCTTTTAAAAGTAAAGTGTCAGTAACAAATGCAAAGAAAAGTATATATATATATATATATATATATATGGGTTATGAAAATCAACAAGCATAAAGCCTAATTAAAAAACGCTTTGAATATAGGCATTGGACAATTATATAAATTGATGAAAACCCAATAACATTTTAATAATGTAATAAGTTTAATACAAAATTATTTATTATTTAGGGGGCCATATAAATTATTATAATATATATTATATTAAATTTTAAAAGGGATCAGGGCTCACCTTATCCCTCCTAATAAAGTTGTCACCAGTATTATTTTATTCTATAAATATAAAAATAATATATATAATGAAAGGAAAATTATAAAAGTGTTTGAATTTAATTTGCTACAGAAACTTTATAATTATATGTTATAATTGTAGTTAAATATAATACAATAAAAGTAAGCCTTTCCTACCTGCCATTTTTATTGAAAAAAAATCTTGTTCTCTGGTGCAAAAACTTAGGATTTTCATATTGCATATAAATATATACTTTGGATTTTATTTAAGAAATAAAATGGATTATTATGTGAAAATAGTAACCGGAGTCCTCTTGTGAGGGGACAGGACAACCATCGAATTGAAACATACAATTTGTGACACACAATCTATAATTTTTCTGTTACTAAAATTTTAATCCAGAATTTGGAGCCCTCCTTGGCCTGTAAATTATTAAATGAATTTTTAGAATATAATCATGGTTAGAATAAAATATATTTATTTAAGGATAAAATTTACGTTAAAATTTTCAGGTATTTATTGTAAACTTTTCTTTTCAAGTTATGGTATATATATTAATTATTCTTTTAATTATTATTAACAATAACAATTTAATAATTACAATAAGTATCAGAATTATCATAATTTTTTTAAATAGAATAATCGATATACATATTTTAATTTGAATAAAAAAATTTATAGCAATTTGAACTTTACCTATGCTTTATTTTTTTTTAATTTAAAAATAAAGGTTAACGCCCAGAAAGATATATATATATATATATATATTGGTGATAGATGTATAAATTTATTTCAATATTGATTAACATATTTAGTTGATTAATTGTTCTATTTTCTTTAATTGCTTTTTTGGTCAGAATTTGATTCATTAATAAATTTTATTTACGACCAAATCATGTTCAGTGTTTTGGGCCAAAATTTGTTCTTGGACCTGTAGCTCCGTGGGCGCTGAAGTATTAAACTTATTATTGGGCCAAATGCTATACTATCATGCATACTTGGATTTGCTTTCAAACCTTTTCTGGTGAGAACTTGGGTCCAAAGCGGTTGGGCAAAACAGTTTTCATAGGTTAATTTTGTATTTTTATCTATTATTCTTATTAAGAGAGTGTGAATAAGTAATTTTTTATAATCTATAGAAAATAATATTTTTTAAAAATATCTATTTTCTACATTTTCATATTTAGTGGCTAATTAAATAACTAAAAAATTTCTTAGTTTATGAGAAATTGCATTTTCCATGCAACAAAAATTTGATAATTTAAGGTTTCCTGGACTATATAAAATAATTTAACTATGGTTTGATTTTCAAATTTCACTTTTAGGGATGACAAAATATACAAATATATAAATCCTTATCCAAGCCCACGAATATTTGTCTAACGACTCATATTCAAATTTGATATATTAATTAATAATTTAAATTTGGTATTAATTATTAAATATTTATTAGGTCTTAGATCCTTTTATATTAAATATATTTAAATAATATATATGTTAAAAATATAACAATTTAATTTAATTATACGGATTAAGACAGTCTTTGTCCTCATTAGAGTGACAATTTATATCATTTAAATTAACTCATTTAGTTAGTTTAATAATTTTAATTTATAAAATTTTTATTATAAAATTATTTATTAAATTTACCATATATTATTTTTATAAAAATACTTTTAATTATTAATAAGTTACTATTTTAAATTTTTATTATTATTTTATTAAAATAATAATTTTATATTTTTATTATATATATATTTATAATTTAATTATTAATTATTTCTCAAATAATATTTTTAAAAACTTGATATAAATTTTTAAATAAATTAAAGTGTCAACTTGACCCAATATAAATATAATAAGTTATCATGTTGTATAAAAAATTATATATATCTTTCTAGTCTTTCTTCACGCATTGTTGCTGGAAACGGATAGCAGTGCTAACGTACTTTAAAATTGTTACCAGCCTGCCGCCCATTCATATCTGAGGTAAAAAGACCCGGCGACGTATGGTTACAGGACCTTCAACATTTAGCCCAGCCCAAAATACATGTTTAATAATAATAATAATAATAATAATAATAATAATAATAATAATAATAATAATAATAATAATAATAATAATCCGGAAAAGTAGTTAGCATGTTAGTAGTGTAATGATGTATGATATTAGCTTAAGATTTTAATTTTCAAAGTTGTTTGATTTACATATAAAATAAATTTTTACAAAAAAGTTGAATTTTTCAAAAAGTTATTTTTTATATAAATTTTTTAAAAACTTCTTAAAATTATTTGATTAATATTAAATAAATAATATTTCTTAAGAAATAATTTTTTATATTTTATTTCACTTAACCTTAAATCTTAAATAAAATAATTATTATAATTTCAAAATTATTTTAATATCTATTAATAAATTTAAATTATTTTTAATTTCTTTTCTTTGACATCATATATGAAGTGTCCTTTACATCATAATTTTTATTAATTCATAATTTTATATTTTACGTAAATAAATTAAATTAACTCATAATTTCATATCTTTCATAAAAGAGTTAAATTAACACATAACTCATAATTTATATTTTTAATTTGAAAAATTATATTATTTTCAAAATACATATATCACATATCTATCTAAAATGATTTAAAATTAAAAAATGCTTAGCAAATTAATTAATCATATTATATTAAATTTTATATTGCTTAAAACTTTTATTTCAGTTTTTATATATTCTATTAATTGCAAATATAATATCTAATTAGTTTTAAAATTATGTGTAAGCCATTATTTGTATAAAATAAGAAGATAAAACTGTCATTAATTAAAAATAATGAAGGTTATTGTATTTGTAATTATAAAAAAATACAAGACCTAAAACTTACTGAAAAAGAAATAGGTAAACCACTTTTGTATTTTGTGAAAAGTATTAGGAAATTCTACTTTTTCTACTTTATCATATAGTGACCAATTAAACAATTCAATCTTTGTCTACTTTTTAAAAAGTTATATTTTTCATAAAATTTCTATGAATCAAACCATCTCTTTTAATGTGTTTAGAATTTAAATTTAAAATTATGTATGTGTATTAAATAAATTATTATTTTTATCATTAAAATTATGTTTAGAGTTTAAGTCTAAAACTGACGTGTTCATGACATAAGGTACTAATACATGTACTTTTGGCCAAGGAAGCATAGTCTTGCCCTTCACGTAATAATCATGAAAAACCTCCATTTTCTTTTAAGAACAGAAAAGAAATTCATTATTTTTAATTTAATCAAATTACTAAATTTTAATTGAAAACCTTAGGACAAACGCAAAGGAAAATAAGCCGTCTACGTCTGAACACAAAATAAGAGAGAAGGTCTGTTTCTATAATTTGAGAAATTGGTAAACATGAAATATGATCTGTAACTACTTGTGGTAGCTTGATTTTATGTAATTTTCAAATTTTTATGATAGTTTTTTTCTTCAAAATTGGGCTAAGGCGAATGAGCTCAACGGGCCAATTTATGGACTATGTACCTTCGGAGTTTGGAATTTTAAACATGTTCACGAAGTATATTCAAATGGGTGACTCATTGTGGTTTATTTGTACCAGAATGGGCTGGTCCTCTTGGTCCGACACCTTGATCTGTTTTGAAAATAAAATTACTCAATTGCCCATTAGCGGCCCAACTAATCCAATGTATGTAAAAGAAAAAACACATACCAGATTGAGCTTTGTGAGCCTTTTAGAAAGCAGACCAAGCCAATTAGTCCATACGAACTAAAATTGATGCAAGTCGGCACGGGTCAATGTTTACTACATCTCCTCATCTCATTGCTTCCTAGACCCAATCCAATCCTACTCACCATTTGTTTCATAGGCCCAATCCAATCCAACTCACCTCATTCTTCCATAAAAGTAATTCAGCCCATTTAAGAGAGCGAGCTTAAATGGGCCAGCTGTTTAAACTCGGCCTTTGGGGACGAAAAAACAAATCCAGGCCCACAGACTTAGTAGAATATCGCGGGTTTTGTGCGGCTTGGTTTGAATTGTGTGAATCATTTAGTCGTGTATAATTCTTAAAAAAAAAAATGATTGTAATTGTAATCAGACTAAATACCAAAATGAATTAAATAAATAATAAAAAATATAAATAAAAAAATATGTATTTAATATACTAAATGAAATTTAATAATTTATTTTAATAGTTTTCATTTATTTTAATATTGGGAGTAAATAAAAAATTGAATAATTATAGTAAAAGCAAAATTAAGATATTAATAGTGGTAGATATAAAATTTGAAAGATACAATTATTATTTTACACTGATTATATATGTACATATATACATGCATGCATATACACGCACATGCGTGGATATATATATAATTTATTTTTCTGTTAGCTCTTTGTAGGTTGTCCTATATAGATATGGATTTTCATTGATTCAATCATACCATCTTATATAAAAATATTCTTTAAAGTCTCTACACATATTATAAATTTTGAATTATTAAAAGTATTTAAATTTATAATAAATTATAAAAATAATTTTAATATAATATTATCTTTTATTTTATAATATTAACTTGCACAATAAATAAATTTATCTCTTATAAATATAAATGAATAAATAATTATCTATATATTAACATAATATAATATTTATTTGTCAAAATCAATAATAATTCAATCCATATTGATCAAAGGTTATATAGAAGTATAAAAATGAGTCAAATAAGAATAGATTGAATGGGTAAATGAATATAAATAATTATTAATTTGTTAACTCAATATGATTGTAATTTGATGAGGTGTATAAAGTGAGTCAAACAAGGATAAATATAGATAAATTGATATATTTAATAATTATTAGATCTAATTATTATTAATAAAATAATAATCTAATATTTTTTACTTAAAAGCCTTACAATTATATTTTTCTCACATGATTCAAAACAGGTTAGTTTCAATCTTTTCTGTTAGGTTTTTAGTAGGTCCAGATTTTTAATAAAAGTTGTACATTTTTTATGTGCCTGGATTGAAAATTATTTCATTGCATTTTTTGGGAAATATATTGAGTGTGAATTTTACAAAGAAATAAATGCAAAGTTTTTGTATTTGAAATTATAGATTGTAGGAAAAATAAAGTAGTGAGGCCTAAAATAAAAATTATATTTTTATTTCTTCAAAAATAATAAAAAATGATAAAAATTAAAAAAAGGGGAGCAGCTAAATCCGTTTGGATTACATGGCTTTTATCAAACCTAACCTTTTGGCATCTTTAAACACATTCTATCACAAAGAAATTGGATCAATTGGATGTATACTTTTTATTGGAAGTTGTGAGGAATTTATACCCAATTTAGTCGTTTGACATTTTTTTTCGTAATAAGAAAATAATTAAATTATTAAATATATGCACACAAAAAAATATAAATCAAAATTTAAATATAAAAGTACAAATTCTTTATGGGGCTTAGCTTAAATATAAAAGTACAAAAACTTTAAGGATGAAATCAGTAATTATAATTAATACAAATGTGTCTTTAGTATAAAAATGGGGTCCGCACAACTTTTCTCGTTTTAGCACAAGGCAATTTCATAATCCATAAATATGAAGTCTTGGAGTACCTCTTCCCCATTGACCGTCATGTACGGTAGAACTAATGTCGTTTATTCATAAAAAATTATTACAAAAGTACTCAGTAAAATATTTAATTTAAGATATAATTACTGTTTGAAAAAAGACTCATTATCACAATTTTATCAAAATGCTAACAGTTTCAAAAATTCTTCATTCCATCATTGATCATAAGTTAATGTTTTTTTTATCAATTTTTTTTAATATATTCTTGTTGTAGTTTAGAATTTTTAAATAAATATAGAGATATAATTCACTATTAGTGATAAACTGGAAGCCTAGAATATAAACTAGCGAGCTACACAATGCAATTATTAATTTATGTCAACATAAAATATTATTTATGGATAAATTATCCCATCCAGTAATTATACTTTCTTTAGCAAAACATTGGCGTTGTTTCTCTAGTAATTTTCGACCCTAATCATCAGTCCATTTGGAGCTGCCACTCTAGGGAATTTCACAAGCTTATTTCCCTCCACTACCTCCCACCTGCATCAATAATTCAAAATTAAGGTTATGATAATTATATGTATTTGAAACAATTTCATATATATTAAAATTTATAAAATTCTGTATATAAAATTGCAATTTTTATGTTCAAAATTCATTAAAAACTTAAAATATCTACAAAGAAAATTATTACAGGGCTGACCTGTATTTAGTGACAAAGTGGTGAAGAAACATAGAAATCTTAAGTATGCCCCATTCCTTTCCAGGACACATTCTTCCGCCAGATCCAAACATCATGTTGTATTTGTGGGACTCCAAGCCATCCTGCGTTTCATTGCAATAAATTTCAAAACTTAAAAGAGACATATAGTTTTGTTTATTTATTTAAACAATAAACATTTATTAGTTAATAAAATTAAGCACATTCAGACGTAGTTAATTTAAGCAAACTTCCAGTAATGTCAAAGCATTTTTCTTTGGTTTTCCCCCCCTTTTTACATAGACAACAAGGACGTTCAACTGCAAAGGATATGGCTGAATGAGTTTCTAAACATTTAACCGTTTCGTTCAATTAAGAGAAAAAAAAAATCCTTAATGAGAGATAAGAGGAAATAGAATGACTACTCTATAATTATTCACTTTGTTTGATTTAAATAAGAAAGAGAATTAAGTTTTCTTGATTCACTTTGTTAATAATTAATACATTTAAAAAAATTAAATTATTTATTATTATTATTTAAATAATTATTTTATTTATTATTATAATTATTTTTTATAATTTGACTAATTATTACTATTATTAAAATTTATTTTTATCATATATAATCATATCTATCATCTATTTATCTTATTATTATTGATTAATATTATTTTATATAATTATTTTTTATTTTAATATTTTTAATTATTAATGTTTTATTATTATAATCTCTTATTAGTATTATTATTGCTATTATTTTATCTTCATTATTTATTTATTAAAATCACTATTTTTTGTTATATAATTATTAATATTTAGTATTCTTATTTTATTATATATTAAATATTTTATTATTTATTATTATTTTATTAATATTATATTTTTATTTTCATTTTTATTATTTATTATTATTTTTATAAGAATTCTTGTTATCATTAGGGATTCGGATTTTTGGAAAATTGGAGAAAATAATCATTACCTCACTTGAGGTAATGCCATTTAGGGTAAATAGAAAAAAGGAATAAGGTTTTTCTATACTAAACACAAAAAAAAAAAAAAAACTTTGACTTCTCTTTCTTTTACTTGATTAACCCGTACTAAACAGGCTCTAAATATAGTTAATTATGAGTAATTTAAATAATTTATTAAAAATTTTGGATTTAAAATTTCTGATCCTAATATAAATTAAAAAAATTAGAGTGAATTTTAACTAAGCAACTGACCAGCCATCTCCATGGATTAAAAATGAAAGGCTCAGGATATATCAGAGGGTCAAAATTGATCTCCCTTGTGTAAACATATATCCTCCAACCCTTAGGAATGGTAAATCCTGAAAAACAAACGTAATCACTTTGTTAGCTAAAATTTTCAAACAGTTATCACAAAAAATAAAATAAAATCATAAATGATATCATTAAAAAAATAGTGTTATCAGTAGTAGTAGATCTAGTACCTGTAATACGAAGGCTCTAAATCCGGTGATATTCAATACATGGTAGAATTTCTTAGTTGTAAAATTGTTAAATAACTTAATATCGTAATTGTATATTATTTTGTTAATTTTTATTATCTCAATTTTTGGCATAAATTTATGACAAAGAAAAATATAAAAATTCTATTGCAGGACATCTGTAAGAATAATGAATCGTAAATTAGCTATCTCTTTCATTTTAAAGGTAGAAAAATTAACAAAGTAAAAGGATGTTGATCAATGTACCGTTCAGCTCAACATCAGCAATGGTCTTCCTTAGGAGGCCGTTAACAACGCTGGCCAACCTCGAGGTTTCAAAAATCACCTGCAAACCATACAAAAAAATTGAATATTTTTCCTCCTTGGATAATTTTATATGGTTAATATTTCACGTTTTGATATATCTAAATTGACAGTGGAGTAAAGGAGGACCAACATAAAATATCAAGAAATATTATAAATAAAAAGCAATTTTTTATTTTTTTTTCCTTTTTTTTAAATCGAATATGCTATTTGGTTTAGTATAGTTCTAAATTACGATTTACAATTGAAATTTATATTACTATTGCATTAAAGTCTTGAACTACGATTTTACTATATAATAATTATATTTGTTCACAATTTTATAATTGTAATGTAATAATAAGCGCGACTGCAGCATCCATCCGATAAAAGAAATTTTAGTAGAAGAAAGCCTACCGCCTTAGTAAAGGGTCATATTCTTGTAATCTTCCCAGCTGACAGGATCTTCCGGCCTTTTCCTTTCTAGAATTGCAAAATGCTCATCCTATTGTACATCAAATAATTAGTTTGGGGCAAAAACTTATTGCTAAAACTTAAAGCAAAAATCAAAGTAAAAGAGAAATTTTCAATTTTTGGGTCTTAATTTAAGTGCAAACAATTTAATTAAAACACTCATACTAACCCTTATTTCTTGAAGAACTCTTGGGTGATCATAGAGGTACTTGACAATCATCATTGTAGTGGTTGAGACAGTTTCATAGCCTGAATTTAAGATTGTGATAATTTGATCAATAATCTCTTCATCGTTGATCAGTTTGTGTTTGGGATCCTCTTCCTTAAGAAGCCTATCAAGAATGTCATCATGTGAGCCAGAGGAAGCTCTTCTCTTGGCCAAAAGTTCCTTCAATATTGCTATCACCTTCTCCCTTGTCTGCAATCAATAACAACGGTTAATTTTGACATTTCTCAAGCAGCCATTTACTGACAAATGCTCCTCTGCCTGATTTATAGTCCGAACCCAGTTTTGAAGAAGTAGGACTTGGATTAAGAAATTAGGCTCAAGAGATTTTAGCAAAATATTGAGGTTTCATCTGTTTTATTGAAAAATATTTTTTTATAAAAATATAGTTGTAAAATATTAAAATAAAATAAAAATAATTTACTTATTTAATATTGAATATAAAGAATTTAGAAAAATAATTTCCTCTAATTTAAAAAAAAATTAATTTTGCTCAATTTCTAAACTTTTAAATATTATCATTTCTTTATATATATATATATATATATATATAAAAGATTTTTTTACGAAAAATACTTTCCAATGCAATAAATGAAACTTGAATCCTATTTTATAAATAGAGCGGAATTAAAATCTTACTTGATGAGTTAATGATTTAAAAGTAGTGATTTTCCAATATAACATAGGTAATTTCGAAGTTTGTTTAACAGCACATCTAACAAAATTTTCACGAGTCGAGGGAATTTAACTTAAATTCTAGAATAAGTATATTTAAATGAATACTTGGGCGATAAATTGTAAACTTTTGAAGATGATCAGTACCTGGAGTCCACGAGAGTAACTGGTGCCGGGGAGTTTGATCGGCAGAGATATTGTTCCTAAGAAAATGTTGTCAAATATAGCTTTAAAGGCCTCATGGAAGGAGTTTGGTTCATCATCTACAATATGGTTCATTGATACCACAAATGCCATCTGAAACAAGAACAGCAAGCTTCAAACAATATTCTAAGCACGTACAGATTTTGACAAATTCAATGTTTTAACATTATCATAGTTCAATGTATCAAACAATTAACGAATAGCTTTTTTATTAGTTTAGAAGTCAATAATATCAAAGGTCATAGATTCGTTTCTTTCAATAATTTTTTTTTTGTAAATTATAATTATAAAATATTAAGATAAGAAAAAATATTTTATTTATTTAATATTAAATATAAAAAAATTTGAAAAAAATATTTTCTCTTATTTAAAAAAAAATTCACTTTTTTCTCATTATTATGCCTTTCATTATCATTTTTGTTTAATTATCAATATAAATAACAAATCACTCCTTTATTAATATATTTACAAATGATATTTTCTTATAAAAAATATTTTCTGACAAAAAAATAGAGTCAATAATATTGTGAAAAAACTAAAATTATTTTCCTCAATCATGATTTTCAGAAAACATACTATTGTTATTTTAAAAACTATTTATCAAATATAAAATACAGTAGTACTCAAACAAATACAGAAAGAAGAACATAGTTTCCCTGAAAAAAAAATATGGAAAACAATGAAAGATTTTTTCCCCAAAAAACCTTCGGCGAAAAATCGCGAAAAATCTGGGTGCGGAAAACTATTTCTCACAGGTTTTTTCCGCAATTTTTTTCACAAATTTTTTAGACCACAAGAGAAATTTGAAAATTTTCCCGAAATTTTTTCCCCAAGATGGTAACATCCCATTAATTTGGTGCCAAGTATATGTGAATAATGATGAATCTGTGTACACTTCGTGGGCTAATTATTAGTGATAATTAAGCATTACCTGTTTGGTTTTTTCTTGGATATCAACGATTTTGCCAGCCCAACCATCAAGGAAGGGTCTCATGAACTTGTCAGTTTTTGAGACAAGTTCTCTGATTGCAGAAGGGCCAACAAGGGTTAATAGGTTGCCTCTAATACGTTTGTGCAAGGCACCATGAACAGCAGCAATGTTGGTGTCTCCCAGAATGGTCCTCATGGAAACTGGGTACCCTGGAATTAGGCCTTTTGCTTCATTCAAGAGGATGTATTTGTTGATGTCTGGATCCATGCAGATCACTGTCGGAGAGCCTAATGTATGTGTCCTGAACATATTTCCGTACCTATTTCAAAACAATTAGAGGAAGAACAATGAGAATTGTGAGTAAAAGAATAATACGAGGATTTACAATACAATTATAGTTGTATAGCAAAAAAAATCAGTTAATACAGTCTAAATTTGATTTAAAATGCGATTGTTGACACTTACTGTAATCACAATATTAAGATCACATCACGTGATGCATCTGCAATTCAAATATGGAATCTGGAAATGAATAGAAAAAGGGAAAAGAAAAGAAGAAAGAAAACTCATTCTTGATGAATGAGTATGAGATGAGATATCGCACTAATTTTTCTTCTCTTTTCCTTTTCTCTTTGAATTTTCTTTTTTTCTTTCCCAATTCCCATGTTTTGGTTTGTGTTTGTTTTTTGGTGGGAACACTAAGGCTGGGGATGATTTCTCCTACAAATGGGGTGTTTTCTGGCATGCACTCCGATTCAAGGCAGTGGAAGAGATATATAGTTGCAGAACTACAGGGTATGTAGTTGTCTTCAAAACAGAGAACTCTGGCTATATTATGAAGATGCTTTCACATAAATTTTGTGGGATCTAGAAGTACCCAATTTATCTTACTTATCATTTCATGTCTCCAAGACATCTGATACTAACTTCTTCAGAAAAAGGATAACCTTTAATTGACAACAAGAATTAAAAAATGCAAACCACATTAGTTGACTCTTGCTTATTGCAATTGCAATTTTTTAATCAAAATTATATCATATTTTATTGACAACATTAAAAAAGAGTTATACATAAAAGATTTAAAATTAGTACTATATTTTTAACTATATTATTCTCTTTGGAAATACTACTCTTACATCTACTTTTTTAAATTGGATCTATATCCTTTCACACGTATTATTATTAGACGTGATTTATGAGAGAACATATAGAAAAATGAATGAATATAACATTATCGTAAGATAAAAAAAAACAAAAGTGAAAGCATGAGAGCTCTTTTCTAGCCAAAACCAAAAAGCAATAAAAAACTGCATTTCATACTGTATATTGAAAGTAAATCCACAACCCACTAGTTGTTTAAAAAAGGGTTTGTTAGTAGAGGAAGTACTTTATATATGAAAATTAAAATAAAAATTTTGCTTCATCTCTAAGAATATAACTAGGTGGGTGCAACCAAAAAATAATAAAAAGGGTGTCCTACAAAAGAATGGGTACCTTGCTTTCTGGCCTCTCATGAAATCTGGTCCTTTTTTGAGGAACCCAGCAGTTTCACCAAAAATAGGCCAACCCATTGTTCCTGGGGGCATCCCCTTACTTCTGTACCTCAACTCATTCCAACATTTGAGCAGTACAAAGATGATCCCACAAAAAGCCAAAGCCAGGCCACAATAATATTGCTGTTCCACTAGTGATGGCATTGACATGATGCTTCTCTCCTTACAAAGGCCTCAGGATATTACTTTGCTGTTATCTTTGCTTTTGCTTTGCTAGCTGATATGATTTTTTGTCACCTTGGAGTGTGATTGCTTCCCTTCTTGATCACCACCTCATGAAAAGAGAGAAACTTGTGAGGGTACAAGAAAATGATGATGGAGAAAGAAGATATTGTTAAAAAAAAAAAATATGTTCTTACAATTAATTAATTAATTAATGAAGTTAAATGCGGTCATACTAGTTTTAATAAAGTAATATATTTTTTTATTTTCAAAATTAATGGGATAAATCTCCATCCATTCTCTTTATACACGGTTTTGAAGAAATTTTTTATTATTATTTTACATTGATCTGTTCTGTCATTTTAAAGAGTTAAGAATGTATTTATATTCTTTCTTTTACATTTTCTTAAGATTAAAGTTATTTATTAATTAGCTTCATTAATTTTTATGTATTTACCATAAATGACATTAAATACAAGGAGTATTATTTTGATTGATTGTATAAGGATTTTCTTCCAAATAGCTTCATGGATTTTTTTCAAAGAAAAAAGTAAGAAGTTTTTGGACCTCTAAAGTTACCATCTATTTATGAGGTATAACTTTATTGAAAATTTATGCATAAAATCTTTTTGAACTAGAGAAAGCAATTCCTCATTTTATGCATCATGAGAATTTGATATGATCTATAGAAAGAGATATTTACGTTTTCTTATGAATGAGAATGATAAAATCCATTCTCATTTAGAATTTTACATAAAATTCAAAGGATTCCGTTACCATTTTTTTCTTCAATTTTTATAAATATTTAGTCAAAGCATGTTAGATAATAAACACAAGCACACCACAAAATTTATAATAAAATTGAGTGGCGTGGTACAGATATGTGTGGGTGAAATTTTCAAAAAATATTAAAAATTATAGTTCATTCCACGAGGATTTTTAAAATTTGGTTGGTGAAGTAGCAAAAATTGTAACTCATATTCATTTAAGTATCCATATTTATTTATTTTTTTTTCAGGTGATATATTCATCTTTTATTAATATTCAATCACTCCAAAGTTGAAAAATATATTTTGTATTTTTAAAAATTATTTAAATTTAATTCATTATTAATATAAATTAGTTATACATTATCATCTATCCATATAACGTTATATTAATAAAAATTATAAAAATTTCTTTATTATAATCAAAATACTTAATTACTATTAATTTTTAATGATATATTTTCTTCACGTCCATTAATAGTATATAATTAATTTGATAATAAATCAAATTTAAACTAAAAAATTGATAGAAACTTTATGCAACTTTATTTTATGTCCGTTAATCCAGTAATTACTGCTGATGCCTAATTCTAATATTAGAGAAAATTTTCCACTTTAATGTTAGAGGGCATTTGATTTATGAAATCATACCTTTTTTTTTAATTTTAGCATTCCCATAAATTTTATCATTTTCGGGATTGCTTGTGATTCTCAAAATGTCACATACCATTATTGATTTAATAAAAAAATTCTTAATATTATAGTGATCTTTTAAATAATATGTATAATTTTTAAAATATTACTAATTTTTTAAAAATAGATTTATTAAAATATTCATTAGTCAACGCCAAATAGTTGACTGTGGTCAACATTGTAACGTTAGGTCCTACTTTCATGAATTTTGCAACGTCATTAAACATTAAATGCAAGCAACCGATGAAAATGAACATTAAATGCAGAGCAAACTCATATAATTTAACAACTCAGTTATATTTTATATTTATTGATCTCTAACGAAATATTTTCATAGGTAGTGGCTTTGTTATACAAATTATAGAAGGAGAAGTTTGTTTGAATATTAAAATTTTTTCATAAGATTAAAGGATTACATATAAAAATTTGAATCCTTTAAAACACTTAATATTTCTCAAATCTCAAAAATTCTGATTTGTTTGAGAAACGATAACAATTTCCTCATTTTATGCATCATGAGAAATACAAGGAGTATTTCTTGTTTAAGGATTTTCTTCCAAATAGCTTGCAGGATTTTTTTTTCCCCAAAAAGAGAAGTTTTTGGATCTCTAAGGTTATCATCTACTTATAAGGTGTAATTTTATTGAAAATTTATGCATAAAATCTTTTTGGGCGAAAGAAAGCAATTTCCTCATTTTATGCATCATGAGATTTGATATAATTCGTGTAGAGATATATTTACGTTTTATTATGAATGATAAAATCCATACTCATTTTGAATTTTACATGAAATTTAAAGGATTCCATTTCTATTTTTATCTCCAACTTATATAAATATTTAGTCAAAGCATATTAGATATTAAACATAAACACAGCAAAAACAATTATAATTAAAATGATTGGGGTGATACAAACATATATATGTGTGTGTATGTGAAATCTTCTAAAAATATTTAAAATTATGGTTCATTCCATAAGGATTTTTAAAATTTGCTTGGTGAAGTAGCAAAAATTGTAATTCATATCTATTTAAGAATTTATATTCATCTTTCTTTTTTGGGTTGATATTCCTTTTTTTTTTTTTTGCGGGAGGGGAAGGATATATTCGTTTTTTTAATGAATATTCAATCACTACAGAAGTTGGATAGAATATTTATGTGTGTGTGTAATCTTCTAAAAATATTAAAAATTATGGTTCATTCCATAAAGATTTTTAAAATTTTGCTTGGTGAAAAATTATAATTCATATCTATTTAAGCATTTATATTCATCTTTCTTTTTTGGGTTGATATATTCAATTTTTTTTTGGTGAAAGGATATATTCATTTTTTTATCAATATTCAATCACTACAAAAGTTGAACAGAATATTTTATAATCTATTCAACTTTTGTATTGAATGAATAGAATATTTTATATTTTTCCCCAAAAAAATGGTAAGAACTCTATGTTTGAATTATAGTGCTGTTTTAAATGCTTTGTATACTTTTTGAAATATTACTAAATTTTTAAAAATAGATTTATTAAAATATTCATTACATCAGTCAACGCCAAATAGTTGACCGTTGTCAATACTGTAACGTTATTTCCTACTTTTATATAAATTTTGCAATGTCATGCAAGCAACCTGTGAAAATGAACATTAAATGCAGAGCGAACTCATATAATTTAACAACTCGATTATATTTTATATTTATTGATCTCTATTGAAATAATTTCTTCGGTAGTGCCTTAACAACAGGTAATTATAAAAGGAAATGTTTGTTTGAATATTGAAAATTTTTTCATAAAATTAAAGGATTATACATAAAAATTTGAATCCTTTAAAGAACTTCTCGTCTCTCAAATCTTAAAAATTGTGATTTCTTTGAGAAACAATAACAATGAAATGAATGCTTGGAAATCAAACAAGAGTTGATAAAAATAAAATAAGAGAATTAATATTTTATGAATTAAAGATTTAAAAGATTAAAATTATATAATTTATATTTTAAAAATATAAAAATTGTATTAAGAATTTTCTCTAATAGTAAAAATAGCTAATAAAACTTTTAAAGAATGAATTAGAAGTAGCTAGCATGTATGTTGTTAAGCTTGGAACATTCTACAGAAAAATAATTCCCTCAGAAGTATGTTAAACCATGATGCATTTTTTTTTCCTAATCATATTTGAAAGTGGAGTTGAAACTATATGTAGCATAGTTTCTCTTGGATGACCTTTTCATGAACTGGCAACCTATTTTCACATAATGATTATCAAGTTGCAGGTTGAGAATGATGTACACCAAGTTCTTGAACTGTTGAGCTTAGGTGAAGGCTCCGGTACTAGAAGACAGTAAAACACCCCAAGTCTTGTGGGAGTAAGGTTCAAGTAAAATTCTTAATGGATTATTTTGAGGAAGGGAAATGAAGGGGAAGGAGAAGAAAGAAAAAAATATGTGCTATTCCATTTTTTGTTTGGAAATTTTGTTTAAAAAAGAGAAGAAAATGAGAACTTTGTAACTATCTTTTTAAAATTTTTTATTCTTCAATATTTTATATTTCTCCAATTGAAAAGTTTTGAAAAGTTATTTACTTAATTTACAATTTTGATCCTACATTATTTTTTAATTTATATTTATATTATTTTCAGTATCTCATAATTATTTTTATTTAAATAAAAATATATTATTTACATTTTTAAAATATATCTAGAGTGCAAAAAATATATATTGTAATTTTGAAATTTTTTCTAATAAAATTAAAATTATATTTATTATTATTAATAATAATTAAACTTGACAATTATGATCCATATTTATTTACTCATTCAATTTATCTTTATTTTGATTCATTCACATTAATTTTTGAATAAATATTACAAATTGAGTAATCATTGACCTTGTTAGATAAAGATTATACTAGAAACCTATGGTAATTTTCTTATAAACCTTTTAACTAGTAAATATAATTTTATGTATGTTCACTATATTATTTTTTAGAGAAAAATCATTTTACAAAGAGAAAATTTTTAAACAAAAAATTTTGATAGAGATTTTTTTTAAAAAATTAATTATAAAAATTTATTAATAAATTAACTTTAAAAATGATAAAATTATAAAAATATATATTAATTAGTTATACATTTTTATTTAACCCTCTTATCTTCTATTGTATGATTTTAGACTAGGGATGCAAATGAGTTGAGCTATTCGTGAGTAGTTTAGGGATCGATTCATAAAAAATTCAGTTTAAGCTCGAATTTCAATGAGCCGAGCCTAAACGAGTCAAGCTCAGTTTATTATTCGAACCGAACTTGAGCTTTTTATTACTCAGCTTGAGCTGTTCGCAAGCATAAAAGAACTTAGTATAAAATATTTTTTTATTTTTATATTATATATAATATAAATATATTAAACTATTACAAACTCATTTAGGCTCGTTTATTTTTTATATTATTTATAATATAAATATATTAAATTATTATAAGCTTGTTTAGGCTCATTTAAGATCGAATATCACTTAAACTCGAGTTCAAATTTGAATATTTAGGTTCGATTAGAAATTTGAAACGAGGAATGTAAAGCTCATTTAAGCTTGCATTTGAATCGAGCTTATTTAATATTACCGAAGTTCGAGCTTCGAACATGCAGATGTTCAGCTCGGTTTGACTCATTTGCACCCCTATTTTAGACATCAAAGATATAAAAGGATGTAAAGTTTATGACTTAATGTTTTATTCTCCTCCTTTTCTTTTCTCTCCATTCTCCCTCATATGCCATAATCTTTCATTCCCTTTCTCTTCTAACTTTCAACATATCATAAGAATCATTGTGTGTTGCACCATTAAGGTGTTGACAATTAGAGGTCGTAATTTAGGGTTTAGAATTTAGAATTTAAGATTTATGTTCATGTATCAGATTTGTGTTATGTCAAATGATAATAATAATTCGAATAAGTTAAATTCAAACTCAACTAGGACTAATCATGTCCAATTAGATCAATCTATTTATCAAATGTGCTAAGATATATCAATCCATCTAACCTATTTAATAATTAAAATTAAGAAAATTTATATTATAAATTTGATTATCAAATTTAATTACTTGCCATTTATCACAAAAATATTTTTAACCATTAATTAAATAATTTGTCATTTTATTTTAACATAAAGTTCATATTTTTATTTTATATAATTATTCATAAATTAATTCTCAAATAATATTTTTTTTAAATTTGAATTTAAATTTTAAAACTGATTAGCATATCAGCTCATTTAATTATAAGTTAACATTAATTTGACCTATTTATTATCTAGATTAATCCATTTAAAACCTGATTCCATATAAGTTCAACCCGAACCTTGTATAAAATATTTCGTGTTCGTTATGTTATTATATCGTGTTAAAAAAATTGCCATCCTACTAGCAATGAAGTAATATGTGAGAGATACATTAGTAGAATTATTAAACAAACCCATTCGCATAGATCGGCCATAAACGAACTAAATTGGATTTAGTTTATGAAAATTACGGACTTTCTAAACAAGAATCCAAATCTTAAAGTCTGCAGACTATGGATTGCGGACTTTTCCTTCTTAAAAAAATAATTTATATCTTATAAAATAATTTTAAACTCAAAATAATAATTATAAATTATAAAATGGCACTACTAGGTTTAAAGGAGAAATCGAGTATGCAATTTCCTAAGTTGGTAACTTACATTTGTTTTATACTGTGTAACAAAATGCGCATACATGTACCCAAAGCTTCATACAACAAATTCTAGAAATCTCATTGCTTACATCCATCAATATAAATGACATATTAAATGAAAGGATATATGATTAAATAATAAAAATTAGTTAATTTTGAAATTATTAATCTAAAATAAAATTATTTACTTAGAAATGATTTATTTAAATTGAGTTGATTTGAAAAATAAAGAATTGAATTTAAAAGTGACTATTAGATTAGTTAAATAAAAATTTGTATAGTATGTTAGTTTAGTTTAAAAGTGAAAATATAAAAAAAAAAGGGTACGATCAATCTGCAAACCATGAACTCAACGGACTAAACTTGCTTTAAGTTTATATTTAAATAGACTCACTTTTTTGAAGTCCTAATCCACTCTATTTTTTGCGTTTCTTGCAAACCCAAATCCATTTTAATGGCTTTATATATTAGCTTTGTTAGTTTGTTAGCAAAGACTCACCTGAAGTTGCTATCAAGCTCAACTATGAAAAAAAAATTAGCTAGTTTTGAAACATTAGAGAATTTCAAAAGAGTTGTCCACCTAATGAAATAACCAATGTTGAGAGAAATTTAAGGGGAAGGGAAGATAATAGGACAGAATGGAGGGAGGAAAAGGGAGGGAGAATGTACGATTAAGTATAATTTTTATTCCCCTTATTTAAATTTTAAAGTTATATAAAGATGTATAATGGAGAATTAAATCAAAATATATGACAAACTAGCACGTAATGTTATAATTTTATTCATTTTAAAAAATTAATTTATTAATAAACTTTTCTAAGAAAAATGATATAATAAGTCAATATACAATAATGTTATAATTATTACTAAAAAGATATATAAAAAAATATCTTGAGTTGACTTAATATGACCATTATTTGATAATGTAAAAAATGATTCAATTCATATTCACCCAACAAGCCAATATTTATGAATTAAAATAAGAATAAATTTGTATGGGTAAATAGATAGAGGTTACAATTATTAAGTTTAATTATTATCAACAACAAAAAATAATTTTAAATTTTTTATTGGCAAAATTTTCACAATTATATTGTATATTTTTAACATGATAGATGCCTTCTAAAAATATAAATAATATTTTTTCATTTGAATGAAAATACTAATAAAATTATATAAATATAAATATAAATTAAAGGAATAAAATATTATCAAATAGTAAATTAAATACATAAACCTTTCAAAACCCCTCAATTTGGGAAATACAAATAGAAAATTTTGAAAAATTAGTTATAAACTTTTATTTTCTTTCCATCTATAAAAAAAACTCTAAAATAAAGAAAAGGATGGCGCATAACCTTCCCTTTCTTCTTCTTCCTCCCTTTCATTTTCTTCCGTTCATGCAAATCTGTGATTAAGAAGAGTCATAGAATTATTATCCGAATCCTCGTAGCAACCAGATGAACCAAAATCTTGTTAATAATGTTGCAGGCACTTTATCAAGCATATTCGGGACTTGCTCCGGCCGAAACAATCCATACTGAAGAAGCGACATCATAAATGTTCCAACCAACCCATAAGCCAATAATGTGCTTTCCCAAACATTAATACCAAAAACTCGTTATTCTTTGTGTTTACTAGATCTTGTTGAAGCGGCAGACCAACATATATGAACTCTTTAACGAAATATGTGTCTAAATAGTGTAACAAAACTGTTGCAATTACAAAAAATATGATTTGAAATTAAATTTTAAATTTTTTATATTTATTAGAATGAATTCTACAAGTTTATTTTCTATCTTATATTTAATAATAACTCTTAATTTACATTTCAAATTCAATTTTAAATCTTATTTTTTATGCATATATTTTACCAATAAAATAAATTTCAATAATTGGCTTCCTATCTTTTGGTTAAAACGTATCATGGAGCTGTGTCTCTTGGTTAGAACACATCACGAAGCCAAAGCTCGAGCTAAAAAAAAAATTCATATTCAATAGATTTTATCTAATCAAATGGATATTTATTGATTGAATTCTACCTCAATTAGATTTAGTATTTAATAAGGATTGGATTTAAGTCTATTGTTAAATGTCCAATGGATTTTTGGTCTCTTTTAGTATTACATTGGATCTATAGAAATTTATATTAAATCACAAAGACATTTTAAAATATTTTATTTATTTTATATATTAATTTATATAATACATAAATCTATTTCTTGTAAATATTTAATGAGTCTCAATTCCTTAGATATTATATTAGACCTTTTTAAATAATATATTCTATAATTAACCTATTATTATATGAAAATTAGTATTATCAAATATATAAAGATATCATAATAGTTTATTTAAGGTAGATCATTTTAAATATATTTACATTTACTATAAATTATAAAGATATTTTAGAATTTATTTATATTAAATTATTAGTTTGTAACATGTAAGAGCCTATTTCATGAAAATATAAATGAATAAATGATTATCTATGAATTAATCTAATATGATCTTTATTTGGCAAAATCAATAATATACAACTCACATTTATCATAAAGTTGATATATATAAGCTCCGTTTCGCACAACTAACTGATAAATTAGCTAATAGTTGATAAGTTACTTGGTAACTGATAAGGTAGTTGATAGCTAATAAATTAGCTGATAACTGATAAGTCAACTAAAGTGTTTCGTAAAATTAGCTGTTGAACTAGTTGAAATTACAAAATGACATAAAAGGGCATATTAATAGAAATATATATATAACTAAAATAATTTTTTTTATTTAAAAATAAAATTATATTAATATAATTAAAAAGTTTAAAATAAAAGTATAGTTTCTAATATTTTATAAATTTATATATTTATTTACTTATATAATTTTTATTTTATTATTTATTATAAAATTATAATTACTTAAAATATAATTAATTATATTTTATAAAAATTATTTAAATTTATATTATAAAAGGTATGAATTATAAATTAATAAAAAGAATAAGGATAAATTTGAAAAGAATTTAAAAAAGAGATAGTTTATAAGTTATAAGTTACTCTAGGTAACTTATTAAATCAGAGCTTATAAGCTACTCCAGGTAGCTTATTTGTTGATTTTAAACTAGTGCGAGAAATACCTTTGAAAGTTAGCTTATACCTTATTGATTAAGTTAATAAATTATAAGTTAGCTTATTTGTTGCGCGAAACGAAGTCATAACATGGATAAGTCAAAATAAGAGTGGATGTAAATAATGAAATGGATATGTTTCATAATTGTTAAATGTAATTATTATTAGTAAGAAAAAACATAAATTTCTATTTTTATTATTAAAACTTAAAATTATATTTTTATTAATGAATTCAAATGGACCAATTTTAAATCTTTGGCTTAAATGTAATTTTGACCTCTTAAAAATATAAATTATGTGATTTTGATCCTTCTAATTTATAATAATATATTTTGGTCTTAAATATTAAATTGATGTAATTTTGATCTTCCTATTTATTTTACATCAACTTCTTGATTTTAGAAGATAATATTCACATAATACTTCTTTATTATTAACTTAAAATAACTTCTATGTAAATATGAATAGAATTTTTTTATCTAAATTTTAAAAGTTTTGAATAAAATCAATGAATTACATATAAAAAAATTGAATTATTTTGACAGTTAATAGTTTATAAAATTTTATAAAAAAATGTGATTTATTTGAAAAATATTGCAATAAATTCTTAGAGATCAAACATGAGTTGATAAATATTGACAAAAATTAATTAAGATTCAATAGAGGACCAAAATTACACCAATTTAATATGTAAGAGGACTAAAATAAATTATTTTAAATTAGTGGATCAAAATTACAGCTAAATCTCCATCTTTTAATTAGGTATCATTGAATCCTAAATGAATTTAAATCTTTAAAGGATTCCAAGGAACAAATCCTTGATGGAGGATATTATTGGTACTGAAATTGAGTTTCAAAATCCTTTATATCATTGGATTAAATTTATAGATTTGCTTTATTTTCATATATTTAATGATAATTTTTTATTTTTATTCAGAATTTAATTTTGAATTTTATTTTTAATATATATAATATTCCTCACCCTTGATAGATATGAATTTAACTAGACTGGATCAGTTGCCACCCGCAACTCCGCAACTAATATATGCAAATGATTTGAAATGATGACATCTTCTTTATCTTCATCTATCAAGGAGTCGAATTAGACGTAAATATTAATTTGAGGAATATATTGCTTTATGTGATGAAAATCTTTCATTATTTGTCACCTCTCTCTTCTTTGTGCTTTTATTCAAATTTCAGATTAGATCGATCAAACACCCATTTAAACCACTAAATGATGTTTTAGTGGGGACATATTTTAGTACTTTTTTGAAAGTTTGCAAGTGTCAATATTGTCACTTGTTGTCGCTAATATATTAAAAAAATAAATACAAATTTGATTTTTTTAATATTCAAATTAACCACATTTAATTCATTTAATATAATTATTATAACTTAATTCTGATTGTGGTTAGCGTAGAAATCAACCAACAAATTTTCACCATCCCCTCTTATTTTTTTTTATAAGTATACTTAAGCACATATGAAATTAATTGAGGAAGATAATAAGATAACAAAAAGAATAATGAGTTTTCATTCATAAAAAAATATTTTTATAATAGAGAGAAGTTAAATTTGAATTAAGATGAGTTTATATCTTTCTATCCATTTCCTATATAACCTAGGGTCTAAAATATCTATCTACAATCAAAATATCTATTGTTGCCTATAGCCATACTGGACATTTTAAAGTGGTAGTGATGGAGGCTCTGCCTATAAATTTGAAAAATAAAAATATAGAAGGATAAGTCAGGAGCTAAACATCCTAATTATTAATAAAATTTTAAAGAAATTAAACTCTTACCGAATGGATTTACCTTCCCTTAACCACAACATGCATTCCTAGACTATACCAACTTAGTTATTAGGAATCATGACATAACATTAACCAATATAATTGAAAATTAATAAATTCATAGCTCATATATTTGTTTAATTTGAATCTCATAACTCAACATACAAAACATTATTAATTCACAATATGATAAAAATGTGCCCATAGAACACAAAAAGTTTTATAGTGTTACATTATCATCTTAGTTGGTGCCACATCAACATGTCTTATTTAGCACTTTATGACCTTGGTATTTAAATAGTGTCATTTTTTAGTTAGTTGAGACATTTTAAGGCACTTTGGACCTTTTATATATGCTAAATATGTTTAGCCCATTTTTAAACACGTTGATATTAGATTTTTCATAGTATTTATTTTTTAGGGTCTATTTATGTCATTTTATCCCCATTTTCATTAAGGTTTTATTTGAATTATATAAAGAGGTTTATTCTTTCTTTTAAATTAGAATTTATATTTTTAGATATTTTGAATAGAGTGGTTGTCGCTTTTTTTGAGAGTGTAATTCTCTTTTCTATTCTTGAAGACACTTTTAGATTTATTCAATCTTTGTGACATCAAATTCATTACTTACCTTTCCGTTTCTTTCATATTCCAGACTATGATGTTAGTATCATTCTATTTTTATTTTTTGAATTTAGGACATTCTTTGACAAATTTCATATTGTTTGTGGGTTCTCTAACATAGGTTCTTATTGGGCTTGCATTACATTATTTTTAAATAAAAGGTATCAATCCAATAACATTTTAGAACCAATCAATTCATGAAAGGGCAAATAAACTTTCTTATGGCTTCTGATCATCCTTATTCTTTAATAAACCTAACCTTGGCCTTTTAGAATTTATCTCATTCCTTCACAAACGTTTATCAAATCCAATTTTTTTATTCATAATGGTAATCAATGCACTCCTATATCTATTCCTCATTCATTAATATAATTCACATCAATTGTCATAATTTAATTTAATTCATATCACATATATAGGCTAATAATATCATGCCTTTTTACATGACCTTACATTAAACATTTACTATCATTTAGTTGTATAATAATTGTATTTTAGCACTAATGGACTGATTTTATTCCTCAACATTCATAAAGAAACCAATTATTGAGGATATAGGAGTGGTAAATGATTGTACACTCAATTATGAACTACCTAAAGGTCACAACATGCCTTATGGTGAATTATAGGAGGCTAGTGGTTTCGTGCTTCATCAAAATGTTGGAGTATGAATAAAAAATTGAAGTTGCTACCAATTATTTTTAATGATGTGATTGGAACATTAAAAAAGGCTTACATTTCTAAAATTCAAATTCGGGAGTTAATTATGTGTAGGAAAGACATTAGCACTTTACAATATCTATTCAAATAATAATTATCTATTTATTCTAATTCTATCTTTAAAATGAATCATGATGATCTTTATTATAATATATGTGTGTTTTACTAAAAATATAATTTTCATAGTCTCACTTTACATTTCATAATACAAAAAGTTATGTATGATATTTATAAGAGAGGACAACATAAAGCTATTTTTTTTGAACAATATATATACTTACAATTATTGCTACAAAGCAATATTTATGAAAATATTTTTAAATAAAAATAAGAAGAGAAAATTTTTAAACACTGCTCTTATAATGCTGCAACAATACTTATGTGTTATAATTAATTTTATTTTTAAGATTTTATAAAATATTAGTACGATTATTTTAATTTTAGCTAACTCAGGGGCTGTTTGGTTCGCAGAATGTTTCTCACATTCTTGAGAATATTTTATGGAAATCTGATATTCCCATATTTAGTTCAAATTTTTAAAAAATTTACTCGAGAATGGTACATTCCCAAGAATGTTTTGCTGCCCAATTTTCCTATGGGAGAGGTGAGTATCTCACATTCTTATCCTATAGGAATGTATGGATACTAAAGTAAAAAATACAACTTTACCTCTATTCTTTTATGCCCTCATTTATTTTAAATTTTTTTATTTTTTTAATTTTAACTTATATTTCTTATTTTTAATTTAATTTTATAAAAAAATTAATATTCTAAATATTAGAAGTGAGTTATAGAATATTAATCAAAATTGAATTTATATATATTTAATATGAAATATAATTCTTAAATTTCAATATAAAAATATTAATAAAATTTAAATAAATAAATTTTGAATATAATTTTTAAATAATTTTATAAAAATATAATATATAATTAATTCAATTAAAATTTTATATTAAAATAATAAATTATTTAAAATAATTATATATATAATTTAATTTGAAATGTAACATTAAAAACTAATAATAATCATATATAAATATGAAATATTTTATATATATATTAGTTGAGATTATACAAATTAAGATTATAAGTAAATTAATTCATATAATTTAAATTAATTCATATTTTAATTATTTAAAAATTTAAATTTTTTATTTTGTTTTCAATTTAAATTTAAAAGAGATTATTTCTCTTCTTTCTCTCTTATTTTCTTTTCAAAGAAAATAATTTTTTTTCAATAATGGAGATATTATTTATTTTTTTTATATAATTAATTATATAAAAATTCAAATTTAAATTCTTAAAATTTTAATATTTTATATATTAAATTATTTATTATATTTTAATCAAATATAATTTAAATTATTAATTTATTAAAATTTTAAAAGTATTTATTCATATATTTTTAATTAAACATATAATTTATTTCAATTTATAACAAAAAATTAACAAGAGCATTTTTTGAAAAAGTAATAAGATTCTTGGGAATATAAAGTATTAACCAAATATGAAAATATAATATATCTAAGAATGTAAAAAAATATTCGCAAGAATATTTAATTGAACTAAATATAAAAATCTTACATTCTCATAAATTACATTCCTGAGAATGTATATTTTTCTAGGAATGTAAGATTCTACGAACCAAATAGCCCCTTAGTGTCAAATTCATCCAACTTCAAGGTAGAATTTGAATAAAATAAAATACTTCAATAATGTTAAGTACTATCATGATCACATTTGTAGTTGGATTATGTAACTTTGATTATTATAAGTATAAATTTTTATTATATTTGAAAGATTTTTAATAAAATGATTGTAATGTAACTTTTAAAATATTATGATAAAGAAAAATTATTTTAAATAATCTTATTTATTTATTTTAAAAAGTATCAATTCAAAAATTCATTTATTTAAAATATTAAATTTATCTAGCTTCATAGCAAATATGAATAAAAAATTATTTAAAAAATTGAAATCATATTTATAACATTTGAAATTAATTTTATAATCATATTTATAGAATTTTAAATTAATTTCAATGTTATTCCATAATTTTTTAAATATCAAATTTATCAAACTTCATGACTAAATTTAAATAAAGAAATTGTTAAGAAAAATTGAAATCATTTTTATTGCATTTATAATTAATTTCAATATTATTCCTTAATTTTTAAAGTATCAAATTTGTCTAACTTCATATGAAATCTAAATAAAGAAATTTTTTTAAAAATTGAAATCTATTTATTACACTTATAACTAATTTCAATATTATACCTTACTTTTTAAAGTATCAAATTTGTCCAATTTCATAATTAAATCTGAATAAAAAATTACTCAAACAAATTGGAACTATACTTATAGCACTTGTAATTAATTTTAATATTATTCCATTATTACAAAAATGTATAATATTTTTTAGAATAATAAATAGAGACATGATACAAATTATTAGTATACATATAATTTCAACAAAGTGAAATAAAATTAAAACATTTCATATATAAAAATGATAAATATAAGATAATTTTTATATATAATAAAAAAATTATTCAGTTTAATTGACTTACTAGATTTGACTTTTGAAATATTTTCTACTTTAAGAATATTAAAATAGAATTTTCTAAACTATTTTAATTTATACTGTCATAGGAATTGCACAAAAATAATACCTTATATACATTATTAAAACATAAAAAGAAAATTTTTTAAAAGTAACAAGTAATAAAAGTAAAAAATAAAATAAAAAAGTGAAAAGCATTTAGGATATGATGGCATTATTCTATTCCATCCATTGTAATATTAAATAAAAAAGAAAAATTCAAAAAAGAATATGGGTGGAAAGTAAATAAAGAAGACATATAGACAACAAACATTTTTGAAATCTTTGCTCATCAATCTAACTAATGTTTAGGTGATAAGATTTTAGTATAATTAACAAACTTAGTCGAAAATGGATAGTAAAGATTGTTCAGCTCCATCCACCTCGCTTCTTGATTAAAGTTTTGTGAGTATGTGTTTAGATCATCTATATACTCTCCATTATTGTAGAAGAAATGAAAACTTTCTTTTTGTAATCCCTAATTTTCTCCAAAGTGCTTACCATATAGTTTTCAAGCCATTATAGCTACTCAGACAGTTCTAATCATAGGGCTTGGTGTAGCTTTAACTTGATTATTTGAGTTATACTCTATCTATTTCTTCAATATAGTATTTTTATTGGTTTTAGCTATAAAAGAGGGAAAAATATTTTTTTAATGAGTTTATTTAGCTTAAACCAAGTTTATGATCTCCCCCTTGCATGGGTAATTCAAGAAACTGGATATAAAATTGATGAGAGTAAAAGAAAAAGAAAGGAGAAGCCACCCCCACCAAAGGTGGAAATAGCTCTTTTAATTTATAATATGAAATTGCTTAAATCTTTACTTTTTATAGTTTGGTAGGGTTGGACTTTTTGTTGAAAGTTAACTAGAAAGCAAAGTAAAGAGAAAATAAAAAACAAGTCACATAAATGCTTGGCTAATCCTTCACCAAACTAGATAATGGGGGTTTTGTTAAAGGCAACATTGGTCGGTGGGTGGCTAACTTTTTCAAGATAGTCATCAATGAAAATAAAGAGAGAAAAAATATGTGCATGGTAGGTGGATGTGTTGTAAGGTGCAGTATAGAGTATTAGCAGCTCTTTTTTCTTCTATTTTCTCTAAAAATTTATCTTACCATGTATAATTATTTATTTAAATTATTATTCTTTATTTTAAAAATTTTTTTATAGTTATATTATTATTTGGATAAATTAAATGCTAACACCTGCCTTTTTTTACTCATCTTTCTAGGATTAGGAGGTGAGTAAAGGCATTGATAGACAATGTATGATAAGATGAAAATAACTTAATTGTGAAATGTTGATGATTTAGAATGCAAACTTAACCTCCTTGATGGAACTTGAATTAACATGAGAAAATAAATAACCTAATTGATGCAGGCTCGATGCAGTCTGATTGGATTTGATTTGAAAATAAAAAAAATAATTTGGTACCTTATGGACATGTTATCAACATTATACTGGTGAGGAAAAACTATTATGGAGCATTTTCATAGAAACTTATTATAGAATTTGCACATAACATATAAGTTTAAGTAGACCATAATCACATGAGATCAGTTACCAAGCTTTATAAACACTTTTTTTAAAAAAATGGTAAATTATCCCCTATTGATCTAACCATAAACAAAGATATCATCGTGATGCCATAGATCACAATCATCGAACATGCTAAAGTTATAGTATAGAGTATGATAGCTAAAATACACTATTTTCACATTGCAATGTCTTTTTTTCAAATTTTTGCAAGATGAATGATCCTTTAAATTATTGTAGCATTTTGTTATGGTGTGAAGTAGCACAGTGTTAATTCGAAGCAAGAGTAAAAGAAATCGAGGATGGCAAGCAATAAATCAAAAAGAAAGGCAGAGAAATTAAGTGATAGAGGTTAATAGAAGATAAATGAATGGTGATGAGAAGACTAGTAAGAAATTAAAAAGAGAAAGGCAGAGTAATCAGATTGAAAAGATTGACAAAGATAAGGGAATAACAATGAGGAGGCTAGTAAGAAAATCAAAGAGAGAATGGCAAATAAATCGAGTAACAAAGATTGAAAAAGATAAAAGAATAGTAATAAGGAAGCCAACATGATAAGATTAAAAAAAAGGAATCAGGAGAAAAGTAAAGGAAAATTTCAATGTGTAGGACCATGATATTTTGAAAAAGATAAAATGAAAGGTAAGTATGGTTCAACTTGCTAACACCAGGTTAGGAAGGATAAATAACCCATTTTCCAAAAATTCAATTTGGTTTAACTAGGTTTAAAAATGAATAAATTGGGTTTGACTCAATGATGAAAACAAATTAGATTAGGGCAAGTTCAGTCCAACTTGATTAAATTTAGATTAAATAACATAAATTAATATAATCTCGACCTAACTTGATTAGGTTGAATTTAACAATAAAAATGGATGACTTGAATTAATAAAAACCTACTTTAGTTTAAGTTGATTTGATATGAATGACCCAAATTAACATGGGCTTAACTTAATATGATAAGGTTCATTTGAAGGAAATATAGTAACTTAGATTGACATGGGTTTAACTTATCTTGATTAAGTTAAATTTAATAAGGTAAATAATTTGAATTAATACAAACTCGACCTCAACTTGATTGATTTTAATTTAATGATGAGAAGGAAAATGATCTATCTTAACATAGGCTAGACTTACTTTAATCAGTTCGATTTAACAATAAAGAGGAAATAACCTAGATTGACCAAGTTCGATTAAAAAATATAAAATAACCTAAATTGAAATAGGCTTAACTTGATTTGATTGAATTTGATTTAATAATGAAGATAAAATAACTTGGATTAACACAAGCTTAAATAGCTTGTCCGAAGTTAGATAAAAAAAGGTAAATGACATGGATTGATATAGCCTCAACTTAGATTGACCAGGTTCAATTAAAAAAGGTAAATATTTAGGATTGATACGAATTTTATTCAAGTTAATTAAGTTCGATTTAATGATAAGAAAGTAATAACTTGGATTGACATATGCTAGACTCAAGATAAATAACTAAAATTGACACAAGTTTAACTTAACTTGATTGAGTTTAATTTAACAATGAAAAGGGAAATGACCTGCATTGATATAGGTTTAATTCAACTTGATTAAGTTAGATTTAATGATGAATAGGAAATAACTTAAATTGACTGAGTTTAACTTAAAAAGGTAAGTGACTTGAATTAACACAGGCTCGACTTAACTTAATTAAGTTTGATTTAACAATCCAAAAAGTAAATGATTTAGATTAATATAGCTCAATTTAACTTGATTGAGTTTGATTTAATAAGATAAATGACCTAAATTGATACAAGCTTAACTCAATCTGATTGAGTTTAATTTAACGATGAGAAGGAAAATAACTTGGATTAACATAGGTATGACTTAACTTAATCGAGTTTAATCTAACAAAAGTGTAAATGACTTAGATTAACATTGGCTTGACCTAGTTTGGTTAAGTTCGATTTAACAAAAAAGCAAATAACTTAGATTGATATAGGCTTGACTCAACTTGATTAAGTTTGATCTAATAATACAAAATATAAATGACCTAGATTGACATAAGCTTAACTCAACTTAATTAAGTTTAATTTAATGATGAGAAGGAAAATAACATAAATTGACTAAGTTTGACTCAATTTAATTGAGTTCAATTTAACGATGAAGAGAAAAATATATTGAATTAACATAAACTTGACTCAACTTAATTGAATTCAATTTAACAATTGATAACCTAGATTAACATAAGTTTAACTTAACTTGATTGAGTTTAATTTAATAATGAGAAGAAAAATAGCATAGATTAACACAAGTTTAACTTAACTTGATGAATTCAATTTAATGAAAAAATAAATAACCTGTATTGATATAAGATTACTAACTTGATTGAATTTGATTTAACAAAAAAAGCAAATGACCTGAATTAACATAAGTTTGATCTATCTTGATTGAGTTCAATTTAATGAAAAACTAAATGTCTTGAATTAACACAAGTTTAACTTAACTTAATTGAATTCAATTTAATGATTAAAAAATAAATAACCTAAATTGATACAGGCTCGATCTAAGTTGATTAAATTCGATTTAAAAGTAAATTATGCAAACAACTTGATATAAGAATGTGATGTATGTAATAATGACTCATTATCTTCGAGGAAAGTTCCTTCATCCTTTTAATAGCTTTCTCCTAAGAAGGTCATGTTTGGATAGCATTGAGTTTTGTTATTTTCCATTATACATATTTCATCTTTGTTTAGCTTAAACCTTCTACCAATACTACCTTCATTTTCTATCTAGTAGAAATAAGCCAATCCCAATGCTTAGTTCAACTATATACATTATCTAGACACATTTGGATGGGTGAGATGTTTCTTAGCATTCCAATACACTTATCATGTAAAGATACATGATATTTAAACAAAGAAAAAGAGAGGAATATAATAATGAGTTATTATTGTAATAAAGCTAAAAATAAAGTATCGTTAATAAAAAAAATTTAGCATGAATGGCAAAAATATTATTTGCAATAAGATTTATAAGGAATTCTAGCCTTTTGACAATATATTTAAAAAAACAATGTTAATTGCCCCTATATATTATTCAATCATATAACTTACGAAACCAATCATGATAAGTTTGATTACATAAGCTATTTACCAAATTCTTAAAAAGATTTCATTTATTTTATTCCTCGATGTGAAATATTTCTTCTTTGCTTTCATGGAAGAACATATCAACCTCATTTCCAAATGAAAGGTAAATATGCATAATGCATAGTACCTTTTTATCCTATTTGAATAAACAAATTATGGTCTTATTCATCATCCTTGTCCATAAGGGTTAAAATCTAACCAAAGAAAGCTTTCTTCATAGTATGTGGTCTTTTTTTGTGTATAGCCTATCAATATTTTTTTTCATAAAGTTGGTCATAGCATAATGCAAACAAATTTTTCCTTCAACCTAAATTTACTTAGCTTTTTTTAATAGGACAACTAACCTAAATAAGCCTAATTTTGTCAAATATAAACAATTCAACTTAATTAAGCTTTAGGAAAGTCTTAAAAAGGTTAAGAATGAGGTAATTAAAGAAATGAAAATTAGTTTCATAAAACTTCCCCACACTTAGTTTTGCACGCCTTAGGTGGACATAAAATTTAAAATTTTAATTTTCTATTGAAGTTAAGAATGTAAAGTCATAGGGGTGTAAAATAGGCGGATCGGACCAGATATGAATTGTTTCGTTTAGGCTTGATCTATTTAGGTCTAGTTCGCATTACTCGTGAAAAAAATAAATGAAGTGTTAATGAGTCTATATCTTTAAGTCTGCAGATTGGTTTGTAGACTTTAACTACAAGTTCACAGACCAGTTTATATCTACTAGTCTGTGCAAATTTTGGTCCACCTAAATCAATTTGTATTAATTATGAAAAAAAAGGGGGACCAAATTTTAAGTGGCCTAAGTTTGTTAAAGCTCATGAAGTCTACGGACTTTAGTTTATTTTACACCTTTACAAAGTCACAAGTAAGAAAATTATTACATTGTAAAGAGATCATTGCATTCATGAATTAATAATGCTTGTCATTTAGAACTAAAAAGTATGGTAACTTTATTTTAGAAATAAAGAACTAAATTGACAATATCTCATAAGTCATACTCTTAATTTCTCAAGTGTTTAAGGGTCAGTGTCTCACTTAAACTTAATCTATTAAGAATTATACTACCATAAGCTTGTTTAAATTTTTAATCTTTACTATCCAATTCATATGCACAAAATAAATCAAAAGATCTTATTAAAAGTTGTAATAAGGTCAAGGTAAAATGAAGGCTAGAATGTGGAATAAGGAGCTACCAACTAAAGAGATTAAAAGAGGATTAATGGATGAATCTAAATAGTAAGTGATTTAGAAGACATACAATCAGAATTGTAGTTGCTCTAATGATATAAAATCCTATCCTTTTTTATTTTTTATTCTTTTTGTTTTTTTTTTCTCTTTATTTCTTTTTTAACTCTTCCTTTTCAACAAGCACTTGACACACTTCCACACTTATTTAAGAGCACATCCTCTTATTGATTTAATACTTTTCTAGCCTTTAAAATTCTATAAAACATTATTTTTCTTCACTTTAGAGTTGTAATGAGCTAAAAATAAGGAAAGATAAATTAAATGCAAAATAGATAGTTAATGGAAATGCAATGGATGACTATCTAGGTACAATTAGTTCATTCAAAGAAAAATATCTTAATCATATTTGTATATGCAAGTAAAAATATAATTTCAACAAAAACTACAACATAATAGGTAAATCTCATATATAAGAAAGATAGCCATGATCAATTAGACAGGTTTAAAGTCTTATGGTTAAGAGCTGCCAAACTTAAGTATTTAAATTTAATGTTTGTTAGCAAACTTAAGCAAAATAATTGTTCAATCATGTTATGAAACTTTCAAATCTAATTAATTCATATTAAGACTTGTATAAATATTAAAATCAATGAAAAATACTTAAATAATCAAGAAAACCTAACAATGAAAAAACAAAGAACACTTAAAATGAAAATTTAAAAATGAACCTCTCTTTCTTTCTTTCTTTCTTTTTCTTTTAAATGAAGATAAATCATGATAAAAAAATATGTTACTAGTGGGATGTGTATCAAAAGTTAAGAATAACTTTTTACTTAGTTATCCTTTATACACATAATAAATTTGATAATTTTATTAATAATTTTCTTTTATTATCCCTCCTCCTAATCTAATTTAGATAATATTTTTTATGTCTTTTATAGATGAGCAAAGGTGTAGAAAAGAAAAATACAAACACATAAAAAAAGATAGAATAAAAAAATTGGGACTAAAACCATAAAAGTAAAAAAATTATAATTAAAGAGCGGTATCTAGTTTACACT